>OY757938.1:36839048-36880071 GCA_963585895.1 Sepioteuthis lessoniana
CTTTGTAATTGTTTTTTTAAAGAAACCACGTGTTTCCAATGATGAGATCGTGCTCTTTGCAAAATTGCAAAAGCCGAAGGCCATTGCTAATTGCCTTTGCCAATCCGTGTGAACCTAAACATTTCCAAGTTTGAGAATCCCTCCCAACTCTCGAATTTAAATCTCCAAGTAGAACGATCTTTTCATCATCAAATATTGAGAATATTGAATATTAACTCATCATAAAAAGAGAGTATGTTTGTTTCAGAGGAGTCCATGGTTGGGGCATAAACTAATACGATTGTGACAAAACATTCTTGTCGCAGAGGGAGACGTAAAGAAATAATACGTTCTGATTAACCAAATGGAATTTCCAGCAAGTTTTTTGAGAGGGAGGATTTGATGGCAAAACATACACAGTGTTCTCTCGCGTCATCAGCAGGTTTTCTTTTCCAAAAGAAAGTATAACCGGAGCCTGTTTCTGTGAGTTGACCAACATCAGCTAAGACTTGTCTCAGAGGGACCGACAATGTCAATATCATACAGAGAAAGCTCCCTGGGTAACAGAGCAGTTCTGCGGTGTGGCCTTTCAGACAACTCCTTGCCAACTAATGTTTTTACATTCCAGTATGCAATTTTCATGCCAATGGTGGTGGAAAACCGATTTGTATGCTTGTTATTTCTTGATAATGCCGATTTATTGTCTTTAATATTGTTACTACTAAGTGAACAATCCGCCAGCCATGGCCACTGGCCAGATTATGAGGCTAAGCATTTGTTTGGTATACCTTTTCCAATCCCCACACGAAGCAAGCAGTGCTCCCCTAGAAAGTCTGCTTTGACACCATTAACTCCACTGAATCATGCTTTTCACATCGATTAAACAATGGAAGCGATGTTAAGATAAGTCGATAGTCGCCACTAAGCACATTTCGAGCTACATACTTCCAGTTTGTTAGACCTGTATGCGTCGCCAAAACACGTATCACCAATGGACTTGGGACTTTAAGTTGAGTGATACGTGTAAGAATGCATCGATACTTGTAAGAATACATCCCAAGAAAACACAAAAAAGAGGTGAAGGAGGTACCTGTGCGTGAGTTTATTTATAGTGAGTTGTGCTTGCACTGCATGTAATCCACTTTCCGAGTGTGGTACACTTTTCCAATGGCACATAAAATGCGACGATTTGTCCATTACAGATACTCAGGTTTGACATTTAGAGTTTTCTTTCTCCTAGATGGATTGCCACGACTATGGCAGAGGAGTCCCCATCTTCATCGGTAAAGTTCCAATGTGTTTACCTATACATTTTCATGTAGCCTTATATCAGACATTTTTTACATACATACATACATACCTATGTGTATATGCGTAAACACTTTTTAGTGCGTTATAATTATATGGTTTATTGGTGTTTATGTGGTTTATTTCATTGTTAGTTTTTTTGTTCTTGCTTTTTTTCATCTTTTCTGATTTTACAAAAGTTTTCTTGCTTTCTTTTATTCTTGTTTGCTATTTTCGTTTCATCTTCTTTGTTATTTGCTACTCAGCGTTTTTGTCAACTCTCTTCTCTCTTTTCGACGTGGAAACGGCCCATCTCCCCATTGTTCCCTGAGAACTTTTGATGTCAGTTGTGATCAATAATCATTTTGTTTCTTTAAGCCAATTTTTGATCGTGCAAAGAACACCTAAGAGAAAAACCCGGCCAAATATTTAACGGCAATCTTTTTCATCCCTACACCGCCTAATAAAAAAAAAGTGCGAATTGAAACTGAAGGGAGTTTAATGAAAAGCATTTACATCTCACCCTGACCATGTCCACTATTTGTGTGTCTATTAGACCAAGCCTGAATTCTTTTTATCCGGTATATTTTATGATATCTTGTATATCTCTGAGCCAGATTACACTGAAGACAACATACCTGGGTCCAAGTCTGTTTGATAACAATAAAGACTTACATTCGTTAATTAAATGACATTAATATGATTTAGAACTGTATTTGTTTCAACAAATTTTCATGACAATTTTTACATTTTTAATTTAGTGTCCAAATGAATTTAGTTAAACTTTTCATTTGAAAGATTGATTTTAAATGTATTTCAACCCGTCTAGGGTTATTCTCTGTCTATAGATTAGGGAATTGACTTCTTTGTACGTTTATATTTATAAATTTTATGCAGTTGTTCCTCATTTTATTATTTTTGTTGTCAGCCCAATCGAATAAGAATAAGTTTTAAACAGTTCTTTTAAGCATGTAGATTTGATGATAGCAGCTACTACCATTCTGGGCCAGAGTGAACCTGTGAGTGATGACAATGAAGAAATTCTCCAGACTCCCTTGGTATCCAGAAATGAACACTTACCATCATATCCACATTATTGTCATACCCAAACCAATCTTTTTTTAGGAGAGTATTACCCTACTGCAGTGGTTACAGTCAGCGTCTTCTAAGCCCTACTGATTGGGGAGTTAGATATTTAGGATGACTTGAAATAATTCGATCATAAGTTCACAATAATTCCGAAACACTTGTTGAATCAATAATTAAAATTGTTGGAGATGACGATTAAACAAGATGCATTAAAAAGCGATTGAATGTAAAGCCCACCATAGGCTGTTTGATAATCATAAACGTTCAACATTCGTCGATGAATAATAATGGCAGCAATTTTTTCGAGATTAAAGAATTCAGTTCAACACATATACTTCACTGGCACATTGATAACACTGGTCTATACGACTTTTGGTGCCAAGAAATCAAACACGTTTTTCAGCTATTTTGATGTTGCTGACTCCGAAATTTACCTAAGTTTTTCATAGTTAGCAACCGTTTTTGCTGTACTGTAATTTCTCGTTTTTTGAGTAAAGATCAATTCACAATCTTGTTTGATCACAAAATTTTGTAAATAAAGGTCGTAGAAATCCATCAATTTTCTGGTTGAACAAGCAATTTATGCCAGCCACCAGAAATAAACAATTTTTATATGAAAAAAAGTGTCTCTGATTCAAAAAACATTAAATAGAAGTACTGAATTTTTCAAAATTGTTTGCAAAATTCTAATTAACTGATAAACTTTATCAGTAATACAGTTCAGTAAACCTGATAAGTAAGGTGACATCTAAAAACAAAGCTCTAAATGTTTCTGTTTGATATTCATAAATTTATCTAAACACAATTAGCCTTTCACTACGGAAGGAAAGCAAACACATTGAGAGAATATTTTTCACTATTGGAAAGAAAGCCCAACTAAAAACATCCCAATTGAATACACATATTCTACTGTACATGATGAACACCATGAAAATGGTTTCCCTATAACATTAGGAAATCCATCTAGGATGATGACTTTGTTAATTCAATTAATGATTCGGAATTACGCGCTTGGACATCGTTTGTTGACATCGTAAAAAAACTTTTTGGCAATCGCCACACCAAAAACTACAAATGTTGTTCCTGGAGAAGAAAAGTCTATAATTCTTATCGTATAGAAATATAATCTTTTTTCTTTTCCTTTTATCACGAAAATCACGAACTAGTTGGGTGAAGGAGAGAATCGGAAACAGCTAAGATATACACACATATGGGGATACGTAATCCTCAATGCACTGCTTCTTCTTCGTTGTTTTTTCTCGAGACTGGTACAGGGCCAACTCAAAATATCTATTCATCTCATATCCAATATGTTTTTCAACTTCAGGGTCTTTGCGAGGAACCCTGTCATCTTTCTTCTGGTATTATATCAACATTCCACTTTAGCGAGTCTCCTACAGTTCAAAGTTTCTCAACCACTCAAACATGAGTCATCTAGAAGAAGGCCAGCTGCTAGAGAGGCTTGACATCTAGTGTCTTTTCTGCCGGCCGTCCCTGAGATCGAAAATATGTGGTATTATCATTTTTCGGACACCCATTCAATCCTTCCGGCATGCCATTCATGCACTTCCTGGGGTATTTCCACCATGTTTTGTTTATCTCCTGTGTTGATACCCACGTAATTTGAACGGTCTGTCAAAAGCATATTGGTGTAGATCTAACTAAATGTCTTCGTAGAACAGCTGTTGAAAAGTTTACAGGACAGGACAAGGGCGCTAATACGAGTATTAAGGTTCATTTATTTACAGAGCCATCGAGATGAATTTCAGGATAATTATAGTTATGTGAGTGATGAACAAGGAGAATGATTCCATGTAGATATCAAAACAATGGAAGAGCACTGGGACAAGCGAATGTTTGGTGACTACAGTTAGGCTATCAAAAAGGACTTGAAAAACATTGAACATAACAATCAAGAAAGAAAAAAATGTAGTTATAATTCTTATGTGCAGAAAGGTTTTACTTCTGCTGTCTGTTTATTGAATGATTTGGTGAAAATAGCCACTCGTTTTTGTATATTCAATCGCGTAATTTTTACAGACTTAGAGTCTGAATTTTATTGCAAAAATAGCTTTTCTCAATAAGCAGACCAATATTTGTTGGTTTGAATACGAATTGAGAGGTTTCAACGATTTCAGTTAGAGATATATTGCCATCGGTCAATATCATATATACAAAAAACAAATGAAAAAACGCTTCTTTTTCAAAAAGAGGCATTTCTGTATAGCAGAAACGGTAGCCAACCAAGAAAAAGTAAAGTCAATTTCGAATTCAGAGTTCACAAATAAGCTAAAAATGATGCCTGCTGCTTCGACACAATTTCAATTTTTTTGGTTTATGAGTGTACTGTGTTAAACTGATGCTCAACTGTTCTCCAGAAAAAGAAACCAAAATAATAAAGGATTTTTAGGTGGAAGCTTCACATTTTATAGCCCTATCTCCAACACCCGCTTTGACTACGTGCATAAGCATAATAAAACAGAAGACAGTTCTTTTGGAGTGATACTCATATTAATCTAATCAAAAAGGAAACACGACAAAAATCTATTCCAAACTCAGATTGGCATTTAACCAACACTCCCACTCAAACCCTCAGGGGCAAGAGGTGACACAAAGTTAGTTTAATGTGTGTAACTTCATCTAAGAAAGCAAGAATCATGGCCGGTGGGTACAAAAATGACCTTCACCCAAAATTTTCTGAATGTATTATATGTTTACTAAAATAATATATTTTCGTATCTATGTATCTTTAAAATCATCATCCTACTGCTCTCTTTCTCTCTCTCTCTCTCTATATATATATATACGTGTGTGTGTGTGTGTGTGTGTGTGAAGAACACTTACAAAAATGAAAACAAACAAATTTCATTATGTAAAGTTAATTAGTCAGTGAGAATTGCTTTTGCTAACTCGTGACCTTTTTTATGTGGGGTCATGTGAGAAAAGTGATGACTTTTGGGCGAAGTGAAATGCAATGAACATCGTCGAGTATTTTGACTTGACTCGATGAGTCCATTGCTCATGACGATAACCACTACGTCATGTACGTGTCTTTTTTGGAATCAGTCAGGACTTTTCTTCTTGCAAATCCAGGAGTTGCCATCTTTTACGCTTCATTTTAATGTATGCAAGCATAAGCTTCCATTAAAAAGCTGACCCGGCCTGGCCCCGGGGAGGAAGCAAAATTTGCCATGCGTCATTCATGACTGGCAAATGTTACAGATTACGTTTTTTTTGGTAATTCTCGAAAGCTTGCAGTTAATTCTATCTAATTCTTTTTTGTAATACACTGCTTCCTTTGTTCCGAAAGTTTTCTTTTTTAATGGCGTCAATTTCCCTAGCTCCTTTTTGCATTCTTTTGCATTTAAGTGCATTCATAATTTTTCTTTAAATGGTTGACTTCCGCCTCACATTGGTGGGGTTATTTTTTAAAAATGTTTTTAATAATAAATGAGGTCAAGATTTATAGTTCCCCTTTCACTGTTTTCAGATTGTTTCATATCGATTTTTTCGTTCGGTGATTTAAACATTTTTCGCATTATTTCGCTTGTAATTTAAACGGTCTGTTATTGATGGGAACATATAAACTTAACAAACGGTTTTTAGGCTTTTTTCACAAGATTTCTAAAACGAGGCTTCATATTTTATATATAAATGTATACATTTGTATTCTTTTTTCCTTAATGGTAACGTTTTATATTACGGCAAACACGACGATTTAATAAATCTAAATATTGTTTATTTTCTTTAAAGTAGTCTTTATTCTCAATGTTTGAAGATTTAAAGTGCATTGTTTTAATAAAAAAAAACTCACTTTTGAAAAAACACTATTTTTTTCTTTTTTCTTGTTAACGGTTACACACACATGAGGGTGCATATGTTGTATAGTCACAGTCATATACATAATACATGCAGATGTAATCAGAAATATAATGATGACTTCAATTAACGAACAAACACACTTCTTTATAAAAATATACCTTTCACACTTTATTCGAAATGATTGATGTTTCTTGTATGTGAGAGGTGAGTCGGAGACGGACTCAGACTGTTACATATTGACCCCAAGTTCCTCTGACCATAGCAGCACTTCTTTCGCATTCTGATGGACTGCTCAACCGTGGGTCCTGAGGGCCCAAGCCCTCTGTGTGGAGCTGGTTCTCATTCGGCATCTTATCTCCAACTGGAACTGCAACTCGGACACCAACTGACTCAAGCCGTCTGTGGCACTTGGTTATATAATTGTGTGACATCCACCTGCTTCCTGTGGGCGTACGCGTCTGCACCGAATTCAACCACGTCCACAGGTCAAGGTGATATTCCGATATCTTTGACCAGATGCACCCTTCCGCTTATTTACACAGGTGCATCTCTTGATTGACGGCTCGGTCGAGGGCCAATATGCAACCCATGCACTCATATAAAGACACAGAGGTACCGTTATCATTATAGAAAATACCATGGACCACCCGATTTCAAATCTTTGTAGTTGTTAACAGTCTCTATTTCATTACATTACCCTTGTGAAAGGCATGAATCCAACTCTTTTTTCACCAGAAATGGGTAAATATTAGAACAGATAAGGTTCTTTTGCTTTAGTTAAGCAACCAATTGAGGGAAAAGAAAACTCTGTATTCAAAGCAACGATACTTCGCATAAAAATATTGACTTCATCAATTTCCTGAAAGAGGCAGAAAAAGTTAGTCCATGCTTGCCAATGGTCCGGGAGACCGGGGTTCAATCCCTGGTCGAGTCATACCAAAGACTCAAAATAAATGGTAATTGAGGCTGACTTTCTGAACACTCAGTATTATAAGGTATGGATCAAAGGTAAAGTAGAACAATCCAGGTAAAGGAGCAGCGCCCTCCCAGCACTGTAGCTATTGAAAAGGGAGCCTTCGATTCACCCTCGACTGAGGTCGCCAACTTTACTTTACTTATGTATGTGTGTGTGTGTGTGTGTGTGTGAGTGCGTGTGTGATACTCAAACTTAGTTATATTGTATAGTATAATTAAAAAATCATAAACTAAATTATTCTTTTAAAATATATTTTGTTATATTTCAAAGTAATAATACCAGTCAGAAAATTGATTTTCATATTAATTTATCAAACATAACTGTTTGGATGCAATTAAGAATTTTTTTATCGCATATTTTTGCTTCTCTGTTTAATTCCTATTGGTCTTTATGCTCTGACAAAAAAAAGAACAGTTAAGATCTAACCACTCAGCCAAACAAGATCAGTTTTGGGTACAGAGACCATCGTCCATTCGGATGCGGGGTGGAACGTAGGATAGAAATTATCCAGCTTCGTCAGTATTTTCCTACTTTTGGGTCATCTCAGACCTCTAAAAATATACTTGACACGTGCTTTTTTGTACGAAGGACACGTGCTTCCCGGAGAAAGTGATTGAAGTCAAAATCTTCATAGCACGATAGGAGTGGAAATAAACACAGCCCCTGTTTCATTTCTTGTGACGAATTGCGTCATAAGATTCCATCCATATGCGTTTGATTTACAACATACTGAAACTCCTCTAACCAATATTAATTCTTGTCAGTGATGTTTTTTGACGGTTTATTTGATAGCTTTATACATCTTAAAGCCATTTCAACCCTTCTAGTGTTATTTCATGGCTTAGTGTTAGAGATTTGCAGTCATTGCAAGTTTTATTTATATTTATTTCTTTAGTTCTTTTTTTTTTTTTTTTACTCAGATATGAAATATAAGTTATTCCTATTTAATATTAAGACAGAAGAAAAATAAGATTTTGGGACAAAGAGGAAAAAAAAGCAACACAATTACAACAAAAGATACAACTCGAAGAGATAAATCAGAAGGTCGTGGCGAACGAAGGAAAAGTAAATGATTTCGAGACAGGAAAAAACAACAGAGATAAATTAAGACATTCCAAAACGACGAAAGAAAATTCTAGCAGCAAGTAGGAAAAGAATGTGCGAAGATATACCTGTAACCGGATGCAAGGGAGGGAAAACGATTTGGAACAATGAATGGAAACAGGGGGATCATAACAAAAAGCAACATGGAAAAAGAGTTTCAAATTGTCGAAACAGGGCCTTTGGCGAATATACACATTGATTCTCTCAGCGCAACATTAAAAACATACCAAACTATAAAATCCCTGGACTTGTTGGAATACATGGTTTCTAATTTTAAAAGTTCACTTACATCTATGCCAGACTGGCTATCGAAAATAAAACAGACGTATTCGAATGGATGGCCCCAAAAAAGCCAACCCTGGTCCAGAAAGACCGCCCAAATGAAATCGTCGCAAACAGTTATAGACCTATAACGTGCCTACCGAAGTCGTGGAAATTACTAACGGCACAAATTAGTGGGGAGATTTACTAATCGTTAATATGTCCTTGATTGTTTCCTGAAAAACAGAAAGGACGCTACAAGGGAACCGGGGGACAAGTAAACTACTACATATTGATCAACGCATCCTTAACGAGAGCAAAACCAGACGGAAAAATT
The DNA here is from genome assembly GCA_963585895.1 of Sepioteuthis lessoniana. Taxonomy (NCBI): domain Eukaryota; kingdom Metazoa; phylum Mollusca; class Cephalopoda; order Myopsida; family Loliginidae; genus Sepioteuthis; species Sepioteuthis lessoniana. The sequence continues at coordinate 36,847,904 of OY757938.1, forward strand.
TTGCTATAGCATAGACTGACTATACAATGCTTACTATACGGTCCCTCAAAGATGGATAATAGACTGTCTCAAAGTGTACAAGGGAAAACTGGATTGTGGAATTAACGAGATGAGGAAAAAGTTTAGCTTAGGTAAAAGTCCAGTGAGGAATATTTCAAGGCGATGTGGTATCACCATTACTATTTGTTATAGCAATAATACCACACAACCACATACTCAGGAAAGGTACAGATGGATGCAAACTTAGTAAATTGCAAGAAAAGATCAATCACCTAAGGTACATGGATGACAAATGAAAAAGAATTGGAAATCCGAATACAGACAGTGGGAATATTCAGACCGGTCATACGAATGGAATTTGGCAATGAAAAATGTGCTAATGCGGAAAACGACATATGACTGAGGGAACAGAACAACTAAATCAAGAAAATATCAGAAAATTCGCAGAAAAAGAAACTTACAAATACTTGGGAATAAACAAACGAAGATGAAAAAAAATACGTAAGAGTATCTCAGGAGAACTAGAAAATTACTTGAAACTAAATTATATACAAGGAAACTCATCAAAAGGAAAATCACCTAGACTTTCCTCCTTGTAATGTACTCGGGACCATTCTTAAAGTGGACGAGGGAGGAACTAAGACTAAACTAATGGAGCAGAGAACAACAAAAAAAACATAATGAACATGCATAAGACCTTACATCCCAGAGATGATGTTACCAGGAAAGCAACTCTATGGACATTTCAAGCGACGAACAAACGAAATCTCACACAAAAAATAGACATGGCCAAGAATTTGAAACCTTAAGAGATAAACTGATCTCTTTGTACTGCAGCATAAACCAACGACATTAAGACGAACTATATCAAAGGAAGAATATAAAGACACAGTAAAATGGCAAATGTAAGTTATGTAGCGATAGAGATAAAACTATCAGTAACCTCATAACCGAATGCTAAACTAAGTTAAAAAAAGGAAAAGAGTAGACACAAATGGGTTGGGATCGTGATCCACTTGGAACTGTGCAAAAATTTTGATTTGACCTTGCGAATAAAATGTATAAGCACAACTCGGAATGCTCCCTGGATAATGAGACGTACAAAATTCTCTGCGATTACGAGATAGAACCAGATCACCTAATATTGACCTGACAACCAAATAGTTAACAAAAAAACAGAGAACTTGCCGAAATGAGGGCTTTACCATCCCCGTGAACCACAAAGCAAAATTGAAGGAAGACAAAAAGAGAGATAAGGGCCTAGACTTTGCTAGGGAACAGAAAAAGTAGGGAACATGAAGGTGAGAGTAATACCAATTGTAATTAGTGTGTTCTATACAATCAACACCGGACTGGTATAGGGAGTGGAAGAATTGGAAATAAGAACACAAGTGGAGACCATCCAAACGACAACATAGCTAGGAACGTCTAGAATACTAAGAAGAGTCCTGGAGACATGAGGATATTAGCAGTCGCCCAAACACCAATGAAAGGCAATCAGCTAATACTGATGTAAAAAAAACTTTCAAAAGTGGTAAAAATAATAATAGTTTTGATATTTGAACAGTTCAATTTTACCCATAGATGAGACAGAAAAATACTTTGGATCAGAGTTGACCGAGGACTAATGGCAATAACTGAGCATTCAAACTCGCAAGATCTTCAACTGCAGTTCACTGTCATACTCAAGATGTCCTTTTTGTGGAGATGGCTTATCTCTCAACAGTAGATACAGTCAGCGTAATTTCTGCAGATTGGCGGTTTGGATGAACTTCAGATAAAAAAGACTGAAACAAGTATAATGTAATGCAAGTCGAAAATGAACCATAAATATTCAAGTGACGAGAATACAATATTTTTCACGGTATATCGAGCCTTTCAGTTTTTGTTCTGTTTTTTTTTTTTTTTTTTTTTCATTTCATACTCACATGGATTAGTTTTACCTTTTCGTCGAGCCAATACTCTCTGGAATGGTGCCATTCACTTTTCCCTGGGGTATCAACTTTGTGAGCCAGAGGTTAAGAAATGGACATTCAGATGAGAAAGTGAATTGGAAAAATATTTAAAAAAAACATCAGGGAAATATACCCAAAAGACCAGGAAATAATCATAAAGAAACAGTGCGTAAGGTCTATGTCATTGATTATATTATTCCAAGTATAAAGATTGAAGTTTGATGCCCATCTGTGATGTTCGATGCCAAAAGCAGTTTCTCATAACCAATCGACATAGAAAACAAGAGAACATGTCCTTATTTTTAATAATTAAGAATGGTTTGTTTGTCTGTCCTCTATTGACGATCAAACAGTTTGACAGAGAGCTATCATATATTGGATGGATTATTTTATGGGCGATAAGAGATTCCAGAGCTAGGGTTAATCGTTGACTGTTGATGGGTGATTGACTTGTGCTAGGAAAGAAACAGACGCCGAATCTTCTTAACACTTGCATTAAATGTTTATTATGACCTTCGGTGTCCACCTCTGGTGCAAAGGTGGGCAGGTTTGTTCGGCACGTCGCATGTATAATAGGATAACCACTAATTCTACAATATTCATAAAAGATTCTGCCCTTGATCTCTGATTGGAGTTTGTGTCTTCTCACTAGACAGTATTAAGTGGTAACAAAATCATGGCGTTCAGATGATGGGTGTAGGATATCTTGTTTATTTTTCAAATCATATTCTCATGTTTTGCGATGACATAATTATTTACTCTACACCAAACAATATAGGGGTAATTTCATAGGCATCCTACTACACACCTGGACGAAACTGATTGCATTTCACATAGCCTTAATACCCTTGGGAAAGGTATGAATCCAATTATTCTCCCTCCAGCTATGGGTAAATAGTAGGACAGACTAGGTTCTTCAGCCTTGGTGAGGCAACTAGTCTAGGAGAAGGAAAACTCTGAATTCAAACCTGTTGAACATCGCTTAAAAATTGACCTTGTGTCATATCCTGCCCGGGCGGAGGGGTTGGTAAATAGGATCCTACTACACACCTGCGGTAAAAGATGAAATAAATGTAAAATAACTTCACTGATATATGAAAGTGTAATTAACTATAAACATTTTAGAGACTAATAAGCATTCTTTATCTCTCACAAATTCTTTTTTCTATCTCCCAATCTCTCTCTCTCTCTCTATATATATATATATATAGATAGATAGATGTGTGTGTGTTTATTGGTTCGAAGATTGAACGAACATTTATACTAAGATTAAATAAAGATTAATTTGGCATTAAGAGAAAGAATTGTAATTGATGGGAGGATTGTTGAATGTAAAATTGTCTTACAGATAGATTAGCATGATAGCTTTATAAATCACTCTTTTCTATCGTGCAAGTAAATAGTACTACAAATTTAGAGTGTGGCTTAAAAATGTTAACACTTCTATGAGAACATCTTTATGATAATATAACTTTAAAAAATCTCCTATATTTAAAAGTCTTATCAAAACATTCTAAAAATCTACGACAAGTTATCAAAAACGTGATAATATCTTTAAGGGAGAACGTTTTTGAGAAAAACAGAACTGCTATTATGGAAAAAAAAAACTGTTAAAGATTCCAAAATATGTCGGTAAATATGTTGAACAGATAGAAACTGTTTAAAAATATTTTAGTCTTCATTTACTCCGATAGAGTCGTTTACATTTTCTTATGTATATATATATATATATATATATATATATATATATAATCTTTTTCCCTTACATTTTTAGAGCGCACAATACGAAATTGAATTATAACCCAATACTGTATAATATAATAAAATACTATATTATATTCATGATATTTTTACTCAAATTATATTTGAAAATTGTCCAACGGCGTGTTATAAGCCATTTTAGTGAATATGGTATATATATATATATATATATATATATATATATATATATATATATATATATATATATATATTATAACATTACATTATATTATGTGTGTATATGTGTGTGAGAGAGAAAGGAGGGCGAATTATGGTAAGTACTACATTTTTATAAGTTGAATCTTCTGAATTCTTCAGAATCTTGTTCGATTCATATGGTCTATATTTATTCCTGGATTAAGTGCATTGACAAGGTTGAAGAGATTGTTGCTATAAATGATTGTATTTCATCATGTGTATAGAAAATTTTGGTGTACACCCATTTTCAAACAAACATAAACACACATATACAGGTTCACACAAGCATACAAATACATAGCAACATAACACGGACATACAGAAAACCAAACTCAAAAAATGACAAGCATACTTGTACACACACAAACTTAAACATGCGGAAATACGCAAATACACAGAAATATGAACAAAATAACTGGCAAACAAAATAACAGACACGAAAAATAACACACACACACACTAAATAACATACGCATGAAAATACACACGGAAGATTGAAGACAAAATAACTCGCAGAAAAAAAGTCTTTGACTCATGTTCAATAATAGATTAGCGTTGGCTATTTTTGACATGTAGAGTAGTAGTTTGAATAGATCTTAACCACTAGGATTTTATTCAATATGATTGATAGTTTAGGGTCAATTGAAAGCTTGGCTTCAGTTTCATGAGAAATTCACGTGATCGAATGATTCTGAAAACTTAGGAAATAGATTATACCTTTAATTTTGTAGAAGGTCTATAAAAATAAATGAAAAGTGTAGTCGTTGTTAATCATCATCTCAGTAAATGATTGTCAAATCGGGACACAACGAACAGGCGAAATACGATGTCGGTGAAAAGACACGGCCAAGCGTGACAGAAGAGTGCAGAGAAGAGTTGTTTGAGCGTAGAAGAGAGAATAAATTGATACTATGCTGACCATCCGTATCAGCATTATGTCAGAAGATTCGAACGTTAAAACATGACAGGAGAAATATCTAAAAAACAAAAAAAAAGGAAATATAGGAACGTAGTTAAAAAGAACGATACAGTTAAACATGTTACGTAAAGAAAAGCAGGAGAAAAAAGTATGAAGTGAAAAATCATCGATAAAGCAAAGAAAGAATAATTACAGTACAACATAAGAAAAAATCTCGAGAGAAAAATCTAATAGAAAGAATGAAAAAAGAATTAAAAAAAATAAGATGTCAATTAATATGCACACACACACATACACAGAAACACACACACTCACACACATAAACGGAAATACACACACACACACACACACACACACACACACACATATAATTAATAAACTGATGAATGAAAAAACGCTTGCGATACGAAAGACGGATTTCGCCTGAATAAAGAAAATAAAAATATGGAAGCCAGGTGAATATTGCTTGATATTTTTGTCTAAGAAGAAATAAGGAACAAGTGTAATCAATTATAGTAAAAAAAGTTACACAGATATTAACATTAAACAATTAGAAAGACTCAGAATCTTAAACGTTAATTTCTGTGTATCTTGATCAGAAAAAGAAAACAAAAGACAACTCTGACGTGGTATGCTGCAGAGAGAGGGAAGGGGATGTCAATTCCCTTACCCTTCTGTATTTGAATCAACAGGCACTAAGACTGACTGTTAAAATGGTATATAAAAGAAGGTCAGCTACCTGCACGCTGTGACTTGTAGTCTGTTGAACAAAGAAAAGAATCCAGGTCACCCGAGTATCGGACCTAACGGGATAGTGGAAGTAGAAAAAGTCGAAGGATTGGCCCACAGACCCTTGGCGCCAAAATGCCATTTTCCGTTAGTAAAATTTGGAAAAGAATTTTCAGTTTGGGACTGACGTTAGCGGGAGAAACACGCTGATCTCAGCCGATTCCGGAGAAAGTCGCCCGTAAAAATTGTAGAACAGAGTTTGGAAAAAGCCAGTGACAGAGACATCGCTGAGGTCAACCGGCTCCGGGAGATCACTCGCACGTAAAAAAACAGGAAGAAATCTGAACATTGAAACATTGAAGATAAGTACAACTTAAACTGTTTTCCTTGAACAAATTCCAAAATATTGGAAAGTTACATGTATTCAGAAAAGAAAGAGAGAAACTAAAAAGATTATGCTTTATCAATAGTAAATTAGTGAATGGACTTTGTTACATGCTTCAATCCGGCGACTTAGACGTTTTCTCAAGTAAAATAAAAAGAAAGAAACAAAAAAAAGAAAGAAGAAACTGTTGAGAGTCATTTATGTTTGATATTTCCTGTTGGCTTAATATTGCCGGTATATCAAGAAAAGAGAAAAGAAAAAGGAACTGTTTCTTATCATTATTTGTTTGATCGTCGCCTATTAAATGTTTTTGTATTTTAAATGCACCCTTGTGTTGAAATCTTTATGTTGTGTTTATTCCTCTGTCGATTCTTCTTCTTTTGAACGTATCTGTTTCAGCGTCGTATCGCTTTCATTAATTCTCGCTAAACGTCTTATTGCCTCCTTTAAACATTAGAAGAGGATTTTGGAAATCTGGCTACAGTTAATATTTTCTAACCTTGAAGTCAGCTTTTCCGCTACCTGAGGAGGTAGGAAGACAAGGGACTTGGTGGTGTATGTGAAAGTCAATTGATACCCCCTTACCAGTATCTGAGATCAGTGTAGCCCCAAATTAACCTCCACACTATTTGCCCGAAATAGGCGTCTTCACAGGTACTTATTTTGCGGAGGGTCAAGTGACTGACGGCCCTCGACGTCACCTGCGCATGAAATGGACTCTGGTCATGGGATAATTATTTATGCAATGTCACACAACCATGATGAACAAGCATAAACTGTGACAAACATTTGTACGGTTCTCAAATCGACGTTTGTAAAACTACGAAACAGAATAGATGCTTGGATCACCATGGTTCTTAGTAGATCCTTGTAGCTCTACGACACAACATAGACATTTTTAACACCACGGTTCTAAAAGGTCTATGAATGTAGCACAGCGCCTTAAGATTCCGTCGGACCCCTGGTGTAATCTCATGGTGAGAAAAAATGACGAACGAACAAAACAGCGTCAGTTTTTTTTTCATTTGATATAAAGTTTATTTGCTACCATTCTTTTCCGGTGGTCATAGACAAGAGAGAAACTAAATATGAAAATAAGTCAACTGTTTTTGATAGACAAAAAGAAATAAACCGTTGAGAGAGAGAGAGCAGACACAGGCATTGATATTATATCTCTCATTTTTGTGCTGCTACAGAACAGCTTGGCCCAGCGCTCTGGTGTAGGCTGGCCTTTGAGAGGAGATCACCCAAAAATGGGTACCGTTATTTTCGGTCCGTCTTCACATCTACGTGGCAAGTGTCCATTTGACTTTCTATTCCTATGTTCTATCGCCACGCCCACATTTAACTTTTTTTTTCTGTTTGAGTTTCATTGAGCCTATCAAAACCTATCACCGATTTACTGCTGATACGTCTGCTACTAACTCGACCAAGACTTGAGACCTTTCCATTCGTTTATCACTTATAGCTTCTAAATCTCTCTCTCTCTCTCTCTCTTTCTCTCTCTCTCTCTCTCTCTCTCTCTCTCTGTGACTGCTTCGAATCACTGTTTCATATATGTCCCTCCTTTGCTACCGTCCTATGGTCGACCTTTTAATCTAGTTAGGAAACAACTTACTTTTACAACAATCCCCTAGAGTCCCTAATTATATTACACATTGTTTTTTTTATGTTTCCTTCTTTTTAAAGGAACTAGAGAAATGACCATTAATTATGATTAGAACACGGAAATTTAAGGAATGAATAACAGAGATAGAGGCATTTTGTAGCGGGAATTAAAAAAAAAATTTTGTTTGCTTTGTTTGTTTTGTCGTTGCTTGTAAATGTTTATTACGTAAATTAAGTTCGGAATTTGTTACACATTGATTGAGTCATCGCGTAAAATGGTATTGTTTTTCTTTTTTTTTTACGTGAGATTAGATATTAGAAAACGTAATTCTTTGTTCTTTTCATCTCAATATTAAGGGATAATAGTTTAGTTTTTATTTTTGCCAGTTTTTTTAAAAATTGTTTTTCATAAAACGGAAGCAAATGAAATCTGTTTGTTTTTATAAAACTGGTGGTGAAGGACAAACTCCGCTGAAAATTGATATTGAAAATATCCTGGTAAAAATGTCAAGCCCCACCTAACCAACAGTGATGAGATTTTTTTTATGGGCACCATTTTCAATCTGATTTTCTGTTGTATTTCTTTAAGCGGCAGCACGTGAAAATAGAATACATTTTTGGATATGCGCTATCTTCTTTTAAATCATAACTATAGAGATGAACCTTAGTGAAAATCTAGTGATGTAGTTTAATTGTATTATAATCATTATTATCATAATTATTTCGCAAAGTTGAAGAGGATATATGTTGTGTTCTGTTGTGTTGGGAGTTAACACAAGTTAGTTTAATTTAGGCATATAATTTTATGGTGAAGAACATACGGGATCTTTTTTTTTTTATATTTAAGTTCATCCGATATTGTCGGCGTTTGCGAATACAAGCGAATATGTTATATTTTATTTAGCGTTGGAGACGAAACGTATTTCGTGGAATAAAGACAGAAGTGAGCGTACAGAAATCCGCCGGACATGGAAACGTTCCGAATAATTTGCGGAATGAAAAATTGTTGAAAGGCAATAGATATTCTACCATTTAAGAAGTTTTGAGTCTCATATGGTAGGGATGTGGTGAAATAGTTAAGAGGGACTCGTCTATTAATTGGGAATTTGCTTCGGAAATGCACAGGTGGCGCCCAAATAATTGTTAAGGAATATGATTTGACATTTTGGGCGGAGAGTGAAATGCGGTAATTTTTTTCCCATTGGGTTATTCAAGGATGCATAGAAATCAGTACGTTACCGTAACGGGAACTAAGTAGTTACTGTCGATATTAACACAATGTGCATAAGTTTGGGTAATAGTCAGATATGTTTGATAGTAAAGAAATTGGTCATAATTTCGTAAGAATTTAGTAGTAGTCAGATATGCTACACTCTTGTGTGAGAAGCAAGCAGCTTATCGTGTTGCTTAATTAAAAGTTTGCAGGTTCGCAGTGTCTAAGAGGAGAGCCTCCAAAGTAGAAACAAATTAAGATTAGTATTCGGGAAGCGTTTTGATATCGAGACTGGTGTAAATTACTGTTGTAATAAGATGAAGATGGTTCAGTAGCATATACTCTTCAAGACAATGGTGGCTAGGTAGTGTGTATTATGTTGTGTAATGATACCTTAAGAGAAATTGTAAGTAACGACTGCTGGGATAATTTCAAAACTACAGAAAATGGAAAAATCGTAAAAATAGCTCATATTTATGGCTCATTTGGTAAAAATTTTCGACGTAGTGTATTATATATATATATATATATATATATATATATATATATATATATATATATATATATATATATTAGTTTGGCATATAATTTAAATTTCTTTTGTGTATATTATTAATACATATGTGATTTTTGTGTTTTAGCTAGTGGTAATATTTTTCGTTGCTACGAACGATTCTATTTTTTTTGCGGGCTGTACATTGCTCTTTTGTTGCTATGTAATTTTTTAGATGAATTATAGGAAATAACTCTCGAATCTGTTGAGCAGAAACAACAGAATGGAGGTCAGATGTCACCACTGAGTGACAAGGACCCAGAGGGGAGGTAGCTTTAGAGTTAACAAGAAGTAGCGGTTGCTTGCGACCAGATAGGACAAGTATCGTTCTGATATTCTTAAAATGCTTTCAAAGTAATAAAGATGGTACTCTCCTGATTTTAAATTTGTAATTGTGTAATATATACGTGTCACGACGAACTAGTCGATATATACGAGTATCACTAGACATTTTAATGGAAAATTAATGATAGAGATAATTAGGCAGATAATTAACATCTGAAATTGAGAGGAGAGGAAGAAAAATTAATGACTTGATAATTTTATGAATTTGAAAATGTTTGTGGTATCAGGATTGAATAATAAACTTGCAGTATAATTAGTATGCAGAGTCGTTGTTTAAAAAGATCCTAAACGTAAAAATGTCTCTTGGTGTAATTCACGGTTTTGTGTCAAGTGATGTGATCGAATTTAGGAAATAAATTACTTTTGCAGAGAGATCTGCAAAGCGAACGGCTATCCGGCACCGACCTTTTGTTTCCTAATATTAGCATGATAATGTATGCGAATAAAATCCGTCAATAAATAAAGTCAAATGAGCTTATTAAAAAAGGTTGTTATAATTCATCATCTCAATAAAAACTTGTCAAAACGAGATACGACGAGAAGACGACGAACGGACGAAACAAAATGACCGTGCAAGTGACACACCTAGCAGCAATAGAAGAATGCAAATAGAGGTGCTGAGCGAGGGTAGGAGAGAAGTAATGTAACTCAAACACATACGTATAAAAAAACTCCAAATAAAATACGCAAACACACGCCAACACACACAAATAAATACACAAAAGCACACACAACATAAACACCAAGAACTAACCCACTTGTTGATAACTTTTGCAAAAATGGTTCAAACATGTGGTTTTAGAGGTGGGCTTTTTCCTTTCACTTTCAGTTTTCTTTTATAATTTTGCCTTTTTCCTCCCTTTTTTATATCTTTCTTTATTTAGGAGGAATTCCAATGGTAACTTTTTTAGGATTTAAAGACTAAATTTACTTCAATAATAGACCACATATAGATGAATTTATATATTTCCGGGTAGATTACCGAAGAAATATAAGAAGCATTAATACTTTTCAGCTGGATATTATTATTTTCGATTATTCTACACTCATTTCATAGCAACTGGCACTTTATCGGCTTCGAGTATGCTTGACATTAACTGACAAAACTATATCCATTTACTCTTAAACCAACTAGTTGATGATTTTTTAAAACTCTATTATTATTATTATTATTCACTCAAAAGAGATTTTGCAATCAGCGTTAGCCGATGGTTTTTCACTGGAGTCTGAGTGACAGCAAGTCTTCTCAAGTCTCCAGGACTCTTCTCAGTATTCTGGCCGTTCTCAATAATGCTATCGTTTGGATGGTTTCCACCCGTCCGCCAACTCCCAAGTCCTCCAGTCCCTTTAGTAATCCCTTAGTTACTGTTCCAAACGTACCAATTACAAATGGTATAATTGTCACCTGCATGTTCCACAGTTTTTTCAATTCCCTGGCAAGGTCAAGGTACTTATCCTTCTTTTCACATTCTTTTAGTTTTATTCTGTGGTCCGTCAGGACAGCAAAGTCGACTATTTTGCAAGTTGTCTTTTATTTTTTTGTTGATTATGATTAAGTATATATGTATGTTAAAGTCCCATTGGAGTTTATGCGTGGCATTTTCTAGGATAGGTGCTGGGTTGTGCATATACCATTTGTTAGTTTGGTCGAATTTAAATTTCTTACACATTTCCCAGTGAATCACCTTGCTGACCCAGCCGTGTCTCGCCTTATACTCCCTCTGTGCTAATTTTCTGCATTCGCTTATTATATGATTGATGGTTTCATCTCTGTCACCACTTATCCTGTATTTGCTATTTTGTTGAGTCTTATCTATTCTCGCTTTGATATGATTGGTTCTTAGGGCGCTGTCTTGTGCGACTATTAGAAGAGATTCTGTTTCTCTCTTAAGGTTTCATTTTTTTTTTAGCCAGGTCCAGGCTTTCTCGTGTGAGATGGTGTTAAATAGTCGTTTAAAGCGGCCATAGAGTTGTTGTTTTTTCCATTTTTTCCTAGTTAATGTCATTCTACCGTCTATCGTGTTGTCCGTATCGTTTTTGATGGCTGTAATCAGTCTTCGTTCGTGTTTTTCCATGTAGTCTTCGAGCCGTTGTATCGATGTGTCAACGCTGTCTTCGATGCTGGCAAGTCCTCTCCCTCCCTCTTTTCTAGATACATATAGTCTATCAACAGCGTCCCTGGGATGTAAAGCCTTATGCACGGTAATTAATTTTTTTGTACTTTGATCCATCTGTTTAATTCATCTTTGATCCACTTCAAAAAGGGTCCCGAATGTCTATTGAGGGGCACAGCCAAAGGCATTTATTCTTTGATAAGGTTTCTGCTTGACAGTTTTGTCTCGAGTTGCTTCCTAGTTCTCCTGAGATATTCTTTTTGAATTTTGTCTTTCATTTCCACTTGTTTGTGTTTCGAGTAGTTTTCTAGTGTTTCATACCAGCCCTAGTGTACCATAACCAGATATCTGGATATGAGAAGCGCACATAGAATGTTCATAACATATATACATAGAACATAGGAATCCTGAAACATGAAAAACACGTAACGACTTCTTAGTTCAGGCACGAAACTTTTATTACCTTTGACTTAAAAGGTTTTTCAACATAAGGAGAGAGGCACAGTCTTTCTATGCTGGCTTTTCCATCTGTCCCAACTACAATACGTGTGGCACCCGCCAGCAGGCGTCGGCGAACAAGCGAAAGTCTACCGTCTTCTTCCACGCCAGGAACCCAACTCATCTACTGACTTTTTCAAATCTCCCAAAATCCTCCGAGCATGCTTTCGTTGCATGACGCCATTCCCATCTCTGGTCATATCTTCTCTCTGGGATTTTTATTTTGACATCTGTGAACGACACATCCTCCCCGCGCGTGCGGCAACACCTGTGCTCAAGTTTCCACCTAAGTAACCCATGTGCTGAACCCAAAGGCAAGATATATAAAACAAAATCCCTCGGCCATTATATTACATGCCTTTCCCTCTACAAAATAAAATCATTTGTTATCGATGATGACAAATTATTTTCTTAAAGTAATGTACCGCTCTTTGTCATGTCGAACTGATCAACTAGATTTTCAGGTATACAATTTCAACATAAAAAAAAAAAACAAGACAAAAAAACATGTATCAGTCCCAAACTCAAAAGTCATTGAAAATAAAAGTGTTCATATTGTCCTTCATATTTCTTTTCATTTTTTTACTTTTTTTCAACCATATTTTCTGGTTTTTCTTTCTCTTTTTTTTTTCTTTTTTTTTTCAAATATTTTTTCCAACAGTCACTGTTTCGGCATGCATATTTTTTTAGTCTTTAATTTTTTTTTACCTTCCTTTTCTATCAGGTCATTTGCACATTTTCTGTCTTTTACTCCTATCAATGGCTTACGAGTACCCTTTTTTCTTATCTTCTTTCTTTTTTTTTTTTGCCTTCAAATATCCCGGATGTTCTTTCCGAAACCACCAAAACTTTTATTAATCCAACCAACAAATTTTCTCCACAAAACACTTCGTAATCGAGTCCATGAATTTTCCACCATACTAGATTCCGTCAAAACTATGTGCATATCTTAATCATCTTCAAACCCCTGTTTCCGAATATCTTCCCCCATAAAACCTCATAGCCCCACTCCAGGGGGGAATTCACAAAATATCCGTCTGCCTTGCCAGACACACACACAAAAAAAAAATATCTGTCTCTTAGTTGCACTGCTCCAATGGCGAGATTATCGAGACAATTCCAGCCGACCGCACAACGAAAAATCCGAAGCGTCCAACTGCGCCTCCGAATTGTCGTTATCGACAAATTTAAACAAAAACCCGGCCTGATTCCACCAGCGCCCAAAATATTGATTCTCCCAACTTTCCAAATATCGAAACCTCTTACTACAGATATGCGCAATCCTTGGACAACTCCATCGATGAGCGGATTCTCCAAGCTCTCGGATCAAAATTCTAATCTCCAATTATCACCCGCTAAGACATCATTGACAAGTAACTATAACATTTCATTCATAAAACCCCATTTACTATAAAATTCCGGCATAAAAAGTTTGTTTACTATGGCTGCCAATCATTCCACCACGGTATATATGTCCCCTAGTCATCTTTCTTTCCCTTCTTTTCACTGCCTGCATAATTCCCTCTTACTATTTCTCTTTTCTCCCTCACTAGGATACAAATCACATATAGCAGTAATCACCGTTTCTCTATGCTATCAACGATATTTTTAAAAATTACTTCCAATTCTATCTTTTACAATTATTTAAATTCTATTCACAAATTAATCTATGACAGACAGAGAAAATACAATGAGCAAATGCCTTCTTTTTCTTTTCTTTTCATGCCTTTTTTTTACTTCACTGGTTGCAATCTTTTTTTTTAATTTGCCGCTCACCTTCCTTTTCTCATTTTTCATGCCTTTTTTCTTCTTCTCTGGGAGTTGAGCTATTTCTCTTCATTCTCCTTTCTTTTTTTTTTCTGGGGGCCTTGTGTCGACAGTTGTCTTTCTTCTTTCTTCTTTTCTTCTTTCTGGGAGCGCCGCATTTTGATTTTCTTGTTTTTGGCTTCTTTTCTTTTTTTTTTCTGAGGGTCTTGTGTTTTCTCTCTCTCCTTCTATGACCTGAACAAGTCGTTCAAAAAAGAACCTATGTTCTTAGCCGTTTCTCTGATCATATGAACACCCAGTTCATAACCATGCCATGAACGACATGGCTAGCCTCCGGCACCAAATATGAATATATGTAACATAGCCATACATGACTATGTGAAATGTACATAGAATGTTCATAACATATATACATAGAACATAGGAATCCCGAAACACGAAAAACATGTAACGACTTCTTAGTTCAGGTACGAAACCTTTTATTACCTTTGAGTTAAAGATTTCGACATAAGGAAGAGAGATGCACAATCCTTCTAAGCTGTCTTTTTCATCTGTCCCCACAACAATGTGGCACCCGCCACAAGGCCACTGCCCTTGCTTCAGCGAGCAAGTGAAAGTCTACCGTCTTCTTCGAGGCAGGACTTAACTCAACTGACTTTTTCAAATCCTCCCAAATCCTCCCCACACGCTTCCGGTGCATGACGTCATTCACATCCCTGGTCACATCTTCTCTCCGGGATTTTTATTTTGACATCTGTGAACCACACATCCTCCCCGCGCGCGTGTCAACACCTCTGCTCAAGTTTGCACCTAACTAACCCATGTGCAGAGCTAAAAGGTTATCAGCCTAACCTAACCCAAAGGCAAGATATATAATTTGAGTGACAGCAAGTCTCTAGGACTCTCTAGTATTTTTACTGATCTAAAAAAATGTAGTGGTTTGGATAATCTTTACTTGTTCTCTTATTTCTATGTCTTTCAGTCCCTTTACCAATCCTTTGCGGATATTCCCAAGTACGCCATCCATAACTGCTATCACTATCACCTTTATGTTGCATAGTTCTTTTAGTTCTCTTGCAAGGTCTAGGTATTTATCTCTTTTTGCTTCCTTTAATGTTCACTCCGTGGTCCACCGGGACCGCAAAGACCACTATTCGGCTGGTTCTCTTTTTTTGTTGACTATGAGTAGGCCTGGCGGTCTGGCTGAGATTAATTAGGTGGTCCTTTTGTATCTTAATAACCAGAACATTTTGTATATCTCATTTTCTGGGATTGATTGTCGGTTATTCATATATCATTTGTTCTTTAGTCGTTTCTTTTTTACTCCTTTAAGAGTTTTTCACTCCAACACTTGCTGATGGGCTCTCACTGGATTTAGAGAGACAGCAAATCTCCTTAAGTCTCAAGGACTCTTTTCAGTATTCTATCTGATCGCATCATTGTTATAGTTTGGATTGTCTCCACTCGTCCTCTTATTTCGTAGTTCTCTAGTTCTGCTACTAATTCTTTGCTGATTTCACCGAACGTACCAATTACAAGTGGTATCACCGTCACTTTATTCTCCATTGTTTTCTCAGTTCTCCTGCAAAGTCAAGGTACTAATTTTTCTTGGAGATTTTTTCAGTTTCATACTGTGGTCAACTCGAACAGCAAAGTTCACTATTCAGCAAGCTAGTTTTTCATACGAGCGTTAACTGGTGGTTATCCCTTAGAGTTTGAATGATAGCAAGTCTCCCTAAATCTCCAAGACTCTTCTCAATATTCTTGTCAATCTTAATAATGCTGTAGTTTGGATGATCTCCACTTGTACTCTTATTTCTAAGTCATTCTGTCTCTTTACCAACCCGAGTGCACTAATGACATTTGCCATCATATTCACCATTATGTTTCATAGTTTTTTGATTCGCTTGCAAGATTATTATTATTATTATCATTATTATCAGGTCTTTCACACCAACTTTAGTTGATACTCTTTCACATGAACAGGAGCAACGGTAAGTTTAGTCAAGCCAACAGGATTCTTCTCAGGATTTTAGCAGCGGTTTGGATCGTTTCGATTTCTCCTCTGATTTCAATTTCCTCAATCCTTTGGGGACTGTTCCAACTGTGCCATTTGTAATTGGTATCACCATCGCCCTATGTTCCACAGTTTTATTATTTATAGATGTATGTCAAAATATTAGCCTATCTTTTGGCTTTTTATTTTATTTTCCATCTGTGGACCACCTAAACGGAAGACCACACTAGACGACAAGTTCTTTTTCTCTGATTAATCAATGCTAAATCTGGTCTTCTGCTCTCCATTAGATGATCCATATGAATCTCATAATCGAAGATAATTTCATGGGTCTCATTTTTGAGGACGGATTTTGGTTTGTATCCATACCATTTAGTAGTAGGGTCAATTTTAATCTCCGGCTCTATTCACAGGAAAGCACTTTTCCAAGCCAGTCGTGCCTAGTACTATTTTCCTGTTGTACTAGTTTGCCGCAGTTGCTTATTATGCGATTAAACTACACTTGCTATTCTATTGCATATTATCAATTTTCTTTTAAGTATAATCAGTTAATATATATATACATATATATTGTGTGTATATATATATATACATATATCGTCCAGCCCATTGGCATGACTTTGAGTGTTCGTCAATTGTTCGAGAGACTGGGGTTCAATCCCAGCTGAAGTAATTCGAAAGACTCAAAAAAATGGTTCTTGATACCTCTTTACGTAATACCCAGCAATATAAGGTGTTTTCAAGGGTAAGTGGAGCAATCCAGGAAAAGAAGTAGTGCCCACCCCTACACGACAGCTTAGTAGCTATTAAAAAGGGAACCTTCGGGTTGCCGTAGATTTCGGTCGGCTAACTTACTCAACTTATATATATATATATATATATATATATATATATATATATACGTGTTCATGAGTGTGTATATGTATTGAGATACACGTATAAATCTCTAAAGGTATTGTAAGTCTCTATATGTATACAGAAAGTGAAGACTTTAAAATAAAATCACATGTAGGGGATACGTGGATGTGTGTGTTTGCATATACATAAAATTTGTCCTTTTTTTATATTATCAATGCCCAACAGAAACATTAAAGGAATATCTCGAATGCAGTTTTCTGATTTGAATTTTCATTGACCAACCCAAGATCAGGTAAATATGTCGTCAATATCAAATTCCTTTTTCACCTTACCAACACCTGTTCAAAACGATTACGTACAATTTGCTTTCGCTGTTTGTTTCGTTTTAAATTAATAGCAATAAAGGGCAATATTTCGTCGTTTTGTTTCTCAAGAAATGTGAAATCTATTTGCAAAACTCCCATATGACATGCCATTAAATGCAGTATACATCTAATAGTATTAGTTGATATTAAAGGCACGTCAACACATTACGGAATTGTATACTTTGTATGTTAGTTTTTTGCAAGATATGAAGTATCTTTTAAGATCATTACTCCCAGGTCCACTCGAAACTTGAGATCTAGTAGCTTTTAGGGTCCCATCTATGGGTCAGATTGAACAATTGAATCATTTACTGCTTGAAACGTTTGAATTGTGGGCATAGATATATTTAAAACTCCACAGAATTATGTAAAACAATGAGAATCATAAATCAATACTTGAAACCATTAAACTGTATACAAATGAATGAATAATATCAAATTGAATTATTATTTATCGCTTGATAGGAATATTGGAACGATTTAACAGTGTGTAAACGATTGAATGATGATTTATAGTTTGTTGGTGTTATATAGACATGCTTGAAAATATTTTTAACGTGGGTTTGACATTAAGTTGCATCTGATGTCGAGGCTCCAGTTTTTGAAGATGGAGAATGTTGAGTAGGCCATCATTGCCATTACTCTTTGGTCTACTCTGACCTGGAGTCGTAGTACATGTCAGGGTCGCATCTATGTGTCAAATATAAATGTTTATTTCATTTTTACTCGGGGTTATTATAAATTATTTAAAACCATACATTTGTTGCTTCGTTGGTTGTGTTTTATGACACATTAATCTTAATAGATTATTTAATGCAAAATCGTATATATATATATATATATATATATATATATATATATATATATATATATATATATCATCATCATGTCGTGCCACAAGCACGGATATCCCTGACCCTCTCTCGCCACTTTTCCCTATTTTCCATCACCTCTGGCATGTCTTCGGGGCTACATCCCGTATCCTCACATAGCTGCTGGATGTATGTTCGTGCTAGTCGTCCTGCTTTTGCCCGGCCATATGTGGGGGGATCCATAGGAGTACATCACTTATGAGCTCGTCCATGCTTCTCCAGCAGTGTCCTGCATGTCTGGTTCGTCTAACTTGGATAGTTTTATGATAGGATGCAGGTGGCCGTTTAGTTGGTGTCTTGTGGGGTGTTGCCACGAGGACTTGTTCAAGATTGCTCGCAGCATTCTTGTGTAATTGCCGTCTAGCTTCTTCTCCAGTCGTTTAGTTAGCGTCCATTTAGTGCATCCATACAGCAATATCGATGCGACAGCTGCCTGGAAGAAACTGCGTTTCATTTTATCGGTTAGATCTGATTTCCATATGATCGATAGCCTATTGATAGCTGTCCATGCCTTCGTTAACCGCGTGTCGATGTCCTTTTCCGTTGATGAGACGCTGCTTCCTAGGTAAGTGAATTTGTCTACTAGTTTAAGAGAGGTTCCGTCTAGTGTGGAGATGTCACCTGTTTGCTTATAGGACATATATTCCGTTTTGTGTGCATTGACATGGAGGCTTATGCTTTTACTAAAATATTTTTTAATGGAGCAGTGTTTGTATACTAAACTGAATTAATTGAAATAGAAGTATTTTGAAAAAAACTATATTCATACTAAACGGAATTGTTTGAATTAGAATTGTTTGGCTAAACTGGATTACTTGAAATAGAAATATCTTTTACTATTAAACTGTCTACTTATGCTAAACTGAATTGTTTGAAATAAAACAGTTTATTAGTATAAAAATGGATTTGGCATTAAATAACCTACAGATGTCGATATGTCATAAAACCCAAACAATCAAACAGACTGGGCTACGGTAAAGTTGTATGCAAGGTGTTCCTATTTGATTGGAATAGTTCATCGATAGAATTACTCATGATAAGAATACTTGACACCATTTATCTCTGTGTAAGCAATTGATAAATGTTTAATAGAATATTTGTGTTTTAGCATTACTTGAGACCACTTAACTGTGTGCAAGCAAATAACTTCTTACATGTTTAAAACAAAGGTAATCACAAACTATTCATTTTCAAATCACATACAGACTCACAGACACAGATACAGATATAAATATATTTATATATACATATAAACGTATATACAGGATTTGGCATTGAATAACCCAGAAGATTTGATATACCACAGAACCAAATAACCTACATAATTCCTACAAATAATTTGATGACAACTAATGTTTTTCAAGTAGGCCTAACATTTATAATTCAATACAATAATAATCATTTTTTTCACATAATAATATTATTTCCCTGTATTATTGTCTAATAGAAATAATTTTCAAACATAGTTAATCCATAGATAAAACCTACAGTGAATTAATATAATTGTTATATTTGTACAAATAAATTGCTCAACAATTGCATATCGTCTTATGCATTTCCATGGAATATCAATTATTTATGCAGTACATGGTTTCAGGTAGCTACCACCACTTAATAGAATAATGATTTGTTTGCAAGTACTCACATCTAACACAACTAACTAGCAAATATCAATATCGTTTCACACACTCACACCCAATAATAATAATAATAATAATAATAATAATAATAATAATAATAATAATAAGAAGAAGAAGAAGAAGAAGAAGAAGAAGAAGAAGAATTTACAAACAGATGCATTGACCCCATAGATCAGTCTCTTACAGGCAATATCACTCCATTTCAGAGTAGACTTTGAAGTAATTGCAATAAAGAATTTGTCCACTCTCCATGAAGGTACATAACTAAAGCCTCACCATCAGATGCTGATTGCTATCATACACAGGGCACCCATTTGGAGGGGTTGCTGCTTTTCAGGGGATCAAGTAAGTGTATTCTAAACACCACTGACCAAAGAGTCTCTGTGTTTGTTTTTTTAACCAACCCCTTCGCTATCTCTGAGAAAGTTGAGGAGAGACACCAATAAATGTATTAGGATCGAGAAGTTTAAAATTTTATCTTTAAAAAATGTCGCAGCAATGTGCAAAAACCGCTATATATATATATATATATATATATATATATATATATTATATATATATATATATATATATATATATATCAGTTTTTGCATTACAACAGTCAACATTCTGATATAATAATTACTTCCAGCAACCACAGAAAATAGCTTATACATTGTCCAAAAACCATTAGAATAAGCATACATTCCAAGAATTTCTGCCTATATTTTCTCCCACAAAAGGTTTACCTTGTTTATATACAAGAAAATCTAAATGAAAAAAAAACCCTCCGAAATACTCCTTGTCAGTCACCACACACAAGTGAGCGTGCGCAGATATATATATATATATATATATATATATATATATATATATATATATATATATATATATATATCTTCTTTATTCTTTTAATATTGGTTCGCAGAGCGGTGTCTGCGCTTATAGTGGTGTCAATAAATAGAAACAGACGACAGCTATGTCAGGCTTTGATAAAAGACCTCATATCGTGGCATCAGAAAAATCAAAAGACTTGGGTTCGGTTAGGGCTGGGCAGTTTTACGTGCCAGGGAGTGTTCCAATATTACAATCCTAGTCATTTTACAATAGATCAGGCGATGATAGCTACTTCTCATATGGAAGTGAGATTGTAATGTTTACAAAGACCTGCGTAAAGGAGGGTTATTGCTTTAGAAGCTTTCCGCAGACACTTTTGAAAGATTTACGAGAGAGAAAAAGACAGAGAGAAAGACTTGTAAATGAACTCATGAAATAATACGTAAACGTATATATATATATATATATATATATATATATATATATATATATATGGTGGGGTACGATTATATGCTAAAAAGTGCAGAGACATAAAGTCTCCTTAACCCTCCGAATATATATATATATATATATATATATATATATATATATATATATATATATATATATATATGAGTTTGTGTACGCGCGCGCCCGCATGTGTGTATGTGTGCGATTAGTGAGTGAATAGTATGTTGGCCTCATTTTAAATCTAACTCCACCTCATCTGGTTATGCACCGGTTAATGTTTTCAAGTACTGCTATCAAACACTAATAATTCTGTTGGGTAATAATAATTTGTTTGCACACGATTGCCTGGTTTTATGGTTAGTGTAGACTATAAGGTTTAATAACTTATTTACCCTTGATGTTTATTTAAAGCCAAATCCCGTTTATTTATACATATAATTTGAAGTTTCCTGTTATTCAGAAAATAATAATAATCTCAACAAAATATTAGACAATCCTCTCTGGCCCATTGATTGGATTTTAATATTCACTACCACCCAAGTTAAAGAGCATATTAGAGTAATGGAAATGAAGGCACACTCTTCATTCCCTAAATTCAAAGGCAGACTCCACACGATCAGATGCAATATAATGCCATACTCACAATACTAAATCGTTTCACGAATTGCTATGTAGTACTAATAATTATACTAAACATTATCAATTCATTCGCATACAGTTAAATTTTTAAAGTATTGCTATCTAACACAAATAATTCTATTTAAAATTACTACTTCATACGTAAACAGGTATTATCTAATACTAATAATTCTATTCAATTTTATTTAGTTCTTTCCGCATAGTTAAATTATTTCAAGCATTGCTATCAAACGCTAATAATTCTATTCAATATAATCAATTCATTTGTTCACAGTTAAATTTTTTCAGGTATTGAAAGCTAACACTAATAATTGTATTCAAAATTATTTATTCATTCGCAAAGAGTTCAATGTTTTCAAGTATTGCTATCTAATATCAATTATTCTATTTAAAATTAACAAAATTTGGTAATTGTAAATGATTGAATAGTTCAATTTCAACTAAGGATAGGGACTAAGAGGGACTACCACGTCGGGTCAGAATCGACTTAGGAGTAATGACAATAAAGTTATTCTCCATATTTCCATAAGTTCCATGATTAGACCCTCACCATTTGATGGTTTGGTGTCAAACTCAGGACACTCGATGGGGGAATATTACACACCTGCAGAAATTCAGTAAGCGTATTCTACACACACACACACACACACACACACACACACACACATATATATATATATATATATATATATATATATATATATATATATATATATATACATACATATATATATATATACATACATATATATATATATATATATATATGTACAAGTTTGATGAGTACCCTACATTCTCTAGATCTCCGAAACAAAAACCTCACAATCAGATGCTATTTAGTCTCACACCCAAAGCAACCCTTTTGCAGGGTTCGCAGTATTACCCATCTGCAGGGTATTCAGTCAACATATTCTAAGATCTGTGGACAGGGTTGATATAATTTAAATTAAAATCATTTAATTACCGCCAAGATCTTCCTTGAACATGATATAATTTCGTCTTAAAAACGTATATAATAATTCAACTCACAAGGCTGTAGACACAGCCTCATCAAACAATCACACAAATATTATAAGTGAAGAAAAGAAAATTCTGGACGAGTGTAAATGGAAGCAAGTCATGCCCTTAGCAATACGAGCCCTCGGCAAATGGGACTGTAAATCACAGAAGATGGATCGATATTCAAAGGTAACTTGAGTATGCGACCTGGGATTTAATGTCCATATATTCATTTTTTCTGCTTTTATTTTCATAGCATTTTTTGGCCTGCTTTTATTTAAATGAAGGAACACTCATAAAAAACAATGGATCAGAAAGGAGGTAATTAAAATAAACTACGCAAATTTTTTCACTTTTTAAAATACATCATCGAGTTACGTGAAGAATTTTGGATTTACATTTCAACAAACACCTCCAGCACTTTGAAGCCATGAAATTAAGAAAGGATTTTATTTCTTCAATGTCAAAACATAAACTAGAAAACACGTTTAGTATGCGTGGGTACTGAAAATTACTCTGTATACGGGCACATGCATGTGTGTTCAGAAAAACCTTTTTTTATATTGAGCCATCACACACACTCCACCCCAACCCCCACATCATACATAAATAATACTACTATATATACATATACACGTAATATATATATATATATATATATATATATATATATATATATATAAAGATGTGATGATAACATGGATTTTCTTGACTCTTTCTATCTTTCCCTGTCAATGATCTCTTCAGGCAATTCTTACAAATGGTATCCAGTGTCCGCACAATGCTAGAATGTATTTCTTTTTTGGTCGGTAATATTGGTGCAAGGATGTACAAGAGTCTATAAAAGAACGTCGCTTATTAGTTTGTCCTCATTTCTCCAGCAGTGCCCCATATATCTTGTTTGTCTTACTTTGAAGGTTTCTGATGATTGGAGGTGAGTGGTAGTAGTACAGCGGCGTTTTTTGGGGGGCGTTGTTTCCAGAATTTGTTCGAAATAGCATGTAGCATTCTTGTGTAGTTCTCATCAAGGCTTTTCTCGATACATTTCGTTAGAGTCCATATAGTGCATCCATGCAATATCACTGACGAAGCCACAGTTTGGAAGAAACCCTTACTATATCTGAGAGAACAGATTTCCATAAGATAGACGACTGATCAATAACAATCTACGTCTTCCCTATGTCACAATCACTTTCATTAGATGAGATATTTGCTACCGAAGTATGTGAATTGGTCAACTAATTTCAGCTACTTACCACAAAAAGTAAAGATAGTTCTTTGATCTCACACACATACACACACATACATACTCACACACATACACACACATACATACTCACACACATACACACACACTAATAAGTATTCAGTATAAATAAGCGAATCAAGTATACGTATATACGTGTGTAAGTGCGTGTGTGTGAATAACTGAAGAGAAAAAACACCATTGGTAAATGTGGACTATTTTATATATATATATATATATATATATATATATATATAATTTTTTTATCTATATTTCTCTTTCTCTGTTCTCTCTTTAA
The DNA here is from genome assembly GCA_963585895.1 of Sepioteuthis lessoniana. Taxonomy (NCBI): domain Eukaryota; kingdom Metazoa; phylum Mollusca; class Cephalopoda; order Myopsida; family Loliginidae; genus Sepioteuthis; species Sepioteuthis lessoniana. The sequence goes on from OY757938.1 coordinate 36,872,149, forward strand.
CCCACTCTCTAGAAACCCACACGAATACTAGAAAAAACACGCATATATATGCTTGTGCGCGCATGTGTGTGTGTGTGTGCGCGCGTGCGTGCACGCGCTCACGTGCGCTTGTGTGCTTATCCGTGTTTGTGTCTCTGTGTATCTATCCTTTCTCACTTTGCTAACATCGAGCTATCAAATTTCCTTCTCTCTCTCTCTCTCTCTCTCTCTCTCTCTCTCTCTCTCTCTCTCTGTCTGTCTGTCTGTCTGTCTCTCTCTCTCTCTTTGTATACATCCATATGTATATATATATATATATATATGTGTGTGTGTGTGTGTGTGTGTGTGTGTGCGTGTGTGTGTGTGTGCATATGTGTGGGGTGTGTCTATATCTTTCTCACTCTTTTCATATCTGTCTATGATCTATCTATCTCAACAGGTTTGTATACCTATTGTTTATTGTGTATTGTAAGATTATGGCCTGTGGTTACAACAAAAAATCCCTTTTTATACGAATAAGCAATACGAAAAGAAAACTGATGATCTCTTTGCCATCCCCGACTTAACCTGGCCAAAAATCGTGACATTCTCTGAATAACCTATTTACTGGGAAGAAAGACAAACCTCAACATATCCAGACTGGCCACAGAGTTTCGATTTTTCGCTAGCTTCTTACCCTGTATAAAAACACGTTCAAAATTAAATATTTCTTCTCCACTCTTCTTTCATGAACTAGATTTACAGTATAAAAATAATTGACATCTCTCGACAATAAGATTCTGCAAATATTGAAAATTACTTTCCCCTGACTTCCAGCAAGTTTTAGCGTTTACTTCATACTTTCTAGTACACATTACGACATTTTTTTTTCCTTCTTATTTTTTTCGAGAATAATGCATTGAAAAACGTCGGTCTTAAAGTCTAAGATGTCTTACCTACCACAAAACTCATCATTCAGTGCCTGATGCTTTTATATGAATACCAACTGCTGAAGGCGATTGCAGTGTCAAAACCAGTACAATTACCAAGGTGCGATGTCTTTGATGAAAGAATTCGCACACCATAGTCTCTATGTGCGAATACTAAAATTTGTCTTTGCAGACTCGGTTACCTTTAACTCTTTCCAGCGCTTATTTAAAAGAATAAGTTACCAGTTACCAGCTTAATCAAATTTAAGCGCTACTATCAATAATTTTGACTTTTCATATACTTCGTTCGTATTCCTAATTCTCATTATGGCGAGTATTTTCAGTTGTCCCTTTTACGAAAAAGAAACAAAATATTCTTGTTTAGCAAATTGCACGTACACTAAGATTTTTTCGAAGCAGGAGGGGTATGAGTTAAAATTTCAAAATAATAAATTGGTGATAATCAAAAATCAGACAAATTAAAACCATTAAATAGCTACTGTCGCGTGGAAAAAACTGTCATTCCGGCTTTGGAATAGATATGTTGATATGTCCCCACACCCACACGGCAGCTGCAACTTTATTGTAAAAGGTTGTAGAGTTAATCCTTACTCATTGAGGTAACATTCAAATGAAAGTGCCAACGGGGCTGGACTATTTTTGGCATAGCCAACCAGAAAGCAGAATATAATGTATTTTCTTTTAATCTCCTATATGTCTATAGCTCTAAATATAATGTGTGTTGGAACGTAGCTTTTTCTTAGTTATTTTCTAGTTATCCCTGATCCCACCAAAATAAAAATAAAAAACTGAACATATTTCAATGTCCCTGCCTTAGGCATTTTTAACTGTCTAAGTAAAATAAATGATATAAATGATCAAATTACCAGGCACATTTCTCAGTAAATTACGCGTCCTATTTGTCACCTGATCAAAAGATCATTTTTAAGCGGAGTAAAGCTAGCTTAAATTCAGAGTTTTACTTCTCTTGGATTGTCTGTGCACGAATAGTAAAATCCCAGTTAGCTTCCCTGTTTATCTATAAATGTTAGCTTCCCTGTTTATCTATAAATCCCTGTTTATCTATAAATGGAGTCGGGGAAAATAGACCTTTTCCGATGTTATCCTTTACTTAGTTCTGCTTAGAACGTATGTTTAGCATAACAGTATTTGTCGTAAAAAATGAAATCAGCCAAGCGAGTTCAAACCGTGGATGGGGCTATTTACGTTTCACTTCGCTCTAATGCTTTTAAGAAAGTTTGAATTCATCAATTTTTTCCCAGCCATTGGAAAATAGTGGGATAAAGGGAGTATGATAACCATTCAAGGAGAAGGAAAAATGTTTTCAGTTCAGCTTTTCTTTCCTGGTGCCAGTGATGGAATAATTGCGTAAATATGTACTTTGCTTAGTTAACATAAATATAAAATCTGACTCACGAAAAAGGGTTTATTTATATGAATTAAATTTGAAAAGTAGATTTCACAGCAGGTTTGTAAAAATCACAAAGTAGATAAATTGAGGGTATATTTGATATTAGTTGATTCACTCCTTAGATGTTGTCTCTTTCACTGAACACTCGTATTTATCCAACTTCTCCAAAATGAACTGGATATGACAGAAAGTCCAATCTTTAAGTGAAATAAAATAGGTTTATATTCTGAGTTTTCATTCCCTTAGACTGGTTGTCGTAAGTAGGCAAAATGGCCGAGTGTACCAAACGGTTTATCCATAGCTGGTAGGAGAAGAGATTCAGGTCTTTACTGAGGGCTTTAGCGCGAAGAGAAACGCAAAAAGTCTTGAAGAGGTTATCGTAAGCGCGCAAAATGGCCGAGTGTACCAAACGGTTTACCCATAGCTGGTGGGAGAAGAGATTCAGGTCTTTACTGAGGGCTTGAGCGCAAAGAGAAACGCAAAAAGTCTTGAAGAGGATTTGAACTCCGGTCACCGTTTCCATTTCCAAAGATAATAACCATTACGCCTCCTACACGTTCACATAGATTTCCAAACGATGCAAAATTGGATATAAAAGTTTAATTTGAACGCTTGCGACGAGGAAAAATATAATATCGTGTTTCGTATTTATCAAGCAATTTATATGCATAATTTTATCCTTTTCTTTCTATTTCTTTTATATTTAAACCAAACAGAACGGCACAGAAGCCTTTCAATTGCACCTGACATCAAAAATGACCACTTAAATATGTTTTAATTCTTTCAGAGAAGATGCTATAATCTTACGGCCACACTATTTTAGCAATCTGTTTTTTTTTTAAATCTTTAAACAAAGAATTTCAGCAGGCTTTTGCCATCGTCTCTCATGGGGAAATATGGGACTCTACCTGCGTATTAGAACTGCTTTTTCTGCTTCTAATGTCTTGCAACTGCAAGTCGAGTAACCCTATAAGCTTTTCTGTTCCTTGATATACTTATTTAGGTGCAATGGTTCGTATGCGTATTGATGCTAACAAGTGTATATGAGTATATATTTTCGTAATATGTATGTATGTGTATGCATGTAGGGATGAGCGTATTTGTAGAGATGTATATCAGCATAGGTAGCGTGTATGTGTATAGGTACATGCATGTGATTATAGTGTTTTCAAAAGGGATAGCTAAATAAGTTGGGCAGGTTGGCAAAATTTAACAAATGATAGAATAGAGAGAGAAGAGCTTCTTGGTGGGAATGAAGAGTTACCCATATTGATTTTCATTTAAATATTTTGAGACATTTTTTATTTCTGAAAAAATAATTTTGGAATATATTTTTTTAAGTCTCATTTTATTTATTCTTTTTAATTTCTAAGAAAAACGGTTCTGCATTACAAAATATTGATATTTCTTCTAAATATATGTCCCCAGGTAAAATTATTTTCCAAAGTAAGACTTACTGAGTATATTCTTTTCTGCGTTGCAAAATAAAAATTTCATTAAAACTAGTATATATTTTTTGAATTTAAACGTTCATAGGCCGACCAAGATACTCTCATGTATTGTGACTAAAATTAGATTTATTTTTCATACTTTTTTAACTGGTGCAGACACTTCTTCTATAGGTATTGCTGTCTTATTGGTAATAAAAAGTCATTAGTAGCAGATAATTTCAGCTTATTAACTTTTCAGTCCACCCTCATATATATATATATATATATATATATATATATATATATATATATATATATATATATATAGTGTCATTTTTTTAATTAATTAATTTTTTGTTTTTTCCTAAAAAGCAAAAATGCAAGCTTTATGTGTTGCAAAATTTCGGTATTTTTAATTAATACTTGTTTACACTTTATTTATTTAGCAACTCTATTTCGATATCAATTTTATTAACATCTCTTAGGGGGTGTCCGCGTGGTGTAATGGTTAAAGCAATGGACTGCCGAATCGTAGTACGCGAGTTAATAGTCCAGTCGCGCTATTACGTTCACTTTCGGGCAAATACCTTTGGGAAAGGTATGACCCTCCTTATCCTCCCAGCTATGGGTTAAATAGTACCACTACTGTTCCTCAGGGAGAATATTTTTGGCATTAAATAACCTACAAAGGTTGATATGACATGAAACAAAGCAAACCAAACCTAACATCTCTTAATTAAAAATGAAATCTGAACCTCAGAAGGTATATTCTATAAAACGCATTTATTGTTTACTGCTATGTCAATGTCTCTACACGGTAGTGTTGAGTAGCCCTTCAAGTATACAATAAGTTATTTTTATCAACAGCCTAAAGGTCTGTTAATGATATATGGTTAACGTGTTTTATATTTCAGGTGAGTAATTTTACATTCTTAGTTATGACCCTACAATGGAGATATTAAAAAGATAACGATTTATATCCATAGGTGTATTTTGTTATCGCAAGTGAGTCAGATATATTGCTCCCTCTACAGAGAAAAAATTGTTGAACATAAGTCAGTAAATTATATTGACATATGTTTAAAGAAACATGAAATAGTCATTATATATATATATATATATATATATATATATATAGGGAGACTGAGGAACTGTCTTGAAACCCATCTTGGTCAAATAGTCGGTGACAAGGATGGAGTTGTGGTCTGGTGCATTGTCAAGGTGGAAATGCCACAGACCCGATTTGAAGAGTGCCGGCCTCTTCCGACGGAATATCTTCTTGAACTCCCTTAAAACTTTAACATAGTAACCGTAGCCCTAAGCCTACCCCTTTGGCCAATCAACTGTAGTGTATTGACTTCCTTACTCCTTCCACACCTCTCATCATCACTCACAGTCTACCTGCCTTTCTTGAATCTCTTATGCGACTCAAAAACTGATGCTCGATTCATGCAAAATGGTGCAAAATCAGTCTGAAAAAATTCTATACGTTTCTGTGGCATTTTTTTCCAAGTTTAAAAAAGAATTCTATTGCATATCGTTCTTCAAAAGTGTCGTCACGTTCTGATTGCATATCGTTCTTCTAAAGTGTCCTCAGGTCCAGATTGGATTTTTGAAATTCACCAGCTGTGAAAATCAGGCTTTAGTAGTTGTATTCCAATTCTTTCTGTAGCTGTTCATTTGAACCTGAAATCATAAAAATCGGCCAGTCATCTCATACGATGTATAGCAATAACATACTGAATTTTCAAATAGTGTAGTGCAATTTGGAGACTCAAATGTGGTTAAATTGTCATTATAAATTGATTTCGACAGAGAATATCATTGTACTCCCCATCTCATCAGATGATTGTACGTGTTTAAACTGAGGTTAAAAAACAGCAAATAAGGATCACAGTCTATATATGTAGGGGAAAAATAGAAAGAAAGAAAAACCTAGATAAATCTAAAAATCTCTGGCGAGAGGAAATAGGATCTTAGACTTTCTCCTTAAAATGGTTTTACATTTCTTGTTTCCAATTCCCAGCGGAGATACTTATACTCGGCGGACGATGCAACTCGAAGAAATTTCGTATTCCAAGCGTGCATTTTCCCCATGGAACATTATAATAATGGGGAGAGGGTCTATATATGGATCTCCGCTGTGAATTGGAAACATGACGGAGAGATTTATGTGTAGGGGAGATTCTTGAACATTTACATATTAATTAAAAATTAGGGTTTTTAATTTCTTGAGTAGTTAATTCCCCTTGACCATTTTTAGGGTAAAATAAAGACACCTGGTAACTACCGAAACTTTTTTTTTTTTCAGTTTTATTTTATTTTAATTTTTATGGGGAATGTCTAAGACCACATTTGCTGAGAGAATAAACTTATATATAAGAAGTAAACGAACACTACATCAAGATAATCGCATAGTTTATAAACTTACATAATTCAGAAAATTCCATCTGCCATGAAAAATCTAGCATATGTTCAAATTAAGATGGGTAACTTTACATGAACACATTTTTTCCTCTTTTTTAATTTTTATAACACTTTATTGTTTTCACTATCTCTTGCCGGAGAATTTAAAATTCATATAGGTTTTTCTTTACTCCATACATATGTAGACGGTAATCAATACTTACTGTTTTTCCACCTCAATTTAAACATGTACACTCATCTGATGAGACGGACAGTATAATGATATTCTCCGTCGAAATAAAGTTATAATGACAATTTAACCAGGTTTGAGTTTCTTACTGAAAAAAATAAGTTAGCGACCTTAGTCGAGGGTGACACGAAGGCTCCCTTTTCAATAGCTTCTTCACCGAGGTGTAAGGGACGGTGCTACTCCATTTCCTAGATTACTCCACTTTACCTTTAATCTGTACGTAATTATGTTTAGCAAGGCCGCTACAAGTACCATTACTTGGAGTCTTTGGTATTACTCGACCTGAGATTGAACACTGGTCTCCCGGACCATTGGGGAACACTGAACTCATTAAGTCAATGGCCCGGTTGCATTATGTATGCTCTCAATGTGAGTTTTATTATATAAACCTGGAAAAAATATATATATATAACGATAGCCATACATCGAACACTCCCATTGATTTATATCAAATTCCTCATATACACAATACGCGAATAATCCACTCCCACTGTCTTCGGAGGCGCCTTTGGTGGTGTAATGGTTAGCAAGCTCGACTAGCAAACCTACACGAGTGAGTTCGAGTCTCATTGGGTGTCCCTTTCATATGGCCTTGTGCCACATCTAAGCAAAAAATAAAAAGCTTAGTAAATTACCACTCCCACTGTCTTCGGACGCTTACAGGAAATATATATATATATATATATATATATATATATATATATATATATATATATATATATATATATATATATATATATATATATATATATATATATATATATATAGTTGGCTTTATGAGTTATGAACAGAAAAAAAGATGTTGGTTTACCGAAAAATATGAAAATTAATCGATATCTATAGATATAGTTGCTGTATAAATAACAGCAATAAAGGAAAGTCTAAATTTACCAATTGGGCAGCTAAATGCCCCGATATCCTCCAGAGAGGGCATTACAAATTGTCGATATTTTTGGACAACTGTTTTAAGATGTTTTAATCGGCACGTTTAAAGGAAAGTCAGGGTTATGAAAGCGAATGCACAGAATATACAACGGATCAAACACTGTGTAACTTTATCTTTTACCTAAAACTAAAAGTTCATTCAAGGAATAAAATTTACTAAAACGTTTTCCTGAAATTAACTATTTATTCTCTGTTCTTTTCTATATTGGTAAATTCTGGCTCCATACTTTTTAATAGATCCAAGTATATATATATATATTTATATATCAAACTATCTCTCCTCATCTATGTATATGAGGAGAGATTGTTGAATTTGACAGAAGGCCAGAATTATTGGAATCCAACTATCACGATTGCGGTTTTGTAACACATCATCACACCACGTATTTGCATCTTGCATGTTCTACACCGACAATTTACCCAACCCCAAAAGGTTATACCACTAATCATATATTCTTTCTTGGGACAAGTCTCACTAAGGTATATCTGTATTGTATGGTTTGATTAGGTTTTATTTGTTAAAATACATATCAACCCCTTTGAGTTATTTCATGCGGAAATACGATTGATTTG
>OY757938.1:36880271-36962771 GCA_963585895.1 Sepioteuthis lessoniana
AGAGTCATAGTATTTCTCTGTATAGACTGTCATTTTGACTCAAGCTCGGAGTGGCGAACTGATATTTAGTCTATTTGTAAACATTATTCCTTGCTGTACATTTTTTCATGCAGTACACATCACATTTTTTATTCTAAATTTCAGTTGGTTTGCACTTCTCACTCAATGGAAATACCAGAACTGATATTAACCACTTTCATTTGAAATAATTTTCCATAGCCTCAAAAATACTTCATGAAATCAAAATAATGTTTGCTTTTAAGCAATTCAAGTAAGCCAAATAATGATGCAGAGTGTACATTTATGGAACAGTTTTGAAAAAGAATTTTTTTTCGAAAAAAATCTCCCTATTTCTTTAAATGCAACTACAATATATATATATATATATATATATATATATATATATATATATATATATATATATATATTCTTCAAACTACACGACTGTTTCACAAAAGAAACCCTCTTACGAAAGCCACGCTTCAGTTGTATACGTTCTATTTTCGTTATTACGATCCCAGCAAATTCTTTCAAAATGATTCGGCGCAAATTATTTCGATCAAAATATTTCTCTTCCTATTGTTTAACATCAATTATAAACACTCTAGTTTGCAATTCGAAATAAATAAATATTTTAAGCAAATCACCCCTGGGTGGAAATATATACTTTATTTTTTAATATTAAGTCGTTAGAAGAGTGACTGGTTAACAATGTTCAAAATCTCATTCCATCGGCGGCGCGTTACAGGAAATGCTTGATCTAGCAGCTCGAAATGAAAACAGCATTTAACATTGTAGGTCATATATTTAATGAAGAAGTGTTAGAGAGATAATGGTGCCCAAGCAGAGCAGATATCGGGTTTCGTGTATTTTGTGAACCCCATTAAACGAAGCTATGTTTTTCGATTTTTCTCTTTGGAAGCTTGAGACAAAAGAAGACAAGTTGTCGTGTGGACGGAGGCCAATTGAATCATTTAAACATATGAGAATAGCTTGTTCCGACTAGAATAACCCATCATTTTGTAGGCATTATATATATCAACATATTTCCATAAATTGAAGAGAATAAAACAACAAAGCGTTCTATCGTTAGGTTTTTTATGTCTCTTCTACAATCAGACGTCCAGCAATCACCGACACAATAGTCTCTGCTGACTACGCTACATATATTGTTTAACTTTATTACAACTATAACGACATATGTGCTACTTTGCATGAATATTTATGACAGAATAATGAAGAAATAATCAATAATTGTCATATCAAATGTGTCATTAATTATTGCACCATTTCTTGTTTTAGAAATAGTCTTTTTTCACTCTTTTCAAATGCTCAACTGATTGATATAAAATAGCAAAGAAAAATCTCTTATATATATATATATATATATATATATATATATATATGGAGAAACATTGAAAAACTATATAATCCAAATTATTACCTCCACATTGTTGGTAACTTTCCCATTATTAACTTCCATTTATATATATATATATATATATATGATTATATATATATATATATGATTAGTGTATATAAGGCTTTTTATATATAATTTTTGTATATATATATATATATATATATATGCCCAAATCTGCATGGATGTTTGAGATGACTTGATATTAAACCCAAAAGACAGTTTTGAAAATCAGATATAGATGTTCAATAGTGGTCTTACGTCATCAGATTTAACATACATTAATCGAAATGAACTCTGTTTACAATCAATGGTTGCTTATGAAGTACACATAGGCATTTAATATGACTTTTTTCCTGTGTTAGTGTCGTTTATGGTTTTAAATTAATAAGCATTTGGGTGACTCTAGGAAACTTGTCAAATGTTTCGGTGTGTTTTTCCTAGATATATTCTTCATTTGCATACCGTCATATTTCATTCCAAACGTTACACACACACACACACACACACACACACACACACACACACACACACACACACACACACCATATATATATATATATATATACATGTATTCCTATATATATATATATATATACATATTATCCACATAGGTGCGTTTAACGCTGATTCAGTCGCCCCGACGCTCATTCATAGATGTGACTAAGCTGGAATAACTCAAATGATAAATGTTCAAATTGAACAGGTAGAAATCAATCGATTCTAGACCCCTTTCATCACACATGACCTAAACTATCAACACCCAATTACCGACATCCGTATCTACGACGACACAAATACACCGTTTCTATAATTCCATCAAGAAACACCTTACACTTCCAGAAAGCATCGGCATTCGATTATATGAACATATCAGTATTCAGAGAGGTTAAGATACATTGAGAGTTAGACGAACTGATAAATCAGCGGGAAGACTTTAGATATGAATAAGTTGATTGTCTGGTACATAGATAGTAAGAGAGATATAAATGCAAACAGATAGATAGATAGATAGATAGATCCAATAATTAATACATTGAGTCAAAATTTTTACAGTGTTTTGGTAATTTGGCCGTTCCGGATACTTTTACCGAGGTCAACAAGGTGAGAACTAAACTAATCTCTGAGATGCCAAAATTAACTCACACTCTCCTAGTGCTACTCACAAGATTTGCCTCTGTGGCTTAGAGCATAATCTCGGAATCAACCGTTTAAGAACTACCTCAGCTTGCCCGTTCTTCGAGGTTCTTACAAATAAAGTGAACTTCATCGAACCACCTGTTTATTCTAATGTGAACAACCCCACCTTCACCTTTCGTTTTTTGTTGCTTCTGTGGAGTTTTGGTTCAGTTCGAACTTGTAAAGCATAAGTTACCGAATTAGATTACGTTGAAAGCTCATCTGTGTTCTTTTCAAATGCCACACGGAAAGAAGCAATGCACAAACTGTCAGAGCACCAACTACCACAGTATTACTAACCACAGCGAGTCCTTACTGAGGCTACAACTGTGTCGGTCATGTGAGATTTTGGGTGCCTCAATATTTATGGAACCCTTATAACAGCTAATAACTCTACTAATAATAATTTGTTCTTTTTTTGTTTCAGAATTGAAAATAGTCAACTATAACAACTATTGATCCTCGATCATATCGTCTTGGACAAGGAAAATATTTTTATCACAACTTATTTGGAGAGAAAATCATTTAAAACTGTCTCAGAATAGATGCAACCTCTTAATATGATAAGGATTTATTACTGACACAAGAATTCACCATAGTATTATTCGTTTTGAATAATGCCATTAAAAAATCAATTTTGAGGTGGACTCACATCGAATTTATACAATTTATATTAGGCTTAATTTTTAAAAAAAATGATAAAAACTAGCAGTAAGCTCAAAAATAAAATACAGTGAGTTTCTCACATTAGGATGAACGCGAATTTCACAGAATTGTAAAACTAGCAATAAAATATTTAATTGTTATTAGAATTTTGAAAAAAAAATTAACGTCGATGCGCTAACAACACACTTGCTATGAGGTGTCGTTTTGGCTGTGACACGGTAAAATTCATACGTAATTCGAACATTATTGTTTAGCACAGATGTATTGACATAAGAAGACCTATCAGATGCAGGAATAGGTTGAATTCGATAAAAAGATAAACAGTTCAGATTAATAAAAAAAAAAAGTTATGAAATATATAGATTCTTTGTTAGCAAGCTACCGACATAAAATCATCAGAAAGTGAGGCTGATGTTTTCCTTATCTATATATCCATTGATATATATATATATATATATATATATATATATATATATATATATATATATATATCATCATCATCATCATGTCGCGCCGCCTGCGCGGATATCCCTGACCGTCTCTCGCCATCTCTCCCTATCATTCATCGCCTCCGGCAGGTCTTCAGGGTTACATCCCGTGTCCTCACATAGCTGCTGTATGTAAGTTCGTGCTGGTCGTCCCACTCTTGCACATCCATGAGTGGGGGTCCACAGGAGTACATCGCTTATGAGCTCGTCCTTGCTTCTCCAGCAGTGTCCCGCGTGTCTGGTTCGTCGAACTTGTATAGTTTTTGTGATGGGGGGCAAGTGTCCGTATAGTTGGAGTCTCGTGGGGTGTTGACGCAAGGACTTGTTTAATACTGCTCTCAACATTCTTGTGTAATTTCCGTCCAGCCTCTTCTCCAGCCGCTTCGGAAGCGTCCAGTGGAAAACAACGGCTAATATATATATATATATATATATATTAGCCGTTGTTTTCCACTGATAGGGCTTCAATTTGTAATCATGCTAAATAAAACGTCCCAGATTGATTTGGTATCCGTTTTTGTATAAAACATCTCCTTAATAGAATTTGAGTGATGCTATATAGAACTTAAAAATGCTACGATATATTTATATCCGTACGTGTGGATGTTTAAGTCCTCATCGATGTAAAACAAATATTCATAAATGTTTATCTTGGAAGTTTCCATACTCCCACACCTGTGGAGGAGGAGTACTTATCAAAACAATGAAAAATCCTAAACAATGACGTACTTTGAGAATTATACACCTTAATTTAAATTTAGGAAAATTAAAATAAGTTTTTAATTTCAAATGAAATTTATAAACTGAAATGAATATACGCTGAAATACACTGAAATATTGCCAAGAATTATGAAAATAAAACCATTACTTATCAAATAATAAACCCATGACAGGAATTTATGATTTTTAAAATCAAAATGAAAATTAGATATGGCATGATTGTGGTGAATACCAATATTTGTACATATAATACGTAGTGCTCATTCATTATGCATATCAATGATTCAGCACAATATATATTATTTTCAGCTTGTCTTGGCAGCATAAACATACATATAAATCCACATTCATACGTATATATATATATATATATATATATATATATATATATATATATATATATATATATATATTATTTCTGATCACGCTTTATCACTCTCTCTCTCTCTCTATCTATATATATATATATATATATATATGATGGATAGATTGACAGAAAGAGAAAGAGAGATAGAATGAAAGACCCACTGACAGAGACAGCCTCAGAAATTGAGAGACAGATAGATTTAGTTTAACGGAAGGAAAAGAATATCGAAAATATTTGTGGTATGTTTAATGCCACGGAGTCATTCTCTTGTTCTTAGGGCGCTTGTATTTTCATCAACAATCTTGTAGACAAATATTTTGCCCGATAGATAAATCGATCCTATTTGGTAGATATATTTCTCCCCTCTCTCTTTCTTCCCCTCCTCCCTCTCTTTCTCTCTCTCAAACACACGCACACATATTAACTCTTCAATACACTCATACCTATTCATTGATATTTTGATGCATAGTACGCAAAATCCTAAACATATCTAACGTCTTGCGTCTCCTTCTCCAATTTCCTCTACCCGCCCCCAATCTCCCGGCTATTGTTGACCCTCCAACCAAAACTTTATTTCACATCAACCTCAAGCGATCATCATCGAACCGTATCTAAACCGAGATCGATAACGGGTACGTTTGACCCCCCGGGACCTTTCCGACCGTCTTGAAATGTTATAATGTCGACGCGTCGGCCATGTCTTTCCAACGGTGCGTACCTAATATGGTGGCAATTTATTAGCAGCCAAATGGCGCGTCGAGGGCATCGACTTTTGGTTGAGCAAATGCAATGCACTACAACCCTTTACTGCTGCTACCGCTCATTTTTACTTTTAACATGGAGCGGCGCCCTCCAGACCTTGGCGATTGCTTAACGTCTAAATGTAGGCACTTAGCGGTACGAATTACTTCTCATCTATAAACTTCGAGCGCGTAACTTGATTTAAATGCTGGTTCAATATGTCTTTTCCGTTATTGTAAGCAGAGACCTTCGACCACGCACATTAATATATTTGAAGCTTAGCTAACAGCCCACACTTACACACAGCCCACCAGATTCTCTCTCTCTCTCTCTCTCTCTCTCCACCCCTCTATGTCTCTCTCTCTGTCTCTCTCCTTATCTATCTCTCTATCTATCTATCGATCGATCGATCGATCCTCTCTTCCTTCCGAAAATCTCTCGAATTTTCTCTCTTGAAAGATATTGGCTGAACATAGGTACGACTTAGATAGGAAGAATAAATTGTCCAAATCTCTTTCTTTCTCCCTCTCTCGTATGCTATATGCATAGAAATTCCACGGACTATATACATAAAATTCTATAAAATTATTATATTCTGACGATTTTTATTCTCTATTTTGAAATTAAAAAAAAAATTCAGTACTTATAAAATAAATTGCCTTTAAGATTAATATATTAGGATCATTTAAGACATAAACTTAGTTATTTTTTCGGTCCTTGGTTTAATTTGCAATTAGAGTTTCCTTGCAGGTTCACTTGAAAATCAAGAAGGATAACTGATTCATCGCTGATGATAATAATTGTAAAATAATACAATAATCTACAAAAAAAAAGCAATCACTTATTAAAGCATAAAAAGTAAAAAATACTATTCAGGAAATATTATTGAAAATGAATTATAAAATATAAACATTCATTTTCAATCTCATTTTTAAAATATCAACAATTGTTTGTTTTTAATTTGTGAGTTCAAAGCAAAATGTGCTCATTAGGTCAACTCATTTGGAAAAACTTCACAATACTTTTCAGGTTTTTTGAGCAAGTTTCGAAGAAACTTGTTTTGTACGTGAAGAATCAGTTGTTTTAGTGAGACAATTTTCGATACAAAGATACTCACATCAGTTCTTTTTGTGATTTTTTAGTTAAGCATTATATAAATTGTATAAATACCATGAGAGTTGACCACAAAATTAAATTTTAAGTTACATTATTTAAAACTAATAATACAGGGGTGAATTTAAAAAAATCCCAATTTTGGTACGTGCTACTTTAGAACGCGTGACTAACGCAGTTGAAGCTTCGATCGGAACACGGTGTGATTAGTAGTATAGAAGTGGTTCGTGCGCTGATATGCTGTGCATTAAAAGCCACACAGATGAATGCACATATGCTACTTTATGTGTACGAAATGGGCCATAACTCCGTGGAAGCAACAAAAGGCATCTATTTGTGTGAAAGGTGTAATCGCAATTGATTGAGGTATAGTAAACACGTGGTTCAAGTTGCATGCACCTAGATGACCAGGTGAGTTCAGGCAGAGCTTAAACTCTGGTTTCCGAGTTCGTGCTCCAAGCCGAAGACGAAAATTCGAGGAGAAGCACTAGAAGAGTATGAGGTGACCTTGGAATCTAACAGACCAAATAAGTTCGTCAACTATACGATTTTGACAAAAGAAATAGAATACGGATCTGTCGAATTGAACCTCATGTTATCAAAATATTGCAAAACTTTTGACTCAAACAAGTATATATATATATATATATATATATATATATATATATATATATATATATATATATATATATATACACGCGGAAAATTTTGCTTTTATTGAACCTGATGTTGATAGAAATAATTTATGTTTGTCAAAATGGTGACCCCCCCACACTACTGAATATGACTCAAAAATTTGCAATAATCTAAGTGTGAAAACATTGCAAGTAAAGAAGACATTCAAATAAAGAGATTAACAGTACAATGGTTGTTCAAAAGTTTTAAGTCTCACCCAGAAGGAGTCAGAGAATCAGAAATGTTCTGAAAATGTCAACTCTTTTTAGCTTGTGCTCTGGCTTTGGTATTCTTGACAACCATTATTGCAAACAGCTTGCTCTTTCCTAAAGTCTCAGTTTAAAATGATTCTTTCTGGGTGAGGCTTAGAGCTTTTTCACTGACCTTTGTATGTGTAAATAATACAAAAATGTATAATCTTGCATTTTGAAAAGTAACTTTAATATTTGTTGTAGTTAGGTTTGGTTTGGTTTGGTTTTATGGCATATAAACCACTGCAGGTTATCTAATGCCAAATCCATTTTTATACTCATAAACATTTCTATTTCAAACTATTTAGTTTAGCCTCAGTACGCAGTTTCAATGTCAAAAACAGTTCTCTTTCAAACAATTCAGGCGAGCCCTAGCAAGCGGGTTAAAAGTCAAAACAGTCCTCTTTCAAACAATTCATTTTAGCGTAAGTACACATTTACTTTGGTTTTGTTTCGTTTCATAGCATATCAACCATTGTTTGTTATTAATGCCAAATCTATGTCATACATTTAAACCATTCTATTTCAAACTATTCAGTTTAGTATGAGCACACTTCCAATGTCAAAGACAATTATATTTCAAATAATTCAGTTTAGCGTAAGTACACAGTGTAAATGTCAAAACAGTTCTATTTCAAGCATTTCTGTTTAGCATGTACGCAGTTTAGTTCTATTTGACCCATACATAGGACCCTATCAATTGGTTCCACTCCTTGCCAGAGCAGACCTGGGAGCAATGGTATTGAAGGGGTACTCTGCATTCCCCAAAGCTCCAGCATTTGTGAAGCTTCGTCATCAGATTGTTTAGTGTCATATAAGACACTCGTTGGGGCGTCTTACCTCTCGGCAGAGAAGCAGTCGATGTATTCCACAGCCCCAGCCCCAGCCAACTGAACTCTAGGTGAAGCGGCATTCAGATTT
The DNA here is from genome assembly GCA_963585895.1 of Sepioteuthis lessoniana. NCBI lineage: Eukaryota > Metazoa > Mollusca > Cephalopoda > Myopsida > Loliginidae > Sepioteuthis > Sepioteuthis lessoniana. The sequence goes on from OY757938.1 coordinate 36,888,813, forward strand.
GCTTCGTAGTAAACGCAGAATGATATATCACAAAAAAAGAAATTCTTTGTACATGACCTTGTTGTTAAACTGTGTGAGAAGCCAAATATAAACGGTTGTTCACCAATTCTTAGGAAAAAAATCACAACTGTGGACCATTTCAGGAGGTTTAAATTCAATACTTTCGTTAATATGTATGAGTGGAGAATTTATTTTTTGTTGTACTACTCGGGAAAAGATAGAAGAATTAACACTTTTCGAAAATATTTATAATTGTTTTGCATATAGCAGTAAATAAACTAATAAAAGATCAGACAAATCATACTTTTCTATAGTAGCTGAATATTTTAGCTTCATCAAATATTCCTTAAACAAACTAGATTAGATTATTTAGATTAATGCAATAATGTTTCTTTCCAAACAATGCAGAAGAAAATACGGAAAAAAATGAATATAAAGGAAAATATTATGATATTGTAATTTGTATTGCTTAAATTCAGGAGAAACTTAAATATGCAAATCCGTCTACAGTCCAAAGGGAGATCTTGCTGACCTAAACAGGTAGGTGGTTTTACCTAAATGAAATGAAACATGGCTCTTAAAAAACAATCGTAAATTGAAACAATGGAAAGGATCGTAAAGCTCATCCGAGAAAGTGTTTCGAAGAATAGTTTGACGAAAGACGTTTTTAAGGAATATTTCATGAATCCAGAATGTATACCAAATAAAGAAAAATGTTTTGTCTTTTTTATATATAATTAAGAGCAGCCGATAAGAAAAATCGCATGAAAAAATAGTTTAAATTAATTCTTTATTCTCATTTATTCACTGACATGGAAAAATGAGAAAGTAGTGGGGAAGAGAGAGAGAGAAGAAAAAAAGTCAATTTCTTTGTCATTTTCTTTACATTTATTTTAGTTATATTTATGGTCATTTTTCTTGTCTGAATGTTACATGTTCTAACATCTTACGACGTTATCCAGTAAAATGTCTCTCGCAATAACATCACGTAAGGCTTGACTGGTCACATTGACTACTTGACCGTCGAGAGAGACTGAAAAATACACGAGGCTTAAATAATGGATTTAATGCTTCCATATTTCCAATATATATATATATATATATATATATATATACATATATAAGTGGAGTCCGAAAAGTTTATAGGACAGCTATTACGAACTGCATGGTTCTCCTTCAAATAATCCTTCTCAAGTCTGATGCACTTTCCCATCCTTCTCTGCTAAGTCTCTATGCATTTTTGGAAGGATTCTTCAGGGGTGCCTATTTGCAGTACATCTTCATAATACCCTTGTGAAATTGGGGCTGTGAAAAATTCAAACCGAACAAGATCCGGTGGACAGGAAGGTTGTTCCAGTACTGCACTTTTCCTATCGGTCAAGAACTGATGGATGCTCTGGCCGTTGTGAGCAGGTGCACTGTTATGATGTAATAGCCAAAACAGTTGTCACACACTGAGTGGTGTATACACCGAAAGATCCCTTTCAAGAATTGCTGATTGATCGTCTCGTACTATGACAAGAGCTCGTTTTGAATGATAACCCTCCCATAGAAGAACGTGATCCTATTTACCCAACCCCTCCGCTCGGGCAGGATATGACAAAAGGTCAATTTTTTAAGCGGAGTTTTAGCAGGTTTGAATTCAGAGTTTTCCTTCTCCTAGACTAGTTGCCTCACCAAGGCTGAAGAACCTAGTCTGCCCTACTATTTACCCATAGCTGGAGGGAGGATAATTGGATTCATACCTTTCCCAAGGGTATTAGTGCTATGTGAAATACAATCAGTCTCGTCCAGAAATTGAACTCGCATCGCCGTGTCCATATTCTGTAATGATAACCATTACACCACGGGCACATAGAAGAACGTGATGAACCTGACTTTCACTTTGATTTGACAGTCTTGCTTTATTAGATCTCGGCAATATCAGATACTTCTCTTGAGTGCTCAGCATTTAGTTTTGTGGTTGTAGAGTAAAATACATGTCTCATTACCCATGACTCTACGAAGTAAGTCTGGTGCCGTTTTGCGGCGCTCGAACGCCGCAAAACGGCCGTACACACCTGTGTACGGTGATTCTTCAAATCATCATTCAGCAGTCTTATTACTATTTTTGCGTCGATTTTACCAATGCTTATTTAAGATCTCTCACATCTAGAGTAATTTTTCACTTGCTCACGCTCCTTTTTAAACCAGTTGTGCCCCTAAAACACGTGTTCACAACTGAGTATTATGTTCATACACGTGCTGAAGCATTTCAAGGGCATGTGACTGAGTTTTTCTCAACATGACCACAATGCTCATAGTTAAACGACCTGAAAAAGAGATGTAAACAAAAGCAGGTGAAAAAATTCAAAGCTTGCAAAAATATAAGATTATAATATATGTAGCAGAGAGTCTCTGTAGATTGCCAGCTAAAGTTCTGTGTTTCGGTCTCAAAGTAAACGACTTGGAAATCCAGTTACGTCATTGTGTCTTTGACCAATACCCTAAGAAACATTTTTACTTTGCTTTTCTTCCGAGCTGTGGCATGAATAACATCACAGCTCTCTTTCTTCGAGAGTGACTTTGCCATTAAATAAACCACAAAGTTTGATATGCCATAAAACAAAGATTCCAAACCATACAACTGTATATTCCCAGTAAATCATGTTGGATGATAAAACAATCTGCTTATCCCACTTTTACCTACTGCTCACTCAACATATTCTGTGCCGTATTTTTCAGACATATCTGGTATATAGTTTATAATATAACATAGATTCTCTCTTCATGGAATATTAATATATATGATTAAAGAATATCATTTTTATGCTGATGTCTGTAAAAGAAAAGCATTTCTAGTCAGTAAGAATGCAATCCACCCAAACAATCTATGAAAACGCTATTCATGACACAGGCTGCGTCGGTCTAGCAGATAAAAACGGATCGCGTCTCTCACAGATAAGCCAAGTTGGGATACAAAAATAAGCACCTGAAACAAAATATCCTACTCACTCCAGTATCGTTATCAGAACTTGAATAATCCCAACACTGACCTACCAAGATCATCACAACAACCAATACAAAATAAGAATCCACGACGATCTGGTCAAAAGAAAATAAGGATTACATGAAATCTTATACAACTAACAAACCATTAGGAAGAGATGCAGCACAAATAAATTGTAACAAATAGCAAGAAAGGACTATATATACAGTGATACATTTAGATCCCAATTAGTTAGCGAATGTGAAAGGATATATTCTTAAATTAAACTGTTTTAGAGATGCTGAAAAATATAATTTCAAAGAATAGATACTTGTTGATATCAGATAATATTAAGTGGAGCACATGAAAAGAACGAGGTAAATAATGAAACAGATAATGCATTAAACCTATCAAACAATTATTGGAGGAAAATAGAACATTTTTACCGCAAATCATAGAATAGTCGACAAATATGAAACTGAAAATAGGATTAAAATCGATGAAATGAAAAAACATCATCAGAGAACTCGCTTAGCTAACTAATATTAATATGAAAGAAAGAATACATAATTTTTTGCAAGGAAAAAACCAACCAAAAGCAAATAAAAGCCATAAACTATTCCATTGATTTCTATAAGACTTTGAACAAAATCTCACGATCTAAAATATAATAATATATGCAATTGATGGAGTAATAAGCCCATTAATCATAACACATAGAGAAAATAGTTTTACGTATCACAAATAGAAATTAAAGAAACAAAAAGAAATAGAAGAATACGGAGGAGGAGTACCCTTATTTAAAGAAAGCAAAAACTTGGTAAGCAAAATAAATCTAAAGAAATTATGAAATAACACCAATTGATAAAGAAAGGCTGAAGCAAAAAATACAACGAAAGGTTCAGCATATCCGACAATATTAAAAATGAACACAATGGAATACTTCAAGACAATCAAAAAGTAGTTAATTTTTTTTTTCGAGAAATTGATACAAATACAACAAATGTAAGGAATACCCTTAAGACTTAAGAAGTAAAAAAATGTTGTAATTTAAGGAACAATAAGAAATCATATAAGGAAAAAGCAAGGTGGTTTGGAAATATGAAAGAAATTCATGAAATGTATTAACCACAGTATACTAAGATATAGCTATAAAAGAGATCACAAATACATTTAAACGTACATATAGATGGAAGTCGCCTGGAATAGATAAGATAATAAACTTGTGGTCCACCACCAGTTCTTTGCACAAAAACTAATGGGAAAATTTATTTGAGCAATCATTAAAGAATCCGAAAACCTGCGTCAATGGCACACAGAAGGAATGACTTATTAAGTACCAAAAAGGAAGAAAACAACCAACATAAAAACCTACCCACCCACTGTATATAAAACAGAAACATACTTGTAAAACAGAGATTAGAGAAATTCGTAGAATGTAAGGACATCTCCATTTTATAAGAAAAAGAAAACAAAAAAGAACCAGATGGCTGCTAAAATCAATTCCGTATAAACGAGATGATCAAGGAAAATTCACGATTGAAAGAGAAAAATCTAACAATGACTTGGTTGGTTTCTTTGCTTAATTGCACATCAAATTTCCTGGATTGTTTAATGCCAAAGCATCATTGTAGAAAACCAGTTGTGGTCCTATTTAAGCCATAGGTTGAGGGGGATAATGGGATTCATACAATTTTAACGCTATTAGTCCGAAAGTGAATAGAATAGCAGAACTGGCGTTCGAATTTACTTACAGCGATGTCGCAGTAATTACGTCACGGATTATCCTCCTATTGCTTGAATGACTACAAAAATATTTTTGTTAGCATACCTGACGAATAGATTTTTAATCTTCAGAACATTTTAATGATATGCACTGCTATTATAAAATTCCTACAATACAATATGAAAACGTGGAATACTCCATTCAGATTAATCTATAAGTAAGGCACGATAAACAAAAGAAAATATTCAATGAGAAAAGAATGCAATAAATTTGCTAAACGAAACGATATCACATCCAAAGAATGTAAGATAATGCAATCGATACAGCTAATAAACATAAAGAAAGAATCAAATCCATAAGGTTTAGATTAATTAAAAACCACCAAAGAACAAACAACAACCTACTTGGATGATTCGCACAAAGAATCAAAAATGCTCTTATAGATTTAGTAAAGCCAAATTGACGGTTGAAATGTACTGGACTGAAAGTGGAACCAGAAAGGGTTAATGATAGAAGCAAAGAGCCAGACTTAACCTACTGGAATCTATCATGCAAATATTACAAAAAATGATCAAAACTAATATGGATATTGTGGGTAAATGAACTTTAAACAATTGACTACTTAGTGTCAAAACGACTTCCCATAACTATGAGGGAATATAAATAAAGTCATGATACAATAGGACATTATATTCAGTGGATAATATTCAATACTATGGAATACTGAAATTTGAAAAATTGTTTAAAAATCAACTTAAACAACTGAAAACAAGCATTCTCACCGATATGTCAGTTTTAACAGATAATAACAGAACAGTCAAAAGCGTATAATGAAATAAGTAAATAGAAAGTCCTGAAAATAGAAATTGAAAAATTGTGACACCTTAAAACTATCACATGGCGAGTGATAGTGAGGGCCCTGTTTATGCTGAAAAAACATACTGATAAACATAAAAAACAAGACACCTGACAGGCTCAAAAAATTGCAATTTCAGGAACTGCTCATATTCTTAGGTGAGTACAATCAACGTGAAAAGTAACACCCGTAAAAGGAAGGAAAAATTGTACAGATATAGAATGTAAAAAAAGACTACCTTTTCTCTCCCTGGGTTTTGGGTGAATGCCTGAGGAAGAGGTGTAAACCAAAAGTAAATCTAAAAATTATGTAATAATAATAATAATAATAATAATAATAAACGAAAAAGGGACAAATACTTAGATCTAGTCAGAGAACTATAAAAGCTATGAAATAAGAATGTGACATGTGATACCAATTGTAAATGGTGCTCTTGGAAAGATATCAAAAAGAAGACAGGAGTAGTTGAAAACCAGAGTACGAGTGGAGGACATCCAAACTACATATTTGTTAAGATAGACCAGAATACTGAGGAGAGTCCCGGAGACCTGAGGAGACTAGATGTCTTAAAGATTTCGGTGAAAGTCTATCAGCAAACATTGATGTGAAAAATTTGCTGGGAATAATTTGATGTGGACCCAGTTTGGGACCACGAAAAGATAACTTGGAACACGGTATAAGTTTAAGGATATGGTGAAGTAACAAGATACAGAGAAAAGTAGTGGTGTAATCTAGGCTTACTTGTCAGTATAATATCCAGTCTCTATCCAATGTCACGACAACCGACCAAACAACGAGAGTAATGGGCTTTCGATTAATGTAGGATTTGGAAGAGTCCATCAATGGGTAGGTAACGGTCCCATAACAACCCTCTTCCAAGAGGTTATTCTTCTACAGAGAAAAAAAAAGCTGTTAAGTATTTTGAATCGACGCTTAGAGTATCAGTAAATTTCCTTTTCTTGTTTGAACGGCTAACCTCGGGAGAAGACTGGGGTGCGTCGAGGTTAAAGTTCTTGAATATGATGTCAATTGTCTCTTCGTAAATTTGTGCTGGTGAAACGTTTAAATCATTAACTTTCATTTTCTCAATTGATTGAGATGGCGCTTATGTATGTTATTGGGGCCTTGGATAATATAAACTAGTTCTCCCACTCCTTGTTTTACTCTGCCCACTTCCCAAAATGTCATGCTATTCTTATAAATTTTGAATAATACTTTTTCGCCACAGGCGTAACGTTTTTTAGGAAGGGTGACTGTCTTTTTGAATCTTGCATATCTCGGAATGAGTTTGTCAAACTCTGATCTTATTTTTCTTGCAAATATAGTTTCTGTGGGTGAGCGTCCCATAGGTGTGTTTGGGTTAGTCGTTATTCTATACGCCTGCAGAAACTGTTGCAGCTCCCTATCTGTCGGAGTGCCTTGTGCCTTTTTCAGAGCCCTCTTCAAGGTGTTCACAAACCTCTCCGACTGTCTGTTTGACCTTGAATGGTATTGCGGAGTCGTGATGTGCTTCACCTGATACGTATCGCAGAATTGCTTGAATTCATGAGACGTGAATTGCGTTGCATTGTCCGTATCTGCACAATCACCACGCCGAAGCGGGCAAAAAGTTTGTGTAGGAACCCTATCGTGCAAATTTGTGGTAGATCTTTTGTATTTCAGAACTTTCAGCCATTTAGTGTGGCTGTCGACGACAATGAGGTAGTACTAGTCATCCAAAGTACCAACAGTGCCAAAGGATTCACATCGATTTGCGAAGTCGATGTGAATCCTTTGCCACGGTTGGACCGTTTTTTGGCCACGGTTTGCACGTAATTGCTGGCGCTTTAGCTGCGAGTGTGCCTCCTGTACATGAATCAACCATGTCTGCTATGTCCTTGTTCATGTTCGGCCAGTAGACGTAACAGCACATGAGGCTTTTAGTGTGTTTTTTTTCTGCAGACTGCTCGGTATCACCACTCTGTCGTTATTTTTTATATAACGACAGAGTGGTGATACCATCGTTGCAAAATGAAAAAACCTCCGACACATTAGAATCTTTATTATAGATTTTATTCTTTGTAGTATGGATAAAGTCATCCTTCAGTGCCTCCCTTTTAATGTCTGCAAGTGTGACGGGGAGCTCTCTTATAGTTTCCGCGATCATATACTTTATTTTGCAGTTAGTTCTTTGTGTTGCGATGGTTGAATCCTCGAATACTTGAGTGTTCTTCCGAACAAGTCGGGATAACCTGTCAGCACGACAGATGTTTGTAGAAGACAGGTACTCAATTTTGAAATTGTAGCTCAGTATTATGGTTCCCCAACGTAGAAGTCTGTTGGTGGTGTATACCGGTAAACCTTTTTTTGAACCAAAAATCGACAACAGCGGTTGATGATCCGTCTGTAGTGTAAACTGTCTGCCGTGGAAGTATCTGTGGAACTTAGTCACAGCAAAAATGATGCCTAATGCCTCCTTCTCTATCTATGCCATAAGAGCTGGCATCGCTTGCTACTATTATATCAAGCTTGGAATCATAATGAGTGAGAGAGGTATTAGATGTAAGTGTCTCTTTATTTTTTTTTCGAATGCAGCTTGGCATTCTGGTGTCCAACACCAGCTTTTATCTTTCTTAAGAAGTTCATTGAGAGGAGCCCTTAAATTATGCATATTTTTGATTGATACTTAGTAGAGGTTTGCCAAGCCAAGGAAGCTTTGCTGAGCTTGGACGTTGTCTAGGGCCATGTTTTTGATCGCGGTAGCCCTGTCGGGATCCGGCCGTCGACCGTCTTTTATTTCTGTTAGAAAGAAATCGCATTTTACATCCTTAACTTTGAAACCGTATTCTTGAAATATGTCGAATACTCACATAATATGCTTCATATGCTCTGTCACAGATTTGCTGGTGATAAATATGTCGACAAGATAAGCAGTTGCGAAATCAAGTCACCCAGCATGGCGTCCATGACCTGTTGAGAGATGGCAGGCTCGACTTTGACACCAAAAGCCAATCTATTAAACTAGTAAAGACCTCCGTGCGTGTTTATACACAGAAGCATTGAACTATTTTCTTTCACCACGATTTGAAGATATGCGTCCAATAAATCTATTTTTGAAAAAATTTGCCACCATTGAATTTATTGAATATCTGCTCAGGGCTAGGGAGAGGATAGTGGTGGTCTTTTAGTGCTTGGTTCAACCCTGTTGAAAAATCGGTGCAAACCCTAATTTGATTAGATTATTTTCCTCACATTGACTGTTGGCTCACTTTTCATTCTGAGCAGGGTCTGTTTTTCTGTGCCAATTTCCATTCCTATATCCTTGCTGAAATCTGTCTTAAACAAAATATCGGCTTCTTCCAATCTGTCCAGTTCTTCATTTATTTGCTCAAGAACCACGAAAGGGACGTTTCGCTTTTTTTAAATACGGGCTAGGCATTGTCCTTTACGTGGAACTGTGCTTTAATTTTTGTACTTTTCCCTAGGCCTCCAGAAAACACCTCAGGAAATTTTTATTTGAGTTCCTGTTTTAATTTTTTCAGTGTTAGTATTTGGGCTTTCTAATTTACGGCAGAACGTGTCTCATGGGGCAGTCCCAAAGGTTCAATTTTTCAATCCAATCTCTACCGAAAGATTGTGTTTCTTAGCACATATGCTATGAGTTTATTTGTTATTCCATTCAAGGTTACAGTGAGAACTATTTCCCCCAGAATGTTTTTACTATCACCTGTTACAGAACGTGCTTTGTTATCAGCCTGACTATGTTTGTTTTAATTCTGGGCTTCCTGAATATTTGGCATACCAACAATGTGTTACTTCCTGGCCATCTTTACCACAGTTTTTACAGGTTAACTTCTTTTTCGCTTGGCAAAATCTTATCCAGTGTAGGTCACCATTGATATAGCATGGTCCTAGTGGTGGCTTTTTTTCGTCTATTCATACTTTGTTTGTCGTAGATATTTGGTCACGTAATTTTACTTTTTTCTTTCTGTGTGGAATAGAGTGTCAGTTTGCTCTTGATTTTTTTATATGAGCAACTCCCGATTCTTCAATAGTTTTAGAGTCACTTTTAACGGATACTACCCTCTGGCAATCCCCAGGCAATTTTTTAAGGGTAAGACCTTGTTCGTTCTCTAATTTCGTTATCACACGGCATCTGATTTCGGCGTCTTCTGCTGAGACCAAACCCTACGCGAAAATAAGACATTTGAAGTCGTCTGCAGTTTAATCAGCTAACTTGAAATCGTTGCAGTGTTTATTCACTGTCACTGCAAACGTCAAATAATCTTGCTGGGCCTCCTTAAATATATTAAGGCATTTCCATCTTTCATGAAAAAGCGATGTGTTTGGCCCAAATAGTTCAGATAATAATTTAGCTGTCTCAGAGAACTCCAAATCCATTGCTTGTTTTTATTTTGTTTTTTTTAGGATAAAATCAACAAACCTTCTGTTTTCAGTTGTACCCAATTTCCTGAGTAATAAACGTACCTTTTTTCGTTTGACCATTCTTTGCAGTCCCCATTAAATACATCTTCATATCGTCTGTAGAACGCATCAAAGGTTTTACCGCTTCCTGATACATACTCAAAAGTTTCTATGGTAGAGTACATAGTAATATCATTCTCAGAAATTTTGGTGCCATTTAACGATTTTAATAGTAACTCTTCCATGTGGTTCTGTGGTACCTTATTTTCCCGTTATGCTCTGGCACAGATTTGCTGGTGATAAATATGTTGACAAGATAAGCAGTTGCGAAATCAAGTCACCCAGCATGTCCATGACCTGTTGAAAAATGGCAGGTTCGACCTTGACACCAAAAGCCAATCTATTAAACTAGCAAAGACCTCTATGCGTGTTTATACACAGAAGCATTGAACTATTTTCTTTCACCTCGATTTGAAGATATGCGTCAAATAAATCTCAACTGGGATTTTTTGCTTTTGTGTGGGTATGTAATCACGAATCCTGGTCGCCACTTGATGTGTGAATCAACTGGGTTTTTTTCTTTCATTTTGCGTGAGTATGTAGTCTCGAATCCTCGTCGCCAGTTGATATGGACCCAGTTTGGGAGCACTAAAACATAACTCGGAAAACGGTATAAATTTAAGGATATATTGAAGTAACAAGATATAGAGGAAAGTGGTGATATACGCTAGGCTTACGTGTCACTCGAATATCCAGACTCTATCAAATGTCTCGACGACCGACCGACTAACGAGAGTACTGAGCTCTCGATTAATATAGGATTTGGAAGAGTCCATCAATGGGTAGGTAACGATCCCTAACATAATTATAATAGTGATGTCAGAGGAAGAAGTGTAAACCAAAATTAAATCTAAAAATTATACAATTCGCAAGGAACAGAAACGATGCCAATATGTAACAAGAGGAACAAGTTATTTTCAGCACATTGATCAGCACATTTACGAGGAGAGGAAAGCGAGGCAGAAAAATTTAGATATAGCATGGATTGACCATAAAAATATTGATACGATCGCGTAATAGTTGATTGTCTAAAAATGTAAGTGATCTCCAGGAAGTCATAAAATTCATAACTGAAGCCAGGACAACTGAAAAGAGGAGTTGACAGCAAGAGGTAAACAATTAGCAGAGGAGTAGATCGAGACAGACAGCTTCAAGGGAGATACACTATCTCCATAATTAATTATCATAACAACGATGCCACTCAATTATATACTTCGGTATGGCACTAAGAACTACAAATTTACAAAGATCAATCACCTCATGTACATAGAAGATATCAAGCTGTTTGCAACATATAAAAACAAAATAGAGACTCAGATGCAAGCAAAAAAGAATATATGATTGCATTTCACATAGCACTAATAGCCTTGGGGAACGGTATGAATCCAATTATTATCTCTCCAGCTACGGGTAAATCGTATGGCAGACTGGGTTCTTCAGCCTTGGTGAGGCAACTAGTCTAGGAGAAGGAAAACTCTTAATTCAAACCTGTTAAACTCCGCTTAAAAATTGACCTTTTGTCATATCCTGCCCGAGCAGAGGTGTTGGTAAATGATGAGAACATATAGCCAGGATATAGAAATGGAATTTGGCATAGAACAACGCACCATGCTCATAATGAAAAGTGTAAAAAGACAAATAATGGAAAGAATAGAAGTGCCAACTCAAGAAAAATGTGAACGCTTGGAGAAAAGGAAACCTCAAACTGTCTATGAATACTTGACGTAGATATTATTGAACAAGCGGAGATGTAAGAAAAAAAAGGAGAAAGGAGTACCTCAGAAGTACAATAATTTTTTTTCAAAACCAAACTATGATGCAAAAATATCATCAAAAGGATAAACCTTTGCGTTGTTCCTTTAGTAAGATATTTGCGACCATTCTTAAGGACCAGAGAAGAACTTAGGCAAATGAACCAGAGGGCAAGAAAGCTGATGATGATACACAAAGCCTTACATGGGAGAGACGATTGAGACTGGGTAATGTGTCAAGAATAAAAAGATGAAGAAGACTCACCAACATTGGAGGTAGCGAGGATTTATCAGTAAGAGAACTCAAAGACTAGACACTGCAGCTAGTTACAACTCTGACAAGATAAGGACAAACATGACTGCAAAAACAAGAAAACAGAAACGGAAAGAGAAATAACGGTATGGCTATTTTAAGCGATCACCTGGCGAAAACTCACACAAAAAGAGATGGACATAGCTATGGAAGTGAAACCTTAAGAAAGAAGCTAAATCTCTTATAACAGCAGAACAAACAACATCATAAAGACAAATCGTGTTAAAGCGAAAACTGGTCATACATAACAGAATAGCAAATGTAGTTAAGGTGGTGGTATAAACAAAAAGGCTAATCACATATAAAGAGAATGTAGTAAACTAGCGCTGAAGAATATCTTTATGTGTAAAGTACGATAGAAAAAACGACTGAGGAAGAGTTGTTTTCATTTTGAAAAATTTATCATCTTATTTTTTTAATTGCAGTAAAGCTTATTTTTTGAAGAGAAATGTAATGTTGAAATTTCCAGATTTGAATTAGAAGTAGAAAACGTAATTTCAAAATATTTTGATATTTTTAAACAGCGTACCAAACTAACTGACAGAAGGTAGTTGATGGGGAAAGTGATAGGAAATGAGAAAGTCACGAGACAGAAGGAGTTTTTTAATTATATTTTCGTGTACAGTAGAAATTTAGACAAACAATTTAGACAAGGGTTGTTTTAAGTTTGAATCTATTTTAAAAACAGGGGTTTTCTCGATTATCCTTTGAACTAATATGGAGAAAACACAGCAAAGATGTCAAATAAACCAGAAAAGATATAATAAATAATTTTATTCTAACGAATTACTGGTGATGTATATATAAATTTAATTATCAAACTTACAATAGTCTGTGCTATATATAGACCAAACCACAGAGCCCAAATAAAATAGAAAGGGATTGATGGACTTTAACTTGGATAGAATTAATATTCGGATAAATCAAAAGTGTGGGTAACCGTTTTTGCGGCCCGATGACGGTATTCCTCCTTGAAAGAGTACAATGTGGTATCCGTAATTTGATCACAGATATAAAACATCTCCTGGGTCTGTTATAGACACAGTAACTGCCCATGAAAAATGAGAAATATAGAAACAAGTAAACGCGAAACTCAAATGAAAGATTTAGTTATCATGATCGACAGTCGGTCGCTTTGTAATCAAAAATGGGGATACATTCGTCATTCTGCGAATGATGGATTTTCTAATATCACCCTACCTATGAACATTATTGTGTATGTTCCATCCCATATAGATACGTTGGACACTATTTTGAAGGGTGAAAATATACTATCTAAGTCGACACGACGAGCAGTGGTTACATTTATCACGCTACTGGCAAGTATTTAATTTTATTAAAGTTAAAATGATTTCCATTTCATTTCCGACTTCCGTTTTGGTTATTTCTCATTCAGTAATATTTTGATTGCTTACAAGATTCAAAAACATTATCCAAAGCAACGATATATGTGAAAGCTGCCAGAAAAATGGAGTACGGAAGACAATATGATGCTGCGATATTTTAAAAGTAAATATACACTAGAGGAAAGGATTATAGAAATTTTGGAAGATCAACACAAAAAGCATACGAAGTAATGATGATTCTAAAGAAATACTTTGCCAGAGAACTGAAAAAGCTGTTGAACATAAGGGTGATGGTAATACTGAGTATAATTAGTGTACTTAAAACGGTCCCCGTTTTTTGGACCAGAGAAATAGGAAATCAGAAAAAAAATAAGAACCACCGAGACCATATAAATTGCTAAGATCAGCAAGAATACTTATAAGGAACCCTATGAACCCGAGAAGAATTGCTGTCACTCAGACTACAATGAAAGACCACCAATTAAAACTTTCGTGAAAATCGTGAAGTAAGCGATAGAAACAGGAATCTATCAATTACATAATAATCGAATGCTGTAAATCAGGGCAAAATTATATAACTGGGTCGGGAAAAGTAATCTACTGGGAATGGTGCAATGGGTTTAAAATTGACCATACGAACAAATATTATATGTACTGCACAGAATCCGTTCAAAAAAATGAGTCGCACAAAATTCTTAAGGATTTTGAGATACAAACGATCAGCTAATCTCGGCCAGACGAACAGCTCTAGTGATAATAAAAAAAAAGAGAGAGAGAGAACTTGCCTAATTGTGGACTTTGCTGTTCCGGTTGACCTCAAGATAAAACAGAAGGAAAGCAAAAAGAGAGATTAGTACCCATATCTTGTTAAAGAACTGAAAAAAACAAAAGAACATGAAAGTGACGGTAACACCAATTTTAATTGGCACGTTCGGTACAGTCGCCAAAGGATGGATGCTGCGACTGGAGGACTTGGAAATAAGAGGAGGAGTATTCAAACTACGGCATTGTTGAGATTGGATAGAATTCGAAAAAGAGTCCTGGAAACGTGAGGAAAATTGCTGTCAATCAGACTCGAGTGGAAAACCATCAACTAACGCTGTTGGGAAAAACTATCAAATGAATAATAATACGAAGAAGAAGAAGAAGAAGAAGAAGAAGAAGAAGAAGAAGAAGAAGAAGAAGAAGAAGAAGAAGAAGAAGAGTGTATGTTTGAATCTACTATGGCCGAAAGAAGTAAAAATCGAATATTGCAAAACCATGAATTCTTAAATTTCGTAACTTGAAGATTCATATAGAGCGCTCACACTCTTCTGAAGGAAATATGAGATAAAGTGACCAATTAACCGTAATAACCGTGTAAGGTTTTTGTCACGTGACTAAATGTTTGCTTGTGTTGCACTATTCCCTAAAACAGAAATAATCATAACTATTGAAATGCGAGAAATTATATCATAGATTTTGTCAGGTGGTAAATGAGATAGGAAAAAATTATAAATATCTATGTACACTGACATTTGAATTCACTTTTTTGTTCAACAATTTATTTTTTACATATTCAGAGACATAAGATTTGGATTTTTCTTAAATACATATGTTTTTGGCTTATTCTAGGATATATAAATTTTGGCTAATTTCATGATTCATAATTTTTTTCGAATATTCCAGGATATACAAGTTTTTGGCTGATTCAAGGATATATAAATTATTGACACCTTTTAGCTCATATAAGTTTTTGGCTTATTCCCGGATATATTAGTTTTTGGCTTAATCCTGAATATATAGATTTTCTTCTAAACATAATTTTCGGGCATCATCAATCCACCCCTTTATATGTTTCGTCTTTTATCTGCCATATAAGTTTAGATAGTTTATCCGTAATTTCAGGCGTTTTTCTAAGCAGATCTTTGAAACGTTCTTTCCATTGTTGACGTCATTCTTCTTGGCTAGCTGCTTTTAGCTTTGGTGTAGAGGGGATTTTACTTCTGCTCGCTTCATTTACTGTCTACTATTCTAATCGTCATTGTCTATGTTCTAACAAATTCCTGATGTTATTGATTGGCCTTGGATGTATTGTAGTTGTTCATTTTGGTATGCTTTCCATCAGGTCTTTCTTAAGTTTCCACGCATTGTCCATTTTTGGATTACTTTTATTTAGTAAATTGCTTTTTTAAGTTATCTCAGTTTTCGCTACCCGCTACTAATTCCCAGGAAAACCGACATTTGACTCCTGGTTTGTTTAGTATGCACTTTGCTGATGATTCTAATATGTGGGCAATAGAGTATATATATAAAACCAGCTTGTTACCTTATGGGTAGAGTGTTCCCGAATAGCTCAGGAGTGGGAGGTTCAATTCCACGTCGAGTCATTCCAAAGACTCTTAAACTGGTACTTGTTTCCGCTTTACTTAACACTCACCATTATAAGGTACAGATCAAGGGTAAAGTGGTGCAATACAGGGAAAATATTAGCGCCCTCTTTTATATGTCAGTGTAGTAACTAATGAAAAGGAAGAATTCGTGTCACCCCGACTACGGTTTCCAATTTTGCTACTTTATATATACATATATATATATATATGTGTGTGTGTGTGTGTGTGTGTGCAAAAAATGCATCGGACAAAATCACGGTGTCAACAGAAATACCGAATATAGATAGATAAACGTCTCCAAAACCTCACCCCAAGTTCAAGTTGAATGATTCTAAAATGATGCTTTGAAATAGGATAAACAATATTGAAGAGGCATATGACAACTACATAACATCCTGACTTAGCAGCCACGGCTAAAATGAAATACTTTCACCCATTCTTAAAATATATTTCTCAAATGTAGAGCTCAGTGTCTAGTATCTACAAAAACAGATTATTTCAAGATTTGTGGCAGGCATGTAAATATCAGAAAATAATATCATTTTAACGAATGGATATTTTACGTCACCAGTCTATTTTACATTGCTTCCCTTGTAAAATGAATTTAAAAAATTATTTTAAAAACTTTCCAATTACTTTTCTTCAAAAACACTTGACGATTACCGAAGTTCTAAGCTAAAAGAGAACAATCATATATTAATTTTCCATAAACAAATTTTCGTATTTGCCACATCACTTTTGTTTAACCAGTCAAACCAGAATGAAATAATGAAAATTCTGAATCCCAAATTCCTACTATTGTGACTTTTTTTATCAAGTAACTGTAAAGTGACAAACCAGGGCCTCAAAATCGAAGGAGAGTTTGACGTTGAATTCAGTTTATTCTTTTTAAACCTGCAGTGTCTCTAGCATCAAGTTTAAAGTAACTTTTCATTTCTTTAGAAAATGCCAGCGTCATGAAGGCGCAAAACTTGCTACATGGGCAACAACTCGGACCTGTTTATATTGTAATGAACGTAGTCGTAGGAAATAGACACAGTGACCCGAATTTAAATAGCGGACGAACTTTTGCATTTTCAAAAAACGCTAATATCCTTTGGAAAAGTATGAGTCTAAGTATATTCTCTGTAGTTATAGGTAAAATAGTAGGGTAGACTTGTATCTTTTGTATTGATAGGGCAACAAGCTTCGGAAAAGGAAAACACTTAATCGAAGTCTGTTAAAGTCCTTAAAAAGTTGATCATGTGTCGCATTCTGCGGAAGGATTGATAAATACAAACATGGGCCACCAATGTCTCTCTTTACCACCTTGTTCCAGAGATAACTACATGTTTCGAAACAAATATATCAATAAAACGATTGTGTTATGAGATTTTTATCAAAAAATAACGTTTACAAAATTACCCGTGGTATCATTATAAGGTTACGGTTGAGTTATTACATATATAATTGTCAATAATTCCACAAGAAAATATAATTGTCAATAATTCCACAAGAAAATAACTGCAAACTATGTTGATATAATTTTAGTGTTTAATGATTAGTTTCCATAACACTATAAATTAATTGACAATACAAATAAATTACAAAACTTTAAAAACACAACAACGAAAGGTGTATTATTATAGCAGAAGTAAACGAGTCAGAGTGAGAAAAAGTTATTTTTGGTGTCGCCGGTTAGTATGTTGGTCCTTGAGTTTGTAGCTAGTAGCAGCGTCAGCGTGATCTTCAATGAAGTTCTTCCATGTGGAATGTCCGTAGCAGAGTACGGGAGAGAGATCTTTCTTCGCTGCTAGCTGGGTGCTCCCTGACTTGTCGTGACTTCCAAAAAGGGCTAGAAAAAATAGTTCTAGAGAGGAAGAAGGAATCAATGATCTTTGCCCCTGATTGGTCAGAGTGTGACCAAATCACTTGGCAGGGGCATTGGTTCTCGAAAGGAAATAGATCTGTGACTGCGACATCACCACCTGTTTAGGCGGAAAACCGACAGAGAAAAAGGTAGCAGCCATAAAAGCAAACAAGGATTCATTATATATATACAGTTTTACACAGTTTTATGGGTCAATGTACTCGTTGACCACTACGTGTAGTGGTAAAGTAATTGTCTTTTGGCCTTGTATTCCCTTCTACTGGTGTAAGGGTATGTTCATGTGCGTATGTAGTGAAGATATGTGGCTCTTGTGGGTGAGTGTCAAGAAAGGCTCTTTTCACCCTGTCAATAGATACAGTCTTTTTTTTTGCCGGTAATGTCTTGGGTGAAAAGTTTGTCAGTGCGTGAAATCACGCGGTAAGGACCAGAGTAAAGTGGAGTAAGAGGGGCTTTCGCAGCGACCTTTCTCAAAAAAACGTGAGACCACGAGGAAATGTCTTTTGGGACCGATGATTTGATGGTCTTTTCCCTAGGGAGCATTGGTTGGAGCTTACTAAAATAAGCTCGCAGTCTGTCTGTATACAAAACTGGATCTGTGCCCGTTAAATCTATCGGGTTCAGCATCTGACCTGGTAACGATAGAGGTACTCCATAGACAAGTTTGGCTGGAGAGTATACTAGGTCCTTTTTGATAGCTGTATGACAGCTAAGAAGGACAACAGGTACATATTCACTCCATCACTGTTGGTTTGGATAAGCGTGCAATGCGGCTTTCAGTTGGCGATAGAAGCATGGCGATAGCTCGTTCTACGTGTACGTTTGATCCCTAAAATCCTGGAAAGTTCTTGGAATAGGTAGGATTCAAACTGTCTACCCAGTTCAGTGGTAATACTTGTGGGAACTCCGTAACGCGCTATCCAGTCTGATATATGGGCTTGCGCTACGTATTCAGCTGAAATGTCATTTAGGGGAATGACTTCAGGCCACCGTGTGAAACGGTCTATACAGGTCAGGAGGTAAGTTAATCTCTGACTGAGCGGCCATGGTCCGACAATATCAAGATGGACATGGCTGAACTGAGCGTCTGGGGTGCTGAGTGTTCCAAGGGGTGCACGAATATGCTTGTGCACCTTTGACTTTTGGCAGGATACGCAGGAACGTGTCCAGGCAGTGATATCACGCCTCATATTTGGCTAGAAAATGGTGGCTGAAATCAGGTTCACTGATGAGTCATCGGAACAAAAGGTCGAGGTGAATTTGTTGAAGTGTCACAGATGATCTGCGTGTCCACAGTGGGCACCGGCCGGTATATGAATTTGCAAGTTGCAAATTCAGGTGACTATAGATACAAGGTGTCTAGACGTGGCTGGTCTAAAGCCATCTGCCATAAGTCTATATCCATAGGTGAAAACAGAGAATTGATAGGAAGGCAGGAGAAGGCGTCTGTCGCAGCATTCTGTTCACCAGACATATGTCAGACATCGTTGCTAAACTGCAAAATAAAATCCAAGTGGCGAGATTCGCGCGGAGAATACTTGTCCGGCTTAGAACGCAGTGCGTAAGTAAGCGGACGGTGATCGGGGTAGATCACAAATTGCCGGTCCTCTAGTGAATGCTGAAAGTGTACCTAGCCAGGGGTTCGCGGCCAAACGTGCTGTAACGTTGTTCTGCCGGTTTCAGCTGTCTGGAAAAATAAGCGAGAGGTTGAAGCGATTATTGGTGTTGTATTTGCAAAACTGCACCTACAGCTGTGTCCGATGCATCAACGAACTGTGAAAATTAGGCGTCAGGTGTGCAAGTAACGATGTTGTTGCTAATTTCTGCTTTACTTCATTAAAGGCTTTCAGCTGGATATCATTCAGCGAAATCCGCTCATTTTCTTTTTCCTGTTACGTAACAGGTCAGAAAGAGGTGACAGGAGATCCGCAAAGTGTGGGATAAAATGTCTGTAGTAGTTAAGCAGACCGGGGAAGTGCCTTAGTTGGCGAAGTGAAATTGGGTGGTTGAATGTCTGTAGAGCCTTCACATTTTTAGGTAAGGGCGATATCCCTTCAGGGCTGCTAATATGGCCCAAGAAGGTTAGTGACGAAGCACCGAAAACACATTTACCAGGATTAATCCTCACCTGGTACTTCTGAAACCCTTCGAAAAGTAGGTGGAGGTGAGTCACATGTTCCTCAGGTGAGGCACTTGCTACGAGGATGTTATCTATATAATTATAGACGAATTCAAAATCACGCCCTACTTCGTCCATGAAGCGTTGGAAGGTACTCGCCACGTTTCAGAAACTGAAAGGCAAAGTCAAAAATTCAAACGCTCCAAATGGAGTTGTTTCCATAGTTTTGGTATATCGGTCGGATTTACTAGTATCTGATGGTAAGCCTTAACTAGGTCTAGTTTCGAAAAGATCTTGCAGCCATACAGAGAGGAAGTGAAGTCCTGTATATGTGGGATTGGGTAACGATCAGGTACCGTCATAGCATTCAGTCGTCGATAGTTCCCAGAGCGCTTCGGAACCATATGCAAAGGGGAAGCCCATGGACTGGACGAGGGACGTATAATTCCCAGTTGCATCATTGGTTAAATTCTTCCTTCGCAACCTTTAGTTTATTTGCAGGGAGGCGGCAAGGGCATGAGAACTCAGGAGCACCAGTGGTCTCAATCTGATGAGTTGCTGAGTGTGTTGGCTTGCTCACAACAAAATCCAAATTTGTTAACTCTGGATTAGAGCGTAATAAGGTTTGGTGTGGGTCGTCGATGGCGGCAATAAAAAATACAGGGCTGATAGATGAGGTATTTGCTTTAAAACCCGTGACGGAGAGTTCCGTATTTCTGTCTATAAGCCGTTGTTTGCGCATATCCACTAAGAGATTGAAGTAGTGCAGAAAGGCCGTGCCTAGAATGGGGTAAGTTAAATCTGCTACAGTAAAGACCCATCTCTCTGTAATTGCAAGTCCAGAGAACAAGAAATTTGACCGTAAGTGGGAATAGGGGAGTGATTTACCGCTTGTAGTGTGATGGGCGACACTCGCGGCTTCTCAGTGAGGAGTTTCAGTGGCCAGATATAGCAACCTGATCCTGTGTCAACCAAACAGCGTGCTTGGGATCTGGAGTCTATAATAAAATAAGCACGGTTGTTACGTAAATCTTGTGGAGAGTGTTCCTTGCTCAGCTCTCCAGATTCAAGTTTCCCTGATTTAAGAACGAGCAGGGCATTTTACACCTCCGTGCCTCCGCGCAAAAGTGACTGTGATAAAAGCAAAGTCCTGGCTTGTTTGAGTGGCGGCGATGGTGTGTGGGGCGACCGACTTGTGCATCGACGTTTGGGTGATGTGACATACGCACAGCTAATTTACTTATTTCGTTGGTAAGCCGCTCTTACGTGGCAACTTGGCATGTGTTCGCAGCAGCAGAGAGCATAAAGACTTCAGCCTTTGGCTGGGGAATGGACGCGATAATGGGCCCCTTTGTAAAATCCATCACTTTATCCTCCGATAACGCTATTACGTCTACGGAACTCTTCTCTACCATGGGTGACAGAATTGCCTTTACTTGAGGCGGCAGCCTTGAAAAGAAAAGCTGCATTATAACGGCATTATCGGCAGGGACATCTGCCAGCTCTCTCATTCTGCAGAGCAATTCGCTTGGCATGAGGTCCCCCAACAGCCCGTCATTAACTAATGTTTGGAACCGTTTTTCCGCTGATAGCGACGTCTGGAGAAGAACCTCCCGCTTAATACTGTCATAAGTAGAATTAAGAGGGGTGTCAGTTATTAAGTCTTTGACAACTGGCGATAATGACGTTGTGATTGCACTAGATAAAATAGGCAACTGTTGCTGATCCGTGAAAGTGCTTGCCACAAAATACGACTCGAGTTGGGCAAACCAAAATCGAACATCGCCGGCAAAAGCAGGTAATATAGTAGCCATTTTCTTATATAGAGAGAGAGCAATAATACACCAGAAAATCAAAGAAACACGTTTCAGCGAGAAAGAAACAAAGGGGAAAATATGGTTTAGAAGCTTCAAGAAATTAGAAAAAAAGTAATATTCGTGTAAAAAAAGTTTTTTTTAAAAAGGCAGTCCTTTAAATTCCCTACAAACAAAGATGCTAGTCAGTTGTCTAGGTTGCTCCAAACCAAAAGGCGAAATTCAAGATGGCGTCGCCCAATCACCATTTAAGCTGGAAAATGACATCTAAAGTTGGAGGAAGACGACGTTTTAGCTCCAAACGTACAGTGTTTTTAAACGAGAAAATATGTAGTAAAAATGTATAACACACATTTTTCGTGGTTATTGAAACATTTTTTTAACTTTATTTTTGTCGAACAAAATGTAGTGTTTGTTGGTCTATGACTTCTTTTTATGTCCGAGATGAGTGTCTAAATTGAAACATTTAACGTGGACGGGCTGAAAAGAAAATAATTCCTCGTTGGAAAGTTTTTTTGATCTTTTTTGTTGTAGAAGCACATGTTCGAAAAATGTCGCTATTTGGGTAAAAAGAGAATATTGTTGTAGCCTCTCTATTTGACGGCTTGTTAAATAAAACTGTCGTTGCAATTTGGCGCCGCTATGTTTAGTTGACGAAAAATGATATCTTTGTTTTAAAGATTGTTTTAGTTGACAAAAAGATGTCTTTCTTTTAAGACTTTGTAAAACGAAGTATTTTAAAGTATTTCTCTGTCACAAAAAAAGTTTTTTCTTTATGGATATTTTGCTGAAAGAAAAATTGGGCCAATGTCTTCGACGTAGGCGAATGTCTTTTGAATGAACGCGGGTGCCACTAAGAAAGAAAATTCGTGGGTGATTGTATCCATTCGGTCGTCAACTTCTCTCAGTCAGGAAGCCTTTTTCTCTATTTCTTATTTTTTAATTTACTTTTTTTGCTTGTTCTGCTGCCCGTAAATGGAATGTCCGTAGGAGAGTACAGGAGAGACCTTTCTTCGTTGCTAACTGACTGCTCCCTGACTTGCCATGACTTTCAAAAAGGGCTAGAAAAATAGTTCTAGAGAGGAAGAAGGAATCAGTGCGCTCTGCCCCTGATTGGACAGTGTGTGGCCGAATCGCTTAGCGGAGCAGTTGATTCGCGAGAGGAAATAGATCTGCGACTGCTACATCATAATAGACTAAAAAAGGGGAAGCGCTTAGGGTGACGGTTACCATCAAAGAATATAGAATCGCTGACCTTGCACGTGGTTATTTACGTTTTTTTTCTTTCAAAATGATACTTCGGAGCAGCCATGAATCCATTGGTTTAGCCTTTGTTTGGCCCCTAAACTCGTTTTAAAAATTGACTCGATGTCACATTTTGCTTGTAGCAAAAGGGCTGGGTAAATACATAAACTGAAGACTGTGAAAGAAAAGGAAAGAATTGATAGACCTATGTTCAGATTAGATGTGGCTCAGGGTCAATTGTTTGGCGCATCATATGAGAGTTGAACCCGTTAGTAATTATTTGCAAAACCAAATTTGTTATTTCATCATGCAACGCACGAGTTGATAATCCAACACGCAGAATTTTTGATGGAGCTATATCGTATTTATCTCTCTCTCTCTCTCTCATTTTCTCTGGTTTTTTTTTTGGTTTTTTTTTAAGCTTTGCTTCAAGTGGAACAGGGGTAAAAATTTACTTACACTATCTGCTATTATTAAGAGGTCACTAATAAAAGAACTGAGTTAGCTCATCGTAACTTAAATTGATTGATTTGGGAGGAACATATCTGCCTGCCTGTCTGCCTATCTATCTCATTTTATTTTAGTCAAATATAAACTTAGAAAAGTTCACTTGAAACGAGGTAGACAGAATGAAGTTCTTTCAGAGCGCTTTCATCATGACTCTCTTTTTCTCTCTTTCTCTCTCTTTCTGTGTTTTTATCAAATCAAACCAATGAAAAGTTAATTTGTGGCTTGCTAGAAAGAGTCAACTTCTTCGACTTAATGGCATATAAAAATCTAATGAGCCAAAAATGACAACAGTTATTGGCATCTTGCATTTAAAAGGTCACGCCTCTTCTCATATGATTTGCATAAAATCTGAATGGGCAAAAATATCATGCAAAATATTTTTGAACTGACATAATGATATTAACGAGTGCGCTGAAGTCCATTTAATTTTACAAAAGGCTATCAAAAAAGGGTGTTGTTTTAAGTGCTGATTTTGACACAACATCGAAAACTAAAATTTATTGCATTTTAAACTGTTTTGTTAAAATTATTAATTCAAAATTGAACAAGAGTTTGATTGGTTTAATACAGTAATTGATTGAACAAAAAAAAAAAAAGACACGGATAAAATCCACAAAATATTTTTTTAGATTTAAAGAAACTAATAATGGATTTTATTAACAGCTGTTTGAAATATGCATCAAATAATCGTGTCGTTTTTATTTTATTTTTTCTTTCTTAAAACCTGGTGAAAGTCAGAGAGGTTAAGCAGTAACAATCCAGGTTTATACGAATGTGAGTGACCATTTAGGAACAGTGGGTATTGCAGGGGATCTGCTTCGCAGAAGTCTAATATGAAAAACCAGATGATTCGCTATCCAAGCTATGGCTCTAACCATGAGATACAAACAATATTATTATTTTCGGTGCAATACATTTCGTGCTGTCTTAGACCTAAGAGAGTTGTGATAAAAAGCAATTTTTATTATGAAATTAAACAATACTCGTCAAAATAGCTAGAAGAAGAAGAAGAAGAAGAAGAAGAAGAAGAAGAAGAAGAAGAAGAAGAAGAATATGTTAATCCTACAAGAAAATGCACCAAACTGACTCAAAATTGCAATGTTAGGTACGATAAAACTATGTGCAAATAAATGATTAGACAAATAAAGAAATGCAATTAAATTATGTAATGAAACATTGAAATGAAACATTATATATAATTACAATAAAATTTTTAGGAAGTAATCAAACCTCGGCATTACATAACCCATAAAGTGTTGATATGCTGTTCAACGAATAAAGCTAATAAAACTAGTTCCTAATATTGCCTAGAACTAACACCATATGACTTTTTCTTATTTTCTAAACTGAAAATTAATCTCAAGTCTTTGAAGACGTGATAATATTAAAAATAAACGATGATGCAGCAGTACACTTTATTAAAAGGGAATTTCAGAAGAGCATTAACTAATGCAAAACGTACATGGATATTAGTATTTATATTGAAGGAAATTGATGTTTCATTGTACGTTCTTGTCATTGCTAAAACACAAGACTATATAACTTTTGAACACACCACATATAAACTTTGTTGAGTCAAAGTAATGCCATATTTTGGTACGTGGTATTTTACGGCTCGTAGATTATGGGGCCTAAGCAAATAGTTACTCGTTGTGGTTTGTACTCGACGTGGAAGGTACAGGTCGTGGTTGGTACACGACGTGCTAGGTACTCGCTGTGGTAGGTACCAGATAGAGTTAGTTGTATCGCGTTAGTTGGTACGCAAAAACCTTCACAAAGGCCTCACTCTGTGTGTGATTAAAAAGCCACCCAAATATACGTGCAAAATTGCCTAATTCGGTAACTTATGTTTTAGGAGTTCGAACTATAGCATTGCACCGTTGAAGCAACAGAAATCATTCATTTTACGAAAGGTGAAGGCGCTGTTAACGTAGTACAGTAAGAAGGTGGTAGAAGTAATTTCCTTCGGGTTGTAAGAACCTTGACGATCAGGTCAAATAAGATTGGTGTAAACCGTGGATTCCGTAGCTGTGCTTCAAGCTATGGACTCAAATCTGGTGAAAGGCTTTTGGAAAGTATGTGACAAATTCGTCATCTCCCAGTTTAGTGTTATTAATCTACTTCACGACTAAAAAAAAGCATCCGGAGATGCCAAATTGTGCCTCTCGTTACCAAAATAGTGCAAGAATTTTGACTCACCCTAGTACAAAGATAACGGTAATTTTAATAATACATCTGTGTTTTAGAAGAGAAACATGTTTGCGTTGCTGTTATGTTTAAAGATTAAAAAAATCAAATTTATCACGAATTTAGAAAAGGAAAGAAAAAACAACAGACGTAGTTCATGTATTTTCTATTTTCGTTTTATCTTATTTATTTCTTTATTCGTACAAATCAGATCATTGTCCTAACTTCACTCATTCAATCTAATCTTTAAAAAAAACATCGTAGACAATTCTTTTATCGTTTTTCTTTTATTGCTTTTAGATTAGAAGTAATAAAGTAAATTCTTAGTTTTAAATTTCCGAGGGCATCAGCTCGTAGGGAGGAGTAGTGCTCATCTGATAAAGCTATTGACTAGTGCCCAATTGTCCCTAGCCAGTTGGTTAGTTATTTTTACGGCATACCAACACTTGCTGAATTATTTAATACTGAAACAAATATTTTCGCTATTATATGGCTTAAAATAGATAAGAGTAAACTTTTGTGAAGTACAGCTTCAAGTTAATCATCCTAATACAAAAAAATTACATAGCTATATGAAAACAAATACTGTTTTCTAATAGTAAACCTTCATGTCCACTTACAGAGTTTCAGCTAACTTTAATAATAATAATAATAGTAATAATAATAAAAAAATACAAATACATCAGATATCCCGGCTAGATAACCAGACGTTGTGATTATTAAGAAAAAAAACATCTTAATAGTGTAATTTGTCCTCCTGGCAAACCACAGAGTAAAAATCAAATAAAGCGAAAAGACAAATAAGACATTTCCAGAGAAATGAAAAATCAAAGAAACATGAGGGTGACAGTGGTACCACTTCTAACAAGTGTTCTCCGAACAATTCCCAAAGGTTTTGTAAAGGGACTGGAAGATTTAGAAACCAGAGGAGGAACGGAAACCCACCAGACTACAGCATTATTGTGATCAGCTAGAGTACTGAGAAGAGTCCTTGTGATTTAAGGTGACTTGAAGTCGATCAGACTCCCGTGAAAGCTAGTATTGGGGTGGAAAACTCGAATAATAATAATAATAATAATAATAATAATAATAATAATAATTGCTAACAACGGGAGTATATGTACTGAAATCTGAACGGTATAGAGAAGACTAGCGTGTCCCCAACGTAATGATGTCACGGAAATTAGTAAAGCGTTCCACATTTTTTAATCGGATAGTTTGGAGAAGATAAAACCAACAAATACGTGGAAATATTGGAAGTGGTCACCATTAAACATGCAGAGATGAAAGAAAAAAAAGAATACCTCAAGAAAATGAGAAAACTACTCGAAACCAAACAAGATAGCAGAAATCTCATCAACGGGGGAAACACCTGGGCTTCCCGCCTCGTAAGATACTTGGGACCATTCTTAAAATGGTCCAGGGATGAACTCCTGCAAATGGACAAGAAAACAAAAAAAAAAAAACAACACAATGCATACGTTATTACCTCCCAGAGGTGAACTAAACAGACTCTATATGCCAAGAAAAGAAGGAGGAAGAGGAATCGTTAGTATTCAAGATAGCACTAATGCATTGACAAGAAGACTACATAAAAAGCGATGAAAAAGACTGATCATAGCCACAAGAAACAATATAAGCAACACAACCATCAACAGAACAAAAGTAACAAGAAAATAAAGATTAGGAGAAAAATAACTGTATGTACATTTCTAGTGACAAACAAACGACAGCTCACACGAGAAAATTTGGACATGGCTTATAAAAGTAAACCTTAAGCGATAAACTGAACCACTTCTGATAGCTGCACAATGTCAAAGCAAGAATTGACAAGACGCAATAAAATAGCATATGTAAGGTGACTGAGCCGAAACGATCAATCACATAATAAGCGAAAGCAGCAAAATAGTGCAAAAATTGTATAAAGGTAGACATTATTGTGTGGGCAAAATGATCTATTGGTAATTGTACCAGAAGCTTAAATGGTATATGTTCAACTCAGAATCTGCCCTTAAAAATGAGACGCACAAATTTCTTTGGGATTTTTAGATACAAACGGATCAGCTAATCTCGTTCAGATGACAAGACCTTGTGATAGTCAAGGAAAAACAAAACTCCTGCCGAATAGTGTCCTCTGTCGTTCCGGCTGACCACAGAGTAAATTTGAATGAAAAGCGAAAAGGGCGCTAAATATCAAAATCTTGTTAGATATCAAAATCTTGTTAGAGAATTGAAAAAATTACTGAACATGAAAGAGACGGTGATACCAATAGTAAATGACGCGCTCAGCACTGTCACCAAAGGATTGGTGCAGGGACTGGATGACTTGAAAATAAAAGGAGTTGTAGAGACCATCGAAACTCCAACAACATTGTGATCGGCCAGAATACGTAAAAGAGTCCTGAAGATTTGAAGAAACTTGCTATCACTCAGACTCGATTGGAAAACCGTCAGCTAACGCTGGGGGTAAAAATGTCAAATGAGTAAAACAACAACAACTACAATAATAATAATAATAATCTGGAAAAAGACCTGAAACTTCCTAGAGCAAAAGAAATTGGAACATGAAGGTAGTTTTCATTCAAATGGTAATTGGTATCCTTGGAATGATCCCCAAAGGCCTGGGAAAGAGAGTGGAGGAATTGAAGATCAAAGCCAAGAACATCCAGACCACAGCACTGTTAAAATCAGCTAAGATACTTAAATGAACCTTAGACATCTGAGGAGAAATGTTGGAACTGATTTAAAAAATCATGAGAATGGTTTGGTTTGATAATTTGCTTTAAATACATATGAATATTTTATTCTATGTCAAATCCTGTTTATACAAATTCAAATAACATCGATATTTGTTAGCGAATAGTTTATTGGTAACTTCATTTATAAAAGGAGATAGAGCACATTTGTTTGCACACAACTATCTTCAAGTATTGATATAAAACACTAATAATTCTTTCTCGTATTAATCATTTGTTTTGATGTCTACAGTTGGTTTTATGTTTTGCTATTTAACATAATCAATTATCTATGAAGTGTTTCTATCTAATGCGATCAACTTGTAGACAGCTGTATGGTTTCAAGTAACTAATAATAATAATCCCTGGTAAAAGAATGAAAACTAGTATTTGACTCATAGAAGGGACCCTAGAATAATTACTACTCAAGGTTAAAATGTGTGATATTAATCATTTATTCACACACTTTTAGGCGGTTTCAAGTATAGTACAGGATTGAATGGTTCTATTTGGCTCATAGATGGGGTCTTAACAAATACTACCATACCTAGACTGAGTGGAGTAGAGAGTAAAGGCAATAGGGTGGTACTCCTCATTGCCCAAATTTCCAAGGCTGGAGTCACTCAATCAGTGTCATATTCGGGGCACTTTTTATTTTTTTACCCCTCTAAAGTGGTGCGATTGGCGTATTTGACTGCCACAAACAACAAGGCTAGACTTAGCAAGAGTAAATTACTAAAATTTCATCACACAAATCATTTAAAAATAAATATATCCTTATGGCTTTCCACATCAACCAAATGGCTAATCAAATATTTTAATCTCGACAAATGCGAACAGATTTGCAAGATTATGTATATCTCCGAGGTCAAATAATGAAAATAGAAATAATAATAACAATAATATGCATAATTCGCGTTGAAAGTGCAGGTTTTGCGATGATAATGATGAAACAGTTTATTACTGAACAAGCAACAAAACGGCTCAGACGGAATAAAATACCAAGCCCGACAGGGCAGGAAATGTGATCGACTTGCAATTGTATTTGATGTTAAAATGTTGCGTTGGGGACAAATGGCATTTACACAAAGCAGAATCTATCTAAAAAATGAGACGCAAAAACTAATTGTGACTTTGAGATGCGAATATATGACACAATCAAACTAGAAAACCAAACTTACTGTTAATTAACAAGAGACGTTCTAGTAGGTTATAAGATTAAAAGAAAAGAAAACAACGTTACACAAATACCTGAATCTTGCTAAATGTATAATAAAGACACCGTCAAGACATTCGTACCTCTAGGACCTGTTGTGACTCTAACGTGGTAAAAGTTGAAGAATTCAGGAAATTGTTCAACTATGAAATGGTTTATTTATAACTACAACCTGTTGGTAGTCGCCGGGAGAAAGTAAGAGGGTATGGAAACTGAAGCGACCACATTAGTTCGGCAAGGAGAAGCAAAATAGGGTAAGAAACAGAGCATACACAGACCTTAAAGTTTCTTCCTAGTTTTCTGGTGTATTTCTAACATGCTTGTCCGCGGGGTCGCGTCCAGTGTAAGGTTCCCTTTGAAGCCCTCCCCTCCAAATGTGACCGTAAACTTTCGCCGTTTCACATCTCGTGGCTCGGGTTCAATTCCTTGTCTTTACTTCATCGCCGTAAACTCTCAAAAACGAGTCATTCCCTCCCTGCCACCTGGTGTCGGCGTGATGAACATTCTCCAGGCTCTGCGCATGCGTATCAGATCTTGGGAACTCCAGTTTTCTCTTCTCCTTCTTAACTAAAGCAGTCATTCTTCTGTGCCCGGCTGACCCACAACTACTTTTTTCTAAGTCACTCAAAGCTTAACTACCAGCCCCGATGTCTGCCATATTCATAATTTTTTCTTCTCTCTCTGTCTCCTTCCTTAGCAATTAGCCTTACGTTTTCTTCATAATTTACCATATCACGGACACAAAGAGCTGAAAAAGATGTGGAACATGAAAATTGACGGTGATATCAATTTTAGTCGGTAACCTAGTAAAGTTCCCTAAAATCAAGGGGGATCTGTTGATCAGAGATAGAATGTAGACTATCCAGACGATAGCGTTGTTGAAATCAGCTAAACTTATATGGGAGGGTTTGAGGGATCTTATGAGATTTACTGCAAATCAGATATCTGCGAAAAATTACCAGATAAAACTGGTGTGAAATTTCTCTAGAACAATAAGAAAAGTCAAATAGTAGATTTTGCTGTTCGATTTGAACAGGGATTTAAAATGAAAGAAATTGAAAAGATTGACAAATTCTTGAATCTTTCCTGAAAACTAAAAATCTGTGAAACATGGAAATGTCGGTGATAACAATTTCGAAGTCAGGTGACCAATTTTAGACAGAAAAAACGACTTCTCATCCATAGGCAGCAGCAGACATCAAAGACAAACGAAAGACAAGGGGAATGATAACGAAAACGGTGACAAACTGTATGTACTTGGAACTAAAGTCATGTTTTATTTTGTAACTGGGTTTTCTCGTGGTCTGTAAGATTTTGCTGTGTAGAAGATGGATATAAATCGAGTGAATTTTGCATGGCAGTAAAATACAAAGCGGGGTGGAAAACGCCATTACGCAATGTGTTTTACTTTTAGATATAAGAAAAAAAGAAAAAAAAAACAGTGAATAGCTGGACATTATCTATGTTAAACCTTAGTAAATCATAAGGGGAAAGAAAAATTGGTTTTCACTGAATCCATATCTTTAGAAGCCATGAAAAGCATCATGGTGGATGTGAAGTAAGGCAGATGAATACAAAATTGGGTGATTTGTTAGCCTTCCCGGATGCTGAGAAGAAGAAATTTCATATTTCAAGGGCCAGGATCAAATAATTCAGTCAGAGAACTTATGCTACTCGTCGATAATGTTTTTTTTGATGAGAGGAAAAACAGTCAAATTATAGAATTTGTGTGACCTGCTAAAGAGTTTTCTTACCTAAAGAGTACTTGGTTACATCTGTGACAGGTGAGCGGATTTTAAACTACCCCTATGTCTGGTATAACCACAATATAGTACTCATGATAAAAATGTCGAATCGAAACACAACATAACCTGTGACCTCAACAACAACTCTGGGTGTCATGATCGACAGGTTCTCTCCAGAAAGCCAACACGGAGAAGCGGTGGTCATCCTGCAAATGTTGGCTGTTCTTTTCTTTCTGGTACACGAACGACGACCTAAGACACCAACACAAAAATGGAGAACAGAAGACAAAAGAAAGGTTTGTTTTCTGGTTATGAAGCATTAGAAATATGTCAAAAAATTAACTGGAAATCAAGGCGACAAGACTTATGCAATAATCAACTTACCAAATAGAAAAGATAAGTACACTCTAACCGAAAGGAACCGCAAAGTAATAGCAATCGAAACATTATAAATATCACACAGAAAAATCACATAAGAAAAAATGTAAAGTGAAAATTTCAAGAAAATTAGGAAACTAAGAAACCAAGACTGAAGAACGGTCAAGGCAGAAACTAAAAAAAAAAAAACAAAAAAAAAACGAATAATAAACACATAAATTCCGTGTTGTTGTTCGTTGGAACAGCAACACGGAATTTAACGAACTAGTCTATGAAGGAGCGAAATTAGTCTGTGAAAACATCCGTGTTGCCTTAAAGAACACGAATAGAAATCCAAAACCTGGAAAGGAAATTCGACAGGAAGCACAATTAAAAAAAATATACGTCAATAAGCAAAAAAGATAAGACAGAGGAAGAACGTTGGAACATGTAAAGACCAAAAAGAAAAGGCGACACAAGAAAAAACAAATAATACAACTCTAAGAAAAAAACAGAAGCTACCAGCAAAAGAAGGAAGATTAAAAAGGTATCGAAGCAGTCTAAAACAATAAAAAAAAACAAAACAAAACATTCCAAAACAACAAAAGAACATTATACCCGCAAGTAGGGGAAGAATCCATGAATAGATACCAGAAACCGGATGTGAGGGAAACAAAACAATTTTAGAGCAACATTTCGGAACGAAGAGAACATAAATAAAACGCTGAATGGATAAGTAAGATGGGAAAAGAGTTTGGTGGACGGTGGTAAATGTTGTTTTGGTGTTTGGTTGACATTTTTTATTGTTAGATATTCTAATATAGTTAGTGTGTAACTAACGCAGATATTATGGAAAAAGACTAAATATTAAAAGTGTCCTGTGGATTATAAAATGGATACTGACAAAGTATTTCATGCGAGTTATCAATATACAGAAACATAGCAATGTATTCTAGGAAGAACGTGTCTTCTGTCATGTTGTTTGTTTGTCTCTTTCGGGATTGGACGATATGCCGGAGGCTGTGTTTGAGGCTGGAACAAGTATAACCGAAAATGCAGAACAGGAAAGAAAAAGGTTGCAGAATGTATACGCACCCATGTTACGCGTATTGAATTGTGTCTTACCAACTGGCAAGGTCAAGCTGTTTCTGGAAGTCGAAATGAAGAGAGAGAGAGGGAGAGAGAGTGCTGTCTCTGGAAGTCAAAATGTGTGTGTGAGAGAGAGAGAGAGAGACAGAGAGATAGTGAGAGAAAAGAGAGAGAGAGACAGAGAGAGAGAGACAGAGACAGAGAGAGAGAGAGAGAGAGCGTGCTGTCTGTGGAAGTTGAAATAGGAGAGAATGAGTTCTTGGAAGACAAGGCAAAACTTTTCATGTGGTCGGCTCCAAATGCGTGGGATAAAATCAAAGGTGTGGACGGAGTTGTGAGCACAAATCATCTGACTTTCCTGACCAATAAGTTCCAAAGACTGATTAGCTTACAAATGTCCACCATCTTTATTTCGGGAACTAGTGGTATCACGGCCATTTTAAAATATTGGAATCTAAGAATGACTAAAGGCAAAAGTACACCTTGATTTACTCAGGGCAATACTCAAAAAAGTATCAAATTGAAAAAAGCCCGGCTATGATGGTATACAGACATATAATTTTAAAGATTAACTTCCGTCTATGATAAACTGGCAATCAAAATGAATAGATGCTTACAGATTCACAAAAAAAATAATAAGGGGTATCCTCGTGGTGTAATGGTTAAAGCTCTTAACTGCGGAGTTCGAACTCCAGTCGCGCTATTACATTCACTTTCGGACAAATATCCTTGGGAAAGGTATGAACTTCCTTGTTCTCCTATCTACGGGTTTATAGTTCCACTACTGTCCTTCTCAGAGGATGGATTTTGCCTTAAATAACCCGAGAAGATTTGTATGCCATTTGATAACAAACAAACAAAAACATAATAACATTTATGAAAAGTTGAAGAAGTATCAGAAAGTGGGGGATTGTAATAAAAAAAAAACGGGTGGTTATAAAAACAGTTATAAGTTGCTTTATTATGAAGGAGTTTTACACAAGTTTAACAGGATATCAAAATTGATTAAATTTTCTTTGAGTGACGATGGATCGTATTTACCAAGTTTGAAGGCAAAAAGCTAGCATTAGTACATGTATTGATTTATTTTAACGGCATGCCATCCATCCTTTCTGGGATATGTTTATGTTTAGGGAAGTATGTACATAGTATGTTTATATTTGATTTTTGTGTAGTTTCTGAACAGTTTTTTTTTTTTTCAGACTGAACGGGTACTACCACTCTGAGTCAGAGTAGACCCAGTAGTAATGCCATTAAGAGCATACTCTTCAATGCCCGAATTTCGAGAACTGGAGTTTCAACATCATGTACAGTTGAGTGTCGTACCCAGTTATCTTAAACCTCTGCAGGGGATAGAGTCGAGTGAATTCGAAGCAACAACGACATGGTGGACATTTCGCTTTACCAAGAGCTTCTCTGTTCCCAAATGACAATTTATCAGTGAAAAGCCACAAAGTCGGTTAAAAATTGATTCAAAGCAACGAAATAAAGTGAGAGATTAAAACTAAAAAATGACAGCCTATTTCTGTCTTCATCCACGTGATAAAACCCGATCACCGCTTTCTGGTCTTCTTCGAGATCAAAAGAATTACTTGATATGCCGACAATACTGCTCACAGCAGAAAATTCTATTTGATTATACATATGTTGGTCAGCAGATATAGTTGAAATATTTAGGGGCAAATGCCTGTGATGATGACAGACCAAGTAGAATCTTGAAAGATAGAAATGGACGCAATGGAGTCAGTCGAATAAAATCAGAGGAATGAGAGTCATGAAAAGCAAATATAACTTCACACCTGTTATGCTTACTTTTAAGGACCGTCATCCTTTACATAACTTTTTTTTTTATCAGAACATAACTTTCATGTTTTTGCCTTTGTAATTTGTCGATGATTCTCAAGTCTGTTCTCTATTAGCTTCCCGATTTTCGAACGAGATTGAACATCATCCGCTCTTTCAAGATTTTGACTGCCGCATTCACTTCTTTCTCTGTCAATGTATCTAGTCTATTTCAAGTATCAAAAAACACTTGTCATGAATTATAAGATTTTAAGCATAATCATCTTTTAGTACTGTCGTTTGCCAACAGAAGGCTTTTGCACACTTTTCTGTTGTGTGTATGTGAGTTTTTTTTTGTTTTTTTTTGTCTTTTTGGTAGACCACGTCAGTAATATTCTTTCAGACTAATTCAAGAACGTATGGTTATCTGATTTCGAAGCAAAGATAATTAAAGATTGTCTGAGCAGGTTTTATCAATCTATCTTCACCAGATATTGAACCCTCAGATTACATAAGTATACATTTGTTTTTTTAAGATAACGTTATGTGTTTTTAGTTGTTAAAATCAAAAAGCGAAAAAAACATGTTTCTCTATCACGTACGATTTTTTTTTCAAGAAATGTGTTTTTCTTACAAGTTTTCGCTACACATATAAATGCGTCCAAAAGATGTTTTGAAGTGATTTTTTTTTTTTGTGAACTTAATTAAAAACGTTGGAACAAATTTTCTCCGTCTCTATTATTAAGTTTTTATGAAACATGTTTTTCCTCTTTTCAATTATAGGTTTGCATATAATTTCTCAATAAAGATTTGGTAATTTTCTATGCCTCGTAATGATATAGAAGAGTCGATTTTCTGGAGGGGGTGACTTACGACGATCAAGAGAAGCAGATCCATAAAATGTGCAGCAGTCTGGCGGAGGAAAAAATTAACAACACCAACCACCTACTTACACACATGACCCTTGTTTATTCTTATATTTTCTCTAAATATTGTTACAATGGTAGAATTTTGAGAGTCAATGAGACGTTTGTGTACGTGTGCGTATGCTTGCGTATGTGTCGGTGTGCGTCTGTGTATGAATTGTATTTTTATGCATATATTTATGTATATGCAGCTTTCTCAGTTAACTTTACTTCCCTTTCTTTTTGTCCACAATTTTTCTCCTTTTTCTTTTATTGTTTCCCCATCTTTTTTTTTTTCATTTTTCCTCTTTTCCCTTTCATTTTTCTTCCTATATTTTCTTTTGTTTTTTCCTGTAATTCACCTCTAGTTTCCATATGATTTAATTATTATAATATCATTCTGGTTAGCAGCTACAAATAGAAGTGCTAAGATACACTGGTCATGTGATGCACAATAGTGATGTTTCTGTCAAAGTTACCATTAGTTACGGATAAGATATTTGTAAGAAGAAAGATAGGAAGAAGTATTGTTGTCTGTACTGATATTGATGTTAGCTGCTTCGTTTAAAGAATTACTTTATTTGTTATTTTTGCCTTTGTGTCATATCAGAGAAAACACACGAAAATGAAAGAATGTAATGACAGACGTTTGGGTGAGAAGAATGTAGTTATCTAAAATTTACAGAGAAAGAGATCATGGTGTAAGAGAAGGCACATGGAATATAACAATAGGCAAAACATAGTGGATTTGCAAATATGACTCAGTAATAAGCATTATATTGAATTACCAATATAAACTTTTTAAGAAGTTTCTTTGCAAACAGCAGGGATTAACATATATATAAAACTACCATAGATATTAAACATATTTACTGTTTTTAATGATACTTTTATATGTTAACGTTAGGGATGACATGTTTTTCATTCAGAAGAAGTGTGACAGTATCATCCCTACTTTACCCAGTTTGGCCGTTTCACAATAACTCCAACGTTAGGGTTTCACGGGAACAATTAGTCGGTCACAGCTTTTGGTCAAAACTTTGTAAACCAGCAGTAATCCAATTGACATTGCGTCGCATCCTGCTCGTGATGGAGCGATCTGAGAGGTATATACACTTTCGTTCATTTCCTTGCTTTTGTATTGAGTTTCGTTTTATACGATACTACCCCAGTCCTAGAATTCCTTCCAAGTTGCATAGCTACTCAAAAGGGAAAAAATACTCCACGCTTTACGATCAGTGTTTTGTGTAGATTTTGATAGTTTCAAATTACGTTTAAAATTTTCAGAAAAAATGGTTAATCTCAAAATTAAAAAGTAATTTCCACACACTTCTTTTTTTATTCATATCGGTCCAAGCTTGTCGGTTCTATAAAGGTTATATGAACATTATGGGTAACATTTCTTTTTCCCATAATAACTAGTATCTTTAGGGTATGATATGTACGGCAAATGTAGTAGTTATAGCAGCTCAGGGAAAGTACTACAAAGCTATATTAGTGGAACATTAACTTGTCACTTCCTATGCTTGACTTGGCTTGGCACAAAGCCATGAATACCAGGGACCTTGTAAGAACCCACTAACATTGATCTGCTATGTAGGTTGTTAAATCTGAAAGTTAACAGCAACGTTATTATGTGAAATTCCTTAGGAATATCAAGCAGTACATTCTGGATTATTTTATTTGGTAGATTTCATAGATAATATTTGTTACAGATGTGGTCTTAACATCACGCTGTTATGACTTTAAAAAGAACGAATAAGGAGGTGGAATTGGTTTGGCAAAATAACCGAAAGTTATTATTGGAACACGTTGTTGTTCGAGGAAGAGACAAATCTACGTCTATCTCGAGGAAAAGCCACTTCTGCTGAGTAAAAGAAAGTTCGAAACGGGACGTAAGGGATCACTTTACCTGTTCGTAAAGGTTTTTGTTATCAATACAACATGATTTGAGTTATGATGATTTTTATTCAATAATGTAAGCAATTCACTTATGAGTACTGTTAACAGTTGCAACTTTTTCTAGGAAATCCACCACAAGGGGTCTGTTCATCTCCCAGAAGACTGTCAGCATGAATTTTTAATAGACTACTGCGTCCGGAACTTTTCATATACCAGAGAGTCAGTGTATTTCCACTTGTTAAAATATCTTTTTGACTCAGGCTCGTGGTGGTGAACCTATGTTAAGAACATTTGCAAGGATTTTTTTTAATAAAACACACTTCTTCATACACATCACTCATTTCTCTGTAAATGTCACATTGTTTTCACTTTGCAGCTACCAAAGATTCCATGACAGACCATTCGGAATTAGATTAAAACAAATATTTTTTAGGTGATTTAAATTATTTTACAACAAAAGAATTCTATTCAAAGCAAAACTTATATTTATGAAATAAAACACATAAAATCTATGAAAAGAAAAATAATTTTGTTTTTTTCAAAAAAAATCCCCTTCATTTATTTAATGCCCCACCTAAAATGGTTTTCCTTGATCAGGACCTCTTCATTATTTATCGTTTCAACTTTTTTACGTCTACAAATCTACACCGAATTACTGTGCTCGCAGCATATGTAAATACAATTCAAAATGAATACTTAGCATATTTTTATTCCAACCTGGTTAGAATTCCCAGAAACAAGCTCAAATTGTCTTCCTCTTGTAAAGATATTTTCGGATAATTTTAGAAAATCGTTTATATACTCTTTTCATTCTTGTTTCTTTTTTTCATCTTTTAACATTTAACTTGGTCCATTTGGGATTTTTTTAATGGTTTAAAAATGTCATTTAATGTTTTAGAAAAACTTCTGATATCTTAAAATGTTTCTTCTTTTTCATTTTCATTATTTAAAAATATTCATGTTTTTATCAGATTTTTTTTTGTTTATAAAAACAAAACAAGTGACTTCTTCACTTTTCACATGTAATTTTTTTTTTAATCGAATGCTTTAATTTTTCTTCCATTTTCAAAGTTTAAGCTTATAGTTTCTTTATAGTTTCTTTTTTGAAAAAATAATTTTAAAACATTTTCCCTTTTCTATCTTTGTATTGGTTTTGTGGGCCTGATATGAAGCACTCGGTGAGAAATAAAGTCTCAACACAATTCTCCCACGGTTAATTTTACTTACAACATTCGAAAGCAGCTGCCTACTTAATAAATATCTCAATCATCATTGAATATAAGTAAGATTTGATCAGGATCAAAATTTGGATCAAAGACCTTCTCATGTACTTCAGTAGGGCCTACGGCTGACTGAGGGGGAGGTTTTTCTTTTCTCAATGAGTTTCAACCAACCACTCAACGCTAAGATATCGTCAAAAGAAGACAGTCTATGGAGAAACTTAAAGGAAGAAAGCTCCTCAAGTGTTCGGATATGAAGGTGGGAGGTAAGATGCGATGACAGGAATAAGTAAGCGTCTTGGAGTAAAAAAGAAGTTTAAGAAACCGAAGCCGTTGTGAGAATAGAGTAAACATAGAAAAAGGGGGATTTTAAGAGGTAAAAGAGAGTTTTGCTGGCGTAGGTGTAAGAGAAGTGTTAGAGTAAAAGATATAGAATAAGAAGGGTTTAGACAAACGTTGTGAAAGAGATGTTTGTGATGAGAAAGAGAGAAATAGAAAATGAAGCAGAAAATACAGAGTATGGAAAAAGTGTGATCTGGAACAACAGATGGTAAAAGGTAGGGTTATATTGTGAAAGAGAAAGGAGTGTAAAAGATGTAGAAGTGACAGAAGAGTGAGAGTGAAAGAAAGAGTAAGAGTGGGCTGTGGACTAACGGGATTCAAATGAGGAGAAAAATGAAGAGAAACAAGAAGTAGACGTAAGTAGAGAATGAAAAGCACAGAAAGACAACAAAGCGTAATAGGGGGTGGTGTTATAGTGAAAAAGATTGATGAAAGTAAATGATATAAAATGAGAGAAAAATCTAAAAGATCGAAGGAAAGAGGGTAAGGATGACAAAAAAGGACAGAAAAGAAGTTGATATGAAAGGAAAGTCTGAGTGTAGGAAAGAAAAAGAGAAGATCTGGGACTGAGTTGATGTAATAGAGAGAGAGAGAGAGAGAGAGAGAGAGAGAGAGAGGTGGGGGAGTGTTAAGAAAAATTGTGAAAAATGACGTAGATGTAAAAGGAGTGGGAAAATGAAGGAAATAGATGGAATGCATTTTGCGCCATTTAGACGTAAAAGAGATATAAGGCTACAAGTCGTAAAAGAGATTAAAATGTCAAGAAAAAAAGAGAGCAAAGCTATTTTGGGAAGAGAACCTAAAACTTTCTTCTGGGTTTTCGAACTATTGTCTTCATTTTTTCTATTCACAACGTTTCAGCCGATCTCTCCACCGGGCTTATTCATATGTTTCTTCTCGAACTCGGAAGCCTACATGGAACTTCGAACCACGTATTTTATTTAATCCACGCGGGTCACTTGTTCTGATTCCGCTTACCATAACCGGGTACGAGTCTTATGCATGTTTCTATTATTACTCACCTGCAATCTGGATTAAACCTGCAACCTCCCGATGATTGTTACATAGAAGCTTAGGGAACCAAAACTTGTAACCGTTACACTAAGTGTCTTGCTATATTTGGGACTTATAAACTGAATGTTCTTACATCAGTCTGAATTACTACTGTTATGTATAACTTTTTTTACCTGAATTTAAAGCGTCGGTTATGAGAGTATGAGAGGGGTTTAGACGTCGGACCATATATGAATGGAAAAGGAAAACTATCTTCCTTTAGAGATGAAGTTAGCATAGTTGATTGTGAAGAATATTGGAAAATTTAATGCATAACAGAATCAGTACATGTGTTGGTCTATAGTGACCTGTTGAGTAGACGTAGTATAGTGATTTATACAAA
This sequence comes from Sepioteuthis lessoniana, assembly GCA_963585895.1. Taxonomy (NCBI): domain Eukaryota; kingdom Metazoa; phylum Mollusca; class Cephalopoda; order Myopsida; family Loliginidae; genus Sepioteuthis; species Sepioteuthis lessoniana. The sequence continues at coordinate 36,929,040 of OY757938.1, forward strand.
ACGGGAATCAATAATCTAAAAGATTAAGTAAAAAAAAAAAGCTCGTAATATAATCTCAGGTAAAAATTATACGTAATATTAGAAATTCATAGTGATGTAAAACAAACATTTACTCTGATCTGTTTAGCAGGACACTTAGCGTAATGGTTATAGGCGTTGGTTCCCTAAGTTTCTAAGTAACAATGATTTCTGACTGCAGGCGAGTAACAATTCAGGGATACTTAACACTTGTACCTGGTTATGGTAAACGAAAACAGAGCAAGCGGCCCCAGTGGATAAAATAAAGGACGTGATTCGAAGAAAAAACACCTGAAAAAGGCCGGAGGACATACCGGCCGAAACTTTGTAAATATAACATAAAAAAGATGAAGACACTTGTCTGAAAACCCTGAACGATAAAAATCATCAAACTTCGTCTGAAAAATTCAGACAACTATGAAAGTAAGACATTCAGATGGGCAGACAATTAAATAGATAAAAGAGCAGTACAATGACAGTTGCATCTAATGTTTATTCCTTACTGGAAATTGAAAACATAATTGAATAATGTAGTGTTCTTTGCTGAAAAGATTATTCGGCTATCTTAAAAGATAGTCAATCGGGTGAAGTTGATGTGAGTGACATCTCCAGGTCAAACACTCAAAATCAATGATCTGTCAGTCATGCTTCATAACCCTAAAATTATGAAAAGCCTCAATGGTAGTCATATTTTGGTTAACTTACTTTTGGACAAGGCTAGAATTATGGGACACTCAACAAGAATCACACATACTAAGAATGCTCCGCTAGACTAACTCACTAACCACTAAACAACATGAGACATCTAGTGTGATTTGTGATTTGCATAGCTTCGTTTAACTCGAGGCCAGAAATATGAAGACTCCAGAGAGAATCACATTCATTAACAATGATCTGATAATCATGCTTACAAATTCTTTCTCGGACAAGGCTCCCAGAATTGTCATTTAGGTAGTTTAACTCGTATAAGGAGAGGGTTGTGGGACACACATTGAGAATCTCACTGCCTAGTAATCTACTAAGCTGTCCGTGCGCTATACAAGGGATCTATACAATAGAAAAAAGAGAGAATGAATAAAAACAAAATGAAATTCATAGAAATATGAAATAAAGATATTTAAGGCTTGTGGGGATGAAAAAACAAACAAACAAACAAATAGACAAACAAATCTTGCTATATATTGCTGATGTATATTAGATAAACCTTATGCAGTGTAAATTGATTTCCCAGAGAACATTTCTCCATATAATTCCGAAAATCATCTGGTCCATTTTTCTAATCCATTTCTTTCTAAAGACGCCAGTATGGATTCTTGCTTCTCTTCGTTCGTCGATTTCATCAAACATTCGAAATTAAATCTTAAATTCAAATTAAAATATGCAGAATTAAAAACAAAAAATTAAGAATAACACTTTTATAGTGAGTCTTCATAATTCTTTCTTTTAATCCATGTGTCTGCCAGTATTTGTTAACGCGTGGATAAACAGTTGATGAATTACTAATTGTCCAAATGTTCTGTTTATACATCTACGGCTCCGCAATTTTAGGCCCAAATTCAACCAAATATTAAGAAATAGTTTGAGTCTCGAGAGATTTTAAATTGGACAAAGAAGTCCTCACTGAGTTAACCTCTTCTCATGGTTCGGTTCGTTTTACGGTATGATAACCTTTTTGGGGTTATTCAATGACAGAGCACTCTATTATCTGGTTTCAATTGACTATTTATATTCAATAATAATAATAATAATAATAATAATAATAATAATAATGATAGTCCATCCTCGACAGAGTGACCTTGCAAAGACAGTAAATTATATTTACCCAACCCCTCCGCTCGGGCAGGATATGACACTAGGTCAATTTTTAAGCGGAGTTTAACAGGTTTGAATTCAGAGTTTTCCTTCTCCTAGACTAGTTACCCCACCAAGGCTGAAGAACCTAGTCCGCCCTACTATTTATCCATAGCTAGAGGGAGAATAATTGGATTCATACCTTTCTGAAGGGTATTAGTGCTATGTGAAATGCAATCAGTCTCGTCCAGGATTTGAACTCGTGTCGCCGTGTCCATTCCCCAAAGACAGTAAATGCTGTCAAGCATGTTTGAATGATTGAGGAAAGGAAAAAATACACTGTTACAGAAAATCCCTCTCCACTAAAAAGGACCATCCTCAGCAACTATTGATTGATATTTTTTTAAATCTAAGATGTGTGAAATTCTTAATGCATAGAAGTGTAAAAGTCTACAGCTCAAAAAATTTCCCGGAAAAACCAAAAGCATAGCATAGTGGAATAAGAACAAATGAACCACTATATATATATATATATATGTGTGTGTGTGTTTGTGTGTGTGTGTGTGTGTGTGTATCAGCACATATTAAAAGAGGCCAAAACAAGGCGGAAAATGAACCCATTACATGGATTGACAGCATGAATGCCTATTATATAGTCGCGCAAACTTGGATAAAAGAGTGTCTGAAAATGTGAAAAACATCCAACAAAATCTTAAACTCTGTCACGAAGCAATTGAAAACTTTAGAGTGAAACTGAAGGCGAGAGGCTGAACCTTAGCTGAAATAAAAATCCAAGATGCATCTTCTGTGAGACTGTGTTTTACCATTTCTATTCGTTAAAGTAATGATGTCACTTAACTACGTACTTAGGAAAAGCATGAGATGGCTTCTACAATTTTACAAAATTATTAGAAAAATATCACCTTATGTACATGAATAATAAAAATAGTATTTACAGAAAAATGAAAAAGAAATTGAGAGTCTGATATAAACAATAGTTATATACAGCCATGATGTATGAATGGAATTAAGCATTACATTTTACCATAGTCATAATGATTTGTAAGGAAGAACAAAAAGCGAAAGGAATAGAAGTTAAAAATCAGGAAAGAATGTTCAGAGAGAAGGAAAATAAGGAGTTCTAGGGAATTTTGGAAGGGGACACAATCAAACAAGTGGATTTAAAGGAAAATATACAAAAAAGAGTTGCCCAGAGGAACGAGAGAGTTTATTGAAATCAACTTCATTAAAGAAAGATAAACATAACCACTACCCCACTATCCGTTGTAATATACTCAGGACCATTCCTAAAATGGGCAAGAAAGAATTTCAGAAAAATGGAATTCAAAAAATTTGATGACTACACATAAGGAGTAATATCCGAAAGATGACGTAGACAGACTATATGTGTGAAGAAAAGAATAGGAAGAGAACTCGTCAGCACTGAGTCGAGAACAATATCAAAATGAACAAATAAAAATTATTTACAGCAGTCAATGACAGCATTGGAAAAAACGAAGAAAGGGAAATGGAAAGAAAAACAAATCTATATACATTTCAAGCAACAAACTAATGACATTGTACAAAAGAAGACCTGGTCATTGCTAAGAAACGGAAACCCAAAGAGAGAAAACGAGTCTATTAATTGCAGCACAAAAAATAGCATAAGCACCAATTATGTTAAATCGAAAATCGATTATACAACGGAATAGCAACTGTAGAATAAAAGATGAAACAATTTAACGCATAGTAAGGAAATGTAATAAGAAAGCACAAAAAGAAATAGAAGACTTGATGCGATTAAGTAGGAAAGGTGATCCACTAGGAATTGTGCAAGAAATTGAATTTTGACTATACTACCAAACAGTATATATACAACCTAAATTTAGTCTTAGAAAATAAGATTAATACAATTTTGGGATTTTGAGATAAAAACAGATCCGGTCAGAAGACTAGGCATAGTGATAATTTTACAAAAAAAAAGAACTTGCTGTCTCGTGGATCGTGTCGTTCAGACAAACCACTGAATAAAAAAAAAGAAAGGAAAAAGATGGACAAATACTTGAATCTTTCCAGACAACTAAAAAAAGATGTGGAAAATTGGGGTGACGGTGATACCAATAATACTTTGTGTGCTTGGAATGTCCTAAAAGCTGGGAAGAAATACTGAAGGAACTGGAATTCAGACGGTGAATCAAGACCATTCAGACTTAAGTACCGATCATTTCGGTCAGAATACTGTAAACAGTCCTGGAGATCCTAGGAGACGTGTGTCACCCAGATTCAAGTGAAAAATCTTCATCTAACACGAATATTAAAAACTTGAAAAGAGTTCTAAAATGATAATGTGTTTGAACAATATAAAAGTCTTTCAAGTATTTGAATCAATTTTATTCACTCTGGCATTGTTTCTAGTAACTAACAATAATAAACATTTGAAAAAGATATGGTTTCAAATTACTATACTTAAAACAAAAAATTTGCACACTTATATGATTTCAAGTGTTTCTATTGGATTGTAATAATTTTCAAACATCTATTTGAATCATACATGGGACTTTAACTGTTATGATTAGTCTGTATGGACCTAGAACCTATGAAAACAAAGATTTGGCTCCAAAATCAACTGAGCTGCAGAACGCGATCCTAACAACTGTACAGTATACGACTCGTTATTTCTACAACTGATAAATTTCAAATAATTAATAGCGATTGTTTCTAAACAATTGTAGCCTCAGGTATCTATCTGCGTCAATTTTCATTTTCATACAGTTATATAGTACCAATATCTCAATCTAACATATTAATAAAAAGCATTTATTTCCACATAATTTCACTTATTCATATCCAATACCAATAATTTTTATACAGATCTAGATGAACTATAGCTGAGACTCTAACAAGTATTACTCATTTAGGTCAGTGTGGATCTAAGAGTAATGGCGTCGAAAGAGTAGCTTCATATTCCCCAAAGCTGCAGAACTAAATTATAACCATCAGCCACTGGTATTCCCAACCACAGTGCAGTCCTTTTTGTGGGTGTGGCTGAACTTACCTCACTGTAGAGGATAAAGTCGTTTTTTTTTCTGTTTTTTTATGAGTGTATATTCGACTCCAGGCGCATATTTCAGAGGTCAGTTAGAGGTTAATATTTCTAATGTCTCAAAACAGAACATAGAGATAAACGCCATCTTGGCACGGGGAAGAGTTCAGATTTTCAAAACATATACTGCTTGTTTTGTTAGCATGAAATAACTGATGCATTATTTTCATGTGTGAAAAGATCAAGGTCCTAGATTACCGTCTCGCGTTTAATCCTCATACCTCTAAATATTGAAGTATTAATTCTAAAGCAACGTCTCTAATTTTGTAAATATATAAACAAAACAGTGCCAGAGATTTCTGTAATGATGCTGTGTGCATCTGCGTTTTTATTAATTCGAGTCCAGTTTTTGAACGAGTCTGAGTCAATAAGAGTTAATTAATTTTACGGGTCAGTGACGTGTTAGGGTATTATTAATGCATTATTGTCCATAGCGAAATTTTGGGTGATTTTTTCGTCTAATTACCTAATAATTTTAGCGAAAAAAAAGAAAAAAAGAAATAGAAGGCCTTCTTAGGTGGTTACAAACTTTTGCAGAGATAATATAGTTTTCTTTTTCGTCATATTCATCATTTTGCAAATGACATTTTTGCCTCAATATTAAAGATATCATAAAGAGTAGATAAATCAATTTTGAGATAAATAATCGTCAATTTCTGTTTATATCTTAAAATTTGGAAAATGCAAGACAGATGCCTAACAAAAATAAATGCCATAAAACATTAAAGAAAATAAAGAAATAAAGAAAGAAAGAAAGAAAGAAAGAAAGACACGAATGGAAAAATTGAAGATACGGTTTTGTGAAGAAACTAGTTAAATGTGTTGGTAAATATTTTTACCTGTGATAAAAAAATGTTAATCTTTTTGACGGTGGTGGGTTTGATTTACAATAAGGCCAACATATTTGTTTCTGGAGAAAGGGAATTTTGGTAACTAGGCAATTGAAGCAGAGTATTATAAGAGTTATGGAGGACGAAAAAAACGGGAAAACAAGTATTTGTGTTTTAAACTCCCAATTTTATTTAGCTGTTTCCACTTTTAAGTTGGTTCTGAAAAGTGGGCTAGATTTATACAGTCATATCGAGGAGAAATTCCAACGTGTAAAATTGATCCCACCACTACCAAATTGGCTGCCTAAATATTGAGGCTTTATCCGATTAAAAACAAAGCAGAACAAACTTCTTTCCGGTTTCTATCATATATCATACCAATGAAGACTTTTAAAAAAATGCCTTTCTATATTTTTGTTGTATAGCCAATAAAGATAACATAACACTTCTGCATATAAAATACATAACTCTCTTCTTTATTACAACGAAAGGGTCGAAATGGCTGCATGTAAAAGAGAGACTGGGAGAGACAGGGACACTAAAAGATGGAGGGAGGACTGCTTTCATTGACACCGCGTTGGGATAAAAATTTAGAGCCTTACGACGACCTTCTAAATCCGGGCCCACCGCCCCCAGTGACCGCTTCTCTCTTAACCGGCAACGAAAGGTCAATACATAACATTTCAATATTTGATTCCAAAACTGGAAAATAGTCACCTATTACCTCTAGCATGTTTCACCGACAGAATTTATCGACGGCACCGTGCAGAAGATTTAGACACATCCCACAAAAGAGGTGATTTAGGTTAGGCCCCAGTTCCAGATATTTGGTGATTGTAGAATAAACGCTTCTTTGAAATTATTATCTGGAATACTGTGCTTCGGAATGGTGAAAGCTGTTAGGGTACTAATGGCTGAAGATAAATCCGGATAAAAGTCGTAGCAATAAAATCACGAACTCTGGAAAAAGGTTCATGTGTGCGAACAATTAATCGTAAAGAAAGAGAAAGTTACCTTCGTATAAACAATATGCAGTGCTTATATTATCTTGAACAATAAGCAATCAATATACTACTAAAATTATCCTAATGTTTTGACATAGTGTTTGAGTTGTATTTTAGGCTCTTCTGATTTTTGCAGATCACTTTCAAGAACGATCTTTGCAATTATCTTCTTTAAAATCTGTTATTGAGAAACAGGGGATTTTGAAACATTGCTTACTGTAAGTTGTTAATAGGTGACATAATTTGTGCGCAAAATAAAAACTCTCTCAAAACAAACCTCCAACAGCCCTCAGGTTACCTCTAATATATATATATATATATATATATATATATATATATATATGTATATATATATATATATATATATATATATATATATATATACAGCGCATTCAACGTAAAATGCAATAAAATATAAGGACCCGAAGTGTGGATTAAATAGTAACACTTCTGTTCTTCATCAAGGATGGTTTTGACGTTAGATAACCCAGAAAGTTGGATATGCCATTAAACAAAGAAACTAAATCAACCAACATGACGTCAATTAAACAGTAATTCTTTCTTCGAATAATAATAACAATAATCAGAATCAGCAGCGGTAATTGTCCATTACTTGATTAGGTCGTTCCAGCAGATCATAAATTCAAAGGAAAGGAAAGAAAATAAATGGATGAATACGTTGAACCAGCCACAGAGCTTAAAAAGTAATGAAAGCAATGGTATTTGTGAGAGTAATCATAGCCAGAACTCTTGGAATAATCCCCATGAATGTGGAAAAGTGACCGAGTAAACTTGTGATCCGAATGATAAATGAAATCATCCGGAAAGTAACTTTGCTGAGATTGATTAGTTGAGACATTGGGCGATTAATAGAATTGGAGGTAGTGAAAATCACTAGTTACGAATATTCGGAAAATTTCGTAAAGAGTTAAAATGATAATATACCATTGTTTTATTTTCATATTGAGCAACCTTCACACACACACACACACACACACACACACACAGAGGCATACAAAGACACACACACACACACGCATATATATATATATATACATATATATATGAGGTTTATAGGTCTTACTATATCAACTGGTGAGTTAACAGAGGACCAAATGTTGCAGTATTGTTAAATGGTGATCAATATCAATGACAGAGCATCTGCATATCTATGTATATATATATATATATATATATATATATATATATATATATATATATATATATATATATATATTCATGCTGTCCGACGATTGTTGATTGCATGAAACCCAGGTTTGGTCTGGTTTCTTTGTTTCATGGCATATCAACCTTTGTAGGTTATCTAATACCAAAGCTATTCTTCGAGAAGAACAGTAGTGGTACTATTTAACCTATAGCTGGGAGGATAAGGGGGTTAATACCTTTCCAAAGGATATTTGCCCGAAAGTGAACGTAATAGCGTGACTGGAGTACGAACTCGCTTACTACGATTCCGCAGTTCATCGCTTTAACCATTACACCACGAGGATACCCCCCATGAAACCCTGGGTAACAGACAATACCATGTAATATATATATATATATATATATATATATATATATATATATATATATATATATATATATATATATATATATATATATATATATATATATATATATATATATATATATATAATATATATATATTTCTCTTTCTCTTTCTCTCTCTCTATATATATATATTGATAGATATGAGTTTATACATGATCCCTTCACTTATCCTCCAAATTATGAGGTAAAAAGTATCCCAGCTGATCTTCTTCTTTCGTATTAAATAACCAACGAAGACTGATATCTAATAAAAGAAAGAAAGAAAGAAAGAAAGATTAATGATTTTCTCATTATATGATTCTCCGTATATTTGTAATCTTACTCCAGGAAAAAAACAGAACATCGTAGTAAGATATTATCATAACAATACTCTTATGATATCTTAAATTAGAGAATGTTCCAATTTGAAATCGAGTAAAAATATTGGTGTGTCAGCATTCACATTAAACGTAATTTATAATCCACTCAAATTCTTCTAATAACCTGGATAACTATAAAATGCTTATCCGACACTCCATATAATATAACGAGTAGCGAATTAATTCAGCAGAGCATTACAAGTGACTTTGGTTCTAAGTGTGTGCCCCAACTCTCCGGCCTTGGTTGAACTATCTTATTAAAGCTTATTAAATTGCAACTATGAAATGCCAATTAGAATAATTCCGTCCTTCCTTTATAGAGGCATGAGTATTATCATGAACTGATTATACAACAAAAATCAAAAGTTTCACAGTACGTACAAATGTGTTCCACTTTGTACAGTATACCTTATAAAAAAACATATACCTTATATGAAAACATGGACGATTGAAAGGCATTAAACCATTAATATCATTGATAAGGGTGTAATGGAAACTGTCGGAATTTATGAATGAAAAGTATTTACTCTGTTAGTGAGACTTACTAAACATTGACTGCAACTCCATCGAGATGTAAGACCCGAACCCAAAGAAGAATCTACTCGCTATAACACAAACTATATCTTAGAATGATGCTCCAGTTCTGACGATCTAGGGAGTATAAAGTACCCTTTCATTCTTATTGCTTCCATGCCCACTATGACTCAGATAAGTAGCACCTTCTAGAGTTCAAACGGCTCTATTTAAGAATAATTTGTATATGATAGGACGGTGTTTATAAAAAGCCTTTTTTACAAACAATTTACAACAAATGTAAACATTGATATTCAGTGAAAACAATTCCCTTACTTCTTGATAGAGAATAATCTTCATTGGTTGACATGCCCTTAAATTAATCAATCTACCAATCAAAGAAAAGAATATGGAAATACAGACATCAGCATCATCATGGTCCACATTTACAACGGATCGTCTAGCATAAAGTAAAGTTTTCGATAAATAGTTCAGATAGAATGAAGGGTTAGCGGTTGAATTGTAGATTGCGATCGCCTGTTTAATACACTGCGTAATGGGCAACCATTTCTCATAACTTTTACTGAACTATATTAATATCAATCGGGAATAGTAGGGGCCTCTATAATATTGGCAACGGTTTTGTCTTTGAGGTAAAGGGTACAATAGATGCCCCTATTTTTCAAAAATTAAGAAGAAAGAATAGAAAAGATATATTATGGCTGTAGAAAAAGACCAAAGAAAAAAACAAAAGATTAATGAAAATGTGTTTGGTGTTTCAACAAGATTTTTATAGTTCTCTCTTCAAGCGCTTAATCACCAATTTTCCCGATGCGGTCGAAAACTGCATATAACTTTGAGCCAATGGCTTTTTCTTTTGCTTTACCCTTCGATCCATTCGCGTTTTGGGTTGGCTTTCATAAAACCACCCTCTCGCGTAACATTCCTTTGATCTCCTCAATAGTCGGCCATTACAATAGAGACGATGGTGGCAAAATGGCTGTCTACAAAGACTGGCATTGTTCTGGCATCTAGAAGGTCATTGAGTGACGAATGAGATATGCAGTTCGTAGGAACAGTGATAAGAAGTTCTTTTTAGAGATTGGTATGGGACCTGCCTGGGCAAGAGATAAGTGCGGGCTGAAGTCGTAGTCGTGGAAGTAAGGCGTGAGGGTCGGTAGAAAAAGTGCGAGGGGAAAATATAACGCAGATCTTTAATAGATAGAAGAAGAAGAAGAAGAAGAAGAAGAAGAAGAAGAAGAAGAAGAAGAAGAAGAAGAAGAGTGACGTATAAAGAAATATGAAGAAAAAAATAGAATGTTAAGAAATATAAAGAAGATAAGAATAATGGAAAGGGAAGAAATAAAAAGAAAGATATATAGTTTTATCTTTGCGCCTATAGAGGTAAAAGAGGTTGTAAATCTCTAATAAATTCATAATAAAAAGCAGAAAACGATAATATTACCAATAAATGAAAAAAAGAAAAACAAGTTAAATAAAGATGTAAATAATACAAACAGAAATTGTATAGAAACATAAAAAAGAAAAAAAATGTTTATAAAGCAATGTATTCAAAGAAAAAGCTTTATAGAGAAGTATGAATCTGATAAAGAGATATGTTTATTCTCAAATAAGAAGAAAAAGTAAAAGATTTATCAAGAAATATATGAACAAGAAATAACAGTAAGGTAATATAGACGCATGAAGAATAAATAAAGGTAGAGTTGTAGAGAAGTATGGTTATATCGATATATGAAGAAGGAATACAAATAGGGTTATACAGACATATGAAGTAGACATATAAGCATATTTATATAGGCATATAAAGCAGGTATATATGCATATTTATATAAACATATAAAGCAGGTCAATAAACAGATTAATGTAGACATTTGAAAAAGTCATATAAGCAGATTTGTATTGACATATGAAGAAGAAATATGGGTAGATTTATATAGATATATGAAAAAAAATATAAACAGGTTTATATAGATATAAGAGGAACTATAAGTAGTGTTATATGGACATATGACATATAAAAAGAAATAAAGATTTTATACGCATATGAAAAATAATATGTGTATTTTTTATAGCTATATGAATAAGAAGATAAGAGGTACGAAGAAATAAATGCTGTGTTATATAGACATATGAGGAAATAAGTTCATTTACACATATGAAATAAATAGTAAATAGGGTTATAATAGCAAATGAAGAAGAAATAAAGGCCTTGTTGTCTAGACGTGTAAATAAAAATGAAAGTGACTTTAAGCAGGAGTCCATAGAAGATGATAATATCATGTCACGCATGAATTGATCATTTTACGCCCTAGTCAGTCGTAAATAAAATAATAAATTATGATCTATAATTATATACGCTACAATCCTTTTTAAACATCCTTTTTAAACATCACAATCCTTTTTAAACAAGTGAACACCTTAGTTGCAATATCAACGACGAACCAAGGGGTTAATGCTATTTTTAATTGCTTAAACATATCAAATAGATTAATTTGACTCATTGATAGGACTCTAACAAATACTACAATTTCGAGCCAGAGTCGAGCAAGGAGTTAGGCCAATAAAGGGGAGACATCTCACTCTTCAGAGATCCAGAACTGCTGCAACATTGTTAGCAAATGGTATTTAGGTTACGAATTGATAAGTTTTTGAAAAAGCTAGCCGGCGAGAGAGAGGATTCGACACAAGATCCATTTTCCTTATATTAGTCAGAAATTCAAAACAAAAATCCCAGTCTGCCATCTCTTTACCCATAACTGGGAAAGAGAAGAGATGGATTTATATCTTTTTCAAAAGCATTGGGTAGGTTCTCATGGTGTAATGGTAAAAGCAATGGACTGCTGGAATTGTCGTCGTAATTATTTCAGGAAGGAATTAACAAATTAATGGAATTTCTCTCGATGAAATTCATGAAACATCATTTCATAGTTAAATCATTTCATTATTCGGAGGAAATTTTAGGAATACAATAACTACCATATACCACTGCTTTTTTCTCTTGAGGTTTTAAACATTCTACAAGATTTGGGATCATGTGTATTTTCCTATGCTAGTATTTCTCAAACTTTTTCCTTAATACTCTTTTTATAATTTAATTATAATCCCTCCCCTTCACCTAATCGAATTGAATGAGTTTCATTATTGGATGCAGTTAAGTGTTATGTCTAGGACCCCCACTTTGTGCGAAGAATGTCGTACCATTCTTGCTATGGCAAAATAAAAGATTTAGCTCCCTACTAATAAAGGTTCGTGTGGTGTAATGGTTATTGTCACAGGGAATGGAGTCCGTGAGAGAAGTTCAAATTTTGGGTGAGAGAGTTTGTGCTTCGCTTTTCGCTAATGCCGTCGGGCAAAAGTATAAATCCATCTCTCTTTCCACTCAGGTATAAAGAAATACTAACGTATTCAAGAATCTCTAGTATTGACTTAGGCAACGAGCTAGAAAAGAGCTTTTCAGCAATCCTTGAAAGTAATTTTTTTTTCATTTATAAATAAATTAATTGAATATTAAATAACACACTATAACTAAAGATTATCCAAGAAATGAATCATTCAGATATAAATGCAAATTCACCTTTAAATGGATGAGATGGACACGGAGGAGAACACGAACATTATATTACCTCTTTGTGAGTTTGAGAAGAACATTTGCGCGTTCTATATTCAAAGTACTTCTCTGTTGAGTAGATATTCACATAACTAAACCCAGATTCCACCATATACGAACCTTTAAAAGCAAGATAAACGAGCTCAACCGTTGTTCCAAGTTCATGATATTTTGCAACATTTTTGTCATTTGTGCAATAATATCAATTTCCTTTTAAATGTGTTCATAGATTTCTCTTCAAGATTGAAAATCGTTTTGATAAACCTTTCTTAAAGAAAGGTGTCAAAATTTCTCGTTTTCACTTCAACGTTATTTAATCTACATTACATCACATAAATATGAAACAAATGCAGAATGTTTAAACTTTTTAATCCTTTTGTTTAATCTAAAATTTTATTCACTCTGATAAAGTTTTTTATCCGAAACGTTTAACATTGGTGAATAACTCAAACTATAATCGGTAGTTTCTTCTGATTATTCTTTGGATTAACCCATTAAGAAAATCGGAGATAAAGTGGTGTGCCATTAGTTCTTTCGGAGAGTTATTCATGCGTGAATTTGCTGTTTTATTTTTGAATCGTAAAGTTTTACGTGGAGAGCAACTGAAAATTTCTTCAAACCAAAGCGTTTTAAAATCTTTAGATTAAAACCTCAAACTGCGATCTTACTTTTTTTTTTCGTTTTTTTGCATTAGTTTGTTTGTGTTTTATCGCATATCAACCTTTGAAGACTATTTAATGCTAAATGCATTCTTATACAAATAAACCCTTCAATTTCAAACAATTCAATTTAGCATAAGTACAGTTTAAAGTGAAAAATGTTTCTATTTCAAGCTATTCGGTTTAGTTAAGCAGTTCTTTTTTAAACAATTCAGCTTAGTATAAGTATAGTTATTTTGTTTACGCACATTTAAATGTGAAACAGTTCAATTTCTAACAATTCAGCATAGCGTAAGTACAGTTTCAATGTCAAAAACAGTTATATTTTAAACAATTCAGTTTAGCATTATTACGGAGTTTAAACGTCAAAACTGTTCAATTTCAAGCAAATCAGTTTAACAAAACTTCGCAGTTCAAATGTCAAAACAGTCCTATTTCAAGCAATTAGTTTAGTTCTATTTAACCCATTGAAAGGACCCTGTCATGTGCTACTGCTCCGGGCCAGAGTGGACCTAGGTGCGATGACAATGAAGGGATACTCCTCAATCCCCAAAGCTTCAGCATTACTGGACCCTTACCATCAGATTGTTCAGTGTCATATCCTGGACACTTATTGGTGGGAATTCTTACCTCATAGCAGAAAAGCAGTCGGTGCATTCGACAGCCCAAGGCCAATTCGTTTTTTGCGTGTTTAGCATTAGCATACAGCGCTCACTGTTTTTTTTTAAACTTATTGTATGCAATATTTTATTACTTATTTTAGCTTTAACTATAAAGAAGTATAATACTTATTTATAACAAGCTGTTTTCCTTGAAAAATTTTACGGTTCTTAAATGCTCAAGAAGAAGTATAAAAAAAGCGACCATTTGTGTAAGCTATATGATTTTGAAACTAATGGAACCATTTATGAAATAAAAACGAAGGAAATAAAAACAGCATACAATACATGAACAAAAAAGAAACGTTTACTTATTCCATTCATAACTTTAACGAAGCTAAAAAGTTAAGCATTTCACATCGAGTATCAAACTTGCGATCAAAGATATGGAACCTGCAGAATGTCTGGAATTGTTATTTACTAAGCTTTGCTTCGTCTAGCACAGAAAGCATAGACTGCTTAAAGTACTTGCTGTAATTGAATTAGTCGACCATCTAGTTGCTGAAAAAATTCTGCTTAACTTTGCTGATATGGTGGGAAGGATTTATTAAACTTGATTTGATTGTAAGTACGTCCTGTCGACATGTCTTAGAATGTTCTGATTGTATCCCTCTGCAAAAGGTTATAAAAGTTGTCTCAAAAACGACAATGTCCTGGGTATGACACAAATGAATTTTCTCGTGAGACTCGAATTCTGGAGAAATTGTGAACGTGAAGAATCCCTTCATTACTCACAGATCGATATTGATCCGGAGTGTTTAAACCTGTTACGGTCCCACATACACATTAAATGATTCGTTTAAATATTCGTATTAGATCGTAGCATAGGCAAAAATACCCTCTCAATAAACAACTACATAAAAAATTAACTTTATCCACACTGCATTTCTATCTGATATGAATAATTTTCACACAAATCTATAGTTTCATGAATCTCGATCTTGTAGGATTAGGTTGATCTGGGAGTAATTTCCTAACATCTTGGAATAAAAGAACCTTAGATTGGTTGATATATCGTTCAATTAAATTAATTGATTGATTATTTCATCAATCATTTCACTGAAGTATCTCCATATTCGCTGTTGTTGCAATGTGTTTAGTCCTGTGCACTTTAAAATGTCTTAATTCTCACGTTAAACAAGCCAGAATTTTGATACAGTATCATATTTCCCAAATCTGGATGGCACTGACTATTTTCTTGTTCATAAGAAAAATACTGAGGCCTGGGGTTACTTAGAGTACCTGCTGTGACTAAGCAGTCAACAATACGAGTACTGAATGTAAACAATTATAATAAAGAAATAGATAACTTGAATGAAATAGAAATAAAAACAAGGAAAAAAGAAAACGCTTAAAAATGGATCTGATGAAATTATGATAACCAAGATGAAATATCCCGAAGCATATAGATACAAAGAAAAAACAAACAGAACTAAATTGGGATGATATAGAAACAGTGGTAATCTATAGAAATAAATTATAAAGCAATTTATTAAAGAGATGCTAAAATAATGAAAAGGAATCCATTCTAATAATAATGATAATAATATCAAGAACCTATAAGCATCCGAGAGATAATAGCTTACATCGAGGAAAACAAAAAAGACCGATGATATATAGAGATGTGCTGTCACTCAGCATCCAAACTACATCATGGCTGAGAACGGCCAGAATATTGAGAAAATCCAGGAAACTTAAGGAGACTTGGTGTCACTCAAATTCCAGTGAAAGACCATCAGTTAACTCTGATATGAAAAACTCTAAAGGGGTAACAAAAACATCAACAACAACAACAACAATAATAATAATAATAATAATGATAATAATGACTCGCATAAACTCCTATGAAACTTTAACATACAAACGGATCACCTAATCCCGGCCAGAAGACCATACCTCATAAAAATCAACAAAAGAAAGAGAATCTGCAAAATTGTTGACTTTGCTGTCCCGGCGGACCTCAGAATAAATCTGAAGGAAAGTGAAAAGAAAGATAAGTACCTCGAACTTGCTAGAGAATTGAAAAAACTGTGGAACATGAAAGTAACGATTGTGCCAATTGTGATTGGTGCGTTAGGCAAAATTACTAAAGGATTATTAAAAGGCTTGAAGGACTTGGAAGTTGGCGGATGAGTACAGACTATCCAACCGACAGCATTGCTAAGAACGGCCAGAATCCTGAGTCGAGTCCAAGAGACTTGAGGAGGCTTGTTGTCATTCAAACTCCAGTGAAAAACCATCAGCTAACACTTTTGTGATAAACTCTATAGGAGTAAATAATATCAATAATAATAATAACTAACCAGCCGAATAGTGGACTTTGCATCTCTGACAGACCACAGAGTTGAAATAAAAGAAAGGGAAAATAGAGATTAGTACCTAAACCTTGCCAGAGAACTAAAACATCTATGAAACATGAAGGTGACTGTGATACCCATTGTGGTTGGTGCTCTTGAGAAAATTCCCAAAGAATTTGCAAAGAAACTGGAAGATTTGGAAATAAGAGGACAAGTACACACAATCCAAACTACAGCATTAATAATTCTGAGAAGAGTCCTGAAGACTTGAGGAGACTTGTTGTCACACAAACTCCAATGAAAAGCCATCGGCTAACGTTGATGTGAAAAACTCACAAAGAAGTAATTGATAGTAGTTCCATTTGTAGTTGATGCACTTGAAACAATTCCTAAGGCATGAGATGGAGACTGAGGGATTTGGACATCTGAGGAAGAATTAAAATCATACACATCACAACATTGTTGGGATCAGCTTGACTGTTCATAAAGTGGAGATTAGTAGTC
The DNA here is from genome assembly GCA_963585895.1 of Sepioteuthis lessoniana. NCBI lineage: Eukaryota > Metazoa > Mollusca > Cephalopoda > Myopsida > Loliginidae > Sepioteuthis > Sepioteuthis lessoniana. The sequence goes on from OY757938.1 coordinate 36,945,980, forward strand.
ACTTAAATTCCAGCGATAAACGCAAATTAAAATTAATAACAACTCGCAAGAAGTGAAATAATCATCATCATAATAATAACCTGGATAATTCATAACATGGACGAGGGAGGAACTCTTACAAATGGAGCAAAGATGAAGACAATAGTCCAAAAACCCTGAATATTAAAAATCATCAAGGTTCGTCTCAGAATTTCAGACAACGAAAGAAATTCATGTCTGTGCATGAAGCCTTACACCCGTGAGATGACATAGACAGACATTATGCACCAAGAAAAGAAGGAGTAAGAGGGCTCACCAGCAGCAGTAGCGTTGTAAATTGAGTAGATGCATCAATACAAGGACCCTAGAATTATTTTTAAAAGAGCTAAGAATGACTAATAACAGCAGCCAGTGACAGCAATGGCAGCATAAGAACAAATAGAAAAAAAAAAACAACAAAATAGAAATAGTAAGAATTCCGCGAATACTTCAAGCGTTATATTGGTGATAATGCGTATAAAAAGACACGTAAATGACAAGGAAAGAGAAACAAGGAAAATCTCTTTTAATAGCAACAGAAAACAATGACATGGAGACAAATAATAGATAAAATTGATAATACGTAAGTGTAGGTTTTATGGATACAGATATAAAGTGATTAATCCCATCATGAGCAAATGAAGCGATCAAGCATAAAAGAAGCCCAAGACTAGACGTGATCGGGTGGAAAAAGTGATCCAGTAGAAACTGTGCAAGAGATTAAAATTTGACTCTACAACCAAATAAACAGTGATACCAATTGTAAATGGAGTACTTGGAACGGTTCTGTAAAACTTCAATAAAAAAGTTCACAGGAAATGAGTTGAAGACACAATCCAGTCAACGGCATTGTTAATATCTACTAGAATACTTAAGAAGCTCCGGAAGACTTGATGTCACTCACATTCTAGTGAAAAACCTGCATCTAACGTTGGTGTGAAAAACACGCCAGGAGTGAAATGATAATAATAATAATAATAATAATAATAATAATAATAATAAGAAGAAGAAGAAGAAGAAGAAGAAGACTGGTTACAGCCACCAGAAACAGTACTGACGACACGAGGACCAGCAGAATGACATTAACTTGAAAACAAAAGTGGGAAGAAGAACAACTTTGTTCTTTTGGAATACAAAAATCGACTAAATTTCTATTCCTATCGATAAAGCCTCTATTTTATTATATTGGAAATTCTGCCGATATCCGGATGTTTTGTCGCTTCTCCGTTCAATCCTACTATACTCACAGTTATGTGTCCTTATATACACCCATGCATACACATACAAAACATCTATACTCATACACATCTATACAGACATGTTCGTAACCCCATATGCATATGTAACTACCAAACCATCCTCACAAGCGGGATGCAAATCATGGCCATTTTTGAGCGATTTTTTACAGGTATCAATATATATATATATATATATTCTGTTTTATCGTTTGCAAATGTTAAGGTACCCCACTACTCAGCTATATACCCATAGATGGAGGGAAAGGAGTTATATACACGGGTATTAGTGATATGTAAAATTTCAACAGTCTCGTGCATGATAAAAAATCGTGTAACTATAGCACTATAGTTTCGTCCCTGTATCCATTGCAAACAATATGATTACAGCAGCAAATATAGGGCCATTGTTTGGTTGTGATTTTTCCGGGTCGAATCCTGTTTATGGCTGCTCCGTATGTTTTTAGAGTCGTATCCTGCATCTCGCGGTGTCGTGGATTTTCAGGGTAAAATGTGGGCATTGGTGTCACTTGTAACGGCATGTTAGGCCCTTTTATTGGGTATTGTACCAAATATAATACTATGGTTTGGCCCGGCACCAATTATAACTCTATCGTTTGGTCCGGTACCAAATGTGATTCTATGTTCTTGGGAAGGTTACATTTTGTAACGATATTGTTTCGGTACGGTACTTATTGCAACAATATATTGACACGGCACCACTGTAACTAAAACGCGGTCACAACTACGAACGCCGATACCAGTGCCAAATGTAATAACGTTGTGAATGACAACATTTGTTGTACCAAATATAATAATAATGATTGATCTTATCCTAGTAACAGTGCCAAATGCGTTTCCAGATATCACTCTTTTCTGGGCTCACACTGTTTGAATGATCCACGGATAAGGAATGGCACAATCCATATGAAACTTCCTTTGACGGTCGGAATGATTCCTTGGAACAAAGTTGCCTGGGTTTTGGCAACTCAAAAACAAAAACTCTCCGTCAGCAATTAACAATCATCGATTGTTCGATGTTACAGTTGCACGAGAGACAGAGACAGAGAGAGAAAATATGCAAGATTCTATGAACAGACACAAAGAGACACTTCCCCAGCCCGACCAAACTCTCTGAACGCAAACTTCTGACCACTAAACGACTGATAACTTTTTCAAAATTCGCTAATTTTATATATATAAATTTAGGATACCGGTAGAGTGATGTCATCTTGCTAAATTATTGTGTCATCTCTCACATGTCTCAAGACATAAATCCATTTTTAAAAGTTTGGTCTTCCTGTGTTGATCATTGGAGTACTTAATTAAACTTTTCAATTTGATTTACGTTTCCACTCAAACTTTTTAGTTAACTAAACAACGAACTGAAAATCTCGTGGCCTAACCAAACCAGATGATAAAATCATGGCAACTGGGTTACACATATACGTTCATATACACAATGTCTATACGCATGAATATGCATATAGGTATGATCACACCACCACACATGCATTTTTGCATTTATATATGTGCACAGAAAATGTAGCGTCAAATTTTAGAAACCCTTTTAAAGTAAAAGAAAAGGAATAACCGGATAAATAGATAGACCATAGAAGAGTCTAAAATCTTATGTTAGCAAATTTGTCATTGAATATCAATCATATTTTGGACCCTTAGAATAAACCTGATGAATCTAATATCATGACAAAGAGAAGTGGAAATCCGATTGTGAATTGATACCATTCACACTAGACCTCTGCAGAGATCGACATGGATATTTAAAAGAGTCCAGTGGAGTTGAGAAGATTAGATATAAATTACACATCAAAGAAAAAACACAACTTCTGTGAAAATCTTTAAAGAAGAAAAATTGTAATATACAGCCTTTTATTATCATCACCAAGTAGCACCGACAATATATAATTCCCTGACTCCCTCTCTCTCTCTCTCTCTCTTTGTCTCTCAGTCTGCATCCATCAAGGTCGTCTATCACTCTTAGCAGGTCTTTTTGACTTCATTTTGTGTTCGCAAGAAGCTGATTAAGTAAGCTTCTGCTGGTTGGCCAACACTAGCACATTCACTTGCAGGAATCCATAGGATGAGTTTGTCTTAGCTTTTCCAGCTGTGCCCCGCATGTCTTGTTCGTCCTACGTGAATGGTTTGTTAAATGAAAAGCAAGTGACTCTCAGAGAACGATACATTTGGCTCTAGGTTTGGTCGGTATGCACTCTGCTGTTGCATCCATGTGGATAGTGACAAGGTTTTCATTTTATTCATTCAGTGTATGACTTTCAGATATCTCCTGAAGAGTATCGAATATGTTTCTTACATTTACCATATCGTTTATCATTCTATTGGTATATATGTATGTTAACATACGCAAGATAAAAACGGTTCTGCATTGCTAGATTTTCATATGATGTCTTAAATTGGACAATACAATAATTTCCACCCCACTGTGTAATTGAATGTTTTTGTGTGTGGTCTTCAATCACAGGGTACGAACTCTCATACTATTCAAATTCTTCATATAACGCGGAAGACTATAAAAACCTCATCGAACACTTCGCATAGTATAATGATGTTGGTTGGTTGTTTTGGTTTTATGGCTTATCGCACTTAAAGCAAAATCCATTTTTATGCAAATAGTTTTATTTCAACCAATTCGGTTTAGCAATATTACACAGTTTAATTGTCAAAAACAGTTCTATTTTAAGCTATTCAATTTATTCAAACATTTCTAATTCAGCTAATTCAGTTTAGTATAAGCACAGATTTTATTTACACACAGTTAAATGTCAAAATAGCTCTATATTAAAAAAATCAGTTTAGTGTAAGTAGAGTTTCAATATCAAAAACAGTTGCATTTCAAACAATTCAGTTTAGCATAAGCATGCAGTTTAAATGTAAGTACCGTTTAATTGTCAAAAATATTTCTATTTCAAGCTATTCAGTTTAGTCAAAAAGTTCTAATTCAAACTATTCAGCTTAGCATAAGTATGCAGTTAGTTCTATTTAACCTATCAGGTGCTACCATACAGAGTGGTTCTGGAAGCAACGGCAATGAAGAGGTGCTCCTCATTCCATAAAGCCCCGTCATTACTGAAACCTCGCCATCAAATTGTTTAGTATCATATTAGGACACTCTTTAGTGGGGAGGTCTAACTCCTCTGCAGAGTAGTAGTCCGTGTATTCCATAGCCCCAGGCGACTGGGTAAGAATATAATGAGTAACGATCTATTTTAGTCGTGCATAATTAATCACATGGATATTCACTCGGTTTTTCAAAATATCTGGACTCATACTGATCTCTGTTAGGTTTAATAAATTGCAACAATGAAATTTTAATTAAAATCATTCAGTCCCTCCTAAATAGAAATAGTAGTATTATGATGGACCGTATTTACAACGGAAAATAAAAAGAACACGGCTCTTCTAGCAGATATAAAACTTTCTTAATTAAAGTTTTCGATACAAGCATACGTATCATTGCACTCAAATGTGTGAAACTAGAGAAAGAAGAGCTGATTGTATCATATCCCTTGTTGGTGGTAAACTCAAAAGGCGTGAACTGTCTAAAATGCCTTAATGATCATGTGAAATAGTCCAGCCTTCTGCGGTAGTATAATGCTGAATAAAAGTGCCTTGCTTTGTATATTGTTTAGCTTATAAAAAAGCTTGGAGGTCAACACTGCATATGATTATAAATAATCAACTATAGAAAGGAATCAGAGCCTTAATATCACTGATAAGAGAGTAATGGAGGTTGTCGGCTGGACTTTATCAAAGAAAAGAATATAGAATCGGGATAAGGGGAGGGAGATATAATAAAACTTTTCTCTCATGAGTACTGATTATGCATTGTTCATTTCAGATGCCAGCAGCAAAAGAATTTGAAAAAGACTAAGAGAAATGGAGGAGAGGAAGAGTAGATATTGGCACTATTTTCTAGAAAGGGGCATGAACAGTGGAAGAACATCTTTGATAAACAAATGTCTTCAATAGGAAGGGAGATTTACTGATATAAAATAGGGAATGGCAATTCTCATGGATATTTATGAAAATAGATTTTTGGGCAAAACATGATAGCGTATCTACCTATGTTGTTTGGCCTTCTTCTTCTTCTTCTTCTTCTTCTTCTTCTTCTTCGTCGTCGTCGTCATCGTCGTAGCAGCATCAACAAACAATTGGGATGTGTCTATTGAATGACTGTAAATGACTTTTGTAAGTATTACCCAGGCAAATTAACACATAAAAGATGTCCACCTTGGTTTTTATTTTAATTAGTAGTCAATAGACTAATAACATATCTGACCCAAAACTTTTCGTATGTAATAGCTGGATATTCCGGCCTTATAAAGTATACTTTATAAAACGAGATTGAAATAGTTGAATGAATTGTAGATTTTTTCCGAGCCATGCAGAAGTATATATAATAGAATAACTTCATTTTGCGAAAAATGTTATGGAATTCATCGACAAAAAAAAATGAAGTAGTCCTTAGTTGCCCTTGCTTGAGCTTTTATGACAGATTTTATGAAAGTAAATTACGAAATCATTTCATTCTTCTTTTCTTTTTCAGGAAATGGGCGAATAAAAGAATTATCAAATACTGAATTTTCCCTGCATATTTCAATGAATAACTGGATAATGCTGCCATTTACTGCACACACACACACACACACACACACACACACACACACACACAAACACACACACACACACACACACACACACACATAGACACATAGACGCACACACACAAATATATATATATATATATATATATATATATATATATATATATATATATATATATATATATATATATGTTTAGCACACTTCTCTCAATCTTGATGGTAAGATTTTTTTGTGGAATAGAAATTTATTTTTAAGTATTAATTATGTGAGGATAGGCGATATGTTGTTGAAATGTAAATTGATGATAGTAATTTCAAAAATAAGTGTAATGTAGGCTCATTTGTTCCATGATAATTTTTTTCTTTTTTTGCGGGGGTGGATTTGTTATTAAAGACACATTACTCAAATCAAAGTTATCGTCATATATGTTCCTGTGGTGAACCATAACATCGAGCATGTGGCTAATTTAAAAATCCCTTTTATGGTTTTCTGTTGTTTTCAGTACGTAAGTTCCACCAATATTTTCAGTGAGGGTATAGTGTACAAGATATTTCCAAAATTCCTCCTTCGAATGTAGAATCCTTTATCTGCTTGTTATTAATTAGGTTTATGGTTATCATCATTATGTCACACCGCCAACACGGTTCTCCCTGGCCCTCTCCCACCACCCGTCTCTATTGTCCATCGCTCCCGGTAGGTTTTCAAGGCTAAATCCTGTATCGGCACAGAGCTGTTGCATATAGTTTCTAGCAGGTCGTCCTGCTTTTGCTCGTCCATGTGAAGGGGTCCACAGGGGTATGCCCCTTATGGGTTCGTCCTTACTTCACTAGCAGTGTCCTGCATGTCTCTTTTGTCTAACATGGATAGCTTTCGTGATGGGTTGTAGGTGGCCTTACAGCTACTACTTTGTTGGTTGCTACTTCCAGGACTTGTTAAATCTTGTTCACAGCATTTTTGTGTAATTGTCGTGAAGGATCGACACGACTGCTGCTTTGAAAAAAAATCTGCGTTGTATTTCATCGGTCAGGTCTGACTTCCATACGTCAAATACCCTATCGATAACAGCCCATGCCCTTGCTAGTTGTGTGTTGATGTTTCGGTCGATGAGACACTGCTTCCTATGTAGGTGAACTCGTCCACAAGTTCAGAGAACTACCATTTAGTGTGGAAATATCTCCTCTTTGATTAAAGCGCATACATTCCGTTATGTCTGCATTGACATGGAGGCCTATACCAGCAACTGCTCGCCCAGACTATGTAGCAGGGTTTTGACTTCGGTGCGTGTATTTGCCAGAAGCACTATGCAATCGGCGTACTCTGTGTTCGTAAATGTGTGTGCGGGTTATTTTCTAGTTCTTTGTCAGCATGAAACCGTTGTCTATCAATAGACGTTCTTAACACGTAGTCTAGACACATGATGAAAAGGTATGGGGCTAATGTGCCTCCTTGCAGCACACTTGCTACAATGTCGAAGTAGTCTGTGTCTCAATCTGGAGAGCGGGATTTTATTTCTTATAGCATCATTATGGCAGCTACGGTTTCTTTGGGTAGGCCATAGGCGAGTAGTATTTGCTCCATCTTCCCTCTGTTTATGGAGTCAAATGCCTTGGAGAAGTCAACATATAACATGGTTGACTCTAGGTTTTTTTGTACGTACACCTTCTAGAATTAGATGTATAGTCAAAATTTGTGAGGTCGTGGACTGATTTCTCCGAAAACCGATTGATTCTTCCAAAGTATCTTCTTTATTTTGGGTTCTATGCGGTTGCATTATTGTTCATTTTAGATATCAGCCGCTATGGATTTCAGGGTTATACCCCGGTAGTTCTTGGCAAATCCGAGATCACCCTTCTTAGGGAAGGAGAGGATGCATCGCTTTGTCCATCTGTCTACTGTGTTTTGATTATATACGGCATTACAGTGTCGGAGCAGTATGTCATCGAATTTCTTGGTCTTCCATACCTCTGGGGTATTTTATCAAATCCTTCTGCTTTTCTATTTTTAATTTTTCTTAGTACTGAGTCGAGTTCTTCTTACGTAAAGTGTCCTAGTTTAATGCTCAATTGTTTACTAATAATTTTCTTGTACCTTTCGGAGGGTTTCCGAGTAAATTCTGGAAATGTTGTTTCCATAGTTGTATTTATTCTTCTTGGCTGGAAGCTTTCATTTTATCTTTCGCGGTGCTCTTCCTTCTGCTCACTTCGTTTACCGTTTTCAATGCTATCCTAGATTATCTATCTTCAACCGAGACTCTAATCTTCTTTATCTTATTTTCTATGTATTCAATTTGTTCTTGTAGGTATATGTTAGCTAATCTATTTTGTGCATTTTTAAGTTTCAGGGCATTGAAATTAATTGGGTTCCTCCTATTTCATTTGGAAACGGTTTTTACGTCTGCACGCTTTTTTCTAACTGCTAATGTCTCCCATGGAACTGTAGGTTTAGCTCTTTGTTTAGATGGTATGCATTCTGCTATTGCTTCTAAGTGGGCATTGACGGAATTCTCAAATTCGTCATTCGGAGTATGTGTTTCTGATTTCTCCTATGGTGCATCGAGTTTGTGTTAACGTATATTTATCTCTAATATCCCTGTTATTAAGCAAGGACCAGTCATAGTGTACGAAGGTTGTTGTTCGGGCCGCATTCTTTCGTAGGGTCAGTCTTATCTTTGCCGTGACAACTCGGTGATCGAAGGACACAAGTTATATAATATATGACATGGATTTTCGGTTCTTTCCTGGTGACCCCATGTGCTTTGACAAGCTGTCACGTTATGATTAGTAAACAGCAGCGTGATCCGGGCACGCGGTTGCAACAGGTGTGTAACCGGAATGAGCTCACGTGATGATAACCACGTGGTTAGATTTAGACTGAGAGCAGAGAATCGCAGTCGAGCGTGGGACACGCAGTCGATCAAAGGCGTCTCAGACGAGCTGGCAAAGGGGTGCAAGCGTTGGCACTCACTGGCTCCTGGAAGAAGATATGGGAAGAAGAAGTCCTCTCTCTTAGTATATGTCTCTCCAACCATCTCACACACACCACAGAAACATCAGCCCTTTCGAGAATAAAGTGTGAGAGATATATTTTCAGAAAGAAGTGTGTTCATTGAAGTTCGTAAATCAATGTTATGATTATGGCAATACAACACACGGACTCGAAAGATGAATATGCCTCCCAATTCAATGCAATATTATTCCATTTCTGATTCATAAAGACCTAGCATATCTGTGTTTTAGTATCGATTACATAAGTGTAGGTCCATAGTTTCCCTTCCTTTTCTGAAATTTATTATTGAGGCATGCTAATCTATTTTCTAGCGTGAAATCTGTTAGATGTTCACCATTTCTGTTTGACGAGTTGTGTAAACTGAATTTGTAGTTTACGTTTTTACCAATTTGGGCATTCATGTCTCCACCAATGATGAGAACGTTGTGTATATCTTTATATTTGTCTGTAGTTCTATGTTAGTAAAATAATTTAAGTCGATTTAATCCATTTAAAACTGTTATCGTTGGTGATTGGTCATTTTTTTGGCTAAGTAAACATAAAGGATCCAAGTTATCACCTTGTTGCTATGATAATTTGTTTGTTTGGTTATTTATTTAGTTTTGTGTAAGTGTCTTGTTTTGTTTTCTATTAGTTTGTCCGTTAGTTGTTTTTTTTTTTTTGTTGGTTGGTTTGTTGGTTGCTTTATTTGTAGTTTTTTGTGTATTTTTTTATATGGGTGACTGATTTTTTGGTTTGTTGGTTTGATTGTTTATTTGTTCTTTGTTTATTTGTTGTTTGTTTGGTTGGTTGGTTCTCACGATTACCATTGTCAACTTCATAACAAAAATTGAAATGCCTTTCAATTCATGACTTTGACAGAAAAACTTCTGAGTGGCTGCCATTCTTATTTAACGAATTCCTTGGCATTCAACCATTTGCATTTAATTGACTTTGGTGACTGTCTTCATACAAATCATTTCCTTTTCATCAAAATACGTGCATTTTATTCAATTATTCAATCTGTTAAGTATCAAAATACTCAGATTACCTTACACCAAATATTTGAAAATTCCTTTTTTGTCGTTCATATTTAAACCACTGAGAATTTATACGTTTCCATTTAATATTGAAACTAAGACATGTGATAGTATAATTAATTAACATTAATTAATTAACTGTTATTTCATTTATTATGTTTTGCTGATAAGGCAAAAGATAATGGGAAGCGGTGATTCCAGAGGCATAATTACTGAATTGCAGAGGCATAATTACTGAATTGCAGGACTGCGGCCTCAAAGTAAGCGAGTTCGAACTCCGATCAAACTATTACGTTGACTTTCGAACTAATAACCTCGAGGAAAGTTTGAAGACCATCATTCTCTCAGCTTTTGGTTAAATAGTATCATGCAAATTTTTACTAGGAAGGCTTTGGCATTAATCTGAAAATCGTTTGCATTTGATTGGAATACGTAAAACCATATGAATGCGTACAAAATTATTATTATTATTATTATTATTATTATTATTATTATTATTATTATTATTGAATAAGAATAATTACTTTAAACCGTATAATGGTTCATCGATAATTAGTATAAGAGAGGGACCATTAAAATTATTTCAATGTTTAATTTGGTATCTTTGTTTAAAGGCAAATCAGACTTCATGGTTATTTAAGGACAGATCCCTTCTTGAGGAAGAAAAATCAAAAGAACAATCATATGAACCATTGTTAGGCCATATATCTATGTGCAAATCATTAGTATTTGATAGAAATACATATCAATGTTTGCACATTTTTTGTATGAAGAATAATTATTATGACTAAAACAAGGGCGATTAAAAATTATTACAAATATGAATAGTTTTGATGTAATCAAACATTTACAAATTAATAAACTTTTGGCATTAAATAACCAATAAGAAGTTAATATGACGTTAAAATTATGATTGGATGGGAATATTTAGAAGCATTACAGAACACAAAGACATTATTCACATTAATAAATAGAATCATTAATGTTAGACAGGAATATTTGAGATTGCTTAATTGTATGGACATTATTTGTTGACAATAGTTCTATGAAAGTAAAGTTGAAACTTGAATCACTATGTGTGCAAAAAATGATCGTCATGAAGAAGAAATAGTTACTTTAAACGTAATAACAGTGGATAAATCAATTGTATTAAGTAGGTATTCTTGAAATCATATTACTGTGTGAAAAAGTTAAAAGCGCTTTTAAAAAAATGCAAAGAAAATTGAAAATATATTTATGATTGCAGTTGAAAATGTAGACATGAATGTAATTTCGCCATAAAAAATGTTACATTTTGAGCAAATTCTACGGAGCTAAGTTATTAAAAAAACTCCTCAACCTGAAGAAAGGCAAGTTATCAAAGAAGCTTGAACTGAAAATAATAGGAAAAAATAAGACTTACAGAGGTCACTCGACATCTCATTGGTGGTTGGGAGGGTCTGCCCAGACGATGCCACCCGCATGAGGAGAGAGTGAGGGTTGAGTTTTCTGTGAACCCTAATAAAAGACAATGGGATTCTCTCTCTCTCTCTCTCTCTCTCTCTCTCTTTCTTGATGGCTAGTGACACGTGAGAATCAACGATCGCGTGTACGGAGAACGAGTAATGATTCAAATATACGGTAAGAGCCAATTTCAATTAGAGCGAAGAAACTACCTCACACGTACTGCTCGTTATCCATTTTCCCGTATCCCAAAGGCCTCAGAAACTGAACGGACATAATAAAAGAACAGAGATATTAACGCTTAAGGTGGGTTGTGTCTTTTTTGTGAGCGTTTGTTCTTCTCCCACATCTGACGAGTCATCATCAACCAAATTCTCAGGGGAATGTAGAGTCACCACATCGAGGCCATTACTCCCTGCTCTTCTTTAACCTAGCGTGCTAGAATCTGTTATGCTTCCTGATATCGGTCAAATAGATTTGTTTTAAAATCATTTGTAGTGAATAGGAATATTCAATACCATCAAACTGAGAGCAAACAAATGATTGATTTTAGATAGGAATAGTTACTTAAAACTATATAACTGTATATGAATAATTAGTGTCAAATATTAGTATCAAAGGAAATAACCCAGTAGGAGTCGATATACCTATAAACCAACCAAGCAAACAACCAACCAACCAACGGATTATGAATAAATAATAATCTACTCTTCATGCGCTAGCAGTTTCAGACACAGAGAAATTGTTATGGAGAAGAATGTGCTGATATCGACCCGTGTAGTCAAACACGGATCTCCAGGCAACAAACACAAGCGTAGAAATGGATTGTAATAATGGGGTTATGTGACTAGAAATAGTAAATATATAAATCAGTCCGACAGAAGCCTGAAGAAGCTACAGTAGCATTGAATTGTCGCATTTCTTTAGCATTCCATACTTAGGATTCAGCATTGTACGAGAGTGAAGAGATTAAAAAGTGTCGGCCAAAATTATCCCCTCAATGAACATAGAAAAATAAATAAATTGTGCTAATCCGAGAGATCAAATACTTTAAGTAATGTTGGTCAAGACGACAGCATTATTAGACTAAGAGACAAGGTGGTCAGTGTAGCAGACAACATTACGCTATTCGAGCAGAAATTCGGTACAAAAATAGTGTTGTCTCCCAACAAGAAGTTGAATTCCCTCAGTAATACTTTTTAATCAAACAGAAAAAAAATATTCAGCTAATCAAGAAACAGAAATCATTCAAGTCCTCCCGAGAACCAATTAAATGAAATCCAGTTTCTATTTTTCTTCTCTTTTCGGACAATCGGAAGTAATAAACAAATAGAGTACAGCCGTATTTTTTTTGCACTTTGTGGGTCTTACATTTAATATGTGGTTGAATCGTTGGTTGCTTGAATAATCTTTGGAAAACAATGATAATTTCCAGTAATTATTCTAGATTAAAGAATAAGGTGCGCACAGTTATAAGATACCAAGTATTCCTACTTAATAATGGTGATTTTAAAGCAACTGTTCGAGGCATAATGTGAAAGTTGGAGAAAAGCCAATGAAGGGGTGAGCCTACGGTCCCTGGCTGCAGTTAAGCATCATTGCAAAAACACCCCTTCTTTTTTAGTCGATTCTTATCCCTCTACAAGTGAGATACTCGGCGAAGCCTTTGTAGAGTATTCCTTTGTTATTTCTTCCACTTTCACACTAACATTGAGTGGCAAAACCTTTTATGGCCCTATGTATGGTGCAAGTACATCAGTTTAAAAATTATTCGAAATTGATTGGACAGTGTGCAAAAAACAAGAATATAATAAAAACTCTTAATAAACATTTACGCAAAACAATGTAAATTTGAATGTGCACTGAATGCAATTCCCAAGTATCAAGGCAAAAAATGAATCAAATCGATGAATCAAATGAAAGAAAAATGAATCAATCGATGAATCAAATGATAGAATTCCTTGAAATATTTTAAACCATATAATTATGAGCAATACTTGAAATGAGCAATACTTGAAATCACAAGTGTTTGCAAACAAATGATTATGATGAAGTAGATATAGTTACTGGAACTCATGTAATTGTTGTAAATTATTTGCTTTAATAGGACAACTTGAAGCCATATAAGTGTGTACAAAACAGATTATTATTGAATAAGAATAGTTACTTGAACTATATAATCGTGTAAGCAGTAATAGTATAAAGAATAATTACTTGACGCCATAATTTAATCTATGGTAAACACTTGAAACAATTTATAATAGACACTTAAAACAATTTATAATAAACACTTGAAACAATATCATTGATTGAAAAAGAAAGAATGACAAAAAGGGTTAACATGCAGTAAAATTTGCCAATCAACGGTATGGTAATCATAGTGAAATCCAAAAAAAAATCTGCGAGGAATACAAACCTAGCTTTGTTGCACCACGAAGCTGTAACATGGGACACCCAATGTGAATTGAACACTCTATCTTTATAGATATGCTATCTTTATATTTTATGCTATCTTTATATTATGCTATCTTTATATTTTAAACTAGTTCATGATATTTTTATTGCTGTATCCTCATATTTTCATGTTAGTTACTGCGAGGAATACAAACCTAGCTTTGTTGCACCACGAAGCTGTAACATGGGACACCCAATGTGAATTGAACACTCTAACAATAGGCTGCAAAAATAACATGCTAAAAGAGACATAACTAAGGTGTGTAAATGCTATCTTTATATTTTAAACTAGTTCATGATATTTTTATTGCTGTATCCTCATATTTTCATGTTAGTTACTGAATTTAAAGTTGGAAATGAGGCACTAGGATCTTAAAAAAGCAGGATAGAAAGATTACTTTAATTGAAAAAAAAACTTTTGTTGCACTCGTAATCGAAATACGATTCATTGAACTCTCAAAATTAAACGACGTAAAACATCACAGATAGACCTGAGGGCTGTGTAAAATTTCAAATCATTTTAATTTGAACTTGTAAAAGAATGAAATACATCTGAGCTCTCTGGTAGGACAAACGGTCGAATTTGAATTAAAAATCTCGGCCGACAGAGGAAATGCTTTCTTTTATGTTATTATTTCAAACTATTCCAGGGGAAAATATGTCAAATAAAAAAGCTTTCAAAGTCACAGAGGGTGAAATCAAGATGGTTTAATCTACGTAGGTGTCGCAGTCACACAAGTAAAACATTATTTATTTTGACGTCAGACTAACGCACATTAAGAATGAATAGAGACTCATATCGCTCACTCTCTCTCTCTCTCTCTCTCTCTCTCTCTCTCTCTGTGTGTGTGTCTCGCTCCCCCTTTCAATCAAGCTATCAATATCCATCTCTCATTATTTCTTTCTCTCTTTCTCTCTTTCTATCACCCATTTTTCTCTCACTCTCATTCTCTCTCTCACTCTTTTACTCTTTATATATATATATATATATATATATATATATATATATATATATATATATATATAACCACTCAATGCAATGCAAGTTCCGTTTTTTCTTAAGAAAGTTTAAAAGTTTTGAATTAAGTCTTTTTCCTTTTCCTAAATATGTTGCCATACGAAAGTAAAAGAGCCTAGTCTACCTTATTAATTACCCATAGCTGGAGAGATAATAGTAGGATGTATGCCTTTCCCAAAGATATTAATCGCTATGTAATGCAAACAATCTGGTCCAGGATTTTGAATCCAAGTCAATGAGTTAACTTTTTACGTCTATATCCATTTGACCAAGAACTTCACCTAAAGATTGCTTACATATGTATAACACCTTTCATCTGAAGATTTGTTCGAAATACATATAACTTTTTGTTCATAGATTAAGGTTTTTTTTTTCTGCTGGTCAGTATTTATGATTTAAGAAAAACAGTTTGATAAAGATTTGTTTATTTCCATATATATATATATATATATATATATATATATATATATATATATATATATATATATATATATATATATATATATATATATACATAGTGTAATTTGCTTAGGTGATTGACTAAGAAAAAATATACCAAACTCCATTAAATCAAGAATAAACTTGAATGGACACGACGAAGATTCGCTTTTACGAAAAAAAATTGAGTTGGGATAAGTGGTTCAATTTTATTAAATTGCCAATTCTCGAGAGGGGTAAATTTGACATTCTAATCGCAGCCAATACAAAACCAATTATCAAAATAGAAAACAGTTCATTAAAAAATAAGTTTTAAAAACGAATAACGATATTCTATGTTTTCTGTCTTATCTTTCTGATAACTTGTTTTCATTTTCTAAATAAGTGACATTTAGAGAAAAAGATATGCAAATTAGCCAAGAAAAAATAGTGCATTAGTCAAATAATATGGCAAACTGATGAGAAACGTTTTTGAAGGGTAAGTATTTTCATTTTATCATCATCATCATCATCATCATCATCATCATCATCATTACATGAGAACAGTACACATTCCCTCGAGTTTCATCATCTATTTTTATCTGTTATCGTTTTTAGCAAGTCATCTAGATGGCATCCAGTATCAGTACGGAACTGATAAATGCAAGGCTCTGCTATTCACCCAACTCTGACAATGTATGAATCCCTAAGAGAATGTTGGTTATGAGTTTGTTCTTACTTTTCCAACAGTGCCTAGCTCATATAACTTGGATGACGTGTGTGATGGGAAATAAATTGTAGTACAATTGCTGTCTTGTTACATGCTGCTTCCATTATTTGTTCAAAACAATACATAGCATCCTCCTGAGTTATCATCTAGTTATTTCTTCAGACATTTCGTTAAAGTGAAAGTGGTTCAAATATTCAGTAGTACTAACACGATAATAGCTAGGGAGAATAATAGTGCGTCAATTTTATATGTAAAACGATAAACAAATACACCCGCACAGCAGGATTGTAGATGTGAATTTTGACTTCGGAATGAACAATGTTTCATGTTTGTAATAAAGAAAAAGAGAAACAACTGAATAGAACTGTCCAATCAGGAAAGCATCTGTGCAATCGGAGAAAGATAAAACTATATATATCTAATGATATTAGAAGCAGATATAATCACGCAAACGGAGATTAAAGTCAAAGAAAGAAAGGTGTACTTCAGAAGAAAAATAAAAATAAACGAAGCTAAACTTTTTAACAGAAAACTTATCTAAAAATAAACACTTGGTCACTCTCTGTTGTTAGATACTCGGTTACTCGTAACACTTCGTAAAATAACCAAGGGGAACTCAGATTTATGGATCATAGAATAAGAAAATTGAAAACGATGTATAACGCCTTACAAACCAGGACTGACTAAGATTTTATCAGTTAAAATAAAAAAAGGAGGAGGAAGAAGACTTGCCAGCATTGTTGTTTACGTGACTGTAACAATTCAAAAACCTGAATAATATACTGAAATCTGCAAATACATATTGATT
>OY757938.1:36972771-37047771 GCA_963585895.1 Sepioteuthis lessoniana
CAATATAGACAAAGAAAAAGGCAAATAATACTTTCGTATATCGAATTTTATTCTTCTATGTAAACGAAATATCCATGATAGAATAGGGTTACAGAATAAATAAATATGAATGTGCTAAAAATTCCGATATTTAGTAAAAGAATATTTTATGTATTGTAACAAAAGTATACAAGCATGAATGAAAGTTTATCATATATGCCAACCACAAAAAAAATAATTTCTCAAAAGTAAAAGTCTCAGCCAATCTTGGGAAAAATGCCTGTGTTTATTTTAAAGTGAAAAAATAGATTAGTAATGTTTGAGAAATTATGTGAAATTAAGCCAAAATCGAAAAGAGAAAATGTATCTTTACCTTTATTTTTTTTTTAAATAAATATTTCAGATTTCGCACCTGAAACGCACATAAGCAGCAGGTTGATTCTATCAGTTTTGATTGGCTTGTCTATGGAATATTATGGTGACGTAAAAGTAAAGTTAGCGACCATAGTCGAGGGTGACCCGAAAGCTCCCTTTTCGATAGCTACTACACCAAGGTGTAGGGGAGGGCGCTACTCCATTCCCAGGATTGCTCCACTTTACCCTTGAACCGTACCTTATAATGCTGAGTGTTAAGCAAGGTGGTATCAAGTACCATTTTTAAAGTCTTTGGTATGACTCGACCTGGGATTGAACCCAGGTCTCCCGGGCCATTGGCGAACACTCTAACCGCTGGGCCAATGTGTGAGCAGATAAATCTGGTTGCTAAAATACTTTCAATATTAGTCCTTGTGGAATTGTAGGTACAGAAAATAGTGTATATGTTTTAAAAATTCACCTCTATAACGTGATGAATAGCTTCTGATGTTAAAAGTATAGTTGTTGGCGGGTAGATTGTACGAAGTTGGACAGCTAGTTTTACGTCAGCCCTAGAGTTATTTAATTCTAAAGTCGTTTTTTTTTTCTGATAGCTCTTGTATGGTTTAAAGTAAGGATTATTACTTAGACTTGCTCGCTACAAATGCGTCGATGGTAAAAAAAAAATCGCAAATTCATCAATTACGTTAAGAAATCAGCTAAAAAGTTTCAGTAATTGTCTTTTCATACATACATTTATGCGTTCAAAATTTTTCAAAACGGCGGTCATATTGATTTTTCAAGAGACCAAACAAACCACCACACCTCAGCTGAAAATGGTTTCGTTTTTTTAACGTTTAAATAGTGAGTTGATTATAGTCAGGATTACAGTCAATGGAGAATTACCAAATTTGCATATATCTATATTCATAGATATTTTTTGGATGATGTAATAGACGCTTTTCATTTTCTGGTTAATTTTTTGTTTGAAAGTTGAATCATTAAGCATCCGTTACATTGCCATTAAGATGGTTTATAAAGAGAGAAATGCTGACAAACTTTGTATATTGTATTATATATTTCGTATAATTATATTATGGAAGATTTTTCGTATTTTATAATTACACATACCTTGATTTATTTCCCTATTTCTTGTATATATGCATGCATTCGATATATACTCACATAAGAATACATCTTAAGGGCAATGTAACGGATGTTTAATGATTCAGCTGAAAAACAAAAAATAAAACGAGAAAATGAAAAGTATTCATTGTGCTCTACAACGTTAATATAATT
Organism: Sepioteuthis lessoniana; assembly: GCA_963585895.1. NCBI lineage: Eukaryota > Metazoa > Mollusca > Cephalopoda > Myopsida > Loliginidae > Sepioteuthis > Sepioteuthis lessoniana. The sequence goes on from OY757938.1 coordinate 36,974,404, forward strand.
CAAAGTTTAAAATAAAACGCAATAGACTCTAAAGAACACAAATAATTTTCTTTTCGTTGGAAAATAATTGTTAAATAAAACATTAAATATCGATTACAATGCCCTGAAACTGCATGTAAAAACCAAAACATCGGCAAGACTTGAATAAAAAATATATTCCTTGGGTAATTTTTTATATTTATGTTAACATACTTATGTACGTATAGATGAATAAATAGATGTGCAATTGAAACAGTTATTTATTCTTATTTTAGATTATATAATTATCTCTCCCTCCTCTTCTCTCTCTGTGTCTCTCTCTGTCTCTCTCTCTGTCTCCCTGTCTCTCCCTCTCTCTCTCTTTCTATATATATATATATATATATATATATATATATATATATATATATATATATATATATATATCGCTCTCACAAATCCATACATACGTACACATTTTCCCGTACATATGCACAAACATGCACTCACTCATATACATGTATTAGAAATAGAGAGTGACATGCAAAGAAAGAATAACTAAATCCATATTACTAAATTACGCCTTCATATAAACATAGTCATAATTACAAACAGACACACACACACACACACACACACACGCACACACACACACATGCACACACACACACACACACGTGTGTGATTGTGTGTGTGTGTTAAAGAATCATACATACATAACGAAAATTTATATTAATTTATAAGCAAATGAAAGTTTTCAATTTTTTATATTTCAACCCAAATTCCAATACGCTACAACAAAACCATTTCCCCATGTACATTGCCGACTTTTGAAGTTCTTCCCGATATTCTCACGAAATTTAAATGCCGGCAACAAGCAAAGAACAGCCGTCAAAAGATTAAAAAACCGTCATTTCTTCAAAGCACACAAAGCCCATTGTGCCAATATCTTTTGTGCACAACAAGTGTTGATTACTTCAACAAATGCATTGGGTTCATTCGGTGCATTTCAGTGTTAGTATATTGATAATCATTTTTCTGAAGGATGCAGTAAATCAGGGGAAATTAAGATGTCGCTTGTAGATATATACAGAAAAAAAGAGAGAAAGACAGAAAAGAGGCGTGTATAACAAAAGTTTAGACTAGTTTTGTTAATTATAAGAGCTAAAGACTTACACACACGCACATACATCTTATATATATATATATATATATATATATATATATATATATATATATATATATATACACTTTATTTTCGTCTTTTCGTTTCATATATTGTTATCTCACCCTCTGAAAAACATACAATAACACTTACAAGTACATATACAGTATCGTATAAGAACATTTAGATATTTGTCAAAAAATTTGAATTTTCTTCAAACTAAAGATACTAGGACCCTGTACATCAAACTGAACCTTATACAATGAAAACGGGTAATATAAAGTATTGTAACTCATCGTTGACCAGTATTAAAATTGTAATAAAAATATAAAATTGCATAAATATACCGAAAATTCATTTTTGGACTGCTTCATTGTTATATAAGAATAAAAAGTAAAATCATGTCATGCTTGGTTCAGGATAATATCAGCTTTTTATAAAAAAAAAACATGTTGTGGGGAAAAATATAAATGAAACATGCGTTTAAAAAAAACCGTTACGCCTGAGCCTATGCGTGTGTGTACTGCGCACGGATCTCTCTCGGGTGTGTTCTGGTTGTAGTGGCAGTCGGTCGTGATGTATCAAACAATGACTCATATTTTATAACTTATTACATTTGCTGACAAGACTAATATAAAAGCAAAAAAAAAAAAAATTACAAAACTTCATTTAAGGTAGATTAAGTGAAAAATAAGTCTACTAGCTTATTGGACTTTAACAGAGTAACATATCTTTGGAATAAATTGCTTAATCAGATCAATAACAGCTATAGCAATAGCATCCCCGAGCCTCAGGGGGCCGTTCCCCTAGGATTTAACCCTCCATGGAGGGTTTAGGTTTATCGCCTGGTGCCTGAAGCGCCCGTCTTTACGGGAATGCTGAGTGGGCCTCGAGGCATTTTTGGAGCCACCGGACGTGTCTGGGCTACGTCTCTGTACCCAGAACCACCTTCTAGATCATATTTACCTATAATTGTGAGGAGAAAAGATGGATTCGAGCCTTTTAACGCAAACGACTTCGTCCATAATTTGAAATCAGAACTCCATGTCCATTTCCCCACTTGAAGAACTGTTACACCCCGGGCGTTTATAGATGTCTGGGGTGGGGACGTAGAATGAATAAATGTATTGTATAAATGAAATATCTGAAGCGAAATAAGTGATGAAAGGAAATGTCTTGGAGATTTTATATATTTATGACGTTGTACGGATTTCATCGGATAGTGATTTGCAACTCCAATCATTATAAAACTTTAAAATGCAGAGAGGAAAGAAACGTTCTAAATTGTAATTATGACTGCTATCTAAGGTCTGGATTAGACGACTTCAAAATCTTACTGTTGTGCGCAAAGTGAAATATTCCTAGTAAAGTTAGATAATTCGCTCAATTTAGATAATGTCTGGATTGGTTTTTGTTATTCTTACCTTTACTGAATTATTATTTCTTATTTCTTTGTTATTCCTCTTTCGATATCTCTGCTATGTAATCTCTGCTCACATAAACCTTTAAAAAGATTGTCTGCGCCGAATGTATACACTCTTAATTCAATATTTGTCTGCAGATCGTATTCTGTTGTGTAATTCATCCAATAGTTCCAAAAAATGACCTCTTAGATTCTTTTTCTTACAATTTTTTCTGAAACCATCCAATTTAAACTGAATTTTTTACGCTATTGCTGTTATTGATCTGATTAAGCAACTTATTCCAAAGATATGTTGCTCTATTAAAGTCCAACAAGCTAGTAGACTTATTTTTCATTTAATCTACCTTAAATGAAGTACTGAATTTTTTTGTTTTTATATTAGTCTTGTCAGCAAATGCAATAAGTTATAAAATATGAGTCGTTCTTTCATTGTTTGATACTAATAGAATACTACGGTGACAAAAATGTTGATTAAAAAAACTGATATGAACCTTTAAAATAAAATGTATGGCTTGTTTTTAACCATATTTACCCAACCCCTCCGCTCGGGCAGGATATGACACAAGGTCAGTTTTTAAGCGGAGTTTGATAGGTTTGAATTCAGAGTTTTCCTTCTCCTAGACTAGGTGCCTCACCAAGGCTGAAGAACCTAGTTTGTCCTACTATTTACCCATGGCTGGAGGGAGAATAATTGGATTCATACCTTTCCCAAGGGTATTAGTGCTATGTGAAATGCAATCAGCCTCGTCGAGGATTTGAACTCGTATCACCATGTCCATTTCCTACGACGATAACGATCACACCACGGGCACTTCCTATGGCTTGTTTTTAACGTTAACATTTCTATTTCAAGCTATTTACTTTAGTCAAACAGTTCTAAATCAAACAATCCAGTTTAGCATAATCATGCTGTTAGTTCTGTTTAACCCATTGACAGGATCTTTATCAGGTGCTAACGCTCCGGGTCAAAGTGGACCTGGGAGCGATGGCAATGAAGGTGTACTCTTCATTCCCCAAAGCTCCAGCAATACTGGAAATTCACCATCACATTGTTTAGTGTCATATCAGGACACTCATTGGCAGGTCTTACTCCTCTGCAGAGAAGCAGGCGGTGTATTCTACAGCCCCAGCCGAATGGGCAGCAGAATTTGATGGTACACTGAACTACCTGGAATGTGAAGCCTGAAAGAAGTAATTTTTATGTTCTAAGATGATAAAATCCAAAAACAATGAAATTGAAAGAGATTAGAGAGTCAGGTTTAAGGATCTAAGTCGATTTGATTTCAAGATAAATCCTAGAAATGTCAATTCAGATTTGAGAAAAGCAGACCCCCACTTGAGAAGAATGGCTTTGCAGATTTTTCATAACTTTACGTAAGAGGATTATTACCAATTAATGCGAAAAGAAGAAGTCCAACAAGTGGTCACAGAAAAATGCCACTAGCTTTATCATTGGCGTTGTAACCTTCACCAGGACTGGTTTCAAACAAGCAGTGTCTTTTTTGTTTTAAATAGATGAAAGAAAGATATGCTGTTTGACAAAACGGAATCCGGCTCTAATGAAAATCATGACCACACTTGTCTTGAAACTTAAGTTGTTATTTGTCGCTTAGCTAATAGCTCACAAGCTGGGTGACTCTTTAAAAAAATATCCAACCCGCACGTGTGGCCATCTCACGATCCTACCGTGATATTTCCAGTGATTGACTGGATTGGGCGCCAGTTTTAATGGTGGTTGGAGCAACCTCAAAATTACTCTAAAACTGTTATTTACCAAGAAAGAAATGAACAATTTTCCTTTTTTAATAGTAAACACAAAGAATAAGTGCAGTTATTTTTAACAGTATTTTCAAGTCATGAAGCAAAAAAAAAAAAAAAAAGAAAAGAAAATGTTTTTCTTTTCCAATATGTTCAGTAAGTTTGAAAATAGTTAAGATTATACAAATGTACATTAATCTTTCTTATAAAAGTTATCTGTAGTTTGTAACTGAAATCGCAGGAAAAGGTTTTGCCTTAGTATCTCTACTGTTTTAGTATTTTCTGTTTCTATTTCTGTCATTTAAATCTATAGTCATATTTGTAACTATACTAATGGTATAGAATTCACAGATTTATATTAAGAGCTCTTTGCGCATATGCATACATATAAGTGTGTGTAAGTGAGATAAAATCATTTGTAAGACGTTGATTTGTTTAGGTATAAGAATGAGAGAATGGTGCATGTGGAGAAGACTGAGTTCATTCTTAATGTTATACTCGTATTTTTTGTATATAACAGATGTACCGAAAAACATCAAGCTTAAATGTGGCGTTGCGGGGTCTCGAAAAAGTTTTGGTAACAAAGACGAGATAAAGAGATGAGCATTAGTTCATGAGAAAGGAAAAAGTGAGAGTCGTGGTCATAAAAAAAAGGCTTTATTATCGATATTACAACCTTTGGACTGACCTCACAAACGGGTCGAAGAAAGAGGTATTCTTAATTCGAAGAAAGAAAGATCTATTGTTTAACGAATCATAGCACACTTTCAATGGTTATGGGAGGGGGTCACTAACCTCGAAATCTTGGCCATAACTTGTCGTTTTGTCATTGGCTCACTAACTGACTGACTCTTTAAAAAGTCCCCAACTTTTGCATGTGACTGATTCTCACCTTTACCACTAGTGTTCCGGTGATATACCCTTTTGCTGGTGGTCAAACAACTACGTTACATTAAAACAGAACTAACCAAAAGGAAAATGATCAATTCGAAACATAGTCACAGAGAAATGCTATTTCGTTGAAGAATAATAATTGCCTAATGAGGGAGAAGAAACACAACAACGCAACTCGACTAAAGAGATATTTGGTTGTATTTTATTTTCTGCGCACTGTTTCCGAAGTCATGGAAGTTGGGGAAAATGACCAACGGACACAACATGAGCGATTGATTCTTCGTTCCCATTGCAACTGGTTCTACCCATACCAACGTTCTTCTCTTTGTACCTTAGTCATCAAAATAGAGGAAGAATTAAAAAGATATCTTGGTCTTTCATTGAGATTGACAGAACTCTAAACCTGTATCTTTGCCTTGCATAGCCAATATCCATCACATCATGGAGGGACAATCGAGTCTGGTTTACTACTGTTTTCAGTCCGGGGTGCTAGTTCAAGCATATCTTGTTACACCTCTCCTATTGGACGATATGCTAAAATTTGCCCATGCATCTTCTTACGGTTGGTGGATATTTTTATGAACGTATCAATTCCAACTCCGGAATCGATCGCTTACAATGTTACAAATCTTCCAAACTTTAAATTTGCACACATCAAATTGATTGATATGGCAGCCTAGACGCTGCAAGTCGCCTTATTGTATGTTCATATCTACATTTCTCGCGAAGTCGTTTCTTAAGGTTATTCTTTTTTTACACAAACTTAAATGTTATCAAGTATTCCTACTGAATAGGAATAAACTAATCTATTTAATCCATAGATGAGACATTAGAAGTTACTGTAGTCTGTGTTAGAGTAAACCAAAGAGTTGTAGTGATGAATGGGGGTACTCTACACTCTCCAGATCTCCAGAAGTGGAGCGTCGCTATGAAATGAAGTTTAGTGTCATAAAAAGAATATCCACTTTTTTAGGGAGTCTAACGCCTTGCGAAAGGATACAGTTAAAGTATTGTATGCCTTGCTGATAGGGTTGGTACATAGAAGAATGTGTAAGTGAAATATAGTCATTTACAAGCCATCGTTTAGTTTTAGTAAAAGAATGCTAGTATGGCGTATGTAATGATGACTGTATCAAATGCAAATGGTATTCTAGTGTCAATGTGCATAAGAAGTACAAAGACTAAATCTGCATTTAGCAGGAGAGAAAAAAAATTTTCCGAGTTTTAAATTTACTCACCTGAAAATAACCTAAGTTATTTTTGACAGCATTTTCTAGTTTTATGGATAATGCCAAAAGGAATGTTGAATACATTTCAAAATACTTTAGATTATAGAAAAGGTGCATCAATGTTTCTTATAGAAACTTATTTGTAGAATGTAGCTCAGATGGTTGAGATATATTGTTTCATTGTTTCTGCCGTTGTTTTACAATTTTATGTTTCTATTTTTGCCAGTTTGGTTTTTTTTTTCTTCAGTCATAACGTTTTGATATTTGGTAGAAAAATCGCTGCAAATAATTTCAATGAAGATTTTCTTACTATTTTCCAGCTCACTGAATGATTTTGATCCTTAAAATATTTCCTCTTAAGAAAACACATTTTTTCTGCTGGAATTGTTATTGAAATGACATCGGAGGGACCATGCAATTACAGATGCATTTAAATATCAGTTTTTATTTCAATTTGATTCCTTTCTTTTGGGGTTGCTAGAATATATTAACTGAATTCATTGGTATTTTGCTCACGTTGGCAAATGCTTTGTGTGATTTAAAATTATTTTATTATATTTAGTTAAACGCAAAGAACTGCAAAATTATCTTAATCAAGACGTGTTTTAATTCTGAGAATTAATTTGTTTTGACACTTAGAGGCAAAACAAAAATCTATCTGAGCATTTCTATCAAGTTATTTAATACAATTTCTAAAGCATCCATTAACTCTCAATGCTGATCTCAAATACTTTTGTATTGAAATATTTTGTTGATAAAAAAAAACATTTTGGTGAAGTAGATGAGCAGCTTTGTCTATTCACCTCCAACAAAAAAATGAATAAAACTAAATATACGATCACGCCCCCCCTTAAAACCATTATTTTCAAGGCTACATAGTAATTCCGCAGGAGATCAGAGTTAATTCATGTGTAAATGTAACTTTTATGGTCGATTGATGGACTCTGGTTAGATTTTGGAAATTGAGTTTGTTCATCAGGAAAAATGTTAAATTGTCAATGTAAATTATCATCAATCATTTTTCTTCGTGAACATTTAAAGTCTTATTTCGTCTCGGTTCGTTAGTGGGTTGGTTGTCTTTTTTTGCTTTTATGGCGGGGAGGGTGAGGTGAACTCTTGTTGGGTTTGTAATATCGAATTTAGTCCATTTTTACTGGCAGGAATCTCTTGTTGCGCTTATCAGTAAACTCGTGTTATCATTAACAACCTACAATAATTTGGAAGGTAAGAAAAATAATCAAAAAACGTAGATGAACTAAATAAAAAGAAAAGAGCACGTAACTTCGGAGAGATCTGTCAAAAAGCTCTCGGCAGACACAACTTTATTTTACGCTGGAGAATAGCAAGTTCAGATTATATGGTGTCAAATAGGAAAGGGTTAATCACGTGTAGAAAACAAGCACAAAAGGAATGCCCGATTGGGCAAAAAAGACTGGGAAATTTAATCAACTGAAAATTGTGCAAACAGCGTTTATATAATGTAAAATACGCGGATCTGGCTAGATATCTGAAAAAGCAGTGGAACATGAAGGTGACAGAGACAATAGTTAGAGACTTTCGAACGATCCTCAAAGGGCAAGAAAAGTATAGGGGAAATAAATGTCTAAGAGCTCAAAATATGTGGAACAAGAAGGTGAAAGTGACAATTGTTTGAGACATTCAACCGGTCCTCAAAGGACTAGAAAAGAGTCTAAGAGAAATAAAGGTCAGGAGAAGAACTGAGAACATCCTAACTACAATACTATTAAAATCATCTAGAATACTTAGAAAAGTCCTGAAGATAGGAGGAGACTTGCTGTTATTCAATCTTTAGTGAAAAATCACCACATATAACTGAAGTGAAAACATTTATACGTAGTAACAATTGTTTGAATTTACCGCGCCAAACTTAGAAATTTAGCATAAATTACAATAGAATCTTGTGCCGACAAATCCAAACACTCTCAGTTATCTCAAATTAATTCCACCCACCCAACTCGCTAAAAAAAAAAGACAGAAATGGCCAAACCAAACACTAAAGAAATATTTGGAATGGAACGTTCTCGAATCAGGTGGCATTATAAATACAAGGAAAGACATAAAAAGCTTCATAAATATGTGGATATATAGAAAAACTAAACAGTTGTGAAGAAAGACTCGTTGGGTAGAGGTTAGTGCAATTTTCTTTTTTTAGAAATAACACAGGATTTTCTATGACTTGTAAAATTTGCAGGTGAATTTTTGTTATATTTTAATCTAAGAATCTTGATTTATTTCTTATCGACTAAATTGTTTTACCAGGTGCAACTATCACGAGTCAACTTAACAATTGTTTGAATTTACACTTTACCCCTCCGTATTGACGACCTTTGCAATGGATAGGTTTTCTATTGCCGTATTTTCCGTAAAAACTTCAGAAATATCAATTGAACATTATATCCTCCGCATTTAAATGTACAAGTATTAGATATTCCCATTAACCTTGAGATAGTCGTTCAGGCAGTCCAGTCGGTAGACAAAAACAAAAAGTAGATCAACGGACTTTAACTAAGTTAAAACTGATATCCTGATTTTCTTCTAAAATTTTCCTCTTCCCTTTATTTACTTTATTATACACATATATATATATATATTTTTTTTTTTATTTTATTTTTATTTTATTTTTATTTTTTTATAAATTTATAAATTTTTATTTTATTTTATCTTTTATTTTTATTTTTATTTTTTTTTCTTCTTTTTTTTTTGTGACCGGTTTCTTATGAACAGTCTCTGAGTGTTCGTGGTCACATCTGTGTCAGGTGCGCAGATTATAAACAACCCCTGGGCCAGGTATAGCTACATTATACCACCCATGAAAAAATGTCAAATCACAATATTACACAATGTGGGACCCAGGAAACTGGCCTGGGTGTCATGATCGGCAGGTGCTCTCCTGATAGCTAACATGGGAGACCCGATGGTCATCCTACGAATGTTGGCTGTGCTTTTTTCAGATACATAAACGACGACGTAACAAACCACAACGAACAGAGACCTAAACGTAGAACATGGACTAGGGAAGAGAATAAACTTGTGCTAGAATGCTATTTCAGGAGCAACCCCTCACAAAGAGGCTACAGGAAAATGATTTTTGAGATCTGGCAAGAATGGTCAACATTTCAGAAAACTAGCCAAAGATTAGCGGATCAGGTTAGGACAATAACGAAGAAGGGTTGGTTTTCTGACCTAGAATTACGAGAAATCCATCAAAAAACATTGAAACAAAACTATAACGCAGTTCCAGACACACCAAGTGGTGTCAAAAAAAAAACAACAATCCAACGAAATAGAACCGCAAACCTCGGCAAATGAAAGCACCACACTCCCAAACGATACACTATCAAACAACAAGGAAGAAACACTATCGCAAGAACAAAAGGTAAATCTAGAAAATGTAAAGAGAGTCATGAATAGTGAAAAGACTATTCTACCTTCATGAAGAAACATAGAATGGAAAACACTTAAAATAGAAACGAATAAAATAAATCACATACTACCTTACATACCAACGAATAATATAACTGAATTAAATGAATTAATATATGCAGGAGCGAAATTAGTTTGTGAAAATATTGGGATCCCCTCAAAACGCATGAAGAAACAGCAAAAACCGGGATGGGAAATTAGACTGGAATCGCAAATAAAAAAAACTACGAAAACAAGCCCGAATGATGAAGAGAGGCGCTGAAGTAAGCGGGGGGGGGGAGAAGAAACAGGCACCATGGGGAAAAATAACAGTACAACTCGAGGAAATAAACCAGAAAATACAGACCAAAGAAGGAAGATTAAAGAGATATCGACAAAGGGTAAAACAGTACTGACAAAATAGGACTTTCCAAAACAACGAAAGGAAATTCTATCAACAATTGGGAGGGAGTGACACGAAAACATACCAACAACCGGATGCAAAAGAAACCGAGCGATTTTGGGCTAAAATATGGGAACCAAAGAAACATAACGAAAATTCTGAATGGATAAACAACATTACAAGAGAGCTAGACGGACTTGAAGAAGGCCCCAAAATCGAAATACACGTCGACTTACTCAAAACAACACTAAAAAGAATATCAAACTGGAAAGCGCCAGGCCATGATGGAATACATGGCTTCTGGTTCAAGAAATTCACCTCCATTCACGACAGACTAGCACTAGAGATGAACAGATGCTTACAAGACGCACACGTACCTGAATGGATGACCAAAGGAAAGACTACATTAATCCAAAAGGAGCCTAGTAAAGGAAATGCCCCAAACAATTACAGACCCATAACCTGCCTAACAATGATGTGGAAAATACTAACAGCAAAAAATCTACTATTCGCTAACAAGCCGCGGATTGTTCCCGGATGAACAGAAAGGATGCCGCAAAGGATCCAGAGGCACAGCAGAATTACTCTTCATAGATCAACACATCCTAAATGAGAGCAAGACAAGACGGAAAAATCTAGCTATGGCCTGGATTGACTACAAGAAGGCATATGATATGCTCCCACAAAGCTGGATATTACACTGTCATAATGTACAAAATATCACATGAAGTCATAAACTTCATCGAACAGACCATGAAGACCTGGAGAGTGTAACTGACAGCAGGAGAAAGAAGCATAGCTGAAGCAAAGATCCAAAGAGGCATCTTCCAAGGAGATGCACTATCGCCCTCACTATTCATAATAGCCATGATGCCACTGAACCACATACTCAGAAAATGCACTGCCGGATACAAACTCAGCAGATCGCAAGAGAAGATCAACCACCTAATGTACATGGATGACATTAAATTATTTGCAAAAAACTGAAAGAGAACTGGAAACTCTCATACACGAAGTTAGAATATATAGTCAGGACATAGGTATGGAATTTGGCATAGAAAAATGTGTCATGCTCATCATGAAAAGTGGAAAACGACATATGACTGACGGAATGGAACTACCAAATCACGACAGAATTAGGACCCTGGAAGAAAATGAAACCTACAAATACTTGGGCATCTTGGAGGCTGACACCATCAAACAAGTGCAAATGAAAGACATTATCCGAAAAGAATATCTCAGGGGAACGCGAAAACTACTCGAGACAAAACTCTCCAGCAGAAACCTCATCAAAGGAATAAATACTTGGGCCGTGCCACTAGTCAGATACTCGGAACCCTTTCTCAAGTGGACCCGAGAGGAACTTAAACAAATGGACCAAAAGACAAGAAAACTAATGACCATGCATAAGGCACTACACCCCAGAGACGACGTTGACAGACTCTATGTATCTAGAAAAGAGGGAGGAAGAGGACTTGCCAGCATCGAAAACACCGTTGACGCATCCATACAACGGCTCGAAGGCTACATAAAAAAAAAAACGAGGACTAATGACAACCATCAGAGTCGATAAGGACAACACGATAAACGAAAGAATGACAACAACTAGGAAACAAAAATGGGAAGGAAAACAGCTCTATGGCCGCTTTAAGCGTCTAATAAACAACATCTCACCCCAGAAAACCTGGACCTGGCTAAGAAAAGGAAACCTTAAGAGAGAAACGGAATCCCTCCTAATAGCAGCACAGGACAACGCCATGAGAACGAATCATATCAAAGCGAGAATAGATATGACGCAACAAAACAGTAAATGGCTATGCGGTGACAGAGACGAAACGATCAATCACATTATAAGCGAATGCTGCAAATTAGCACAGAAGGAGTACAAGGCGAGACATGACTGGGTCGGCAAGATAATCCACTGGGAAATGTGCAGGAAATTTCAATTCGACCATACAAACAAATGGTATATGCACAATCCGGCGCCTGTCCTAGAAAATGACTCGCATAAACTCCTATGGGACTTTAACATACAAACGGATCACATAATCCCGGCCAGAAGACCAGACCTCATAATAATCAACAAAAGAAAGAGAATCTTCAAAATTGTTGACTTTGCTGTCCCGGCAGACCACAGAATAAATCTGAAGGAAAGTGAAAAGAATGATAAGTACCTCGACCTTGCTAGAGAATTGAAAAAACTGTGGAACATGAAAGTAACGATTGTGCCAATTGTGATTGGTGCGTTAGGCACAGTAACTAAAGGATTATTAAAGGGCCTGGAGGACTTGGAGGTTAGCGGACGGGTGGAGACTATCCAAACGACAGCATTACTGAGGATGGCCAGAATACTGAGACGTGTCCTGGAGACTTGAGGAGACTTGCTGTAACTCAAACTCCAGTGAAATACCATCAGCTAATACTGATGTGAAAAACTCTAGTAAATAATAATAATAATTCTAATAATAATAATAATAATAAAAAAATGAAAACCGAAAAATAACATAGGGTGGAAAGAACAGAAATACTAAATCAAGACAAAATCTGAACGATCGAAGAAAAGAAAACCTACAAATATTTGGGAATATTGGAAGCAAACACCTTTAAACATGCAGATGTATAAGAAAAAAACAGTATGCCTCAGGAAAACAAGAAAACTACTCGAAACCAAACTACATAGCAGAATTTTCGTCAGAGGGATAAACACCTGGGCTGTTGTATTCGTAAGATACTCGGCATCATCTTTAAAGCTGACCAAAGAATAATTCCAACAAATCGACCAAAGAACAAGAAAACTCATGACGATGTATAAGGCCTTATTTAGCAGACATGACATAGACAGATCGTATAAGTCAAAAAAAAAAATTAAAAAGACAGCTCTGAGAACATTTCGAGTAACAAACGAGCAAAATCTTACACGAGAAGATTTAGACATGGCTAACAAAGAGAAAATGAATCTCTTCTGATAGCAGCACAAAATAACGCCAAAGGGACTAAATATGTCAAAGGAAGAAGAGACAAGATGCAACAAAAGAGCATTTGTAAACTATGTTGCGACTGAGAAGGAACGATCAATCACATAATAAGTGAATGCAGTAAATTAGGGCAGAGAGAGATAGAGAGAGAGTAAGACTAGACACACTTGAATGGGCAAGGAGATCCACTAGTAATTGTGCAAGAAGTTTAAATTTAACCATACGAACAAGTGGTATATGCACAACCAAGAACCCGTCTGAGAAAATGAGATGCACAAAATTCTCAGGGATTTTGAGATACCAAAAAACATCTAATCTCGGCCAGACGACCACACCTTGTGAGAGTCAACAAAAAAGGAGAACCTGACGAACAGTTATTTTTGCCATTCTGCCTGACCACATGGTAAAATTGAAGGAAGACGAAAAGAGAGATAAATACCTTGCTAGAGAATTGAAAAACTGACATGAAAATAGCACACATAAACTCCGATGGTACTTTGACATACACATGGATCACCTAATTTCGGCCAGAAGACCAGACCTTAAAATAATCACAAAAAAAAAAAAGAACTTCAAAATTGTTGACTTTATTGTACCGGACATTGGCATAATGGTTAGAGTGTTCGACAATGGCCCGAGAGACCTGGGTTCAATCCCAGGTCGAGTCATACCAGACTTTAAAACTGCTACTTCATGTCTCCTTGCTTAACACTCAGCATTATAAGGTACGGATCAAGGGTAAAGTGGAGCAATCCAAGGAAAGGAGTAGCGCCCTTCCTTACACCTTGGTGTAGTAGCTATCGAAAAGGGAGCCTTCGGTTCACCCTCAACTATGCTCGCCAACTTACTTTTACTGTCCCGGCTGACCACAGAATAAAACTGAAAGAAAGTGAAAAGAAAAATAAGTACCTTGACCTTGATAGAGAATTGAAAAAAACTATGGAACGTGAAGGTGACGATTATACTAATTGTGATAAGTGCTTTTAGTACAGTAACTAAAGGATTTTTAAATGGACTAGAGTGTTTGGAAGTTGGCGGGCGAGTGGAGACCATCCAAACGACAGCATTATTGAGAACTGCCAGAATACTGAGAAGAGTCCTGGAGACTTGAGGAGACTTGCTGTCCCTTAAGATCCAGTGAAAGACCATCAGCTAACACTGATGTGTAAAACTCTAATGAGTAAATAATAATAATAAAAATGTACATGGACGACCTCAAACTGTTTGCCAAAAATGAAAAAAGAAGTGTAAACACTAATTCAAAAAAAAGAATATACAGTCAGGATATAGGAATGGAGTTTGGCATAAAAAATGTGACATCCTAATAATGAGAAGGAGAAAAAGACAATTCGCGAAAAGAACAGACAAATCAAGAATAAATCAGAACGCTCGTAGGAAAGGAATGTTACAGGTATTTGGGAAAATTGGATGCAGACACCATCAAACAAGTGGAGACAAAAAGAATAATTAAAAACAATATCTCAGGCGAATGAGAAAACTACTCGAAACCACACTCTCTTGCAGTAATCTCATCAATGGGATAAACACCCGGCAGTCCCCTTTGTAAAATACTCGGGGTCATTCTTGAAGTACAACCCGGAATCTGCCCTGGAGAATGCGATGCACAAACTTCTCAGTGATTTTAAGATATAAATGGATCCCCTAATTTCGGCCATATTACAAGAATTGCAGGAGTCGTCGAAAAAAAAAAAAAAAGAACTAACAAAAAAAAATCTTTGGAAAATGAAGACGCTGTTGATACCAATTGGCATTTGCGCGCTTAAAACGGTCTCCAATGAGTCAGTAAAGGGACTGGAAGACATAGAAATCAGAGTACAAATGATGACAATCAAGAGAACAGCATTATCAATATAGTCAAGAATACTGAGACAAGTCCTGGAGAATTGAGGATCTTGCTGTCCCTCAAAAACCAGTGAAAATCTACCTGCTAACGCTGCAGGGAAAAACTCCCAAAGGAGTAAAATATAAATATGGCAAAGGGGTAAATGTGAACCATCGGACATTGTCTAAGAAATCAAAATGTAAGGATGCTGACAAATTGTATGTGCACAACTATGACCTTGTCTAGAAAATGAGACGCATAAAGTTGTCAGAAATTTTGAGATACAAATGAATCATTCTTTACCGATCAGGCCACAGACATAATGTTAATAAATAAGATAAAAAGAACTTGTCACCTGGGGAATTTCGCTCTTTCGGTGGACCTCAGGGAAAACATGAAGGAAAACGAAAAGATTGGCAATAGCTGAATCGTGTCAGATAGTGGAAAAGCTGTGGAACATAAAGTTGACAGCGATACCACTAACACTTGGTGCAGTAGGAACTATCACTAAAGAAAAATAATGGCGAAATTGGAAATCAAGTTCATTCGTACCACAATATTGTTGATATCGGCTAGAATACAGAGAGAAGTCCTAAGGAGCAAAATATACTTGTAATCACTCAAACTTCAACCAAAGACCAGCAGTTAACTCTGATTTGAAAAAGTAAAGCATTTTTGATAAGAAAGTATTAGTTCTACTGTCGTCCCACAACCTTTCCTCAGACAGAGTAGAATGGCATATCATCGTAAAAAAATGCACCTGGCGAAGCGAGTTCAGTTTTTGGACGTTGGTGTTTGTATTTAACTTCACTCTGAATGTCCTGTTGAATTGGATTAGTCCTCCGCTTCCTCATCTTCGGCTATTGGTAAAATGCTTGGGCAGAATAAGCTCTCTAGTCGTGGTAGGGGAACTGGATTACGAGCCAGAAAAATCAGAATTTATAACCTGAGGAGGGTTGTTCGGGAGAATCTGTCTCACATTTGTGCACTGGATTTTTTCGTCAGTCTCAACGTACGAAGGCTCAATGATTCAGACATATACGTGTGTATGTGTGTGTGTGTGTGTGTGTACACGTTAAACGATATCTGAATCATATTGGTTTCGGCTGTAGCAGCAGTTTATGATACTATTTAAGCCTCTGTTTTGGAAGGAATAAAAAAAACTCTAATTATCATTTCATTGCTATTCTCATTTAATTGCAGACTCCATAAAATTGTCATGTAATTGTCTATTAAATTAGAATTACTTTTTTTCAGGAAGACAATGATGTGCTGCTCACATGAGAAAATGTCGCTATGATACCCTCTCTTTTTAGTTTACTCTGAGATAGACTCAGACTCACAAGACACAAACATAAATATACACATGAACACAGAAATGTACACGCACAAAGACATATATACAGAGGGAGGATTGATCGATGGAATGTTGATTCATTTTAGACACTTTAGTAACTGCTTCTTTCGTCTGACTTTTATCTATATCGTCACAGATATTTCAGTAGTTAGAAGAAGCAGTTCCTGTAGTGACTAATATCAATCCTTTTTCTTTATCGACATATACATACACATATATATCCGTGTGTGTGTGTGTGTGTGTGTGTGTGTGTGTGTGTGTGTGTGTGTGTGAGTGTGTGCGTGCGTGCGCGCGCACTCACGAACGCAAATGTGTAATACTGTGTCTGTGTGTCTGAGTCAGATGCGTGTTGTTGCAAGTGGATGTGTAACTGTATTATCCTAAACGGCATATCATAGTGCGTTTTTATCTTTTTGCCCTTTTCTTAATATTTCATTCTTAATGTATATGTATGCCACAGCCACCCCATCTCTCTGTCTCTGTCTCTCTCTCTCTCTGTTTTTGAACGATTTCTTGTTTTTGAATAACTTACATTCTCCTT
This sequence comes from Sepioteuthis lessoniana, assembly GCA_963585895.1. Lineage (NCBI taxonomy): Eukaryota > Metazoa > Mollusca > Cephalopoda > Myopsida > Loliginidae > Sepioteuthis > Sepioteuthis lessoniana. The sequence goes on from OY757938.1 coordinate 36,991,373, forward strand.
GTAACTCGTCCGGCTGATCATTCCTCTTTTTATTCTTTGTCGTCTCCAACAACATTATGTATTGTTTTTATTTTTGCTGTTACTCAGCAATTTCCCCTTGTCTACTCGCTTAAGTTTTCCTGAATACTAAAATGTCCCCGATGATACACCTCTGACTAATGTCAGATAAAAGATGTAGCTTCTCAGGAGATGGACTATTGATCCATATTTTCGCACTTCATTCAAATTGTCTATTCATAAACACACACATACACACACACACATATATGATTGAGACACTTTCGCTGAGGTCCTTAGAAAAACTTGAATTCATGTCTTCTCCTCTTATCAAGGGATAAATAGCCGGAAATACTTGGTTGTTAATGTTAGTAGAACAACTGATTGAAAGGAAAAAAATATCTTCGAATTCAATTCAGTTGTCTGCTAAAAACCGACCTTACCCGTTGCTAAAAGTCTTGGCTTACACACACACACACACACACACACACACATACATATATATATATATATATATATATATATATATATATATATATATATATAGGTCTTTCGCGACGATCCCAAAGGATTAAGGCTCAAAAATGCAGTTGAACATTTAAACCGTTGAGCCAGTTTATAGTAGCAAAAGTTGGATTAAACATGACACAATTACACACAGCCATAGTTTTTTGATAAGTTGATCACAAGAAAATGGTCTACCGATGAGCTATGTATTCTTTTGAGGACTACTACTTCCTTTTCCTTGTCTGATTGCATTGTAATTGTTCATAGATTGTATACCTTTTATCAAGGATGGATTAGACCGACGGTAACTCTATTTAAAAACCTTTTAGAGTAATGGATAATTGGAGAAATGAGATAGAATTAGAGAAGGAGAAAGAAAAGAATTAATGAGGATAGGGAATGGAAGTTTGAGAAAACATTGTGGACAACGAGGTTTGGTTAGGGCAGATGACAGTGTTTAGTTGCAAAGATGAGTGATAGAAAACACGGACGATATGTATCGCTTCTAATAAGCTTACCACATTTTGTAACCTGTTGGTAATTGAATAATATATATATATATATATATATATATATATATATATATATATATATATATATATATATAAAAGACAATTTTATTGCTACTCAAACCTCCTTTTCATTTCATTTAAAAGTTTCGTTCGCTAGCTTTCAATACGGATACAGTAAGCATACTAAGTAGCAACATTCATACGATCCTAATTACAGCCTTGCCAAATCAAAAGACTACAGACTGCCCTACTACTTACCCATTTCTATAGATGTGACGATTTCCTGTCTTTCCCAACAATATTATCTAGAAGCAAAATCTTATGCTGTCCTCTTTTGGAAGTTAGCTCGAAGAGCCTATTTGCTATGATTATCATAGAAGGTATTTATTGATATATGTATAATTCTGCTTATATTTCTAAAAATTATTTAAGTCTATCAAAAAAAAACTTACGCTTTGAAATAAATTTCAGACTAATTACGTCACGTAGATTTGAAACAGAATTCTACTAACGATAATATAATGCTAATATTTTCTCCATTTTTTTCATTTAATTTTCGTGAATATAATTAAGAAGTATATTTCATATTAAAATTGACACGATGAAACCGAAACGCATAACATTGTCAGAATACTCAACTATGTATAAGTATATATAAGCATCTATGAATATGTATTTGTAAATGATATGGATACGCACAAATCCAGTATATGTATGTATGCGTGGGTGTGTTTATGTGTGTTTATGCTAATAGACATATGTTTTTGAAAATAACGGACTATGATTTAGAGGTAAGTTTTAATTCAGTTTTTTTTTCTTTTCGAACTTGATGTGACAGCTGCTATTGTAATCACTTAAAAAACTGCTGAAAATCTCAGTTAGTGTCCCCCGAGTTAGGTTACTTTCAACCAACTCCTGTGATTTTCGAGGATGAGTGTACTCCTGTGCTATGGAATGCTAGACTGATCTTGTGCTCAAAGAACTTTTTGTGGGCGTGTTCATCATGTACAAGTGACGTCATGTGTGAATCTGTGGATCATTTAAAGAGTTGAGATAACAGCTAAAGATTACGTGACTATTAATTAATCTTAGGAGGTGCGCGTGGAGTAATGGTTATCGTCATAGGTAATGGACATGGCGACACGAGTTCAAATCCTGACCGAGACTGATTGCATTTCACATAGCACTAATACCCTTGGGAAAGGTATGAATCCAATTATTCTCCCCCCAACTATGGGTAAATAGTAGGACAGACTAGGTTCTTCAGCCTTGGTGAGGCAACTAGTCTGGGAGAAGGAAAACTCTAAATTCAAACCTGTTAAACTCCGCTTAAAAATTGACCTTGTGTCATATCCTGCCCGAGCGGAGGGGTTGGTAAATAGGATTAATTCATCGGCGATTACCTTTTGTTCAGCGTTGCTTGTCTATTCTTTACAAGTGTCGCTTCTGGTACTTGAAGTTATTTTTTTGCAGTTATTAAATATTCTTTTCAAGAACGTTTTGATATTTGTGGAGGTATTATGATTCTTTTAGATGAGTTGGTGCGTACGTGTATTGTAATTGAACGGCTCATAGGAAATTGAATGAATAGATAAATAAATAATTAAATATAGCAGACAGTGCTATCCGAAGGACCACCCCGAGGCTGTTGTTGTGGTTGGGGATGAATAAAGAAAACTGGAGGTCTGAAATCACGTGCGCATGTTCACAGGAAGCGGATGTCTGCTACCGACACGACAGGCAGAAGTATGGGAACAACTTTTGTCCTTTCAAAAGTCCACGGCAAGATGCAATAAGATGAGGACGTGAGTAGAAAACGAACCACGAAGATTTAAGGAGTAGAAATTTTACGTACTTCAAATTCTGGGGCACCCCAAAGGGGGTGTAAGACTCAGTCGACAAGCATGTTAGAACCAGAACTGTGTTTGTTTATCTTTTTCTCACTATGATATGCCGCTCATTTTGGTCTAGTCGACGATCGTCTCATGTTTCGATACTGCCTTTATTTCCCCTGGCAGCTACTTGTTACCTCATATTAAATACATCGTTTGTGTATGTGTAACAGATTTCTGCATTTGTCAACTTGTTACCACGGTGGCATCAGAATGAGGGTTAAAGTCTCTTTAGTGCCGCTCTGGTACAAATGTTGAATAAAGGATAGGATATTCTTCGAGAATGGGTGGTGGTTGTGCGTCCGATATTTGAATTGAGTGTTGTTTTGTAATCATTTGAATCACTGATGCAATCTACCAAAGAAGTGATATAAAATAATATTTCTACATAGTGGAGTTTTTTCAATTGCAATATTGTTAGTAAGGTTGATTTTTTCAAGGATATGATGAGTTTTATAAGTTTATTGCTTTCTGTAACTGATAAGTATCTATATATATTTTTGATGACGGATTAATATTGTGCATATTTGTCACACTTTTTGGTTGCAGTAAAATAAGTTGATGGTATTTTTGATTTTTTTGGATGATGCCAAAAGTTTCTTTTTATTGAGGTCTGTGAAATTATTTTGATTTGTGCATGTACTTTCTGGTTGAGGAATTCATTATTAATTGAAGTTTGTTTAATGTTCTTTAGTACTTTGTAGAAAAGTATGTAAGAGAAGGAGATAAGTTTTGCTTAATTAAACATTTTTTAAGTCTATCATATATTTTTGTAGGCTGTCACAGTGATTATTGAGGTTGGTGAATTTCTTGCAAGTGTTCTACTTTATAAATGGAGGTGGTAAGTCTATGACTGCTAAAGTCGACTAAAACATCAAGAAAGAGTAGTTTATTGTTGATATCGAGTTCATAAGTGAATTGAAAGAGGAAGTTACGCTCGAATAATCCCTTTAAGCTTTGTGATTTCACCAACGTTTTTAAATATGTCAATATATCGGACAAATATAATAGGTTTTGCGGACTTGTTGAAGAATATGCTTTTTAAGCGATCCAAAGAGAGTCCAAGTAGAATATTTTATGAAACCAGAATGTTCATCAATTAAAGAAAATGTTTTGCGTCTTATCTATTAATCAGTTTTAGATAAAATAATCCTTTGATTATTCAATACTTTTTGCCAGGGTTATATATATATATATATATATACATTGATAAGCTGGGGCTGTAGATTACACCGCTGTCCCTCTTCAGAGGGGTAAGATACCGTAACGAATGTCCTGTAATGACACAAAAAATTGATGGTGAGTTTCCAGTAATGCAGTGGCATTGGGGAATGTGGAGTACCATGTCATTGCAATAGCTCCAAAGTCCACTCTGGCCCGAAATGTAGCACTTGATAGGTCCCTATCAATGGATTAAATTCAACTAAACTGCATTCTTCTGCTGAACTGAATTATTTGAATTAGAATTGTGTGACTAAACTGAATTCCTTGCAGTAGAAATATTTTCACAATTAAACTTTATACTTATGCTAAACTGAATAGTTTAAAATAAAATTAATTATTTGTATAAAAATGGATTTGGCATTAAATAACCTACAAAGGTTGATATGCCATAAAACCCAACCAATAAAACAACCAACTGATAAGCCAACAGCCGAATTAACTGTTCGTTCTTTATGTACCTTAAAGAAATGCTGATGTAGAAACTTAATCAAGTGAAGCAAAGGGAAGGAAAGATAATATAAAGATATACCAAATATTGATTTTACATTTATTTTTCTCAAGGTTTTACTCACGTTTAAAATGCTATATACATTTACTCTGGATTGTCTATCTATCATCAAAATCCACCGCAGGCTAAGTTTGGAGGTGTTTGGAGGATTTTTGGATGGGGTTGGATATGACACCGACTGAAACGAACAAGGAGAAAGCTTGCGTTTTGAGTTTTTGATGGCGGATTTATTGAGTATTACAACAATGATGTGATTCTGGGATTTGAGCACCTTTTAGATGCCTCTTTTTATTTATTTTCACTTTGATAGATAGAATGGAAACTCTCGGGAATTTCTAACCTGATATATAAAAACTTTTGTTAACGTAGAAATCAAAATTAGACAACGAGTTTGATGGTATCTTTTTTTTCTTTTGTAACCAAGATAAGGACCCCAACTCTATGAGACACCCTCATGTGCATGTGCGTGCACATGTATCCATGTGTGTGTGTGTGTGTGTGTGTGCGCGCGCACGCGCGCACGTTATTTTGTAATAACATGGATTTATGTGTGGATTTGATAACGGGTATAAGAATGATTACATAAAAATGTGGTAATTACTCTTTTAGCAAGAGTACCTTTTCCACATCATAACTATAGGGAAATATGTGGGTAAGAGCTGATGTAGGTATGGTCATCATAACAGATGGAATTACATGTCGATATTGATTATTAACTAACATTTTTATCGGGGTTACGTACTTTTGAACTGCTATATATTTATATATGTGTTTACTTCACAAGATCTGTTTTGATGGTATAAGATTCCACTGAAAGGACAAATTCTATCCAGCAACTGAAGAAAATGAATAGTTTCTCAATAAAAACTATATATTAATATCAATATTTGATTGTAGGACACAAGGGCAGAATTTTGGGTCCCTTTGTTTGAATCAAAATCATAGAAATAGTCAGGTAACCTAACTCCTTAACTCTTAAAACACAAGAAGTGCATATATATATATAAGTGTGTGTGTGTGTGTGTGTGTGTGTGTGTGTGTGTGTGTGTGTGTGTGTGTGTGTGTGTGTGTGTGTGTGTGAAAGAATGAATATTGCTATTGTTGTGAATATAGAATGATAGATTTTCTAATGTGGACGATGTTCCCCATCTAGTACCTGAAAAAATAGTGAGGAATCTTATTAATTTGCCATGATGAAAACAACGACATTCCAATATAAAATTCAGACAATGACGCCCAAAGAAGAAAATCTAATCTAAATATCTAACAGAGAGAATGGTTGGAAGAAGGCTAAAGAATGAAAGAAAGAGATAAGATAAAAGAACTCTCAGGTTCATTATAATTGTATTATATTATCCAAAATTTGAGATACGCCACATTCTAATACAATTAAATGCGTCTTTACGTACACCTGTGGTTGATAACTGATCAGTTGACAGAGGAATATAATGGTCACAAGGCGCTAAGGAAAATTAAACCAGCGTTGAAAATAGAAACAAAAATCTATCTTCAAATTTTGAGAATGAACGATTGGGTAAGAATAAGCAGCGTTTTTTATTAGACATTTTTTTCTGTATCCTTTCGAGCATATTGATTTTAGAAGAACCAAATTGTGCTCAAAGCCATGAAGTATGCAACCGAATGATTCTCGATTATGAATTACAAAAACGAACGATTGTCATAGCGCAAAAAAATTTAACTAATATAATCGTAGGGACTTCCTCATTTGATTAGCGTATGCAAATGATCAATATACATTTTATGTATGCATGTCGGGTGTGTACATGTATGTTAGTATGTACGTGTTGAGGATTTGAAATATATATATATATATATATATATATATATATATATATATATATATTAGAGGAAATACAAATAACAGAAGAGTTTTAAATCCTAAAAATATTACAATTTTCTACATTTTATAATGGATTCCTTAATTTAATTTTCACATGGATTTCGCAATCATCCGACAGAAATGTGAGAAAAATATGGAATAACCACTTTTTCACGTTTCTATCAAATGTTTCTTATAGTAACTGACTTATAGAGTCCCTAATTATATATATATATATATATATATATATATATATATATATATATATATATATATATAAACGAGTTTTTCCACCGACTTCAATCATTTCCTATCTAATGCATTATTTAAATGTTCCTTTATTGTACGGGCCAAGAATGAATTTCTTTACAAGAGAAAAAACGGCCTTTATTTCACATCAACTTTGCACAGCCTCTAGGACACAGTTAATCGTGTAAGACAATGTACCACAATATATATATTGTAACCTAGCTCCTTAACTCTTAAAACACAAGAAGTGCCTATATATATATATATATATATATATATATATATATATATATATATATATATATATATCAGGCAAAAGGCAATAAACCTAGCCTCTCGAAGGAGGGTTGAAGCCCAGTTGAACGGTGCTCTAAGACTCGAGGAGAGTCGCCCGTGTGATGCAAATGCGGGTCTTCCCCAGCACCCACGTCGGGCTGCCTCAATCGAGTTACTGCCACCGTCAGTGACAGGCACCATATTACGCATTTGTCATATGCACTAGCAACCGGATGAGTACAACGCAAGACATTTTTAAGGTGGGTTCGGTCGAAGGTCCGTCGCCCAAACACGCCAACTGGCACCAAAAATGCCCCGTCGTCATTCCCCCAAAATGGGGCACCAGGTGATAAACCTAGTACCTCTTTGGAGTGTTAGAGCCTGGTTGGACGGCTCCCCAAGACTCGAGGAGGGGCGGCCACTAAAATGAATGTTGGGCGTCTCCGGTACCCACATCAGCCAGTCTTGACCGAGTAACCGCCACCGTCAGTGACAGCACATTGGTATTTGAGTTATCTCCCTGCAATAGGGCGAATGTGGCAGAAAGCTTTCTATAGTGGGTCTGGGCGCAGGTCTGTAGGCCAGAATCACCCTGCCTTCCTAAAAATGCCTCGGACCTCGTTGGCATTCCTCTGAAAAGTGGTACCTCAGGCGCCAAGAAATAAATCTAGACCTCCACCCGCAGAGAGTTAGAGCTTGAGTGGACGTCCTCTGAGGTTTGAGGTGGTTCGACCGCTTGACGTGTATGATGGGTTCCCCTGCACCACGTCAGACCACTTCAACCGAAAAACCGCCGACTTCTACATCATTTTACCAACTTCACAATAGTTTCCAATGTATTTATGTGGAATGAGACATGCCCATCGATGTTTATGGTAGAGTATATAATAGTAAGTATGTAGACACATGTGTTGAGTTAGGTATGTCATAGTAGGAAATGAATTCAGTGACACGAGTACACATCAAGAAAGAAGATGTTTACATTTCACAATGCATTGATACCCATAGAAAGACACTTATTCAACCCCACCACTAAATCGACAGGTTATTAATAAGAAACCGAAGGCACATTAATTTAAGGACCTATTATTATTTACTCATTAGAGTTTTTAATATCAGTGTTAACTGATGGTCTTTCACCGGAGTTTGAATGACATCAAGTCTCCTCAAGTCTCCAGGACTCTTCTCAGTATTCTGGCCGTGGTGTAATGGTTATCGTCGTAGGAAATGGACACGGCGAAACAAGTTCAAATCCTGGACGAGACTGATTGCATTTCACATAGAACAAATACCCTCCAGAAAGTTATAAATCCAATTATTCTCCCTCCAGCTATGGGTAAATAGTAGGGCAGACTAGGTTCTACAGCCTTGGTGAGGCAACTAGTCAAGGAGAAGGAAAACTCTTAATTCAAACCTGTCAACTCCGACAATTTTGCAAGTTCCCTTTTTTTGTTGATTATTATAAGGTCTGCCTTCTGGCCGAGATTAGGTGATCCGTGTGTATGGCAAAGTCACATAGAAAATTATGCGTCTTATTTTCTAGGACAGGTGCTAGGTTGTGCATATACCATTTGTTCGTATGGTCAGATTTCAATTTCTTGCACATCACCCAGCGGATCACCATGCCGACCAAATCGTGTTTCGTCTTTTATTCCTTCTGCACAAATTTTCAGCATTCGCTTATTATGTGATTGATGGTTTCATCTCTGTCTCTCCATTGTCTAGATTTGCTATTTTGTTGCGTCTTATCTATTCTAGCTTTGATTTGATTGGTTCTTACGGCGCTGTTTTGTGCTGGTATTAGGAAAGATTCTGTTTCTCTCTTAAAGTTTCCTTTTCTTAGCCATGTCCAGGTTTTGTCGTATAAGATCTTTATTATTATTATTATTATTATTATTATTATTATTATTATTATTATTATTATTATTATTATTATCTGATCTGATTTGTTATCCCCCTCCTCAAAAATATGAGGCTTCCAGTGGAGAGAAAAATACTGCTCAGCTGAAAATATCTGGCTTGTAGATTCAAAAGTTAGTTGGCAAGGATTTTTTGTTTTATTTCTTTTCTTGTGTTAACTCATACTGAAGTCAATGTTTTTGCAAGTAGTTATTCTTAATCAAAAATAATAATTTATGAACAAATATATCCTCACGTAACTATTCTTAATACAAATTATTTGCTCACAGATATATGGTTTTAAGTTTTGCCTTCCAATACAGATAATATTTTCACGTGATCATTTGAATCATATCTGAGACTTTGACATGGGCAATCACTCCGGGTTATGTTGAACCTTGGAGTAATATCAACATCCTTTTTTTTTTTAGTTTTTAGAAGAAGGTACTTGATGTAAACTATTTGGACATAGATTATGTAAACATTTTAGATGATTTTTAAAAAAATAATATATGTTTAACAGGTGGGGGTGAATTTAAAATTACAGTTAGCTAGATCTGGTTATGTATGCATTGAAATTGGTATATTAGGTGAAACAAGGGGGTCATTATTAAAGAACATAGAGTAAATAGTCAGAACTTACAGAGAGTTCAAAAAGGAGATCATATTGATTGGAATTATTGTTTTCATACTCTTAGAACTAATGAAATAAGAGAAGAATTTTATAGAAATATGAAATCAGTAATAAAAATACTCCTGAATTTATCATAAAATTCTTTTAACAGGGAAAACCATTAGAAAAATTATCTTGGGACAGTAATCGACTATCTCGTAAAAGAAAGAAAAAGAAAATGTTTGAAAAAATATCAAAATCCTTGAGTTAAGCGAAATAAACATACTTGCAAAATTAGAAGTAAATAAAAATGTGAAGCATGAAAGTAAAATTCAAAAAATATCAAATATGTAAAACATAAACTAAAATTCACAAAAGAATGAGTCCACAAAAAAACAAAAATATAAGAAAGGTAAATTAACTGATACACCAACTGAAACAATTCTAGCAACATTTTTTCAGTCAGTTCAATCTTTGGAAGAATTTGGTCTTCAACAGGGAAGTTGTTTTGATTAGGCTTAAAAAATTATGGATTGACTAAGAATAAGTGCGAAAGACATAAAACTATTTTAATCCAAGTAAGGAACCTGATGAAATAAATCCTAAAATATCAAAATACTTATCAGCAAATTAAAGTTTTATCAATGTGATAAGAAAAAATTTCGAGAAGGGTAAGGGGTAAAATAAATGATTCCATTTATTTTAGAAATATCTATTGTAAAACTACAGCATAAAAAGATTCGATGTATTTGAAAAGTAATTACCGATCAGTTTGTCTAACATGTACTTTGTATAAAGTTTCTGAAAATTGATTAGATATCACATATTAAATATTCTCAGAGAAAATATAAAGTGTTATGAACATGATTTCTTCAGTGGTAAATAAACATTATCAAATATTTTGGGAAATATTGACATTATAAATGGAAGGGAATAAGGCGGATATTACATATTTGTATTTTAGCTAGGCATTTGATGCGGTATCTCATAATCGTTTACACGTAAAAAAGAAAAAAAAAATACGTATTTAAAAAAAAAGACTGTAAATATTGTAATGTATTTACTGATGAATAAAATGGCGAAAGTAAAAAAAGATAGTTATTATTTTGAAACACTGGGATCAGTACTGGGAACTTTGTTGTTTTTGATAGTATTAAATGAATTACCTAAAAAGTTAAAACCATTAATAGAATTTCTTTGATGATGTGAACCTAGTTAGTAGACTATTATCAAAGGAAATAACTCAGATGGATTTAAAAAGATTGCCATGCTGGGGTGATATTAGAAAATTAAAATTTTATGTAGAAAAATTTAAAGTACCACATATTTGATTAAAAAAACTTTAAAGTTGAATACAAAGTTTGCAATAAAAAATGAACAAATTAAACATGGAATGCAATCCAGAATATGCATTTATTGCTTAGAATATGCATTTATTGCTAACAATCATATTTTGTCTATTTTATGGAAGATAAATATAATGATTGCTTGGATTTTATATTGAGAGAGGCAAAGGTTTTACAAATATATAAAATCCTAATAAGAGTTCAGTAATTATAAAAGAACAAAGCATTTTTCAAATGTTGTTGAATGAATAAATTTCTCTGGCAGAAACTGCATCACTGCAGATATGTAACCCATCATACACACGCTCCAAATTCGTGTTCTGCATTGTTTGGGTTTTTTTTTTCTTTTGTTTTCTTTTGTTTTGTTTTTTTTGTTTTGTTTTGTTTTGTTTAGTGGCATATCACCGTCGTGGTTTATTTAATGTTAAAGCTATCTTTGTAGAAGACCAGTAGTTATACTATTTAACTAATAGCTTTGAAGAGACAAAGGGTTTCATAATTTTCTCAAAGATATGAGTCCAAAAGGAAAAGCAATGGTATGATTAAAGTTTAAACTAGCTTATTTAGAGGCCACAGTCGAACACTTTTGACTTTACTTCACCGGGACTCTCCTGCTATTGGTCTGAATGTGATATTAAACAGCTCCATTTGGTGACGTTTAGAGCATGAGGTAGTATGGGGTCACTTATTCATTGCCATTACACACTGACTGTGACCTAAATGTGTTATTATCCGTTAAGGTTAATTTTGGGAATCAAATAGATCTATTTAATTTTCACTCATTGCGAAATATTCCTGGCAGTTTTACCAGGTGGATTTTTATCTTATTTCTGAGTGACAGCAGATGTCATCAAGTCTCCTGAACTATTATAAGTATTCCCACTGATCTTAATAGCGTAGTTGTCTGAATGATCCCGGTTCTATTTCTGATGTTCAGTTTAAAGGTTTTTGGCGACCGATTCAAGAGTACAATTTATATTCAGTATTACTGCCACCTTAGTATTCCACAATATTTTAGATCTATAGCAAGATCTAAAATTTGTTTGGCTTTATTTTACATCTATGGCCTTCTGGATTGGAAAAATCCACTAAGTGGTAATTTATTTTCTTCCTGATAATTGACACTAAGTTTGGTCATCTGGTAGGATAGGGTTTGTGAATATACAATTTATCAGAATTATCAAATGTAATCGATTGCACAGTTCTCAGTGGATCAAATGTCTTACCTAGACATTACCTTAGAAAAGGCTGCTGAGAAATAATATCAGTTTTGGAGTGCTATGTATCTTTTTTCCACGACATATGTTAAAATTTCGAAAGTAAAGTATAGAACAAAACTATTTCTAAAATGTACTGTGGATTTAGACAATAATTTCCTGGAATGGTCAGAACCGTTGTTAAACAAGAAAAATATCATTTTTTCTGCAGGTTCTTTTAAATTTTTGAAATACCGGATAAATGGTCGTTGCAGAATTGTCGATTGAAATGAGAGACTTGGATAGATATTTCGATTTAATTGGAAAACAGATTTTCATTTGCCTTCTCAAATTGACAAATAATATTCTCCCATTTTTTTAAATTTTCATTTAAAGATATATCAATATTAAATCGACACAAGATGAAATAAATTTACCAAATTAGTTAACGTATAATTGGTACTAACAAAATGTTGCTTTATTTTCCATTTAACCGAATAAGTAATTGATAAAGTTATTATTAAACGTTAATTTTTTACTTTCATTGGAAAGATCATAAAATCATGATTATCAAAATTAAAAGCATATATATATATATATATATATATATATATATATATATATATATATATATATATATATATATATCATTTTAAACAGATTTGAAAGATTTAAATTTGTCAATAATTGATGAATTTACCCAATTGGTTGTTACGTAAGTAAAAAAAAAATCTTAAAAATCTTGAAATAATTTCAAAAAGGTTTTTGAATAAATTAGAACTAGAACCATTGATAGACCGTTTCATGCAACCATTTTAATTACAGGTTGATAAGTATATAACTTACTATGGTATTTACGTAAATCCAAGTAGTTGATAAAAATTAGGGACTGCTATCTTCGACTGTTACTAGATTGACAACTATTTAGGGGCAATTCAGTTTTTTACGAAAAATTAATAATACAGAAGGCTAGAACCTCATTTTTTTCCGAATGGAACAGAGTATTAGCAATATTTTCTTTTTTTGTATTTAATCGTGAAATAAGAAAATAAGCACATGAACATGGTTTTTGAAAGAAAAATTAGAAAAGTCAATGAAATATTATTTTTCTAAATTGTCCAATTATTTATTATTAAAATAATGAAATAATATTACATTTTAATTGACTTTTTAGAATTTAATGTTTTACTCAGTAATATTCTACAAACCTTTCATTGCACCTAAAGTAATGTTTTATTCTTTGTTCATACATAACTTAAAGATTTTCAGAGAATAAGCAAATAATTTACTTATATTGTAAAAGTTTGCTTAACGGTAACATTATAAGACGTAAGTTTAAAAACAACAACAAAAAAGGCTTACTTAGCAGTATATAAGTTAAAATTTGAAAGATATCAAATTAATTTAAATTACAAATGAGTGTTTGAAAAAAAATTAATTCATTTTTATAAAACATTCGACGTCTTTCTTTAAAAGAAGAAACTAAAATACAAGAAGCTTTCAAAATAGGACACTAGTGAAACGCAAATGAAACTGAAAGTTACAACCACGCAAGGAAAAAATAGAATTTTTCTTCCGAATACAAAAGACAAAACTGGAAATGACGTAAGCAAAATATTTTTACTGTAGTTTTTCATACTTTACTAGTCTAACATTTTGTAGCTTGAAAATAAATAAAATATATTAAAAGAAATAACTCTCAATTACTTCATTTAACTTTTTTTATTTTTTGATTGTAGTAGATATTGTTTATTAAATAAAATTTAGATTTAGCCTGGGATTGGAAAATAATAAATAAAAATCTAATACAAATCTAACTCCCTTTTATAAGCAGAATAAATAAATGTACAGAATTATTTCCTAAATAACCTAAAAGAAAATTATATCATAGAATTAAAAGCTCTCAAAACATTTTTTGAATTTTATTATTTACAATTCTTTTAACTGCGACCGATTTTCTTTTATTTCATGCACATCTTCAGTCTTCTGTCTTTTTATGATATACAAATAGTATCTGCCTTATTCTATATCCGTACCAATGAATAACGTCAAATACATGGTGGGGATTAAAAGTTAAGTAACCTGAAAAAAATCTCAAAATTGATTGATAATATAACTTATAAGAATTCATTCATTCGTAAATAAATATCGAAAATTTCATTAAAAATCAAATTAGTTTTAATGATAACTATTTCAATCAAGGGTGGTGATTTATTATAGAACGAAAACTCCGTAGCGGCCATGCTGTTCGTACTTAATGTATAAATTTAAAGGATGAAGTATAAACGACACCGTATTAATATACAGTAGCCCAAAATTGACATAATTCCCCATTTACTTTAATAGTCATCTATCTTTTAGTATTGGGGTCTATAATGAACAGGAATTTTCTGTCAATAAGACTTTGTTGCGAAACCGCAAACATGATGCTATTCTCGCTGGTCATTTATTTCTGCGGGTTACTAAATGTCAGACAGGTCAGGGGAAGCTATTATCTTCAGTCTCATAAACAGTTTTTGAAGTATTTGTGTGTTCTCTACAAGTTAGGGTGACTGAGAAAAAGGGTAATGATCATAGTTCAAATGATTCAACGAATAATATGTGGTTGAATTTGCTTATTAAAGAGAAAACATTAAATACTATTGATTGGAGACATAAATAATTTCCGTTTTAAAACACAATTTATTCATGAACGATTTATACATATCAATCAAAAGTTTATTCGCCATAATTTCGAATCAACACTTGCCATTTTTTAAATAGCTCATTGATTCCTCTTTAGAGATCAAGAAGTTTTTCACAAACATTTTTATCTGATCTTCATGAGAAAAAAAATGTCATTCAAAGTATTTTTTTAAAGAACGAAATAGATCGAAATCACTTGGTGCAACGTCTGCTTTATAAGATGGTTGGGGTAGAGAATAAGAGACTAAAACCAATATTCTTCCCTGCATCATTGTTGCTAAATATAGCCTTCCGTTATCACAGAGAAATACGCTTTCCTAATTGATGAGTCAGTGCCGTTTTCTTTCAATTGATGTACATGTTGCAGCTCTTGAGACTACAAGTCTGTATTGTTGCCTGTTTACGGTTTAAAAAGTCCAAATTAATAATACCAGAATGATTCCACACACAGTCAGACGTTTCTTCTATGAAGCTTCCTTTTTAGGGTAGACTGCGGAAAATTCATTGTCTTTTGCGTTGAAAATTGTCCTAAGAAAATTTTTCGTCGCCTGCATTGAAATTCTAAAGAAAAGAGTCATTTCTCTGAATGATAGGAGACTTATTGTTATAGATATGCATATTTGTTGCTCTGAATATGCATACATGTGGCTATGGATATGTAATCATCATAATTTTCTTCATTAAAAGTATAAGTACTCAACCGCTCAGCTTGATCACCTTTTTCAACTTTCTTTAACTGGCTGAAGATTGTGGATTGAGATGAGCTGTGGTCAAGTGACGGCAGATTGTGGATTGCGATGAGCTGGGTTCAAGTGACTGCATATTGTGGATTGAGATGTGATGGGATCAATTGACCACAGGTTGTGGATTAAAGTGTATTGGGGTCAAGCGACGGCAGATTGTGGATTGAGATATGTTATGATCAAGTGATGGCAGGTTGTGGATTGAGATATGCTGGGTTCAAGTGATGGCAGAGTGTGGATTTAGATGTGTTGGGGTCAATTGACGACATATTGTGCATTGAGATATACTGAGGTCAAGTGCCGGCATATTGTCGATTGAGATGTGTTGGGGTCAATTGACTGCTGACTGTGGACTGAGATATGTTGTGGTGAAGTGACAGCAGATTGTGGGCTGAAATGTGTTGGGGTGAACCGACGGCAGATTGTGGATTGAGAGGACGTTGGGTCAAGTAGCGGCGTATTATGGATTAAGACGTGTTGGTATCAACTGACAGCAGATTGTTGATTGAGATGTGTTATGGTCAAGTGTCGGAATATTCTGGATTGAGATGTGTTAAGGGACAGCAAATTGTAGAATGAGATGTGTTGGGGGTCAGGTGGCAACAGATTATGGATTATGATGTGTTGTAATCATGTGGCGGCGAATTATAGATCGATATATGTTGTTGTCAAGTGATGGAAGATTGTTGATTGAGATATGTTAAGTCAAAAGACAACAGAGTGTGGACTGAGGTGTGTTGGGGTCAAGTGACGGCAGATTATGGAAAGACGTGTTGTGTTGATTGACGAGGAATTGTGGATTGAGATGTGTTGGTGTCAAATGGCGTCAAATTGTGGATGGATATGATCAAGTGACGGCAGATTGTTGTTTGAGAAGTATTGGTGTCAAATGACGGCAGATTGGAGATTAAGATGTGTTGAAGTCAAGTAGCGGCATATTGTGCGTTAACTCATGTTGGGTTAAGTGACGGCATATATTTGATTGAGATGTGTTGGGGTAAAGTAACGGAAAATTGTTGATTGATATGTTTTGGGGTGAAGTGAAGGCAGAGTGTGTTTCGGAAAACTTGCTGCAGATTGTCAGTTGTGTTGTGGCCAAGTGAGGGCATCTTCAGGTTTGAGATGTGTTACGGTCAAGTAACGGCAGATTGTGTATTAAGATGTATTGGTGTCTATCGACGGCCGATTGTGGATTACGATGGGTTGTTGTCAAGTGACGGCAGATTGAGATAAGTTTGGGTCAATTGATTCCAGATTGTGGATTGAAATATGTTGGGGTAAAATGGCGACAGGTTGTGGATTGAAACGTGTTAGGGTCAAGTGACGGCAGAATATAGATTGAGATTCGTTGGGGTCACATGGCAGCAGTTTGTGGATTGGTATCAAGTGACTGCAGATTGTTGATTTAAATGTACTTGGGTAAATGGACGGCAGATTGTGGATTGATATGTGTTAGGGTCAAGTAGCGTGATTAATTCAAGAAAGATGGTGGATTCACATGTGTTAGAGTCACGTAGCGGATGGTTGGGGGTTGAAACGAGATGGTGTCACGGGGCGGCAGTTTGTGGATTAAGATATGTTATGGTCAAGTGACGGCATATTCTGGATTAAGATATGTTCTGTAAAAGCATATTGTGGATTGAAATGTGTTGGGGTCAACTGATGGCAGATTGTGTATTGAGTTTTGTTTGGCGTGAAGTGTCGGGATTTTGAAGATTGAAATATGCTGGGGTCACGTGACATCACATTGTGGATTAGGTGTTTTGGGGTCAAGTGACGGTATATTGTGGATCGACATATCTTGCTGTCAATTGACCGCAGATTAAGGAGTGAAGTGTGTTGGTGTCATTTGACTGCAGAATGTCATTTGAGATGTGACGGTATATTGTTGTTTGAGATGTTTAATGTTAAAATGAGGGCTGATTTTGGATTGAGACGTATTGGAGTTAAGTGACTGGAGATTGGGGATTGAACTTTGTTAGGGTCAAATGGTGGCAGAATGTAGATTGAGATGTGTTGGGGTCAAGTGACGGCAGATTGTGGATTGAGATCTGTTGGGGTCAAATGACACTAGATTGTGTATGGAGATGAGTTGGAGTCAATTTAATGAAGATTGTGGTTCGAGATGTGTTGGCGTGAAATGACGACAGATTGAGATGTATTAGGGTTAAGTGACGGATGATTTTGAATTGAGATATGTTGTAATCTATTGACGATAGATGGCAGATTGAGATGTGTTAGTGTCAGTTGACGGCAGATTGTCAACTGAAATATGTAGGTGTCAAGAGGCGGCGGATTGTGGATTGAAATGTTTTGGGGTCAACTGCCGGCAGATTGTGGATTGTTCTATGTTGAGCTCAAGTGACGGCAGATTATGGATTGAAATGTTTTTTTAAGTGACATCTGATTGTGGATTGAGATGTGTTAGGGTCTATTAATTGCAGATTGTAGATTGAGATGTCTTTGAGTGAAGAGAAGGCAGATTGTGTTGGAGTCAATAACAGCAGATTGTGGATGCGTTGTGTTCGATTAGCGGCAATTTGTGCATTGAGATGTGTAGTGTTCAAGTAACGGCAGATCGCTAATTGAGATATGTTGGTGTCATATGACAGCAGATTGTTAATTGAGATATGTTGGGTACGACTGACGGCAGATTGTGAACTGAGGTATAGTAGGGTCAAGTGACGGCAGATTGCGTATTGAGATGTATTCGGTTCAAGCAAGGGTAGATTGAGGATTGACATGTGTTGGAGTCAATTGACAATAAATTGTAGATTAAGATGTGTTGGGGTCAAGTGCAGCTGATTTTGTATTGAGATACGCTGGGGTTAAGTGGCGGCAGATTGGGGACTGTGATGTCCCGGTCAAGAGACAGCAGATTCTGGATTAAGATATGTTATGTTCAAGGAACGACAGATAGAGATACGTTGGCGTCAAAGCCCCATGAATTCAAGGCTTCTTCTACACCCATTCCAGGGGGTATACCGACAATCACTGCGACAAAATAACAAGATACACAGAATCTAATTCGTGCACTGAACAACACGACCGGTCGAAGTGTATTCTGTTGTATTACTTATAGATACAGTCTCGAGGGAGCACTGTACTAAACATTCCTCAGATCAGTCTATCCTGTCCAAGGAGGGGCTCAAGAACTCCACAACAATAGTAAGTCAGCTTTTGTGGGTTATCTATTAATAAATCATCTTCATACATGATTTATATGTGAATATTTTTAAGTAACATTTTTAAATCAGCAAGAAATCATTTGGTTGCACACAAATAGTTTCAAATATTGGTATTGTTTTCAGAGTTAAATGGTTTCAAGTCCTTTTATCTATCAATAAAAGTTCAATATCCACACAGCTGAATTGTTTCAAATATTTCTATGTAATACTAATAGTTCAATTTAACATTAATCTTTTGTTTATACGCAGTTAAATCATATGAATTATAGTAAATCGTTAAATAGCTCACTTTGACCCAAAGATTTTGATTAAATCTTTTTAACTGCACATTGGCATAATGGTTAGAGTGTTCGCCAATTGCCCGTGATACCTTCGTTAGATCCCGCTCATGTCATACCAAAGACGCAAAAATGGTACTTGTGCCTCCTAGCTTAACATTCAGCATTATAAGGTATGCATCAAGGGTAAAGTGCGACAATCCAGAGAAAGGAATGCCCCCTCCCTTACACCATGTTGTAGTAGCTATTGAAAAGGGAGACTGCGAGTCACCAACCTAACATACACAGTTGACTTACTTTTACGATGGTAAAGGCATTGAAGCAACTAAAGTGTAGAAGAAAGTGCCACCGATTGATCTGATTACTTTCTCAAGTTTTGATTCCGTATTTATATATACGAGAGTCCTTCAAAATATCTAATCCTCGACTGTATTTTAGAATTGTTTACATCCCTCATCTTTGTATAGGCCACATCTGCACGGAAATTGAAACAGAAATATTCAGCTATGGCTCTTCTTTTTTGGTGAGGCTTTTGAACTTTTTGAACAACTCTCATATATATATATATATATATATATACGCGTGAGTTGTGGGTGTCTGTGTGTGTGCGTGTGTGTCTGCACGTGCATTCTTTCCTATGAATATGTCTTGGTCAGCTTTTTACAACCTGTATTAAAAAAATCGGGATCAAGTGATAACATTAATACATCATATCAAACAAGCTACCCGACATTGAACTAAAACCCCCACATCGTAAATAAACATTGATGAAAGGAATAATGAATAAATAAACATATCTTTGTGGTAATTTACATAAAATAAAAGAAAAACGTTCGCAAACTTAAAGCTTTGAAATTTGCGTCCAAATAAATATTCGATAAATAAACAGTGACATTTTGTTTATATCCGTTATAAAAGGTTTTCTATAGCTTCGAGAAATATGTTCGTGCTATTTGTTGGTCCGATAACAGTATATAAAATAAATATATAAAAGTAATACTGATAACTTATATATATATATATATATATATATATATATATATATATATATATATATATATATATATATATATATAACTTTTCCGCTTGCACACGTTAAAATACCTTTAAAAATACTAACATCTCCCCCTATAATTCAATAAATATTAAATGCATACATGTAATTACAGATATACACAGAAATTTGTGTAATAATTCCTACTCAGATTTTTTTAAATAATCAAGGAAATATATCGTATCATAATTCACCAAAGACCTATTCATCCATTCGGGTAAAACATTTCCATTTTTGGCTGTATTTCAACCGATCTTTCTGATAGATTCATGCCTGAAAGGAGTCTGAAACTGAGTGTTTTATGAGCTCTGTCTCTCATTCATTGTTTTACTGTCTTCTTCGCTATAATAGAACACTCGTCTCACTGTGGCAGCCTCCAACTACCATTAATAGAAAAACCCAATGTGATTGACATCAAAACTGCTGCCCTTACAATTCTCGCGTGGTGCAAGAGACGTTCACACATTAAGGTCATCCAATCACTAAATTACCGGGATAGAGACAAGTAACAACCATTGCTATTGGAGGTGAAATACAATTTATCAAAGAAGTTTTCTTTCCTTGATTCACTTGAAAATAGCATTTACTTCGTTTGTTATTCTTTTTTTTAGATCTGTCTAGTGAAAAGTTGTTACATCACCAATACAGTGAGTAAGATTTTTTGTGACCACATGTTTGACTGTGTTCTTTCCAGATATAAAGTCATCGTTATCTTCTTATCTCGTATTCGTCTACCACTAAGCTACACAACTCTGCTGGTAATCGGCAAGCACTTATATCCTTTGAGATTTTGCTTCTTTAATTCCATTGATTACTTTAGAATTAGCTATAGGCATCAGACTTTTGATCTTCAGTTGGTGGTCCATTTTACAGCTGATTGGAGTTGGGTTGTACAAATCATCTGAAGAAAAATATTACCATTCATTCAGCATTTTTTTAGTCTAAGGATTGCGATGAATGTTATTCGCAGGCTTTATATTTTCTTTATATTGGTGTACTTGTAAAATCTCGAAAGTGTACTGAAGGTATAAAGACATTTGCATACATTTAACAGATAAATATACACGTATACACACACACACACACACACATATATATATATATATATATATATATATATATATATATATAACATCATAAATGCATACACTGAAACGAATGTGTACACTAAGTGGTATATGTATCATTGATATGAACTGTACATTCCTATGTCAACTCTTATTATCAGAATTATAAATTCTGATTACGTGGAGATTTTTACATTCTCATCATGTAATGAATTCATTTGAGTTCTTGATGTAGTTTTATAGAAAGAACCAGTATAACCTGAGGAAAAAAAAAAACAAAAAAAAAAAAACAATCTCCATTAAAACATTCTAGTTAGAATGGTTGTTCACAACTGTTTCTAATAATAATCCATAGAGACATCGAAAAAAACTCTCAATCAGCTATAGACCGATAATGTGTCTACTTATTATGTAGAAAATCATGCAGTATAGATTAGGGCGGAATTCTTAAGTAAACTGCAGTCTATTTCCAGAAGAACAGAAAGGATGCCACCGGCTATTTAGAGGAACAGATGATTTATGGTACATTGATCAGCACATCTTCATCGAGAGCAAAATGAGGCGGAAAAATGTCGCCAAGGTGTGGATTGACAACAAAAAGACTTATGATATGGTCCCACAATCCTGGATACTATATTGACAAATATGTACAAGCCAAAAAATATAGTATGCTTTGAAAAACTGGAAAATGTAATTGATAACTGGAGATGAAAATTCAGAGAGGAATCTTCCAGGGAGATGCGGTGTCACCATTACGATTTGTAATAAGATTAATGCCACTCTATCACCTAATTTGGAAGTGCACTGAAGGCACTTTAAAATGAATTGCAAGGAAAGATTAATCACCTTACGCACTTGGACGATGTAAAAAATTTTGCAAAAACTGGAAAACGTATTGGAGACTGATGCAAACAATTTGTATATTCTACCAGCAAGTAGGAATTAAATTTTCCTTAGAAAAATCTGCTATGCTCATGATGAAAAGTGGGAAAAGAAAACTAACGGAAGAAATAGAACAGATACATCAAGAAAGAATCAGAACGCTCGGAGAAAAGGAAAATTATAAGTACTTGGGAATATTGTAAGCAGACTCCATCAAACAAGCGGAGACGAAAGGAAAACTAAGCTAAGAGTTCCTCAGATGAACGAGAAAGCTTCTGGAAGCGAAGCTGTGCAGCAATTCTCATGGAAAGTATAAAGACCTGTCCCACCCTTTGAAAGATACTACGGACAAGGGGATAACTTAGACAAATGACCTAGATGACAAGAAACCTGATGACCATGAGCAATACTTTAAGCCCAAGAGATGACATAGACAAACTCTATATGAAAAGAAAAGAAGGAGGAAGAGCACTATTCAGTATTGAAGGTAGCGTAAAAGCATCAATACAAGGACTCAAGGACTAGATTAAAAAGAGCAAATAAGGTCTAATTATAATGTCCAATAATATAACTGACAACATTATCACAAGTAAAACAGCAATAACAAGGTAACAGAGATGAGAAGAAAACGAACTGTACGATTATTTCAAGTGACCAACAGGCGATAGCTCACATGAGAACACCTGGACATGGCTACGAAACGAAATATTAAGACAGAAACTGAATCTTTTCTCATGGCAGCATAAAACAACACCATATGGACTAATTATATTAAAGTGAAAATTGATTTTACGCAACAGAATCGCTAGTCGTGATTGATATGAAACGATTAATCACATAATAACCTAAAGTAGCAAGTTGGCGCAAACGGAGTATAATACTAGACACGACTAGGAGGGAAACATCATCAGTGGAAAATAGTGCAAAAAATTGAAATCTGGCCTTACTACCATAGCATAAATAAATAAGCAAACAAATAAATATATATAAAACTTTTCTTTTTTTAAATAGAATTATATTGTGAATTGAATTATTATAACCAGAAAATCCGGCGACCACTTGCGCGCGACGTAGGGAAACACTACACAATTGTTTCGACCTTATTATGTCTCATCATCAGTGTATCCCATGATCCTCCCCGCTGGAGATCGAACAAGCAACCACAGAATTCAGAGCTGAAAGTCTATTAGTGAGCCATCAGTCCATATCGCACAGTAGTGATGCCAACTCAAGTAGTCATAAATATATCAACCAAATTAATAGAAAGAAATTAAAAAGAGAACGTGAGATCACACGTAAAATACGGGGAACAAGAAATAAGTATGTTTAGCTTTAGTGAAAAAGTGTGAAAAATGTGAGGAAAAACATCAATTAATGAAAGATTGAAAATATCATAGCTATTTAAACCAATATTCTTGAAAAGGTGGGAAGTTGAAAAACTCGAACAATTATTGATAGATTGAGAAAGTGAAATAGTATCGACTTAAAAATGCGTCTCAATATTTTCTCATTGATGTGGCTGAATTAAAATTGAAGTTGTGGTTGGGTTTAGATTTGTGTTTGAGAAGTGCATTATTAATATTACCCACTCTAATATATCTCCAATATCTGTATATACGTTTCTGGACATTTCAAGACGTTTCGCCTATATTTTTAAACTTAGAGTCTTTGCATGATTACAGTAAACACCAGCGTCAGAAATGTAATTGCGTCGAGGACTCGAGTATACTTCCAGTTTTCCCCCTTTTTTGCCTTTTTCTGTCCATCCATTCTTTTTCTTTTTCTTTCTTTCACTTCTTCTCTATCTTCTCTTCCTTTTTCTGTCTTTTTAAAAACTTTTCTTTTCTTCTCTCTCTTCCCTCTTTTATCTTTCCTTCCTTTTCTTCATTTTCTTTTTCATCTTCTTTTCATTCTTCCGTTCTTTTCTTTTCTCCCTCTTTAATCTGTGATATCTTTTGATGGTTCTTTTTGATTTACATCATTGCCTTACACAGTCAAATGATATTTTAAAAAAACAAACGCTCATTTATTGATTAAATGGTTTGCGCCCCTTTCTCTCCATATATAATCTCCTCCCTTATTTTGAATTTCATTAGATATCCAACAGTGATCGAACAACTCACGAAAACACATTTTCTTAGTCTTGATGACGATTTATTAAAATCGAAACGTTGTAACATCGACTTACTTTCATATTAATTTTTTCACTTTGGATTATTTTATTTTTCCTTTTTTCTGCAGACGCACACATACATACATACATACATACATACATACATACATACATACATATGGACATAAATGGAAGACGAAAGTAATCCAAAGTGATGAATTTTTGAGAAAGAAAGTAGACACTATAACGTTTCCGTTTTATTAAACCATCATTAGGATTTTAAAACTGATGATACCGGGTTTAGTTGGATCAAAAGAGGATGTTTAATTAAACATGCATCATTAAAAATCCATCGTTGATCTAACAACAGTCGGTATCATCCTTTTTAATATCCTTGGGATGGTTTCGTAAAACAGCTACGTTATAGTGTCCACTTTCTTTCACAATAAATTCATTATCTTCGATTACTTTGTTTTTTAATTTTTCTCCATACTGTCGAATCCCTTACCATATATATATATATATATATATATATAATGCAAAAGATACCAAGGACCTTCAATAGGAAAAACAGTATAATCATTTGTAAATATATTCAATTTAGAAAAAGCACTGACATCTCTTGTGGCATTTTTGCTTCTTTTTAATTTATTAATGCATTATTAACTAGATGCCGTGATGGTTGATTGTATTGATTATTTCATTATCTCGTTTGGTCGGGTTGCGAGGTTTTCAGTTTGTTGTTAAGTTAGCAAAAATCTTGGTGCGGAAATGTAAGTCAAATTGGAAAGTTCAAGCGGGTGCAACGGCGCCCTGGACAGAAAGACCAAATATAAACAAAATAGATCCATGTCTAGTCGCAAGTTTTATTGAAGAAATTGAAACACAGTGATTGGGAACACGAGTGAGATGACGCAATAACTTTGAGAGCTGACATCAAACTAACGATATCTTGACTTTAGATATATAAAAATTAGTGAATTTAGGAAAAATTGTCAGAAGTTAAAAATGGGAAGTAGTTGCCAGTTGAAGTTAGACGTCGGTGTCTCTTTGTGACTTTGTTCTAAAAGCCATAACAGATTTTATATCTCCCGTGCTACTGTATGCAGTCTGAATATCGGACAGTATATCTAGATAATGAAGCGACAATTCTATTTATATATTGGACAGATTCTGTCACACCAAGACGTTTCAATAAACGATTGTTAACTGTTGACGGAGAGTTCTTCTTGTCTTTGAGTTGTTAAGACCCAGGCAACATTGTTTCAACAAATCACCCCAGTTGCAGATGAATTGTGTCATTTACTATCTGAGGATCTTTCAAACACAGCATTGACATAGATGGGATTGATTAACAAACTGCCTGGAAAAGCATTTGGCGTCGTTCCTAGGATAAGACCTTATTAAAAGTACCGTTACAATTATATTACCGAATTTGGTTCCGTTACTAGGATAAGACCAATGTTATACTAATACATCTGGTACTATAAATATTGCCATGAACCACAGTATTACATTTGGCACCAATATCAGTAACCGTGGTCAGAAGAGTGTCACAAATGGTACAAGTAACCGGACCAAGCGATACTATCACAGCATTGAGTTCGATTATGCTATAACCAACTTAATCAAAATCTATTTTTCAGATTATGAACTTTGTACTTCCTGATTTTCTAAAAAAAGAATAAAACATATAAAGACTTACATATAAATCTTTTTGAAATTTTTTTATCTTTACCAAGATAGAATAATCTGATGTTTTTCTTCCCAACATCTATGTGGAAACGTGTCTACATGTTCCTAGGATTGTTGTTTTCCTGTTTTAAAGGGATTTATGACTTCAGACAACTAAATTCACCTCCTATCAAACCCTATACTTTTATTGCCTCAGCTACAATTTTATTCCTCCAGAGATGTCAATATTAACCACTTTAAGACGTCTCGATTTAGCAAGATATAGCATTTTGTTCGCAAATGTTTCTACCTGGTTATATCACGCAGTATTGTTTATCAATTTATGTCGATAATAGAATTTGTTTTCCATTCTACCCTTACGTGAAAAACAAGCCTGGGTATCTTTCAAAAACCAGAATAAAGGTGAACCATTTAAGAAGTAAATTACAAAAATGATCTTAGACAATAAGACAGTGGGGCTTCCATTGAGAGT
Source organism: Sepioteuthis lessoniana (assembly GCA_963585895.1). NCBI lineage: Eukaryota > Metazoa > Mollusca > Cephalopoda > Myopsida > Loliginidae > Sepioteuthis > Sepioteuthis lessoniana. The sequence continues at coordinate 37,017,609 of OY757938.1, forward strand.
CAAACTCTATTATTGTTCGTCTGGTGTAGCTCGCTAAATATGACGGAGCGAACATTATATTTCGCACAAGACTACAAATACTGGGAACATAGTGAGAAATGAAATAAATTAGTATGACTGGATAACATTACAATATTCAGCTGGCTCTAAACATGATGAGTGCCTTCACAAGATCTCAAGCCTGGAGCAAATAGAAAGGCTCGAACTTATCACTCAGAAGTAATTGGCCTGAAATATTAGCTCGCTTACATTTACTCCTTAACGAAGTACCTCGGAAAATTACCAGTTCCTCAGCCTCCCTATAGTCCAGACCTTGCTCCCTGTGACTTTTGGTTATTCCCTAAGCTCAGAGGCTGTCGTTATGAGACAATTGAGGTGATGAAAGAGGCTGTGAAGAAGGTCATTGACACACTCACACAAGATGACTTCCATGGGGCCTTCCAAAAGTTGTTGGAACGGTACAACAAGTGCATTGCAGCCGGGGAAGATTACTTCGAAGGAGACAAGAGTTTCACGTGTGTACTATCAGTAAAAGTACCCTAACGAAAACAAGTCTGGAAACTTATTTAATAATCCTCGTATAATAGCTTTCAATGACCCATCAATAATTAAATGATTATAGTTTAAAGTTCAATTAAACAAAAATGAAACCGGGGAAATAATTATTATTATAATCAAACATTTACAGATGCATTAAGCAATTCATAAGGAGTTAAACAAACTAAACCAAAGTAAACTAAAAAAAATATGAGAACCAGGGAAATTCAAACTCTCTTGTAATGTCCTGCTAGTCGAGATTGGTGACACACTATAATGGTTCCACTAAAATGTAAAAGGTAGATTAAATTTGGCACGAAGCCGCAATTATCGGGACTAAAGTCTTGATTGAATTCACTTCTCACCAATAAAACATGAAATCTGATTTTTGTAAGTAGTTCTAAAAAAGCTTTTCTTTTCCTATCTAAAGTCATTAACTCAAAGATTATTTAGTTTTCAAAGTATGTGCTTTTTGTTTTATTAAAAGTCTTTATTGTAGATTTTCAATTGATCCTTACCTTTTTTTGGTTAATTCAACCGCTCGATATATTTTTTTCATTTTCTTTTTTGTCTTGATTTCATTCTTTTCACCCTAACCATTGTTCGGTTTAATTTTTGTTGGTTGGTACAAGGCTGTATGTAACGAATCACAATTAATGATCGTGTCACTATTCTGTTCTCAATAGTAATTAGCTTAACGGTTAACTTGGTACTTGTAAAAAAACGCTTTTTCCCTATTTTAAGTTATTTTACTCGTAGATAATTTAGTTTTCAATTTTTTGTTTTTGTTTTTGTTCATTTTATTTTGGTGGGGCGGATCATTTTTTGTTTAAATTCTTTATTGTAGATTTTCAATAGTTCCCTACTTATTTTTTTTATTCAGTAGCTGGATTTTTTCCTTCGATTATTTGTTTGTCTTTTTTTCCTTCACCCTGTTCTTTTTATGCTTACCGTTGTTCATTTTAATTTTTGTTTTTCTAAATCTTTTGTTTAAATTTTGGCATTTTTCCTGGTTTTCAATTTTCTTTTTGACCAAACTCAGGTTTTTTATTGTTATTTCACGTAATCTTGTTGTTGCTATTTACTTCACTTTTATTTTTTTGAATTTATTTTTCCGGTTTTCGTTTTTTTCTGCATTCCTGTCTTGTTTTACGTTGTCCCCAATACGTTACTTTTGTATTATTCCTGTAACTACTTTTATTCTATTTTCTTGATTGTTATACATCTGGCTATTGTTTTTTTGTCCATTGCTGTTTGTAATTCTTTTTTATTTGTTTCTTTTTCTCATTCATTTTTAATATATTTGTCCAGTTAAGCTTTTTTTCAAAACTATAAACTTGCTTTGCTTTTTATCTTTTTATCTTTCTCTTTCACTTTTTAAAGTTATTTTCGTTCATTTCTATTTTATTCTTTTAACCATTGTAGCCTGCTTCTTCATTCTTTTTCTTTCTTTCTTTCCACATGTTATGAATATTTCTTACTTTTTTTTTTCAGCTGGGGCTGTAGAATACACCAATTGCATCATTGCAGAGGGATAAGAAAACCCGGAAATGAGTGTCCTGTATAAGATGGAGAGGCTCCAATTCTGGAACTTTGGGGAATGTTGACTGATATTTCATTGCCATTATTTCCATCTTTGGGTCGAATAAAACTATTTACACCAATTGATACTATTTACTTGAGCGCAAAAATTATTAATGTTAAATTTAATTATTAGTATTATATAGAAATACGGTAAACAATCTAATTGCAAACAATGAATTATGTTGTCTATAGGTATCAGGGTTAGATACCGATACTTGAAACTATAACTATTCTGGGTATGATATTAAAATAGTGAAGTTCCAGTCTTCAAGATAAGAATTTGGGGAACACCTCTTCATTGGCATATTTAGCCGGTGTATTAAGCCACATAAGATCACATCGATGGTTCAAATAAAACTGTTTAATCTTTTAAAAGTGATTATTGATAATATTAAATATAATTATTTATGTCAATTTGCAATACTTGAAACAATTTAACTGAGTATATATATATATATATATATATATATATATATATATATATATATATATACGAGGATCATTAAATAAGTCTCCCGACTTTTTTCGTATGGGCACTTTTATTGATAGTCCCCTTAGAGGTTATCTCCCTTCATCCTTTCTATTCCTCGTAAGAATCATTTTCATCCCTTTATTAACAGTCATTTTTTCTTTTTTTCTTTTTTCTTTCTTTCTTTCTTTCTTTCTTTTTTTCTTTCTTATTCCATTGCATTTTTGTTGGCTTTATTTTTTTTTTTTCATATTTTTTCATGCGTCCATGTTAATTTTTACTCTAGTTATTCTTTCATGCTCAGTATTCGTCATAATTTCTTTGCTTGATGGTTTTCCTTTTGCTTTTTTTTTTCGTTTGATTAGTTTTTATTTGCTTGCTTTTTTGTTGTTTTTTTTTAAATATCGTTTTCTTTCTGTCAGTTTCTGTTTCTTTCGTTTCTTTCTGTTTCTTTACATCTGCTTTTCCTATTTTCCCTTTCTCTCTTTCTCCCTTTTCCTTCTTTTTTTTTCTGGTAGTCTTTTGTTGAACACTCTTTTCTCTTTAATAGTTTATCTTCTTCTTTAGCTTTCATTTTGTCTTTCTTTTTTGTTTCTTTCGCTTTCTTTCTTTCGTTCTTTTTTAGTCAACCTTTTCCTTATTTTCTGAATTGTTTATTCATGGATGAGTTGTTTTCTCGCGCTTTTGACTTTTAGGAATTATTTTCTTCAATCAGTTTTTTATTCACAATTTTCTTTGCTTCTCTTCGTCGTTATATCTTTTCTAAGTCTTCTTTTCTTTCTTTCATTATTATTTTTCTTTCTTTTCAGTGATTTAATGAATTAATTAGTCTTTCTAGTCCCATAAAATGCCACAAAATATTGAAACTATCGTAATTAATTCATTAAGAATCAGCTACACAAAATAATGTCGACATGAAATGTGCATGACTCACAAACATCTATGCTAGACCAGTCGGGTGAGGCTATAGATTACACCGACTGCATCTCTGCTGAGAGATAAGCCACCACAACGAGTGTCTGAGATATGACCTTAAACGATCTGATGGTGAGGTTCCAGTTACGTTGGAGCTTTATAAAATGCAGAGTACTCCTTCATTGGTATTGCTCACAGGTCCACTTTCGCCCTTAATGGTAGCACCTGATAGATTCCTATTTACGGTTCAAACAGAAGAAAATGCGTTCTTATGCTAAACTGAACTGTTTGAAATAGAACTGTATTTGACAATGAAACTGTACTTAACCTAAACTCAATTGTTTTAAATAGATATGTTTTGCCATTTAACAGTGTGAGGACAAATATGATACTTAAACTAAACTGGATTATTTGAATTAGAACTGTTTGACTAAACTAAATAGTTTGGAATATAAATGTTTATTTTTTACAATTAAACTGTGTACACATGCTCAATTGAATAGTTTGAAAAAGCACTGAATTGTTAAAATGGATTTTGGATTAAGTACCCTACAAAGGTTAATATGACATAAACCCTAACAACCAAACAATCAACTCTCCATATTACGGTTGTTGAACACTTTTAGCATAAAAATTTAATTATAAACACACACACACACACACACACACACACACATATATATATATATATATATATATATAGGATAAAAAAATTGCTTGAGCACTCAATTTAGATACTACTACCTCCTGAGTTTTCTCCTCTGATTATATATATATATATATATATATATACTAAAAATTCAGTTTGAAGTCTCTATAAATAAAGAATATTTACATCAATGATGATACATTTATAGATCAAAGAATTAACGTAGACTCAGAGTAAACATTGCTTGATGACTGTCAGTTTTTTTGCCTATAAGATCATCAGACCATCTCTCTCTATCCATCTCTGTCTCTCGCTCGCTCGCAATCTATCTGTCTATGTATATGTTCACACACACACACACACACACACACACACACACACACACACACACACACACACACACACACACACACACACACACACACATATATATATATATATATATATGTAAAAAAAAGTAAAGTTAGTGAAAGTCGCAGGCAACCAGAAGGCTCCCTTTTCAGTTGCTACAACACAAAGATGTTGGGGAGGGCGCTATTCTTTTCCCTGGATTGCTCAACTTTACTCTTGATATGTACCTTATATTGCTGAGTGTTAAGCAAAGAGGTATCAAGCACCATTTTTAAAGTCTTTGGTATGACACGACCTGGGATTAAACCCATTGGCGAACATTCAAACCACTAGACCAATGAGCCGCTCAAATTTAGGTGTGTAATATTTCCTTCGATTTATTTCATCGAACTTCTTTAGACAGGGACCGTTTTCTGAGTTTTTCTTTTTAAAAGCATGTGAAGACTAATGATAAGTTGGAGGAAAATGTATAGCTGTAGCAGGAAAGAAGGGCGGGATTTAAAGTTAAATGTATCAGGTTTAATTAAAGATTTTTGTTTTGAAAGTGGAGATAGATTTTAGGAAGCTGATAAGAAAAGGCTAGGGAAGCGTTAGATGAAGGTGTTTCAGCATATTAAATCAATCGAAATATCACACGTCTAAATTTCAGTGGAGCGTTTGATTTATCCAAATTTCCACATATTTCTATCATACTTTAGGATTCAGTACAATCTATCATATTAACATATATATATATATATATATATATATATATATATATATATATATACAGAGAGATAGAGAGTGAGGAGAGAATGAGAATAATTAACAATTATTGAATAATTAGTAGGCGTGTACTTATCAATTTGTAATATTGTACTTTCGCGCAGCAGATATTCCTACTACACAGTTATCATTACACAAGGCTAAGATTATTTTTCACTTTCTCTTAAAGGATAACTGTTAGGTACGGTTGTTTTCAGCTGACTCGTATACATTTACCAACAACATGGTTGAACAATAAGACATTTGATAAATAGGGATACAATAGAAGGATAATTGATTAAAACAAGTAAAAACCACTGAGCTAATGGAGTGAGTTTGGTTGAAGAGGTGACCTATTGTGACCTTATGCCAGACTCCAATAAGCTTCATACATATATATGCGAAATAAAGGCATGATGTGAGAAAGGTTACAAATGAAAAAATTGATGTACATTAATGATTTATATTCTTTAATATTATTCTTCAATTTCTTTCTCTTTTCTTCCTTTTTCGACAGGATTTTTTTGAAAATTCAATGTTCCTTTCTTTCTTTTCTTTCTATTTCCTGTAATTTGCCGCCTTTCAGTACTTTTCCGCCATTTTTCTCTTCTCTGCAACAATTTTTTTGTAATCAAAATACAATTTAAATTTAAACTCCTTTTAAAATACTTAAAAAAAGAATTGCTCTTTTCTCTAATTCCGTTCAAGAAGTTTTTATATTCTTTATTTTATTTCTTCTTACATTGATGCGTTTTTTTTATCAAACATTCTTTAACGTCGGCAGCATGTCGCCAATATATATATATATATATATATATATATATATATATATATATATATATATATATATATATATATATATATATATATAAGTTTCTAACAGTAGGCAAACAAGCAGTGAGTAAAGATTAAGTATGTTCATGGTAAAATTGAACAAATAAAAGAAAAGAAGCATGGGAAAGGGTTGACTACCTAAGCAGTAGACGTTGAAAATAGATTCCAATAATATAAGAAACAAACTTAAAAGAAACATTAAACGGAACTGATCAAAGCTGAACTGACAAATCAGATGAGGAGAGAAAAGAAAGATTCTAATGTTTTAGGGGGCATGTGCCGGTACATGGTCTCTTGAATCATTGAATACCTTATACCTGTTCATGGTGTATACTTACGACGAAGGCGTGGTAATTGTTAACTTCAAAGTAAACAGAACCGGCAAGCCAAGTTCAAATTCAGGGACGAGTCTATGTGTTTAACTTATTTATGAGAAATTGTTTGTCTGTATGTTTTTATGGAGCATAAATGTATGATAGCTGAAAATCACCAACAACTGATATAATAAACTGGTAGAGTGGGTTTCACGGAGTAGCCACTTAAGTCGAAGGAAACCCGAGAAATGTTCGCATTAACTCTGGCATACAGCTATTCTATGGGTCACTCATTAAAGATGTGTCGATATCTCTTATCTTTGACATCTAGATTGACATCTTAAATGTACATTTATTCATAGAGACACGCTGTCAGCAGGTCTTAGAATACTCTGACCATCTCCCCCTACGTGGGGGTAAGAGTCACCCCAAAAAGGTTGGTTTGAGTATGACACTAAACTAAATCTGGTGGTGAGACTCCTCTTCTAAAGCTCTATGGATCATTAAGAACCCTTTCATTCCATTAATCCCACTTGTGTCCCTTCTGTGGGTCAATTAGATCTATTTAAGAATTATTTATATTCGAGAGGACTGCGTGTAAAATATAATCTTAGGAAAAAAAAACAACAAAAAATAAACGAACAATGGACGCAATTTCCAATATTAGCATGAAAAAATTCCTTGCTCTTTTAATCAATCAATCGATCAATCATTACACGCAAATATGTGTAGCCAGATTTTAAAGAATGTTTAGTGTCATAGAAGGTATGCGAATGTACCCCTTTTAATATTCGGCATAAAGTCCTTACTTTTAAAAATGATTACCCATTTAGGAAACAAGGAATTGTATTAACGGCTCGTTCGGGTACACTTGCACAATTCTGTTTTTTGCTCAAAATATTGAGTCGGCTGATGAAAAAATATATAAGTGAGAAATATTTACATTTGTTTTACTTTCTAGGTATATAAACGCATGTAGGCATGCGTATATGAATTATCAACTCACGCACGCATATATACCATCATCGTCATTATTAAGTAATGCTGACGGTATAAATTCACTTGACTCTCTCTCGCCTTCAATCCCTATCGTCCATTGCACTTGTTATGCCCTCTGAATGACACCATGTGTTGGCACAGAGCTGATGATATAAATTTTTACTGGCCGGCTATCACTGGTTTGTACATATGAGTAAGCCCACAGGAAAACATCGCTTATGAGTTCTCTGCTTTCCAGAAGTATCCAACCTGTATTGTTCACCTTACTTTGTTGGTTTGTGAGATGGGAGGTAAATGGCCGTACAGCAACTCTTATGTAGGGTACTGCAGCATCCTTGTTTAGTTGACATCTGTTTTGTTTTTTTTTTATTCCAGCGTTTCGCATAAGTCCTGTTTGTGCTGCTTTTTACTAATGCAGTTACCGCTTGGAACAATTATCCTTGAACTTTTTGAGAGAGAGATTACATTTCCACATGGTCGATAACCTGTCAATAACAGTTAATGCCTATTCTATGTGTATGTTGATTTTGCTTTCTATAGATGAGATAATGCTACCTAGGTATGTGAATTAATCTACTAATTTCAGAGGTATGTCATTTAATATAGAGATATCAACATTTCGTTTAAAGCATATCAACATTTTTTATTCTGAGTTTACGTAGACGCCAATGCCTTTTACTGCCTATTCCAAGCAATGCAGTAGGGATTCGGCTCGTGGAGATATATGTCTTTCTTGGGTGAGACCATTTCGGTAGATCATCAATCATAAGTATCAGCCAACCTGAGATGTTTTTACATAAGCACAAACACATACGTGTGTGTGTGTGTGTGTGTGAGTGTGTGTGTGCGGGTGGTTGTTGTAGGAATATATGTTGTCTGCATTTATGCGCACGCGTGTATTTAAATACTCAATTTTGTAGTATCGATTTAAAATATAAAAAGTATATGAAGTTTTCAGATGCACTCACATACCCTCAGTATATATATGTGTGTGTCTGTATGAGTCTGTATATATGTGTACGTAAGTGTACATTGAATAACATTATTTTGACAGATATATATATATATATATATATATATATATATATATATATATATATATATATATCGATTTTAATTGATTTGCGTATTTGTGTGCATAACTTGAATATATAATGCAGCGTATATGTGCGCATGTTTATTTAAATGAATGATTGTGCAGAACACACACACACACACACACACACACACACAGACACACACACACACACACACACACACACACACACACACACACGGCCCACCCATGTACAAGAGGATTTCCAAGTGAAAATCGATTTAACAAAAAATATATAAGAAAAACAAGAAGGTGTAAGACGTTTGGAAAATCACAGTGACTGTGGGGGATTTTGTTGTTGTTGTTGTAAATTTCTTTTGAGATATTTGAAAAAGTCAGAGTGACGTTGTCGTTACGTTTTTATTTTCTCTCCATATTTTTTTTTCCTTTTATTATGTTTTTTTTCCTACAGTAAAAGCAGAGTGAACACAAAAGATGAACGGAAGAAGTAGAAAAAACCTGTAGAAGTAAATATAGTTAAATAAAAAGTTAAAATATAAACGACATTAAATAAAGGAGTTACATGAATTGAGAAAATAATTTCATTGGTTATGAAGTTGAACGGCGGAGACAGGTAAGATAAGCTTAATATGCCTACGTGGGGGTGGCTGTTATTTAAATAGTAAATGAATAAATAAATAAATAAACAAATAAAAAAAATCTCTTTTCGCCAACGACATTCAAATGATTCCCGCGACGCTGGGAAAGAAGGTCGGAAATGCGAAAGAAAGAAATCAAGAGAGAAAAGCAACAAAACTATATTGAAAAGCTAAGAAAACGACACAAGCTGAAAATGCTATAATGCAGATGGTTATATGAAAGGATCATTGAAAGTCGAGGAGAAAGTAAGAGAGGAAAAATTAATGAATGAATGTGTCATTGAATGGGAGTATGACAAAAAGAGAGAAAAAAAAAAGACTTGCCGCCGATAAGAGAGATAGGAAAATCGCTTCCAGTTGGTGGGTAAATGCTTTACAAAAGGTGTAATTGATGGAAACACGGTAATGAATATACGTAGACTATTGACCGGCTAAATAAGAAGCGTCTGAAAGAAGTAAAAGAGAAAAGAATTGAGAAAAACGTGTGGAAGAGGATAGGGAGGTGAAATGTAGAAAACTGAACTGCAGTAGGAAAAATGAAGAAAAGAATAAAGAATTAAGGGTCGAGTGAACAAAAGGAAGAAAGAAATTAGAAAGAAAAGAAAATAATAAGTAGAAAATAAGTAGAAAAGATATTAAGAAAGTAGATTGGTTGGTTGGTTGGTTAGTGTTTAATGGTGTATCAAGCCTTCCAGGTAAATCAATGCCAAATCTTATATATATATATATATCGTAGAAAAGGTAAAACGGAAGAAAAATATGCTTATTTTCCAACACGTTTCAACTTCAATTTTTTTTAAATGCAAAAATGTTTTGTCAAAATTATTCTAGTATGAGAAATAATTATGATTGATAAATTTTGATTCAATTAGAAATCTTTATCAAGTCTTGAAGATATTACTATGTAAACAAACGGATTAATACTGCTCGATATGTTCAAATTTCGTCATATCAACATATCAACCAGTATTAATCGTTTTTTTCACAGAGTAAAATAAAGTGCGTGAGTGTAAATATGAAAATATAAAAAACAATATGTTCAAAAAATAAATAATATTTTTAAATGAAACACCATCACATAATTACATTGCCCTAAAGATTAAAGAAGAAAACGAAGCAAATAATGTTGGTATATTGTCCATATAAAATTAAAAACTAGCTTTAAATATATGTTTTTTTACATTATCATATTGACATAGAGTCGGATTTAGTACACTTATATATATATATATATATATATATATATATATATATATATATATATATATATATATATATATATACGGTAATGAAAATATTACATGGTTGATATTGGGATTTAAGACATTTCAATATTTGTTGGTTATTTAAAGCCCAAACCTTTCCTTCCTTAATATGACGTGAAACCTCAGAAACACGCGTTGGAGGAGAATAGATAACCTAAATGTATGTTATTTTTTAGACATATTCTATTTCAAGTCTCTCTCTCTATATATATATAAATATATATATATAATTTGAAAATAAATTATTCGTAGGTAATTTTTTTTTAAACAAGCCAGAGTTTCTTTATTTTCTCATAGTTAAATATTTTTAATTATTGGTATTTAACTCAAATAACTATCTTCAAAATAACTCCTTTGCTGACGGTTAGATTGTTTCAAATACTGCAATGTAAACCTAACAATAGAATTCAACATCAGTCATTTCCTTGTTAAATGGTTAAACTATTCTATTTGACTATAGATGCGACGTTATTCGGAACTACCACTCAGGGTCTGCGTTAGTAACAGCAATGAAAAGATACTGTACATACCCAAAGTTCCAAGACTGGAGTCTTACCCCTCTGGGGTGATGCAGTAGGCCTTGTTCTACAGCCTCAGCTAACTGGACTGCAGCAAATGTGAACAAGTAGAATGAAGTAATAAAAAGGAACAACAACAACAACAAAAACAACAATAATAATAATAATAATAATAATAATAACTCGAATACACGCAGTTAGGAGATACAGTCAGGACATGGGAATGGAATTTGGGATAAAAAAATGTGCAATGCTTGTAATGAAAAATGGAAAATGACATCTAACTAACGGAATGGAACTACCAAATAAAGACAAGATTAGAACGCTCGCAGAAAACGAAACCTACAAATACTTGGGCATCTTGGAGGCTGATACCATCAAACAAGTGCAAATGAAAGGAAAGATTAAAAAAGAATATCCCAGGAGAACTACAAAAACTACTCGAGACAAAACTCTGTAGTAGAAACCTTACCAAAGGAATAAATACTTGGGCTGTTCCACTCGTTAGATATTAGGGACCCTCTCTCAAGTGGACCTGAGATAAACTTTTAAAAAATGGACCAAAGAACAAGAAAACTAATGACAATGTGTAAGACATTACATCCCAGAGACGACGTTGACAGACTATAAGTTTCAAGAAAAGAGTGAGGGAGAGGACTTGCCAGCATTGAAGACAGCGTTGATGCATCGATACAACGACTCTAAGACTATATACAAAAACACGATGGAGAACTGATTACAGCCATCAGAAACGATAATGATAACACGACAACAACTAGGAAACAAAATGGGAAGGAAAACAACTCTATGGACGTTTTAAACGACTAGTAAACAACATCTTACGTGAAAAACTTGGACATGGCTAAGAAAAAGAAACTTTAAGAGTGAAACAGAATCTCTCCTATAAGCAGCACAAAACAACACTATAAGAACCAATCCTATCAAAGCGAGAATAGATAAGACACAGCAAAATAGCAAATGTAGGCTTTGCGGCGACAGAGATAAAACCATCAATCACATGATAAGCGAATGCAGCAAATTAGCGCAGAAAAATATTAGACTAGACACGACTGGATGGAAAGGTGATCCACTGGAAAATGTGCAAGAAATTGAAATTCGACCATACAACAAATGGTATATGCACAACCCAGCACCTGTCCAAGAAAATAACACACATAAACTCCTATGGGACGTACACACGGATAACCTAATCTCAGCCAGAAGACCAAACCAAATAATAATCAACAACAACAACAAAAAAAGAATATGCAAAATTTGCTGTGCCGGCTGACCGCAGAATAATACTGAAAGAATGTGAAAAGAAGGATAAGTAGCTCGACCTTGCTCGGGAATTGAAAAAACTATCGAACATGCATGTGATAATTATACCAATTGTAACTTGAGCGTTTGGAATAGTAACTAAAGGATTACTAAAGGGACTGGAGGACTTGGAAGTTGTTGGACGAGTGGAGACCATCCAAACTACAGCATTATTGAGAACGTTCAGAATACTGAAAATACTCCTGGAGACATGAGGAGACTTGCTGTTACTCAAACTCTAGTGAATCACCATCGGCTAATGCTGATATGAAAACTCTAATGACTTAATAATAATAATAATAAAATGAAATAGAAATGGAAACTCAAATACACGCACTGAGAATATATTATCAAGGCATAGGGATGGAATTTGACATAGAAAATATGCCATGTTAGTAATGAAAAGCGGCAAACGGCACCTGGTGGACGGTATAGAACTACCAAATTAAGACAAGAATAGAACGCTCGTAGAAAAGGAAGCCTACAAATACTTGGAAATATTGAAAGCTGAAACCATCAAACATGTGGAGATATAAGAAAAACATTAAGAAAGAGAATCTCAGGAGAACCAGAAAGCTATTCGAGACAAAACTATACGATAGAAAACAGGGAGGAAGAGGACTTACCAGCATCCAAGACAGCATTGACGCTTCGATATAACAACTCGAAGACTACACATAAAAACGCTCAGAAGAATTCATTACAGCCACCAGCAACGATACTGACAACAGAGAGACAAACAGAACGACAATAACTAGAAAACAAAAATTGGAAGAAAAACAACTCCATAGTTACTTTAAACGGCTAATAAGCAATATCTCACACGAGAAAATATGGACGTGGCTAAGTGAAGGGAAACATTAAGAGAGAAACTTAATATCTCCTTATAGCGGCACAAAACAACGTCATAAAAACCAATTATATCAAAACGAGAATAGATAAGATGCAACAAAATAACAAATGTAGGTTTAGTGGTGATAGAGATGAAACCATCAATCATATAATAATCGAATGCAGACAATTAGGACAGAAAGCGTATATGACTAGACACGACGGGTGGGCAAGGTCATCCACTTGGAGTTGTGCTAGATATTTATATTTGACCATACGAATAAATGGTTTATGCATAACCCATCATGTCCTGAAGAATGACACATATGTACTCCTCTAGGATGTTGACATACAAACGGATCACCTAATCTCGTCCAGAAGACTAGGCCTTATAATAATCAACAAAAAATAAAGAACTTGCAAAATTGTGGATTTTGCTGTCCCGGTTTTCTACATAATAAAATCGAAAGGAAGTGAAAAGAAGGATAAGTACCTAGACATAGCAAGGGAATTGAAAAAATTGTGGAACATGAAAGTGACAATTATAACAATCGTGACTGGTGCTTTTGGTAGTCAGCAAAGGATTATTAAAGTGACTGGAGGACTTGAAAATTAGAGGACGAATTGAAACGTAAAATAATCAAAACGAAGTCACTATATACCATAACAACACGGAAAAATATTGACACAAGAGGAGAAAATAAATTTAAAGTCAATTTAGAAAATTATGCTTGAAAAGAAGACTATATTATCATATCTCAGGAAACAAGACAGGAAAAAGTCAAGTTAGAAACACAAATGTAAACAAATCATAACCAAATTTCCCAACGGGCATCGTCACTGCTAATTTATGCAAGAGCTCAATTAGCAAGTGATGAAATCGATGTTCCAATAAAGAATCCGAAAACAAATACAAAACCTGGATGGAAAATTAGGTTAGAAGGGCAGGTAAAGAAACTGCGATTATAAGCGAAGATGCTAAGGAAAGAAAAGAAACACAAGGATACGTTGGGATTATAAGACCCCCACTCACCAAAAGAAAACAAAAGAAACAGCAGCTGTTTTACAATGCAACGTGAAGCAAAAACTCAGAGATATTGGTTAAAGATGGGAGACTTAAAAGACACGGAGACATGGTTACACTATACAAACAAAAAAGGAGTTTCTTAAATAAGGAAAGAAAAGTCTTCAAACAAATTGGTAGAGAATGCAAAAGGACATACCATCAACTGGATGCAAAGGAAGTAAAAACATTTTGGAGTAAAACATGTGAACGGAAAGAACATGACATGGAAACAGAATTACAGGAAGTCGAAGAAGATCCCGTGACAGAAATAAAAGTTGAATCACTCAGAACAGCACGGAAAAAGTTCTGAACTGGAAAACGCCTGGTCAAGATGGCATACATGAATTCTGGTATAAAAAATTCATGTCCATCCATGAATACGAGCTTTTGAACAAGTAGATGCTTAGAAGAAACAAACATATCCGAATAAATAACAATGATCCAGGAGTCCAAATAAAAGGACAGTCCCCAGCAACTATCGACCGATAACATGTCTACCTGTAATATGGAAAATCCTAGGAACACTGATTCAAGATATCTGTTAAATCATAAACGTCGTCACGGAAATGTCGAAAAATTTGACTGTGGAAGTGGCAGCAAGAAGAAAAACTTTATCAGAGGAAGAATCCAGAAAGGAATCTTTCAGTGACATACACTTTCGACATTTCTATTTAGAATAGCAAGGATGCAATTATGTTGCATATTTGGGGAGTGCAACAGAGGTTGCATATTTACAAAATCATAAGGTAAGATTAATCTCCTTATTTACTCGGACGACATCAATCTGTCTGCAAAAATGAAAAAGAATTAGAGACTGATGCAAACAATAACGATATTCCGCCATAATGGAAGGAATCGGACAGCAAATCAAAAAAGGATCTGAACTCTTGGGGAAAAGGAAAATAACAAGTATTTGAGAATATTGGTATCAGACGCCATCAAACAGGTGGAAATGAAAGAAAAAATAAGCAAAGAGTGCTGCAGAATAACGAAAGATTTTCTCGAAATTAAGCTCTATAGAAGAAATCTCATCAAAGGATAAACAGCTTGGCTGTCCACCTCGTAATATACTTGGGACGATTCTTAAACTTGAAAAGGGAAGTTAGAGAAATAGACCAGAAGACAAGAAAGAATATGGAGATGCATAAGGCCTTACCTCCGAGAGATGATATAGACAGAACACATGTATCAAGAAAAGAAGGAGGAAGAGGAGCCTCCAGCATTGACGATTGCATTGATGCATCCATACGATGATTTGAAGATTACATTAAAAAGAGCAAAGAAGACTAGATACAGCGACCAAAAATAGTACTGTCATAATTATGATCAACAGGACACCAAAAACTCTAGGAAACAGAAATGGTAAGAAACTCCACAGTATGGGTATTTCAAGAGACAAACTGGTAAAATTTCAAGCGAGAAGACCTGGATACAATTAAGAAAGGGAAACTTTAAGAGAGAAAGTGAATCTCTTCTAATAGCAGTGCAAAACAGCGCTATAAGGACCAACGATGTTTAAGAGGAAATACATAAGATGCATGAAAATAACAAGTGTAGGTTACATGGTAATTGAGACGAATCGATTAAACCATTATAAATGAATGTTGCAAACTTGCACCAATGTAGTAAAAAAAAATATTCACGAATTGGTGGGGATGGGGATTCACTGGGGATTTTTCCAGAAATTCAAATTTGCCATGCTAACAAATGGTACATGTATAATAACAGAAACCGTCCAGGAAAACGAAACGCATAAAAGTCTTTGGAATTATGAGAGACCAGACCTAGTGATAATAAACTAAAAAAAAATAGAACCTTTTTTATAGTATATTTTGCGGAAAAAATTGAAAATCAATGAAAACGAAAAGAAGAGTCAAATACTTGAACATTTCCAAAGAATCAAGAAAGCAGTAGAACGTAAGGGTGGCGGTGATAATGGTAATTGGTGCGCTTGGAACGGTTCCCGAAGGATTGGTAAGAGGGCTGGAAAAGTTGGAAAATCGAAGGACAGGTCGAGAATATTTAAACTACGGCATTGAAATATTTATGGAGACCTGAAGGGACTTGTTTTCACTTAGTCTCTTGTGAAAGAAAATCAGCTTAGGTTGATGTAAGACGCTCGCAATTATAATCATATGAATAAGTAAATCATAAAATATAAGGAGGGAATGGAATTGAAGAATTTTGGTTTCTTTTGTTTAATGGTACATCAATCTTTGTGGGTCATTTAATGCCAAAGCCATCATCGTTGAAGAAAGATTGGTTTGGCTTGTTTTATGGTATATAAACCATTAGAGGCTTTTTTAATGCCAAATCCATTTTTACACGTATAGACAATTCTATTTCAAATAATTTAGTTCAGTGTAAGTATAGTATTTTTTGTTTACACAGAGTTAGATGTCAAAACAGTTCTATTTCAAACAATTCAGTTTTGCATAAGAACGCATTTTAAACACAGTGTTAAATGTCAAAAAGAGTTAATTTCAAACGTTTCAGTTTACCGTAATTCCACAGTTTAGTTTTATTTGACTTATAGATAGGACCCCAAAAGGCGCTAATATTCGGAAATTGTGGCCCTGAAAGCGATGGCAATGAATAGGTATTCCGCATTCCCCAAAACTACAACATTACTAAAACCACGCTATCAGACTGTTTAATGCCATATCCAAGAGATGCAGTCGGTGTATTCAACAGTCCCAACTAACTGGACGATTGTTGAAGAATAGCAATGATACTGTCTGATTCATAATTGATGGATAATGGGTTTAATAATTAGTTCGAAAGTGATCGTCATAGCGACTGGGTTTCGAACTCTTTTATTTCGACGCTGAAGTCCTTTAGCCACCAGGCCTTGGGAACTTTTGCTAATTTGAAGAAGTTATTTTACAAAAAGAAATTGAAAGCAAAACGCAAACATCAATGTCCCTTGATTTACACGCGGTGTTTTTCTCACATTAGTTGTGACAAATCTTATTTATCACCAGTACTGCTTTTAGACTTAATGAAAAGCGTTGTCTCGTATGAACAGTTTACGTGTAAATTAAACAAACAAAATCTTTTCTTAATGCTTAAGATTGTGGAGAGCCACGTGGGATATTGAGTTGGGGTCGTATTTAAATTTATTCAAGTAAATGTACTCAACCCCTTCACCACGCACAAGAGGCAACATAAGGTCGATTTTTTAAGCGGACTACGGTGGTCAATTCAGAGTTTTCTTTCTCCGAGACTGGTTGGCTTGTCAATGCTAAATAGCTCAGTATTTTCTACTATCCACACATAACTGAGGGTAGAACATATATGTTTATGCCCTTCCAGAGGGCAATAGCGTGAAGCAAAAGACAGTTGCGTCTAGTATTTGAATTAGGGTCACCGATGTTTCTACCATGAAAAAGATTGCGCTCAGTGCGCAAGCACTTAAGTATGAAACAAGTAATAAAAAAAATTGTCTCACATTTTTTATCTTGATAAAATCTGAAAAGAAAAGGTATTTGAAGGATGGATTAAAATGACTTGGTTTGTTCTTAAAAAATCTAAATGAATAAAAAACATATTAGAAAAACATTGATGAAATTTTTATCATTCAGAATCAAAAAGCATAACTAAATATCAGCCTTGTCTTATTCATTGCAACGTGTTTCATCTAACGTAATTCTTTTTAATCTCGAAATATATCCAGATACATCTTTTAACAATCAACCGAATGGCTATCAGTCTGTCTCCCCAACAATCCCATTAGGAATCCACTAGATTTATGTAGATATCTTTCTTAAATACTAACACACACACACACACACACACACACGTACCTATATATATATATATATATATATATATATATATATATATATATAGTTGTGTATGTGTGTGTGTGTGTGTGCAGATAAATTGATATATCTACGCAGGATACAGTATAATTCCTTTTATGAATATATGCATTGTCATTGATGTAAAATATAATTTCGACCAGTATGTATGCAAGCATTTAAAATCCTGGTCGGTGTCGATTTTTGTCTTGATAAAATGAATTGGAACACACACACACACACGCACACACACACACACACACACACATATATATATATATATATATATATATATATATAAAATGTAAAAATTAAGAATAATCTTTTTACTACTGTTTCCTTGCAACAATTATTAAATATCAACTATATAATAAAAGATATATACATTAGATGAAACTGAATGCTAACAAAGTTTCATCCGTTGATTCTTTCTTCTAAACCTAATAAATAAATATTATGATAAGGAAACGAGAGAACGAAGGGGAAATTCGATTTGCTTTCACTTTATAAACTGTTATACTGGGAAAGTGCCCAAATATATATATATATATATATATATATATATATATATATATATATATATATATATATATATATATATATATATGCAGATTAGAACAATATTCACAGTTGAGAATTATTAATAATTTTTGAATATTTGGTAAATCAAAAAAGTGCTCAAACATATATATATATATATATATATATATATATATATATATATATATATATACAAAATATGGATAAGGTAAAAAATATGCATAAGGTGATTGATAAAATGAGAACAAAGTCATTGTTAACAGGGGTTTATTCGTATAACGCTATACTTACCCAGTCTCACCTGATATAAGCATCGTGACAGAAATGTTAATACAATTGTCAGGAAATATAGACAGTAAAAATATATAAATTAGATATATTGTTATTTTCAACAATCGGTTTTTCATTCGATCAGTCATATTTTAACCCTGTATATGTGTGTTTGTGTGTATGGGTGTGTATATACATGCGTATGACCGAGTGTGTGTATATATATATATATATATATATATATATATATATATATATATATATATATATATATATATATATATATAATGCATATCCTGAATGAGCTGAGTCAACATTCAAGACTTGGATTTTAAATTTTATTTATTAAAAATATTGGCTTACAACAAATCCACTATCATTCAAATATCAATGCAGAAATTATTTAATCTATATGCAATAGTGTTGATAAATGAGTTTACATACTTTATTAAAAATCAGTTAAAATATAAACGATAAAAATTCAAAAACGCTAAAAGTTCTAAAAGAGAAAGGAAAATATAGAACAAAGGCTTTGTGAATGAGGCTCACGAAATTAAACAATACTGAAATTTGAAATATCAACACCGAAAAATTATTCTATTCATTTTCATATTTTCGAAAATTTATTTTTAAATAGTCCCACACGTACACATGCACACAAACATACACATGCACACACACACACACACACATACACGTATAAACTCCTGTTTTGTGCATACATCAATTAACTTTATTCTGTTATCAGGATTATTTGGATTTCTTCTTGATAGAATGTAACTTCTTTTTATTGTTGTTATTTTAATTTTTTTTTCAAATAGCATTCAATAGAGATAGAAATTCACAAAGTAAGAGGAAACCTCATTCGCTAAACGTAGAAGGATATCATCTCTTTATTCAAATTTTTGACAATTCAAGAACTGATTTAAATAAATATATATATATATATTATATATATATATATATATATATATATATATATATATATATATATATATATATGTATATACTCCTCCCTGTGTTTTGTGTACTTGAGAGAAGAATTGCTGGCTGCCACATGCATTTAAATTCAAAGTTCCTCACATGAACTGAACACTCCGTTAGCCAATAAGCGTATATTAATATATATGTATATGTTAAAAGTTCCTTTGCTTACGCTGAGGTGACGATTGTTGAAGGGTAAGATATCCGACTAACATAAAAAAAAGCCGGGTTTCGATTCTAGTTTAAAGCAGAATTTTGATACAACGAAACGGTCCGTCGATGACAATATATAAATGATTAACTAAAATGGTAAGACTAAATGGAAAATATGCACTGGTGACGTATCCATTTGTTAAATGAAAATTATTTTCACTTTATTTTTCATTTGGAGGGTATATTTTAAGCCAAGGATTATAGTGTTTCAAATTAGCCGAGATGATCAGCCTGCTTTTTTGTTAAATTAGGTGCTTATATATCCTCCAAAATCTGATACACCAATTTCACATAATATGCATGTGTGTAAAAAAGATTGCACAAAATTCAATCATAACCATCATCATCATCATCATCAAGTTATGTTGATAGCACAGAATTCCCTGACTCTCTCATTTTCCCTCTCCCTCCAGCCATTTTTATCGTCCATCGCTCCTAGCAGGTCATCTCGACTTCATCCAATGTCCGTAAATAGCTGATGTAAGTTTTTGCTGCTGAATGGTAATACTAACGCATCCATGCGCAGAAATCCGTTTGCTTCTCTGAAAATTTATTTGGGCTCTGTGGCCAAAGCACTAACGTCAGCAGATCGTGACCCTTTTTGAACCAGTGTGAAAAGCGAAGTGGTTTTGCAAAAAAATTCCCAGTCAATAAAATGTACGCTTATCCCATTGTATAGAATATTCTTAGAAATAAATTACGAAATCACTGAATTTTTTCGGGGCCAGTACATCTTAAACATTTTATGTTATAATGTTAGTTCATTTCAAAAGAACTTGTTTTTGGTATTTTTTAATCAAAATCCACTTACTTTGGGTAATTTTGTATCTTGAGAAAAAATCTACTATAGGAACACATACAGATTTCCTAATCCTAATATATATATATATATATATATATATATATATATATATATATATATCTATATATATATATATATATATATATATATATATATATATTATGTGTGTGCATATGTATTGCTAAAACTATATATATATATATATATATATACTCAGAATTTTAATTACTTTCAAAGTAGAAATATAAAAACAATGGACCCGCTTCTTACTATAAAAATGACATTAATGGGATAAATTATCATTAAAAACGAAAGATTTTTATAAACACCATAATTCTAATCTGCTTGTGTTTGGATATAAAGGAATCTGGTGATATGTTTTTGCCTATTTTATTTAAAATCTGGATATAAAGGAATCTGGTGATATTTTATTTGAAATTCGCACATGAACAGATACATTAGTGTCTGCAACTTAATGATGAAAAAGAACATTTATTTTGCACAGCAGATTTCTGTAAACAAAGATCAAAATTCTCAGATGCCGAAAGAGGAAATGAAACGATCTAAAGCAAAAGTTTAGGCAGTGTTAAAGATGCCAGAAGATGTGGGATATATCAATTTAATACTGACACACGAGCAGCAAGAGAAAGGAGAGGAAGCGGGTAAAAGGGGCGTGTGACATTTCTCGGAGACGTCGATTGACAGTTGACAAGGCAGAGCGAATATGGCGGATTGTTAAAAATAAACAATGAAGTTTGAATGCAAAAGAAATTGTCATACGTGATTGGGAGTTATTTGGGCGTGATGTCAAACAAGAAGACATTTTCGGAGAGGGTTAGGTAAAAGAACTGATCGTACCGCTGGGATAAGAAATAAGAAAGGGTAAATAAAGTAAAGATTGAGCCAGAAGGGATAAAGTGAGTGAGAGAGAGAGAGAGAGAGAGATGAGAAAGAAAGAGAAAGAGAGTGATTGAGTGGGGCGTGTTGTGTGACAAAATAATCTGTTAAATATTATAGCGGAGAAAGGAAAACAGGATTAAAGAACATGTTATAAAGACAAGGAAAGTAACGAGACAGACAGAAAGAAGAAGAAGAAGAAGAAGAAGAAGAAGAAGAAGAAGAAGAAGAGAAGAAGAAGAAGAAGAACTGGTATGAAAATTGGACCTGCAGGAAGGTGACAAATATACCAATTGTGATTAATGCTTTTGGCACGGTAACTAAAGGATTATTAAAGGGCCTGGAGGATTTGGAAGTTGGCGGCCGAGTGGAGACCATCCAAACAACAGTATTATTGAAGACGGCCAGAATACTGAGAAGAGTCCTAGGGACTTGAAGAGACTTGCTGTCACTCAATCTCCAGTGAAAGACCATTAGCTAACGCTGATGGGAAAAAAACTCTAATGAGTAAATAATAATAATAATAATAATAATAATGATCAGTAAACAAAAGTGGTAAATAAAACAACTCTATGGATGTTTTAAGCAACTAACAAGTGACATCTCTCATGAGAAAACGTGGACGTGGCTAAGAAAGGGAAACTGAATCTCTTCTAATCGCAGAAAACAACGCCATAAAGACTAACTACATGAAAGCGAGAAGAGATAAGACGCAACAAAACAGCATATGTAAGTTATGTGGTGAAAGAGACGAAACGATCAATCACATCATCAGCGAATGAAGTAAATTAGCACAGAAAGAGTATAAGACTAGGCACGACTTAAATGGCAAGGTGTTCCACTGGGAATTGTGCAAGAAGCAGAAGTTTGACCAAGCGAACAAATGGTATATGCACAACCAAGAATCTTTCCGAAAGAATGAGACGCCCAAACTTTTTTGGGATTATGTCATGCAAGCGTATCACCTAATCTCGTCCAGAAGACCAGACTAAACCAGAAAAAAAAACAAAAAAAACAAACAAAACAGAACTTGCAGAATAGTTGACTTTGCTGTCCCGGCTGACCCCAGAATAAAACTAAAAGGATTTGAAAAGAAGGATAAGTTCTTCGACCTTGCTAAGGAATTGAAAAAACTGTGGAATATAAAAGCGAAGATTATACAAATTGTAATTGGTGTCCATGGTACAGTTACCAAAGGATTGGTACAAGGACGGGAGGACTTGGAAATACGGGACGGGTGGAGACTATCCAAACAGCATTGTTGAATCAGCTCGAATACTGAGAAGAGTCCTGAAGACATGAAGAGACTTGCTGTCACTCAAACTCCAGTGAAAAACCATCAGCTTACGCTGACGTGAAAAACTCTAATGAAGTAAAATAATTATGATTTTGCAAATAACTGAAATCTCACCATTTTAACAAACCAGAATCTTACCTAGAAAATGAATGCATAAAATTATCTAGGACTTTGAGATACAAACGGCTTATTCAATCCAGGCTAGAAGTCAAGTAAAAAGAAAAGAACTAATCATTTAATTGATTGTGCTGTTCCAACGGCCTACAGTTTGAAAATAAAAGAAAGTGAAAAAATACATAAATACTAGGATCCAGCTCGAGAGCTGAAAAAATGTTTAAAAAGTTAAAGAAAGCGAAAACCTTGATAAATACCTGCACCTTGTTATATAGCCGAAAACCTTATTGAATATGAAGGTAAGAATCATTCTAATCATATTATTGAGGCGCGCTTTGTCTAACGGTCATCGTCTTTTAAAAAATGGAATCAAGCCGATTTTAAATCATGGACGATGTTGCTTACGTCTTTCTTCATGCTATTTTCTTAAACAAAGGCATGAATATATCTCTTCGCTATCCAAATATCTGGACAAACTAGGTTCTTTTGCCTTGGTTAAGCAAACAATCTAGAAGAAAATCTGAACTTGAACCAGCTTTGCTGCTAAAATAACCATATATCAGATCCTGCCCGTGACTATGATTGGACAAATATATATAAATCATAGGTGGAGCTATTTGAACAATCCTGAAGAACCTAGAAACGATGCTGGGTGAACTGAAGAACTGAGGAATGATTAAAACCACCCACACTATCGAAATAAGCTTCAGTGATCAACAGGTAATTCTAGAAGATACTAAAAGTTGATCATGCTGACAAATCGTATACGTTGAACCCAAAATTTATCATAGCAATTAAGATGTATAAAATTCTCAAGGACCTTGTGATTCAAACCGATGACCTAATCTCAGCTAGAAGACCAGACTAAGCGATAATTAACTGGTGGAAAAGAAATTGTCCTCCAATTGATTTTGCTGTTCAAGTGGACTATAGAGTAAAAAAAATAAAAGAAAGAGCAAAGCTGTACAAATACCTGGACCTTGCTTAAGAGCTGAAACAGAGTGGGAATAAGAAGGTGACAGTGATACCAAATATAGCTCGTAATAGTCATCGAGGGCTTGGAAAAGGGACCGGGAAAATAAGAGATCAGAAAAAGAATCGAGACCTTTCAAACCAAAGCATTTTTGAAATAAACTAAAATACTTAAAAGAGTGCTGGCTAACTGGGATCTCTCTGTCACTCAAATAATAATATCAATAATATTATGGCTGTGTTGTGGAAACCTGAAAAGAGAAATAGAATCGTAATTAATAGCAGTCAAAAATAAAGCCATAAGAACAATCTATACAGAGCTAAAACAGATAAGACTAACAGAATAATATATGTAAGCTATGTGGAGAGAGAGAGAGAGAGAGAGAGAGAGAGAGAGAGAGAGAGAGAGAGAGAGAGAGAGAGATATGAAAAAATAAATCAGATTATAATGAAACGCAACCATCGTGGCCAGAAAGAGCACACGTGCAGACACGACTGAATGAGGAATATGATCCACTGGAAATTGTGCAAACTATTACAACTTTGAATATATATGGTACGCGCATATATCAGAATCCGGGCACATATCAGAATCCTAACGGGCACATATCAGAATCTGTATGGGGCACATATCAGAATCCGGGCACATATCAGAATCTGTACGGGCACATATCAAAATCTGTACGGGCACTTATCAGAATCCATACGGGCACATATCAGAATCCGTACGGGCACATATCAGAATCCGTACGGGCACATATCAGAATCGGTGCTATAAAATTAGATGAACAACATTTTCTTGGACAGTAAGATACAAATGTATCATCAATCTAGACTCAGTGTAGTTTTAGTTAACAAAAAGAAAAATAAACAACTAGTCACTGAGTAGACTTCTTCGTTCCAACAAATTCAATGTAAAGGAAAGCAACCAAAAAACTTCATATATACTGTGACCATGCCTGAGAGCTGAAAAAGTCCCAGGAGCATGAAGCAGAAATCTGTGGAAGAAATGAGAATATTCAACAAAAATACTGAGAAGTGCCCGAGAGAATCGAAAATAATCTAACAATACTGAATATCACCCATTTCAGCTCAAGGATAAACTGAAAATTAATTAAATAAATAAATAAATAAAAAAAGATCAACCAAACACAACTACCTACAATGATAATAGTGAGTCTATCTAGGAAGAAGCGAGAGATTCATATTAGTTATTACCGTCTGATGGAGAATTGAGATGATTTTATTTTAATCATAATACTGAGGCGTGCTTAGTCTAATGGTTATGTCTTGGGAAATGTTCAGCGCGATCATAGAACAAACTGGACTGGAATTTCAAATTATGCTAGTCTATATATATATATATATATATATATATATATATATATATATAACTATAGACTTGTAAAAAAGGCAAATCATTGCAGGATTAAAAATTAGAGCAACACTTTTACAATATTCAGGCTTAGAGAATAAAGAAATATCCAGTTTTATTTGCAAGTCAGTAAATTTCTTCAGGGAAAAATGCCATACTTTTGTGTTGATAGCCATTCTTTTAATGATCAAATATTTCTACGGAACTGAGAGGACGCTGAACCGTCTCATGATATTCCTTCCGTACTTATTAAATATAATGAAACCCTGTTATAACCAAATTCCAGAGTTAAGCAAACTCGATATAAATCAGGATCTTGCTAGAGAGATGAAAAATCCATACACTTAAAATTGTTAAACCTCAGAACAAAATGAATATTCCAATCTTATTTGCGACTAAACAGTTATTTTGTGGGATCTTCTTTATTTCAAAATATCATTCTTTTATCATCTAAGTGTTTGATGAACTGTTTAATGTGAATCCTACACTCATTAGAATATGTTAAACCAGATACTCATTCACACAAACTCTCTCTCTCTCTCTCTCTCTCCCTCTAAAACAAACAAACACACACACACACACACACACACACACACACACACACACACACACACACACACACACAAACCTTGGTTGAGAGCTATGGAGCATTAGGTTACTATGCTACAATTTTTAGATTTTTCTATGGAACTAAAATAACACTGAACTGTTATATATATATATATATATATATATATATATATATATATATATATATATATATATATATTCATTAAGAAAAAACAACGAAACCAATCACAAAGGATTATAAATTTATTTCAATCCTGTTACGCATTTTTGAAATTTTCAAAAACACGAAAAAAAATTAACAGGACTTCATCAGATCAATTAGATAAAAAAACTAGAGTAGACACATGAGAGTGGGAGGGGATAGAAGAGTGGGAGGGGATAGAAGAGTGGGAGGGGATAGAAGAGGGGTGAAGAGTTATCTCTTCATTGAGCCCACTTCCGTTTTAAATTTAAATTTACGGTTGGCACTGTAGTACATTTATTTTAAAACAATTTTTAAAAAAAAATTTTTTTCGATAGACTTAAATTACAGATATTTCTAATTAGATTTAAATTTTAATTAATAATCTCACGTAAAGATGCAGTAATAGATATATTAAAACAAAAACAAATATTTAATTTACTTAAATATTTTAAAATTTCTAAAATTTCAAAATATCAGTTACATTTTTTATGCGTAGTACATATATATTATATGCTTTTTCATAATTTTCTATCTAATAATTTATTATATTTATTCTCAAAATTAACTCTCATTCTTAAATAAATTTATGCTTTATAAAAAATTTTTTTTATTTATAGTTTAAATTTGGCCCTATGTCTACACCTGGCTATTAGTTCATTTCTCTTATTTAGTAAAATTTTTGGCTCAGGAAAAAGCAAAATGTGGATCTTTTCTTCAAGACATAGATTGCACCTACTATCGAAAGATTTTGGGGTACTAGATCTTTTCAATATGGACCATTGAATGTCAGGGGTTAACCCTTTATTTTTTAATCCCCAATAATGTTTTGATAGAGCAGTTTGATTTTTTTGATGCTCATGGGAAAAGGAATATTTATGATTTCCATATCTAATCTTGAAATTAGTAGAAGAAATGCCAATATAATATTTCTTATCACTTATGTCCTCTTTTGGATAAATAATAGCTTGGTATACTACATTATCTAAACTACACAAACCATTCATTGGACAATCACTTTGAGATTTACAATTACATTCTATTTTTTTACTATTAATGTTATTATTATTTACTTGGTTATGAAATTTATTAATTAATTTATTATTATGGCTATTTATTATTTGAGAAATATTATTAGTGCAAGAATAACTTATTTTCAAGGTTTTCCTATTAAATATTTTATGCAATATATTATCTTGTTTAAAATGTTTATCTATCAGTCTCAAAAAATATTTACCTACATCTATATTGGCTAGTTTACAAAAAGGGGGGTTAAACCATATAATTTTCCTTTTTCTATTTTTTTGAACATAATTATTATTTTTTTTAGTAAATTCAGTTGTTATATTTTGTTTTAAATACCTAAAATCCTCCTTAAAACCACTATTTTTAAGGGCTTCTATATATCTTTTACTACTCTCTTTGAAAATCTTTTCATTTGCAGATAGCTTACCTATTCTTAAATTTACTGCTTTTGGGATTTGCTTGATTATATTTTTAGGGTGATTTGAATTAACATTAATGTACGATGGGTTCTGATTGGGTTTTATGAAAGGTTTATAGGAATTATTAGATAGATCTAAAGTGACATCCAAGAAATTGGCTATTTTAATATTAGATGAGATTTCTATTTTAAATCCCAAAAACTTCAAGGCCCTTATAATCCTTTTTTGTATGCTAGAGCTAAGAGGGCCATTACTATTTGGGATATATAATAACCCATCATCCCTATAAAGACCTACTTGTTGAGGACTAATGATTCTAGTGAGTATATCTAATATATATAATCCTACAAGGTCTGCTATTTGGGAGGAATCATACCCCCCCATTGGAACGTCAAAATTATCTAATCCATTTTTTACCCAAGTTGAATCGTTATTTTTTAAAACAGTTTTCCTACACGCTAATATTATTTCGTATTGTTCAACAGTTATATCTATATATTTACGGGCATAGTTAATGCTATCTATTAAAATATTTTTTGTTATGGAAGGATAGAAATCGATGATGTCAAATTGTATAAAAGTAGCTTTACTCTTATTTTTTATCCTTCTAAACCATTCAATGGTCTCATAAGAATTCTCCCAAAGATTGCAATGGTTAGCCTTTTTTACACTATTCACAATATTTTGGATAATAAACTTAGATATCCTACCTAACTCTGTTTTAGAGGGGCTAATCAGTCTGGTTGGCAATTTATTTTCAAAATTTGGTTTATGATCCTTAATTAGAATATAAGCATCTTTCTTTTTAAATTTTCCTAACCTATCCTCAATTTGCAATCTACTAGCAAAATTAGAAGTATCCTTATTTATTTGTTCAATAGTATTAATATAGTCTATTTTATAATTATTAGTAATTTTGCTCTTTAAATTTCTTGATAATTAGAGGGTTTAATTTTATATATATTTTTTGATTTATCTGACTTCACCCATATATAATTTGATGTTTTTACTTCATTTATATCTTGGCTTAATTTCATTTGAAAATTATTACGTACCTTCTTAAATTTAACCATTTTAATTAATTTAAATAAGTCCGTTTCAAACGAGTCTAGTAGTCTGTTATTTGGAGGAGTATTTTGAGATTTGAGGTTATAAACGTCTTTCTTGACATCGTCAGTATTTTTACATGAATCCAAGTAGAAAAAGGCCTTCCACCGCAATCTTTTGACGAAATCCACAATTTTCTCTGTCAAAGCCAATTGAAAAACATGGTAAGATGGAAAAGGATATTTTTCAGTGAATATTCCGGAGTGTATTTATCCATTTCTGAATTGGCAGGGTTTCGGATGATTTTTAAATTGAAATTTTCCAAAAGAGAGCTCAACCATTCAGGAGCAGTTCTCAAACATGTGTTTATATTCTCTCTCTCTCTCTCTATATATATATATATATATATATATATATATATATATGTGTGTGTGTGTGTGTGTGTGTGTGTGTGTGTGTGTGTGTGTGTGTGCAGCCTGGCTAGTGGCCTGAAAAAAGATATGGAACATAAAGATAACAATTTAGCATTTTTTAATCAATGCAAATGTAAACAATCTTTAAGATTGTAAATCGTTTTAATGATTTCGAAAAGATGAACAAATTAAAATATGAGTTTAAAGTGAGCAAAATCTATATTTTTGATTTGATTTTGAAATAAATTTATTACCCAGCATACTGAGTCACATATTTTGGCACGATTTTCTTTCAAAAGCTTCGTTTTCCAAACAACTGTCTTCTATTTAACGGTAGCATATATTTAGCGAGTAAGGTCATTGTGACAATGCTTTGAATATATAAAAGAATGTTTAAGCGAGAATAAGATGAGATTGAAAAAAAAAGGGGCCTGTTTTATTTATTTTCCTTCTTTTCATTGAGTTAAGATAAAAGTTGTTTGTGTAACTATTCAATCTAAAAAAAATCTTTAATAGGAAAATAACATTTAGCGCTTAATTTCCGCTGCGGAGCTCCTGGTTGGTTTGCGTGAAAGCTAATAATATCTTCTACGCTGCGCTGACAATTCAAGTGAATTGACGTAGAGATTTAGAGAAAGAAAAAAGATAAAATAATGAATTAAGAATGTTAAAAATCAACAGGAAATGTTAGCTGATGCTGATCACTTTTTCTATAATATACTGCTTTTAAATTTACTTGGTATGCAAATGGAAAAAAAAGTACCTTAAAAAAGCGCTACGAAACACCTTATATGCACAAGTAAGCAAAAGCGTTTGTATCAAGTATATTTTCGTGGGCATGTTAATATTGTCACAAGATAATATATATATATATATATATATATAATATATATTATATATATATATATATATATATATATAGACGTGTTTTTTCGCACCTGTTTCCTTTTCATTTGTACATTTTCCTTACCTCTTTCAATGTAAAGCCGCCATCATTCTTTCTCCTCCATCTTATCTACATTTTATTCCTCCTCCCACTCTTCCATGTTATTTCAGTCAATCAAATAGGTACACGTTGCTGTACTTATTGAAATGGTTGAGCTTGTCACCGAAATTCTTTGTCTTGTTTGATGAGTGAGGCAATACTTT
>OY757938.1:37050271-37160627 GCA_963585895.1 Sepioteuthis lessoniana
ATGGCGTCATTTAGAGTCAGCATTTGGGGGTTGCCATTCTCGAGGTAACTAAAAAATACCACTTTTCAAAAAACCGTATGTTTCGTGTCTGACTCACTCTCGAACCTACAACGAGAGTTCTCCCGATTTGATGTTTGTGGTTAGTCACAGAATGAACATTAGGATTACTATAGGTGGCCCATCACCACTCTACTACTAAAGATTTACAAATGCAGTAATAGGCAGATTTTTTCGAAAGACAAGCCAATGTATTTTACTGTTTATTGTCCCATTAATGTCAAGTAGCTTTAATAAGAAGCAATAGAGGGACATAGATAAAGACAAAACAGAGAATAAGAGAGAGAGGAAAAGAGAAAGAAAAGAGAAAAGAAAGTTTAAAGATGAAGAGATATAAAAAAGAAAGACAGAACAGATGGAACAGGGACAGTAAAATTGAGTGAGAGAGAGAGATTGCATAAGTAGAATGATAAATGAAAAAGAAGAAAATCATTTAGGAAAGAGGAAAAAAGAAGAGAAAGAAAGAGTGAAAAGATAAAGAATGTAAGAGAAAGAAACATTTTTAACAAGTTTCAGATAATAAAAAAAATTGACGACGGAGAAACAAACTTAATTGTAAAACAATGTTGAAAGAAAATTAGAGAGTAATAGAGAGAGTGGTAAAAAGAGAGAAAATAAGAAAGAGAACAAGGAAGTTAAAGAGAAAGAGAGGTTCCAGAATATAAAAAATGAAACAGGCTTCAATAATACAAATTCATGTAACGATTATAGAAAAAATTTAAAGAGAAAAAGAATGGGAGAGAAAAATATGAAAAGAAAGAGAGAGAGAAAAAGAGAGAATGAAAGAAGGAGTGCACCTTGCTGTAAATCGCATTGTGCAGTTTAAACTTTCCAAACCTGCTGGACAACTAAACTTGTAAAACAATTTTTTCTGAATTAAAAAAAACAACACAAACAAACCAACAAAAAACGAAAAGAAAGTAAAGTAGGAATCGGAGTGAGACTAAAGGAATTCGATATTGTCTTCTATTTTTTTCCATCAACTACTGTATCGGCCTTTAACAATATTAATGGTGTGGAAAGCGGAAGCCGAGCTGAAAGACTAAGTGCTACTATTCAATGACTGAGTGAGTACCCATAGCGAAGTGGTTAATCTAATGGACTGCAAACTGTAATAAGACAGTTCGAATTCCAGTCGTGCTATAACGGTCACTTTCGGACTTATACTCTTAGAAATGGTATGAGGATCATTATCTCTCCTGCTATTGGTTTAATAGAATCACTATTATTTTTCTACGGAGAAGGGTCGGGCATAAAATACTCCATTTCGATTGATATGCCATTAAACCAAAAGCAAGCCCTATTCCATACCACCTTAGGTACATCCATTTCCAAATCCAGACTCACATGCAAGTTAATAAAATGTTTACGCATGGCACACGCCTATATATACCCACTCACACAAAATTGGGCCTCTCACAAATTTGGTAGTCTCGAAAAGTTTGTGACTTGATTTCGGTGACAAAAAAAGGCGAAATCATTTTTAGTCTTTGGTTCCTACTTTTTTCATGTTTTAATAATCGAGGCTGACAATTCCCATGAGTTACCACACATTGTACGCTAAAAATCATTACACCACCGACACCTTCCGTTTGGATTGGTTTGTTGCACTTTATGGTATATCAACCTTTGTAGGCTATTTAATGCCCAATCCATTTTTATGTAAATAATCTGTTCTATCAAAAACTATTCAGTTTAGCATAATTACACAGTTTAATTGACAAAACATTTCTATTTTAAACTATTCAAGCAGTTATATGTAACAATTCAGTTAAGTGTAAATACAGTTTTAATGTCAAAAAACAGTTCTATTTCAAATAATTCAGTTAAGCATAAGCACACAGTTTACATGTAAGTACGGTTTAATTGTCAAAAACATTTCTATTTAAAGCTATTCATTTAACTCACACAATTCAGTTTAGCATGAGTATGCTGTTAGCTCTATTTAACCCATAGATAGCACCCTACCAGGTGCTACCACTCCAGGCCAGAGTGGACCTGGGAGCGATGGCAATGAAGGGGTACTCCGCATTCCCCAAAGCTTCAGTACTGCTGGAACCTCACCATGAGATTGTTTAGTGTCATATCAGGACATTCGTTGGGGGGGGGTCTTACCCCTCTGCAGAAGTGCAGTCAGTGTATTCTACAGCCCCAGCCGACTGGGTAACCGACACCTTCATATCATATTGAGTTAAAATGAAAATTATTTTCGATCCAACCATCTAAATTTTTTCTGCTCTAAAATAAAGTATTTCAAATTATATGGCAGTAATTCTATATGTATTTTCAAAACTACGCACTCTCTTGTTATCTCACCCGGTGAGGTAACACGTTTTTCAGTTTAAGAAAAATATTCGGCGTCCTATGAGTGAATATTTTATTTTGGATATGAACTTTTTAGGAAAATATCTACAAATTTTTTGTTTTGTTTTTGTTTAATGTTACATCAACCTTCGAGGGTAACTTAATGCCAGTTTATCCTTGTCGAAGAACAGTAGTTATACTATTAAACCCATAGTTGGGGCAATAAGGAAAGTTCATAAATTTCCCAAGGGCATTAGACCGAAAGTGAATGTAATAGTGCGACTGTAGTCTAAACTCACCCTCTTTGAGGTTGCAGTCAAGTACTTTAGCTATAATGCCTCTGTCTACAATTTTCTTTTTTCCTGCATATTCTCACCAACATAAAGGTAACTTTATAATTCCATATACCTATAAATCTTTTTTATCTTTCTCAGCAAAGAACATCTTAAGGTGCCTTTCTCCAAGGAACAGAAATATCTTTTTGAGATTTTATAAAGATCAGAATAAATAGTAAACCAAAAGTGCAATATCCGTTGAATATTTTGAATATGAGAATATTTTAAAGTTGAAACAATTTTTGCCTGGTTAACACAAAATTGCTCAAATATTCTGCCATTTTTACTTAACTTAACAAAACTTTTAACTGAATCTTTACTTAGTCTATTTGGGAACAATACTTGTTTGAAGTAAGAGTTAATCATTAAGAAGAAACTCATAAAAAGCTTTATTTCCAAAGTTATTGAATAGATGGCTGAAAACTAGAATTATAACGTCCAGCAGAATTTTATCTTTTGTATTTCTCATTGTTGAATTATTTCCACAATTCATTGCCTCTGTATTTCCCATGAACCTGATAAATTTACCCTAATGTATGAAGAAGATATACATTAAGTTAATTAACCACCAATTTAGAGCAAATATTTTTAATGCTTAATTTGATATTTTGATTATATTTCCTATATAACATTGATTATTCTAAAGTATTCTCCGTCAAAGAGAGCCAATACACCCTACATTATATATATGTGTGTTGGTGCATTTTCTTTCGCAATATTATTTTTGGTTTTTAGCCTATTTTCTAGTATCATATATTAAATGATTAATTCATTCATTTATTTTACCGTCATGTCAACCCGTATGAGGCTATCTGGCACAGGCCGTTGGTTTATTGGTTAGGATGGGTTGGGTTTTCTGGCATATCAACCATTGTAGGTTATTTAATACCAAATCATCTTCATATATATATATTAAATATAAAGGATTTGGTTTGGTTGAGTTTTATGACATATTGTAGATTATTTTATGCCAAATCATCTTGATACATATATGTTAAATATATATGGTTCGTTTTGGGAGGATTTTATGGCATTGTAGATTATTTAATGTTCGATTTGTAAGCACAATTTCGTGATAACATTTTTAAACCAGCTTGAACTTATTATTGGTAGTTGAATGGTTTTAAGTATTGCTATTTTGTACCGGACATTGGCATAATGATTAGAGTGTTCGCCAATAGCATCCCAGAAAGACTCAAAAATCATACTTGATGCATCCTTGCTTAACACTTAGCGCCCTCTCCTGAACCTTGGTGTAGTAGCTATCGAAAAGGGATCCTTCGTGTTACCCTCGACTAAGGTAGGCCAACTTTACTTTTACTTATTTATACATAGCAATTTAACATGAGTTATTTCTTTGCGCACATAAAAATGTAGCTGATTTCATTTTTAAATGAGTTAGAAGTAAATTGTTAACACTCTAGAGTTACTATTGCTTCTGTAGTTAAATAGTTTCAATTATTGCTATCAAGCACTAATAATTCAAGTCTATATTAATCTTTTATTTGAACACAGTGAAGTGGTTACAAGTATTGCTATCTACTTCCAAGGATTAAATTTAGGTCCACAGTTAAAGAGTTTCATGTTTTGCTAGCCAACATTAATAATTGTACTCAACATTCCTCATCTGTTTGTAAGTGGTTCAAAGCATTGCAATGTATAACTAACAATTCATTTGTTTACACACAGTTAAGTGATCAGTTTTATTTCTAACAATTCAATTTTGTATGCATAATTTGTTTGCACTCACTTTAAATATCAAACAGTTATAATTGACCCATAGATAGGAGTCTATCAGGTGCTTTAATTTTGGCCAGAGTTGACCTGAGAATGATGGCAATGAAGGGACACTCTATTCTTCAAAGCTCCAGCATATCTGGAACCTCACCATCGAATTGTTTAGTGTCATATTCTAGACTCTCGTTTGGTGAGTCTTACCTCTCAACAGAGATGCAGACGGTGTAATCTATTGCCTCAGCCGACTGGGCTGGCGTAGATGTTAGTGAGTCATGCACATTTCATGTGTATTCAATTTTTGTAGCTAATTCTTCATGAAATAATTACGATAGTTTCTATATTTCGTTGCATTCTTATTTCTCTGTAATCCTTTATTTACATCCAGCTATAGGATATCTACAACTCAATGATTTTAAGTATTACTATGTATTAATTAATTCATTATTAAATAGTTTCAAATTACAATTTCTATATAATAAAAATCATTTGTTTGTCCCCAGTTATATGGTATTACGTATTCCAATTTAATTATAATTATTTTCAAACATATCTATTCGACTCATTAATGTGACCCTAAAAGCCAATACCACACTGTATCTGAGTAAATCTGGTAGTACTAGTGTCTCACTATCAGATGAAGTTTAATATCATACTTAGAACGTCCACTTTTTTGGTGGGGACCGTCTTGTCCCTCGTCAGAAGATTTAGATGGCGCCTACTAAGCTCCATCCTCAGGATAGGTGTCACATTTAGAACTGTTTTCTACATACAAGCCTGAATGCATTTTTTTCTCAAGACAGCAAAGGAAAGAATTCCTTTTTTCATTAAATCGTTTTCTTAAAGTCTGACTTTACATTTTACAATAGGTTCTAAGGAGGGCGTGACAAGTATCAGATAATAGTTGTTTGGGTTTTGCTAAGCGTTAGAGGAAACACATTGTGTGAAAATGAATAAAATAAATAAAAAATAAATATATAAATGAATACTGCAGTGAAAGATAACCAGATTACGCTAGAATGAAAAGCTCAAATGAATGAAATAATAAATATGCGAGTGCAGCAAATTAGTACAGAAAGAGTACAAGACTAGACACGACAGGGTGGGCAAGGTGATCCCCTAAGAAATATGTAAAAAATTTAAATTTGACCATATGAACAATTGGTATATGCAAAACCCAGCACCTGTCCTAGAATATGACACACGTAAACTCCTATGGGATTTTGAAATATAGACGGATCACCTAATCTCGGCCAGAAGATCAGACATTATGATTGTTAAAAAAAAGAGAATTTGCAAAATTGTCGACTCTGCTTTCCCGGCTGACCCAAAAATAAAACTGAAAGAATGCGAAAAGAAGGATAAGTACTTCGACTTCGAAATTGAAAAAACCTGTGGAACATGAGGATGACGATTGCACTAATTGTAATTGGTGCTTTCGGTAGTTAGTAAAGAATTATTAAAGGGCCTGGAGGACTTGGAAGTTGGCGGACGAGTGGAGACTTTCCAAACGACAGTATTATTGAAAACGGCCAGAATACTGAGAAGATTCCTGGAAACTTGAGGAGACTTGCTGTCACTCAAATTCCAGTGAAAAACCATCACCTAACGCATATGTGAAAAAACTGAACAATGTGAAAGTGACATTTATTTCAACTGAAATTGTTCTTCTTGGAATAGTAACAAGAGGATTAATAAAGGGATTAAAAGACTTTGAAATACGAGACGAATGGAGACCATCTAAACTACTGCATTATTGAGATCGACTAGAATACTGAGAAGAATCCTGGAGACTTGAGGAGACTTGCTGTCACTTAAACTCTTGTGAAAGCCTATCAGCTAATGCTGATGAGAAAAACTCTCATAATAAAAATAATTTATTATTATTATTATGTTACTCTTTTGAGAGTTTTTCACAATAACATCAACTGATGGTCTTTCAATGGAGTTTGAGTGACAGCAAGTTTCCTCAAATCACCGGGACACTACTAATCAGTATTCCGGCTCATCTTAACAGTGTTGTTGTTTGTATGGTCTCTAATTGTCGTCTTATTTTCAGTTCTTCCAGTCCCTTTACCAATCCTTTAGTGATAGTACCGAAATCACCAATTGTAATTGGTTTCATAGTCACCTTCACGTTTCATAGTTTGTTTTTTTTTTAAATTTCCAAGCAAAATTCAGGTATTTTCTCTTTTTTCGCCTTCGTTCAATTTTGATCTGTGGTCTACCGGGACAGTAAAGTCCACAATACACTGAGTTCTCTATTTTTTATTGATTATCTTTTGGTCTGGTCGTCTGTCCGAGATTAGGTGGTCCGGTTGTATCTCAAAATCCCAGAGAAGTATGTGTGTCTCATTCTCCTGGACATATTCTGGGTTATGCATATACCATTTGTCCATATTGACAAATTTCAATTTCTTATACAATTTCCAGTGGATAAACTTGCCTACCCAGTCATGTCTACTCTTATACTCTCCTTGCACTGATTTGCAGCATTCGGTTATCATGTGTTTGATCGTTTCCTCTCTATCAACACATAACCTACATTTGCTATTTTGTTGCGTCTTATTTATTCTTGCTTTGATATAGTTCGTCCTTATGGCGATGTTCCCTGCACCAATCAGAAGAGATTCAATTACTGTGTTAAGGTTTCTCTTTCTTAGCCATGTCAACACATTCTCGTATGTGACGTCGCTTAACTATCGCTTAAAGTATCCACAGACTTGTTCCCCACCATTTTTTGTTATCTGGTTATTTCTGTTCTACTGATGCTTGTATTGTCTGTATATTTTTTCTGATGGCTGTAACCAGTCTTCATCTGCGCTTGTTTATTTCATCTATGAATCACTGAATCGATACATCAACGTTATATTGTATGCGGGCAATTCCTCTTCCTACTCTTTTTCTTGACCCATATTATCAGTCCATGTCGTCTCAAGGATGTAAGGCCTTATACCTTACCATGAATTTTATTGTTCTCTGGTCCACTTGTCGAAGTTCCTCTCTGTTTCGCTTTGAGAATTGTCTCCAGTATCTTACGGTGGGGACAAACCGGATATTTTTACATTTGAAAAGATTTCTGCTATGTAGTTTGGTTTCGAGCTGTTTTCTCGTTCTACTGAATTATTTTTGTTATTTTTTTCTTTTATCCCCACATGTTAAATGGTGTTCGATTCTAGTATGCCCAAATATGAGTAAGTTTCCTCTCTTAGCATTCCGATTTTGTCTTGATTTAGTAGTTCTAATCCTTACGTCGTTTGTCGTTTTCCGCTGTTCATTATTAGCATGTCTTATTTTTCTATGTCAAATTCCATCCTTATATCTTGACTATATATACTCAATACCTGTGTTAGGAGTCTAATTCTTTTTTCATAATTTGCAAACAATTTGATATTGTCTATTTACAGGAGGTGGTAGATTTTTGGTTACGATTTATGAAGTTTCTATCTTCGTGTGCATTTCCTAAGTTTTGCGACAGAGTGGTATCATCAGTATTACCAATAGTAATGGTGATAGAGCATATCCCTGGAAAATCCCTTTCTGAATTTTCATCTCAGTTAAGCTTTTTCCACCTGCGGCCAGTTCGACTCTTTTGCATGGTCTTTTCAATAAACTTCATGAGTTCACCGGATTTTGCCAATGGCACGGGAGACCTGTGTTCAATCCCAGATCAAGTCATACCAAAGACTTCAAAAATGGTTCTTGATTCCTCTTTGATTAATAATCAGCATTGTAAGGTACGAATCAAGGGTAAAGTGGAGCAATCCAGGGAAAGGAGTAGTGTCCTTCCCTACACCTTGGTGTAGTAGCTATCCAAAAGGTAGCCTTTGGGTCACCCTCGACTACGGTCACCAACTTTACTTACAAATTATTTTTTATTATACTTGTCTGATAGTTGTACAAAATAACGCCAAAAGTACTATGTCTAAGCAAGAATTGACAAGTCTTTACAAAATTGCAGAAATAGATTGTGTGGTGGTCGAAACAAAACGATCAATCACATTATAAGCGAATACTGTAGATTAGCTCAAAGAGAGTGTAAGATAAGACACTTCAGAGTTGGGAAGATGATCTACTGAGAATAGTGCAAGGAATTAATATTTGACCACACGAGCAAGTGGTATATGACAAACCCAGAATCTGTTCTAGAAAACGAGACGCCTGAAATTCTCTGGGATTTTGAGATACAAATGTATCCTCTAATCTCGACCAAATGTCCAGACCTTGTGATTGTGTACAAAAACAAATACAACCTTCCGAGTACAGAATTTTTTCCGTTCCGGCAGACCACAATGTAAAATTGAAAGGAAGCGAAAATAGAGACAAGTACCTAGACCTTGATAGAGAAGTGAAAAAATCTATGGAGCATGAAAGTGACTGCGATATAATTTCTAATTGGCGTGCTCGGTACAGTCCCCAAAGGATTGGTTCAGAGACTTGAGGAATTGAAAATAAGCGGTCGAGAGGAGACTATCAAAACTACGGCATTGTTGAGATCGGTCAAAATACTGAAAATAGTTCTGGAGACTCGAGGCAATTTGGTTTCACTCAAACTCGCGTGAAAGACCACCATCTAACGCTCGTGTGAAAAAAAAAATCCAAAAAAGTAATATAATAATAAAGAGAACTTGCCGTATAGTGGATTTTGCCGTCCCAGTGAACCACTGGGTGAAAATCAAAGATAGCGAAAACAGAGACAAGTATTTGAACTTTGCCAGAGAACTAAGAAAGCTGAAGCATGAAGTTGACGGTAATACCAACTGTAATTGGAGTGCTTGAAACAATTGGATGCTAATGAAATAAAATATCTCTGGTGCAAACTATTGGAACTGAAACGACACAAAGGCTCACTATTTAAATAAAAGGGAAAAGAAGTTACAAAACAAATGAGGATGACCGGAGGCTGATATCATCGTCATCATGTCACGCTGCCAGCATAGTTCTCCATCACCCACTCTCGCACCCGTCTCTATCGTCCATTGCTCCAAGTGGGTCTTCAAGGTTACATCCTGTAGTGGCACAGAGCTGTTATATATAGGTTCTAGCTGGTCGTCCTGTCTTTGCTCATCCATGAGATGGATTCACAGGAGTATGTCGCTTATGAATTCGTCCTTATTCTTCAGCAGTGTTCTGCATGTCTTATTCGTCTTAATTGGAAAATTTACGTGATCAGTGGTAGGTGACCGTATAGCTACTGTTTTGTAGGGTGCGGTCTCGAGGACTTGTTCTATACAGCTCGCAGCATTCTTGTGTATTTGGCGTCACGCTTTTTCTCCATACGTTTAGTTAGAGTCCATGGAGTGCATCCATACAGCAGTATCGACACGACCGCTGCTTGGAAAAAACTGCATTTTATCTTATCGGTCAGGTCTGGTTTGCATATGACTGATACTCAACCGTTAGTTGTCCGTGCCTTTGCTAGTCGCGTGTTGACCTCTTTTTCGGTTGATGAGACACTGCTTCCAAGGTAGGTGAACTTGTCCACTAATTTCAGAGAGCTACCATTTAGTGAGAAGATGTGGCCTCTTTGATTAAATAACGTATTCAGTCTTGACATAGAGGCCTATGCAAGCAGCTGTTCGTGTCAAACCATGTAGCAGGGTTTGCTAGCTTGAAACTGTTATCGTTCATTAAATCTATTGACATTCTAACATCTGTATTTATCTAAATAGACATAAAGCTAAGAAGCAAAATGGAAGGCACCATGACTTGATGTAATACGTGAATTTCAGTTTCAAAGATCCACATCTCTTTTGACTGATTAGTTGAACAATTACAAAAATTCCAACGAGAATTAAGAATACACTAAGGAATGAAGAAAGAGAAAACTAGCCTGATCCAGAAAGACCCCCAAGAAGGAACATCTCAAGTAACTCCTGCCCAGTATTGTTTATGGCATATAATGAAATCCGAACTCTACAAATGAGAGACGCAATATGTTACTTCCCTGAAAGTAGTGAGTTATATCCCGAAATCATAATAAGCAAGAGTATAAAACTACTGCAAAAGTAATTCAAGGTAAGGCATGACTGGGTAGGGAAGTTGATTGACAAAGAATTGTGCAAGAGAGTGAGGTTTTTAACAATCTTTCATGAAGAGACTTTGAGATACAAAGTAATGACCCAATCCCGACCAGAAGACCAGACATATTTTCGATTAAAAAAAGAAAAGAATTTGTCGACTCATGGACTGTTTCCTTCTAGCAGATCACCGAGTGAAAATAAAAGAAAGCGAAATACACAAAAATTATCTGAGCCAAACCATGAGATAAAAATGTTGAGGGATATCAAAGTAACGGTGATATCGGTGGTTATTGGAGCACTTCGATCTATCTTTTAGAACCTGGAGAAGATACTGGGGGAACTAAGGGAAACTAGGGATAAAAGGAAGAATCGATTCTATCCAGCCCACAGCACTATTTTTTAAAAAAAGTTCATAAGTGTCCTCCTATATCTGATGAAACTAAATGTCTCTCAGAATTCAAGGACAAAGAAACTCCGGTTTGAGGTGGCGTGAAAAAAGAACAAAAAACAAAAAGAAACAAGGAGTATAGTAATTTTTTTCATCGTCACTTATTCTTAAATAATTCTGCTTTCAATTGTTCAAGAATTATTCTCAAAATTTCTAATCATAACGGAAATTATGTGTCTGTCTGTCTCTCTATAAACAAGTCTATATCATCACCGACGTCACAATTCCCATATTTATCTACGTCAGATTCTTCATAATTTTATTTGATTCTCTTATAAATAACATTGTTGTCTACTGATAATACTGTCGTTCTAATCAACATTCAAATAATATGAAACTGTATCTATACCTACAACTAAATAGCGGTTTCCAGTTTGAAAGAGAAGGCTAATTTGCATAGTAAATGTCGATGAATGTAAAAGAAAAATATTTTTAAAAAAGAAATAACTTTAATTTCCTACTTTTCGGTTTAATCTCGTTAAATTAGAAAAAAAATTAGCGATGAAATTCATGTGTTATTATTCAAGGCAGTTTATTGTTCGAATACACCCCATCTTTTTCAATTTTTTTTTTTTTATCTGCGTTCTTTCTTAGTTTTGTTAATTTTCTTATTCAATATAATATTTTATTGCATTAAAACTTAAATACTAGCCGTCACAAAGCTCAGATTTTTACCTGCTTGAATAATTTCCCAACAGATCTATCTTACCATATATAGAACCCTAAAAGTTAAAAAGGAACATTGTAGCAATGACGATGACGAGGTGACTCCACTCCTTATCACCAGATGCAGGTTAATGTCATAGCCTTTTTTGTTGGTATTCTTACATACTCAGCAACCAGTTGGACTAAATTAACAGTTCAGGTAATTGCAACCCTTGTTTCAAAAGAATTTTCTTTGAAAACGCGCATCTAATATAATTTTCCTATCTATCAAACTATCAATCTATCTCACACTATCTGTTGTCCTATCTTTCTGTCTCCTATGTGTTTCACACACATACATTATAACTGTTTGTCTGTCGCTCCTTCTAACTCCCTCTGTCGCTCTATCTCTCTCTATCTATGTTTCTGTCTCTGTCTCTCTTTCTCTCTCTCCACTCAGCAAACATGTAAATTTGATCAGATCATGGTTGAAATATTTTGTTCAGTTTCAACTAATTTTAATTAGTTGAAACTGAACAAAATATTTCAGCCATGATCTTTTTTTTTTTATTAAAGAATGTTCATCATTTTCACGTAGCTTTTTCCTCATCTCCATTTTGCTGCATCCGCAAAATATATTCTGAATATTTAATGCAATATTTGCCAACCTACTTCGCATTAACCAGAGTATCCTTTTTTTTTTAACTTACTGTTAGCAATTTTTGTAGTTTCAAGAGCAGAATTCTTTACATCGTTATGAGTATATCTTTTTATTTATCCTATCATAAATCATTTTCTTTAGCAAAAAAGGTTTGGAACAATGTATCAACATTGAACAAATTTGAATATTTGAACTCATCAAAGATATTAACTAAACTTTATAAAACCAGAGACATAAATTAACAACAGATAAGAATCCAAACATTTTACAGTTAATAACTAAACAGTCAATATTCAAAAAAATATTCCTAAAACAAACTAGATCAAATTATTTAAATTAATAGTATATTTTTCGCTTGCTAAACAGAGGAGAATATTAAGAAATGATATAGCGAAAAAGTTGTGGAATTCATTCATAAAAAGATCATTAACACTTAGTTTCTAATCCCGGAGCCTTGGTTCTGTGGGTGAGACCTTGTGGCGTAGTAACCAACGTGCTGGATTGTGAAATTGTTGAAACCCCATTTGCAATATTACGTTCACTTTTGGACTAATACATTTAAAAAAAATGAGAGTACATCCTTATCTAGCCAGCCCTGGGTTTAATCTTATTGATAATGTTTTTCAAATAGAATGGTTTTGGCATTGAATAACCTAGGAAGTTTGATATACCATCAAACAAAGCAGACCAAACCTTAATTATTTTAGCCATGGACTTGACTAACTTTATTCATCATCAAAATGGTTCCAACTTTACCGAACGGCTGTTAATAGACCTTGTTTGGTTAATCGAACCTTCTCATTGACGTTTTATTTGAAATACTAGTTGGATTTCGATCGAGACGGTTCACTACCCATGTCATTGATTTTATGTGTCTTTCCCGAAGAAAAGCTTTAATCCTCTTTGCTGTGTGACAAGATGAATTATCATCCTAAAAATCACTTCATCATCAACGAAGCAATTTTCTTTTAGTGAGATGAGAAAATTATCCAGGATTTTAATGTACTCATGCGCATTGATTGTTGAAGTGGTGATTGCCATCTCCCCGGTCCTTTGAAAGGTGAATATCCTTTAAGTGAGCTAATTTGAAATCTATAACAGAATTTCTTTATCTTTACGCATTTCCACATACATATAGGCACGTACGTGTGTACGCGTTTGTGTGTGTGAGAGAGTTCGTATTTCTGTGTCGTCGTGTTCCTTGTGTGTATGTGAGTGTTTCCTTGTGTTTGTGTGTGAGTGAGTGTGTGAGCTTATGCAAAATAAATTAATATTTGCAACGACGACGACGACGACTACGACGAAGAAGAAGAAGAAGAAGAAGAAGAAGAAGAAGAAGAAGAAGAAGAAGAAGAAGAAGAAGTTGCTGTGGAGGACTAATGTTTGAAGAAAAGGAAAGGAATGAAAGGTAAAAAAAATAGAAATAGAGAATAAGGGGAAAGATATGCGAGAAGAAGAAGAAGAAGAAGAAGAAGAAGAAGAAGAAGAAGAAGAAGAAGAAGAAGAAGACGTTTTGCGTAGTAGAAAAAGTGAATGGACAAAAGAAGGAGTACATCGCGTTAGACTAAATATGTAGCGGGAGAAGGAAGTGGGATAGTAAGAAGAAAAGCTAAAAGAAATTTAGAAGAGGATAAAAAGAAAGAAATAAAAGAAAAAGCAGAAGATTGCAGTGATCTATAAGAGGAAGAGAAAGAGAAGGAGAAAACAGACGAATACTAATTAACAACTGCAAGTGGGGTAGAAGAGGAAGAGGAAAACAACAGTATCAGGTTATAAAAATGAGGAAGAAGAGAATCTGTTAAATCAGCAGCAGCAGCAGCAGCAGAAGAAGAAGAAGAAGAAGAAGAAGAAGAAGAAGAAGAAGAAGAAGAAGAAGAAGAAGAAGAAGAAGAAATCGACTGACAACAACAACAACAAATCGGAAACTGAGATAAATAAGACAATGTAGCAAATGTCAAAATAACAACGATCAACAAAAACAGCAAAAAATCCATCAGCATCGACAAACA
Source organism: Sepioteuthis lessoniana (assembly GCA_963585895.1). NCBI lineage: Eukaryota > Metazoa > Mollusca > Cephalopoda > Myopsida > Loliginidae > Sepioteuthis > Sepioteuthis lessoniana. Next base: position 37,064,488 of record OY757938.1, read on the forward strand.
TACAGAACGTAAAGTAAAACTAAAAAAAAATGTATTTGTAATTTCCCACTATCCTAACACTTCGCTTCTCCAGATTTCCCCGGAGAAATTAAAATCCTACTAACTGGCGACACATTTTTCCCGCCTAAATTTTGCACTCAATTGTGCTGTACCAAAGCGCATGTTCACTATATCAATATTTCCGCTACCGCTCAATAACTTCGAGCTTACAGCCAAATAAATCGGCGACGTGGAATCGGAAAAGTTGTTCGAAAGTATATATATTAAAAAAAAAACATTTAAAGAAGACTAATGTCAACGCCTCGCACTTCTGTTTGGTGTTCAAATAACCAGTAGTTATGTGATTCAAATAATGCTTGATTTAGTTTGTCCAGTCGTTGGGAGTAAATCAATGAAAAATATGGGTTTTACCGTTTAGGTCACTTTTTTTATATTATTAAGACTATACAAAGTAAAGACCTAGGAACAGGCAAATCGATGGATGCGAAATATAGATTTATCAAGACTTTTTATTTGCTACCCAATGCGACCTTTCCGAATCCGAGATAGTTGGATAACTATGAATAGTAAAATAGCATCAGTTCGAAATACGCATTACAAGCCTACAAAGTCAAAAGAGTAAAAATACATCATTTTAACAATTTGAATTGTTTGTGGCGTTGAGATCTTGTAAAATAATGTTAATTTTTACATGAATCACCTTCATTTACTTATTTGATATGAATAAAAAAAAACATCTGTTATAACACAACATTTAACATAGGCCCATCCTTTAAGACACATATCCACTTCGGCTGACACAATTTCATTGATAGAATAATTTCTTTTTAATACTCTACCATGAAGAAGCTTAAATCTCTTCTATCTATAAATAAAGCTATCGTGTCGTATATTGTGGTGGGGTGTCGTAGCGTTGTGGTTAATGGGCAGGACTGTGACATTTGAGTAAGTAGGTTCTAAATCAAGTCGCACTATTACGTTCTTTTTCCTACAAATACCCTTGGGAAAGAAACGAACCCTCTTATACCCTAGTTACAGATAGGTTAAAGAGTACCGCAGCTGTTTTTTCCACATGGCTCAGGCATTAAATAACTCGTTAAGTTTTATATGCCACTAAACAAAGAAACCGAAACCGCCAATTTGTTTTTTTGTCATGGTTGGGTGTTGCATAAAATTGTATCACCAAAACAACCTCTTCTTTATGCTTCAAACAGGTTTCTGTATAACTTACAATGTAACTTGATAGAGGCAGCGATTTATAAAGACTAAATTAATAAGGTATTCTTAAGATGGCTTGTACTTGGACTTGTTAGTGATATCAAATAATCAGCTAATTAGCCACTGTGAGTAATACAGTCTTAGCCACTCTATAGCATTATATGGTTCCAAGACGTTTTTTTGTTTTTACTTTAACTGGACGGGATGTTTTTTGAAATATCTTAAAATGAGAAGAAATTCCGTAAAACTAGCGTAAACAATTCGCGAAAAAAACAAAACAAAACAACCATTCCTAAACATTGAAGAAGACTAAATCACATTTTCTTCATAGTTTTCAAAAATAATGAATGCAATAAAAATATTTTCTTTACCTTGAGTATTCACGAAAAACAGATTTCATGCAGGGTAAACTTCAGTAAAAGAATATTACTCACGTTTAAAAAAAAAATAATTTAAAGAAAATTTTAATCTAAGAACGGTAAAAATAAATCATTAAATTTCTTTTATTTACCGTAAATTGGCGTCTCTTCAGCAGAATTTATTTACAATTTTTCGATGTAAATATTTTATAAAATGTTTTTACCGTATTAAAAAATTATTTTTAGTTTTTTTATCTTTTGTAATTAAAGTTAATACATTTCTTATATTCGATATAAATTACTTTAAGGAAACATTTATTCTACGGCTTTTAAATTACAACATTGGTGTTGTTGGTGAGTGAGGAATCGTCAGACGTAAAGATATTTGCTGACTTGAAATTTTGTGAAGAAAAGAGGTGGAGATGGGAATTTGACAAGTCGAAATGATGTAAAGAAGAATATATCTGAATTAATATTCTTTAAAGTTCATCAATTGAACTGGTCTGTCCGTGAACCTTACTATTCATCGACTACATCCCTTGTATTTACGTGGTGCCTTCAATAAATTTCCAGATATTTTTGTACAGGAAATCAAAATTGTCGTAGACTCTTGAAAATTCAGTATGTTATTGCTATACATGTTATGAGATGACTGACTAATTTATAACTTCAGGTTCAAATGAACAGCTACAGCAACAATTGGAATACACCCTACTAAAGCCTGATTGTCACGACTGGTGAATTTCAAAAATACAATCTGGACATGTGGAGACTTTAGAAAAACGACATGCAATAAAATTCTGTTTTAAACTTGGAAAAATGCCGCAGAAACGTATGGAATGCTTCAGACTGCTTTTGGATCATTTTGCATGAATCGAGCATCGGTTTTTGTGTGGCATAAGAGATTCAAGGAATGCAGGGAGTCTGTGGGGGATGATGAGATGTGTGGGAGGAGTAATACACAGTCAATACACCAGAGTTGTTTGACCAAAGGGTTAGGGTTAGGGTTAATATGTTAATGTTTTAAGGGAGATCAGGAGGAGATTCCGTCGGAAGGGGCCGGCACTCTTCAAATTGGGTCAGTGGCATTTCCATCAGGACAATACACCAGTCCACAACTCCATCCTTGTCACAGACTATTTGACCAAATTGGTCATCAGCCTCCCTATAGTCCAGACTTTGCTCCCTGTGACTTTTGGCTATTCCCTAAGCTCAGAGGCTGTCGTTATGAGACAATTGAGGAGATGAAAGAGGCTGTGACAAAGGTCATTGACACGCTCCCTGGTGCCTTTCAGAAATTGTTGGAACGGTACACCAGTGCATTGCAGCCGGGGGAGATAACCTCGAAGGAGACTAGAGTTTGATGTGTGTACTATCAATAAAAGTGCCCGTACGAAAAAAGTCTGGAAACTTATTTAATGATTCTCTCCCAGTGTGAAAAGTATTTAAATTTAGAATAATTACTTAAGACAATAACTCTTTACAAAATATAGTTGTAATTAATAATTTAACCATATTGTTTGCAATAAAGAGACTGACATTCACATTAAATAACACATTATAGTCCGTATGCCTTAAAACCAACAAACCAACTAACAAAAAACGTTTGTTTTATAATTTATGGTTAATTAATATGACAGAGGTAAATATTTTGTTCTGTTTACTTTCAGTTTTCGTATATATATATATTTTTTTAATCTTTTTTTTATTTTTCCTTTTTATTTCCTTATTGATATCGCTTTCTACGATATCTAATGTGAACCACGACATTTGAAAATAAATAATCCATTGGCCTAGTGTTCGCCATTGTATTGGGGTTCAATCCGAGATTGAGTTATACCAAAGACTCAATAAATGGTACTTGAGGGCACCATGCTTAACATGGCGTTATAAAGTTGGGGTCAAGTGTAAAGTGAAGAAAGAAGGAAGTAGCGCCCTCCACTAAACCTCTGTGTAGTAGCTTATGAAATGGAAGCCTTCGGGTCACCCTCGAATTTAGTCACCTACTTAACTTGCTTACAAGACCAGTTCCTAAAGGTCCTAAGATATGATGGCATGAACCTTCTTTTTTTATTAAGAACCTGGAAAATTTTATAATTGTTAAAATAATATAGAATTTAATAATTGTCGAAATAATATAAAATGAAGAAAGGAGCACGGATAAAAATTAACCACTAGGTCTGATATCACCGCAATATACAACCCCCAAGAAGGAAAAATCCATATCAAAGTGAGACTCAGATGACAAATGTGAGTGCCAAGATCACAGGTGTTCCCTTGTTTTGTTGGCTGTTCTAACTTCAGGCACAAACAGACCAAAGCAACAACACATCTGAGCATTTATTAAAAAGTTAAATCATTTAAAAAACAATCAGATGCAAAGAAGATATAAGAAACGAAAGATGGGGATCTGGACATAATCTACTGAATTTACGATAATCCAACGACTTGCTGACCGAGCGCGACTGATTTTAAAGAAAGGTTGGTTTTCTGACTATAAAATACTAGAAATATGTTTTTAGGTGAATAGTGAAGAAAACTCCGATAGAACCCACTAACCGAGTTGAGACACTAAATACTGAAAACGAAACAATCACAGAACCCAGCAACACAGCCTCAATATTAACACAGAAGACAAAGAAAATTTAGATTTAGTAACGAGAATCATGAGTAAACAGAAGACTGTATTTTAATCATAAGGAATCCAGACTGGATAAAATCAAGGCAAAACGTCACTGAACTGGAATAGTAAAATTTCTCCTGGAGCAAATCAAATAGGCATCCTCCATAGGAATCTGAACAAAAATAGAAAACCTGGATGAGAAATGAGGATAGAATGAAAAATGAAGAAGCGACTGCAATAACGAGTAAAACTGCAAAGGAAGATCAAACGCACAGGAAGCCAACAAAATGAAAAAATTCTAAAAAAAACAAACAATTGCAGACAAGTCTGACAACATAACTAAAAGAAATAAATCAAAAGATATTTGCAAAAGAAGGGAGACTCAAAAGATAGCAGCATCAGGTCAAGGAATACAAAAAAGACTGGACTTTCCAAAATTTTGAAGTAAAATATAGAAACGGAAAGAACATGAATGCTACATAGACAAAAAAAAAACATGTAAAAGAAATAGAAATCGAAGAAGGCTCCGAAGCAAACATACACCTGGATTCGCTAAAAGGTGTTGTTCTTAGCGAATCCCGGTGTATGTTTGCTTCAAGAAAATAAATTGGAAAACGCCAGGCAACGATGGGATACATTGATTATACTTATAAAAAATCACGTCTATCCACGAAAGACTGGCTTTGCTATTGAGTAAATGCTTGACGACGAAGAAACGTACAGTGATATAGAACGACCCCCCCCAAAAAAGGAACCTACGGTAACTATAGACCAACATCTTGTTTACCTATGTTAAGGAAAATCCTAACCTCACAGATAAGATACGTGGTGCATTCAATTGTATTTCAGAATTTTTTTGTACAGGCATTTAAAATTGTTGTAGACTCTTGAAAATTCAGTATGTTATTGCTATACATCTTATGAGATGACTGGCCAATTTTTATGATTTCAGGTTCAAATGAACAGCTACAGCAGCAATTGGAATATACACTACTAAAGCCTGACTGTTACAGCTAGTGAATTTCAAAAAATGCTATCTGGGGTTTAGAAGAACGATATGCAATAAAATTCTGTTTTAAACTTTGAAAAAATTCCCTGCGATGAAAGCTGGATCTACTGGTATAACCCAGAGACCAAGAGATTCCAGTGGAAGCATGCTGGCTCTCCCAGACCCAAGAAGGCCTGACAGAACAAAAAAAACTTTTGATGATCCAATTTTTTGACAGCACCGCATGATCAACATGCACTGTGTTCCCGCTGGATCGACTGTCAACAAGGAATACTATGTTGAGGTTTTAAGGGATTTCAGGAAGAGATTCCGTCAGAAGAGGCCAGCACTCTTCAAATCGGGTCAGTGGCATTTCCATCAGGACAATGAACCAGTCCACAACTTCATCCTTGTCACAGACTATCTGACCAAGTTGAACATCAGCCTTCTTATAGTCCAGACCTTGCTCCCTGTGACTTTTGGTTATTCCCTAAGCTCAGAGGCTGTCGTTATGAGATAATTGAGGAGATGAAAGAAGTTGTGACGATGGTCATTGACACGCTCACACAAGAGGACTTCCCTGGTGTCTTTCAGAAGTTGTTGGAACGATACAACAAGTGCATTGCAGCCGGGGGAGATAACCTCGAAGGAGACTAGAGTTTAATGAGTGTACTATCAATAAAAGTGCCCATACGAAAAAAGTCTGGAAAATTATTTAATGATCCTCGTAAGAAACCTATTACTCATGCGTATCTCGAAGATTTTTTTTTTGCTGGAAGAACAAATAGAATTCCGCATAGGAACACGAGAAACAAATGACCAACAATGTATAGAGCAGGATATCCTCAAAGAATCCAGAACGAGACGGAAAAATATCGCCAAAGCATGGATTGAATGATAAGGATATCTGAAAATGTACAAAATATCTGACAAAATCATAAACTTGATAAAATATGCCATGAAAAACTGGAAGAACGAATTCCCTCGAAGAGGTAAAAATCCAGTGTCATCATGGGAGAAACATTTTAATCCCAATCATTTATTACAGCCATGATGCCACTCAATTACATACATTTGGAAATACACAGATAGGTATAAATTTACTAAACCACAAGTAAAGATTTTTCACCTTATGGATGATATGGATGATATGATGTTATTTGAAAAGTTATAATATTAAGATATTTGTAAAGAAGGAAAAAAAAACTCGAGACAGATACAAACAATAAAAATATATAGCCATGGTATAGAAGTGGAAGCTGACATTTAAAAATGTGCTATTCTCAGGATGAACAATGTGAAAATAGAGATAGTAGAAGACACAAGAATACTTAACCGGGAAAGCATTTGAACGTTTGGAGAAAATGGAAATTACAAATACTTGGGGACATTGGAAGCGGACACCAAACAAGTGGTGGTAAAAGAAAAAAAGTTGTACCTTCTGGAAACCAAGCTTTGTAATAAAAAATGTTATCAAATGGATAGACACCAAGCTAGTCCCCCTTTGTATGATACGACTGACCATTCCTAAGAATGAGTAAGGAGAAACTCACACAAATGGAGTAAAACACAAGAACGATAATGAGTTCGCACTAGTTTTTGCAGACGAGAAATGACATAATGTGTAGATCTCAAGAAAAGATAGAGGAAGAGGACTTGTTAGTATTGAGGATTGCGTTAATGCATCAAACACAATGACTCAAGGACAACATTAAAAAGAGCAGAGAAAGATACATTGTTGCAGTTATAACAGCCATGGCATTATGATTACCAGAAAAGGAACAAACAGAAAGAGGAGGAAAACATCTCTATGGATATTTCAAGTAAACAACAAGCGATTTTGTTAAGAGGAATACTTACACATTGCTATGAAAAGAAAACGAAATGAGAGAAATTGACTGTCTACTAATGGCAGCTCAGTACAAGACCTATAAGACCAAATTTTGTTTTATCAAAAAAAGAAAAAAAAATTATAAGACGCAACAGAATCGTTAGTGTTGTTTATGTTGAGAAAATGATGAATCAGTAAATCCCATTATAAACGTATGACGCAATCTAGTACAGAAGGAGTACAAGACGTGATAACACTGGGTAGGTAAAGTGATCCTTGGGAATTGTGCAAGAGATCTAATCCTGGCCAGTCTGATAAATGGAATATGCAGAAACCAGAATCCGTTCAAGAAAATGGGATTTTTGATATAGAAATGGATCTCGGCCATAAGACCAGATCCAGTGTTAATTGATATCGAGAAAAAATGAATTTTGCCGTTCCAGTGATTCCCAGAGAGAAAATAAAAGAAAAAAAAAAAAGATAGAGAATAACATGAGGCTTGAAAAAAAGCCGTAGAACATGGTTTGGGTTCTTTGTTTTACTAGCATATCAGCCTTTGTTGGCTATTTAATGCCAAAGCCATTCCCCTAGAAGAACAGTAATGGTACTATTTAACCCATAGCTGGGAGGATAAAGAGTTTAATACGTTCCCCAAGGGTATTTGTCCGAAAGTGAACGTAATAGCGCGAGTGGAGTACGAACTCGCTAACTACGATCCCGCAGTCCATCGCTTTAACCATTAAACCAAGGGGACACCCCAGTGGAACATGGGGTTAACGGTGATACAAACTGTAATTGGTGCGCTTGGAAAGGTCCCAAAACGCTTGCAAGAAAGACTGGATGAAATGGAAAACAGAAGAATCATGACTATCCAGTCTTAAGCATTGTAGAGATCAACAGGAATACTCAGAAGTGTCCTGAAGACATGAAGAGACTTGCTGTCACTCTCACTCCAATGAAAGATTTCCAGCTAAAGCTGTTATGAAAAACTTGAAAGGAATAATGATAATAATAAACAGAGATGGATTTGTGTAAAAAGAATCAGAGTTTAGTATTAGAAATAATTCGTGTATGAGCCCAGACACATTAAAGTAAGGTTTGCACTTAAAAAGACAAGTTGAAGGCTCCACTGTTTATGCAATCTCTGGCCCATTTAACATGTGAAATGCGCATGCTTACCTCGATTTATGAAGAAATCTACTATGGGTGCACCGAAGCGCTTCATAGCGTTAGCACGCTCCATTATAAGCGTAACCATCCATTCAGATCAGCATCTCCCTTCATACTGTGTCAAATTGAAAGTGACAGTTGGCACTAGAACAAAAGGGCAAGAGATAATGATCTGAAAAAGCAGTAGACACAATCGTGAAAATGAAAACAATGTATTTCATAGCTATGTGACATATTTTTTCTACTCACGTGCAGGAAGAGATGCAACGCCAATTTCTTAAGTATTTAACAGGTTTCAATTTAGAGTTTTCCTTCTCCTCGTTTTTTTTTATTCATGCTAACCAAAATTAAAGAGCCCAGAATACCCAACTAATTACTTAGAGGGAAAATAGCTGTATTCATACATTTCCCGAGGCTATTAGCACTATGTGAAATGTAAAACAGCCTCGTCCAGATTTTGAACTCGAGAAGCCGTACCCATTTCCTATAACGATAACGATTACCATGAACGAATACAAACTATTCTTAAAAGGGGAATGGCCTTAAAACTGATTTACAAATTTCAACGTCATTTATGTGTATCTTTCAGTTCTTCTTCTAATTTATGGATGGGAGTGCTAGTGGCGTAACGACTACAGGGCAAGTCTGAAGCTTCGAAGTAAGCAATTTGAAACTCCAGTTGCGCTATCACGTTTACTTTCGAACTTAAAACCCTGGAAAAGAGCGACTCGGGTATGACACTGAATCTAATGCAAAGCTTACGTCTTGCAACTTTGGGGATTGTGAAGTATCCTTTCATTGCCATTAATCCTACGTCCACTCTGACCCAGAATGGTTGTATCAGATAGGATCCCATCTGTGGATCAAATAGAACGTTTGGAGAATTTTAATATGTGCAAGCAAATGACTGGTGCTGAACTGTTAGTGTTACATATCAATTCTTGAAACTATTAAAGTAGGTTGGCGACCTTAGTCTAGGGCGACCCAAATACTACTCTTCAAGGTGTTGGGGAGTGCGCTACTCCTTTTCCATGATTGACCCATTTTACCATTGATCCGTACCTTATAATGCTGAGTGTTAAGCAAGGAGGCATCGAGTACCATTTTTTGAGTCTTTGGTAAGACTCGACCTGGAATTGAATCCAGGTCTCCCGAGCCATTGGCGAACACTCTAACAATAATTCCAATGTCCCGATGAAACCATTGAACTCTGAGCAAATGAAAGAGAAATGTTGAATTGGAATATCCATGCTGAATAGAAATACTTGAACCTCTTTAACTTTGTGGAAAAATGAAATTATTGGTATTATATTGCAATACTTAGAACCATTCAATCGCATACAAATGAAACAAAGAGTTGAATAGAATTATTTCTGTTTATTGGCTATACTTGAAACCATTTAACTGTGGGTAAAGAAGAGCAATATTTAATTGTGTGCAAACAAATTAGCTCTGTATTTTCAAAAATAGAATTACAAAGAAACTATTCACTTACAAATCATATGTACAACCAATTGACTTTATGCAACTTAATGACTGATGTTAAATTACATTGTTTGTGTCAAATAAAGTTAAGTGAAACCATTTGGTACCATAACGGTACCAAATAGGCGTTTGTGTTGTTACTGCAACAAATAGGTTGTGAACCGTTACTCACAAAATGTACGGTCGTACCTACTCGGTCTCAAACGAATATAAAAATCGTGACATCTTAAGTGGTTGCCGGGCCCTGTTGTAACATCACCGGGAAGAATTTTGGCGAAGACATGAAACTCTGACCTTGTTCACTTACTCACATTTTTTTTCGTAACTACCCTTTTTAATTAGTCGCCGGGAACATGAAGTAGAGTATGAAATATGCGTTGCTCACGATTGCAGGAAAAAGAGAAATTTTATATCATAAGAAAAAAGAGAGAGCAGACGAATACGTTGAATTTTCTTTCTGCAGTTTCCTATAGTTCTAATATGTTTGGTAGCTTCACAGTTTTGGGCGTGGTGTGAAACCACTATTCGGAGCTCGCCCTCAAATGAGGGGCCGCAAGCCTTGCCCGTCTAAACATTTCCATATCTAGGCTGCAACTCATTGTCATTACCTCATTACGTCCGGCCGCCAACTAAATTTCAAGGGAAAACCGTCCCCGTACTTCTACATGGTGTTGTAGGGAGGACATTTCCATTTCTGGTGGTTCCACACCATTGAAGAATATTTGGGACCTCCATTTTTTCTGGTCAAATTTAATTACTGGAGTAATTCACCCATAACGTGTGCTTTACTCAGAGGTCAGCTGCCCATTACCGTAGACTCTTTGTCTGCTTTTTTCTTATCATTTTTCTTCTCTCACGCTTTCCCCAGAAATTCTCTTTATAACTTGGACTTAGCATATTCCGTTACACTGTGCACGAACAAATTATTAATGCTAAATAGAATCATTGATATAATATTGAAATTCCTGAAACCCTTTAACTGTGTTCAAACTAATCAGATCTGGCTCGTTTAAAAATACAATCCAAAAATATGCGTTTCTAAATATTCAATAGATGTGTATAAACAGGATTTGGCATTAAAAAATCTACAATGGTTGATATGTCATAAAATCAAATCAACCAAGTCAAGCAATGAAAGTAATAAACTTGTTTACTCCACAGCTATTATTCAAATAGTACCACAACTGTTCTTCTACAAATATGACTTTGGTAGAAAAAAAAAACAACAACAAACGTTGATATGACATTAAATAAAGAAACCAAACTAAATTATGTTTCATCACAAACATTTTTGGTCAAAACGTTATCACTGTCCCATTTATAGTAATAGGTAATTTGTATGTGATATTCATAAAAAAAGAAGACAGCAGCCAAGTTTATATATTAACACTTCGGAATATTCCATCCTTACCTCATATGCGTTTCCCAATCTATCCAAAAGTATCATTGTCCAAAGATTTTCAGTTCTATGCAAGATTCCTGTCTCAAGGTTTTTGGTTTATTTATTCAATGGCATATCAACCTTTGTAGATCATTTAATGCCAAAGCTACACATGTATTAGAACAGCGGTATTACTAGTTAATCGATAGCTGGGACGATAAAGATGTTCACAACTTTCCCAAGAGTATCGCTCCAAAAGTAAACATAGTAGCGTTATATCTGGGGTTCGTGGGGAAAATGGAATCTTGTTTTTCACAAGGAAATTAGAGTTATATACTGCTGATATCAATTACTAATAATACTACAGGCAGACTTTCTTTCTGTCTACAGTCCTTGGCGGCACGAGGAGAGAGACACAATTCATAAAAGCTTATGCTAACCATATTATGGGAGACCGCGATTCAATCCCAGGTCAAGTCATACTAAAGACTCAAAAAATGATACTTGATGCCTCCTTGCTTAACACTCAGCATTATAAGGTACGGATCAAGTGTAAAATGGAGCAATCAAGGGAAAAGAGTACCTCCTCCCCCTACACCTCAGTGCAGTAGCTATCGAAAATTGGACCTTCTGGTCACTCTCGACTCTGGTCGCCAACTTTACTTTTTATTCCTCAGCCTTGATAGTAACTCTTTAATGGTTTGCAGATGTGTAATAGCACGTGAATTGTCACATCCATATTTCAGAACTTTGCCTTTGTGAATAAAGAATAAAGTATGATTAATCCAGTTTTAATGCATATTAGTTCCTTATCAGTTCTTTGATATCAGATCAAGTATTGCAGATGAAGCTTGTTCGCTGCAAGCTCTTAAAAGCTCTATCCATCTAAACCCATGACTTACAAGAATTAATCTGAATAATTGTCAAGAAATCTTAGTCATGTATGGGTCCATTATCGATTCGAACAATTATATTTCTTTGGTGGAAGAGCATTAATAACTGCTATACCAACAACCGATGGATAAAAGAATTGGACAGAAATGTGTTCCTTTTAGCGTTGTATTTTTGCTGGATACTTGAAGAGGTTTTCATTTTAGAGAAACTCCGGAATTTTGTTCTGGACAAATTACCGCCCTGACAAAAAAAATGTTTTACTGTATTTTCTTAATTAAATGTACTTTAAACTTCTTCCGATATACAATACACCACTACTTGTTATAGATGTATCTCCTCTACCATATTATCTTAGATACCCTCTTTGTTGTGCATCGCATGTCAAGCTATTCAGAGGGAATTAATTTAATCATAAAATCATCAAACTTTAAAAAAAGTAAGAAATACACTTAAATAATAGATTAATATTACCCTTCTAACTTTAAAAAAATATGTAAAAAGATTTATATACATTTTTAGGGTTTTCGTGAATATATGAGATATCTGATCAAACTCAAAGCCGTCTTATGTATGCATATGGTTGGTATTACCACAGCTCTAACTAATAGTTAATAAAGATAAAAACAAAAGAACATCCTTTAAATATAAATGTTTATCCTAAGCTTTAATCAAATTAATTCTCTGAACCGTTATCTTAATAATGAACAGTTTACAATCCGTATGTAATATGGGTAAATACTGCTAGTAGGTTTGGCTTGGTTGTTTTAAGGCATATCCATGTTTACCAACCCCTCCGCTCGGGCAGGATATGACACAAGGTCACTTTTAAGCGGAGTTTAACAGGTTTGAATTCAGATTTTTCCTTCTTGTAGAGTAGTTGCCTCACCAAGGCTGAAGAACCCAGTCTGCCCTACAATTCACCCATAACTGGAGGGAGAATAATTGGATACATACCTTTCCCAGGGGTGTTAGTGCTATGTGAAATGCAATCAGCCTCGTCCAGGATGTGAACTCGTGTCCATTTCATACGGTGATAACCATTATACCACTTTCACGTTATTTAATGACAAATATTGTCATAATATATATACAGGGTAGAACGATAAGATTGTTGCCCTAGAAAAGACGACACGATTCCATTTCCGTTTGGTGAAAACAAGTTTTCTTTTTTATTGTTGCTGACCATCTACTAGTTGGCCAGTTGTGTACAAATCCCAAAAGCGATAGAAGCCTTCTATCATATCTGAAAGTGACACAATGTTCAACGAGCGAGATCGGAGATGCGCCGCCGTACAACACATGGTCTCTACCGATCCAAGTTATGACAACAGGACCATTACCGGCACCCTCAAAATGCAAATATGGATTGCCACGAATAACAGGGACGTGCCCAGGATGATGAAAACAAAGTTTCCGGCTACGGCTATGATGTGTACCTGGAAGTGCTGAAGAGTGCACTGATCCCCTGGTGCAATCAGGTGGCCGGTGGGAGACTCTGGGTGTGGCAGTAGGACTCGGCGCCGGCCAACAAGTCCAAAGAGGCCCAGGCTTGGCTTCAGAAGGAGCGCTACGACTTTGTACCCTTTTCTCACTGGCCCCCCTCCTCCCCCGACCTGAACTCGCTGGACTACTTCGCTTGGTTATACGTCGAGAACATCAACAACGTGACCTCCCACAACACCAAATCCAGCCTGATCGCCGCCATCCGCCGAGTATTCACCAAGCTCCCGCCGGCGCTTGTGGAAAAGGCATGCTCCCCAGTTCTGGATCCGTATCGAGGAGGTGATTGAAGCTGAAGGAAGCTACATTAAAGAGATATCAGCTCCACTACATAATCAAGTAACCTGAATTGATTTTTTCAATAAAAGTTTTTAAAAAACTGTAGTGTTTTTTTCTTTAGGAAGACAATTTCATCGTTCCACCCTCTCTCTCTCTCTCTCTCTCTCTCTCTCTCTATATATATATATATATATATATATATATATATATATATATAAATATATGTACGTATTATTCTTGGTGTTATTGATTCATATCAATACCCATAACAGGATGGAAATACATTTGTAATACCCCTCCCATTCTTTTTTTCCTACGTCTATTCCGTCTGTAATTATTTTAGCCATTAAATCTGAAGAAGTTCTGTTATTTTTGGTGTTATTGATTCATATCAATACCCATAACAGGATGGCAATAAATTTATAACCCTAATGTGACTGGTATTGTTTTTCTTAAAGATATATATATATATATATATATATATATATATATATATATATATATATATATATATATATATATATATCGTTTCCTGTTGTCGTTCTCGATTATACGTCGTTTGTCAAAAAATATAAGGAAAAAAATCAATTTTGTGATTTTATTGGACTTTACGTGCGTCCACCACAGATATTAAAGTCATAATATCACTAGAAAAGCGTTAAAAGCAGATAGAATCATGTTACTCTAAAATAGATTAGACTAAAATTATATAAAAGCACTATGGTCGACAGCTATCTATGTCAGCAATGTAGATAAACAAATTGAATATAAATATTGGTAAATTTAACATGAATTAGTTCATTTCTTATCATCTCAAAAAGATTTTGACAACTGAATTTGTTATTTAACCTCACAAAATCATTTTATTCTATAATGGCTTTGAGGAAACCACATTCACAAATTAAGAGTCCGAGATTAACTGTAAAAATCGGCCAAATGAAAACATCTACATTTACAAATATCTACGTGCATGTATTCGTAAATTTACATTACTTTTTCTGCACTATATTAAAAACTAAAATCTATTTATTTTTAAGGTAAAAATATATTCTTATTGAATATATATTTTTAAAAATGCATTTATAATAAAATATAGAACTTGGAATGGTTATTTGTTGTTTCGCCTAGGAACAAGTAAATTCGAAGACAAATAAATTCGACCAGAGTCGTTAATCAACTTAAGTCACCTCGACTAGAAATAATTACCGACATAATATATATATATATATATATATATATATATATATATATATATAAATATATATTGGGGTATAATATGAATAAGCGAAAAACTAAAGAAACTGTTCTTTCTCAACACTCGCGGTGCAGTTGTTTTGTGTCATATATAGTAAGTTTCAAGAGATTGTCAAATTTTTAGATTATTTAATGGGAAATTCTCCGAGGAAAGGGTAGCGGAGTTGAAAAAGATGACATTCTGACCCTTATTCTCTTTTCAATATAATTTGGCATATTTCTTAGCTATGCATAACAAAACGGTGACAAGGGTATAAACTTGAGCTTTTGAACATGAGGATAACTCTTTGATCTGAGGCGATTGAATGGCTAGTCGAAGATTTCCAAGGCTTTGATTTTAGAATTGCTTTATGCGGATAATGCTGACTTTGTAGCCCACAATAAAGATCTGCAGTATGTAAGGAATATATATTCAACTGCTTGTGCCGCCTTTGGACCTATAATATATCTGAAGATGACCGAGGTAGTGTTCACTTCCGCACCTGGGGAACTGAACATATATGTAAATAGAAAAAGATCAGGGGTTGCGGATACCTTTTCATACTTGTGGGGTAACTGAAAATCCATGCGCAGAAATATACTCAAGAGTTCAAAAGGCTAATGCAGCCTTTTGAAAATTAGAAAATCGGGTAGGGTTGGACATGTAGATTATTACACGTACCAAAGTAAGTTTTTAAGAAATGTGTGTTTTGATGAGTCTTTTGTTCGTGCTGATAGCGTTATGGTTACCGTCGTAAGAATTGGAAGTTGAATTCCTGTACGAAGCTGTTTGTGATTCACTAAGGACTAATCCCTTTGGGAAAAGCTAGATTCCATTTCCCCCTTTCACCCAAGCTCCTGGTCTACTGCGTTTACTTTTGAATTAATCTTCTTGGGAAATGTAGGAACTCTTTTATCCTTCTAAATATGAGTTAAAATGTACCACTACTGTTCTATCACAGTTGCGAATTTATTGATTTGAAAGTCAATCACCCACGAAGTTTGATTGGCCATTAAACATAGAATCCAAATCAAACCACCCACAGATGTGTGTAACTAGCATGATAGACAGTATTCTATACTATTTGTACAGCAATCAATCAAGCAGAACTAAAACCGCTTCGAAATCAACCATGTGTGGCATTCTAGCCGTGACAGAGTGTTTGGGTAAATTCATCTATGATGTCGATATATAACTCACAATTCAATGTCATAAGTAATTTGCTTACTTACAGATAAACAGGGGGTGTCCTCCTCGTGGTGTAATGGTTAAAGCGACGGACTGCGGGATCGTAGTAAGCGAGTTCGTACTCCAGTCACCCTATTACGTTCACTTTGGGACAAATACCATTGGGAAAGGTATAAACCTCCTTATCCTCCAAGCTATGTGTTAAATAGTACCATTAATGTTCTTCTAGGAGAATAGATATGGCATTAAATAACCTACAAAGATTGATATGCCATTAAACAACCAAACCAAACCACAGATAAACGATTAATCAGTTATATTTCAAACAATTCAATTTTAATGTCATTCGTTTGCACAAAGCTTAAATGTCAAACAGTTCTATTTAACCCACATATAGGGTCCGATCAGGTCCTACCACTCCGGGATTGAGTGAACCTGGGAGTAATGGCAATGAAGGAGTACTCCATATTCCCCAAAGCTGCAAGATTGGAGCCTCATCATCAGATTGTTTAATGTCTTATCCAGGACACTTATTGGGGGTTGCTTACACATCTGCTGATATGTAGTTGGTGTATACTACAGCCCCCGTCGATTGGGCCCTGATTGCTTTATATGTTCAGAAATATTCAAAGAAATATTAATTTGAAGCAAAGAAAACAATAAAAAAGACATAACGTTTAATATTATTATTAAGATTCATCGACGTGATTTTTGCTCTTTTTTAAAAAAATAAAACCAAACAATTATAGATCAATAATACGAAAGAAATATCTATGAAAATCAAATTATTACGATCAATATTTAAATTATCCTTCTCATTCACACAATAAACAACTACATTGTTTCACACACTTATGCAGATAAAGTCAGTAGTATTAATAATATAAACTAATTTTCTCAGAAATCACGATTTAAATAAAAATAGAATTATAGTGACTGTGACATAAATAACTTATGGAACTGTGACGTCGGGGTTGACGTAGTTTCGGATATAAGCTGACACATAATCTGCGTTAAAAAATATGGGTTTAAAATCTTTGAAAATGTTGAGTCGAACATTTAGTTTAATATTTGATTTATTTAGTTATATCAAAACACAGGCATTTTTACTGGCCCAAATAATAATTTTATATGATATTTATTTGAGATTATGTACTATAACTCTATATTCAGTGCCCATAGACTCAGAATCACCTATGGATTCATGATGAAAGTCTTTTTAAAAAGGAGATTATTCTGTCATTAAAGTATGTTTAACTATTTTGATTCACTTTTCCACGTAATACTTATGCAAGCTGAAATATTTTTAGCATGTTGATTTGTCAATAAATGTGATATCTGAGCAGTCAGAGATATTTACCAGAAACCCAACGACACTCCATAATGCTTCAATGTTAAAAGCTGCATAAAACCCATTCTTTACCCGTAAGCACATGTGATCTGTGCCATACACACTAACAAAAACCTCCGACAAACCCAACGAGAAAATTTTTGCATCACCCTTCACCAAAGGGAATATCCCACAACACTGATACATAAAAGATTCAAATTAGCAAAAAGAAAATACTATCAAGAGAACTACGAACTTCCAAAAAAACATAACATCGAACTAACCTTTGCATATGTCTCAAAATATAACAAAAAGCAGAACTAATCACAGAAATAATAAAGAATCTAGAACAACTTAAAAACCGGATAGACGAAAAACATACTAGACACAACAAAAATCATTAAAAATAAACGACAAGCAAAAACTTAAAACACTCACTAACCTCATCTAAAATTGGAGAACACACAGCCCATGGAGTCTGAAAAAGCAAAAATAAAAGATGTGAAATATGTAATATAATCATAGAAAGAAAATTCTATATCTTCGAAAAACCGAAAACAACATTACCTAATAATATAATACGCAAGTGTCCTGTGTGTACATCTGTATGTCTTTACACATATTTTAGAAAGAAAGAAAGAAAGAAAGCAGACAAGTTGTCATGAAAGCAAGCTGACGTCACGACAGAACGGTTTCTTCAGATTTTTTAAAATTCGTCTGCATAGCTATGTACATTTTGAATCTAAATTGACAGCCAAAAGGAAAAGAGAGAAAATGAGACAGTTTCCATTTTTCAAGATTATATTAAATTCAACAGTCATAATTGACGGGTTTATGCTTTCTTGTATTAAACAGAAATTCAAGCAGCAACTAAAAAATGCAAAGTACATTATCACATACCCAATGAACGAAATATACATTGGCTACACTCAACAACAGCGTTTCTGTACATAAAAGCAACGTTAAATTTCCAGGAAATAGATGTCTTAATGGATCAAAACACTTTTATTTATGCAGCAAGGGAGACTTTAAGTTATTGCTGTTATACGAGACTGATAACAATAAATTACAACAAGTAAAAGAAAAAATCATGGCTATTTCATTGTTAAGTCCAATTCGACATCCACAGAAATAACCCTGAAATTGAACCAAACCACAACTTATCAAAATAGTATTTACGGTAAAATGGACCAGGGGACCGGAGTTCTATCCCAGGTCGAGTCATAGCAAAGAATCAAAAAAGGGTACTTGATCCCTTTTTGCTTAATACTCAGCAAGATAAGGTAGAGATCAAGGGTAAGTGGGCAAATCCAGAGAAATGGGTAGGACTTTTCCCTACACCTCGGTATTGTATATATTGAAAAGAGTGCCTTCGGGTTGCCCACGACTTCAGTAGGTCAAATTACATATATATATATATATATATACAGAGAGAGAGAGAGAGAGAGAGAGAGAGAGAGAGAGAGAGAGATGACAGGTGTTATGGTTTTTACCTGTGTATTCAGTATCTATCTTCAAAAACAGGCGCTTGGGACTTCTCAACATGATAAGTAAAATTTAACACACACATGCACCTACACACTCGTGCAAGTATTATATATATATATATATAAGTAAATTTGGCAACCTTAGTCGAGGGTGACCTGAGGACTTCCTTTTCAATTGGTACTACACCGCCGTATGGGCTGTTGCGACGAAGAATAAGGAGCAGCTATTTAGAATAGGTTAAGTCTTGCATTTACCCGGAAGCAAATGTGTTCCTTTTGTTCCTATCATAAATTAGCACGTTTGCTATTTTGCGTTTTCTGCAAAAGGCCAGCGGTGATCTGTCAAACCCATTGGGTCAAAACCTGCGATGTACGACAAGGAACACCCCCCAGCAAGTTGATGCCTCTGCGTTGTCGACAAACATGACACCCGATGGCATTCCATTTTCGGTCGAAAGAAAGCAATGTGTAAACTTACTTGCCCACCAATGGATGACATAAACCACCACAACAAAAACTAGATTGTAAACGTCGGTCGCACTCATTCAATATCTTTCCCTCTCCCACTCCCTCTCAATTCTCTCTCTCTCTCTCTATATATATATATATATATATATATAATCAAAGATGATAAAAATTTACATGAGGAAATTGCATAAAAACTGCTCTATGCAACTTCAAAAATTACTTACACCTTAAATGCGAAGATTGACAACGTTTTCTCATTTTTCCGTGACTGATAAAAATGAAACTTTTGGAAAATGGGCTAAACAGTATATAATTTGGATATTTTTAATATATATAAATATCACTGCTGGCTAATTAAAAAATATCTTTCAGTTCAGTTCAATGTGCAAAATTAAAACCTACAAAACCTAAATCTTAATGAGAATTTTGCATAGAGTACTTTTAATATTACTGAATGATATATATATATATATATATATATATATATATATATATATATATATATATATATATTGGATCTTAATAAATGAATTTTGCAAACATTTATTTTAAACTTTTCATCGGTGGCGATTTCTTGGAGCGATGTTTTAGCCCACAGGTCTATATATAGTTTCATGTTCAGTTGGATCAGCATTCTGTGGAAAGTTTGTTGGACGGAAAAAACAATCTATGTAAAATGCATTTACCTTTATAAGCAAATATGTGTGTAAGCTTTTGTGTACATGCATTTTTTATTGACCATCACTCAATAAGACCAATAAGGCCTTTTATATTGATGCCGAAACTAATAAAAAATCTATATGATTTTTATAACTTACGAACCTTCAAATGTCAAAATTTGAGCCCAATCCGATGATTAGTTTACAAATTAGTTATTTAAGTGATGCTACTGTTGCAAATTTTCAAAACAATGGAAAAATCTAAATTTCGTGTATTGATAAAACATCGCTCTCTGAGGGGAAACAATTCTGGTCAAACAAAGCAATGGTTTCATTAGTGTTATTCAAACTCTTCTCCGCCGGAAACAACGTATACTGACTTTAAACGCAGAAACAAAAGATGATGAACACTCTTATCAGCCAAATTCGGTCTCTGTTCCAGAAAATAACAAAAAACAACATAAACTCTTTTTAGCCAATCGTAAATTGAAGTTGCGTGACATAACTGAGGAGTGGAAGATATCAGAAGGCAGTGTATTCACCATTTTGCATGAATATTTGTCAATTCGAAAGTTGTGTTCAAAGTGGGTGTAACTTTTGCTCAAAGTCGATCAAAAACAGCAACGCATCGACGATTCAGAGCGTTGTTTGCAACTGTTTCAACGCAACAAAAAGGTGGTTTTGCGTAAATATGTGACAATGGATGAAACATGTATCAACCATTTCACTCCGCACTCAAATCGGCAGTCAGGTGAAAGGACACCAAGGCGAATAAAGACGGAAACATCAACAGGCAACCTTTTTGGCCTCCGTATTTTGGGATGCGCTTGGTATTTTGTTCATCTTTTACCTCGAGAAAGGAAGAACCATCAATAGCGAATATTATAAAGTATTATCAGTACGTTTGAAAGAAGAAATTGCCAAAAAATTGCCACAAATGAAGAAGAAAAATTGCTCTTTCATCAAGCAATGCACTGTGTAACAAGTCGATGGCAAGGATGGCAAAAGTATATGAATTTTACTTCGAGTTGCTTTCGGGGCCACCCTTTTTTCCAGATCTGGCCCCCAGCAACTTCTGGCTGTTTATAGACCTCAAATGAAGAAGTGATATCCGAAACAGGGAAGTATATTGAAAACGAAGAGAAATCGTTCTACAAAAAAAGGCACCGAATTGTTAGAGAATTGTTGGAATCAGTGTTTCACCGTAGAAGGAGACTATATTGAGGAATAAAGTCGAATTTTGCCAAAAAGTAATTTTTTATTACTTATGTCCATAACTTATAGTGTGATGTGTTATATATATATATATATATATATATATATATATATATATATATATATATATTAAAGGATATTAATAGATATAAACGTGAAGGGGAAATTATATCAACAGTCAAGGATCAGTGATTATGTAAAAAGAGAAGGATATACCTTTTTATGCTTGTTTCAATTATTGTTACAAAGAAGAACATCCATTGAAATTGCTTCATTACAAATTATTCAACTACTAGTTACATATACTTAGAGCCATCAAAAGAAAAGAGCATTATATGAATATAAAAAGGTCGTCTAATCATTGACGTAGTCGATATATTTTTTGTTGGAAAGTTCTTTATTATTAAGTTTATTATTAGGGCTTTCAGTAGCGTTCGGTGTTCATTCCATTGTCTTTAAGAATGTCTAAAACGGTAGTTGTTGAAAGGCATTTCATATATCTTTTTACGGCATTTTAGAACATAGAACCTTTTTGAATACATTTTAAGAAATCTCTGCAAACAAAAAGTATATCCACTATTGCAAGTAGAAATTTGGAACAGGATGTTTGTGTATAGGTAAACGATCTGGGAGACCATCTTTAAGTGAAAAAACAACTAGAGAATGTTTATGCTCGTTATCTAAGTAACTAGGATGAAATCACACGTCATGATTTCTATACAGTCTTACTAGTCACTGAATTCATCCGACCTTCAATGATATATTGATCACGTTTGCATTCTGCAAATATACAAACTCCATATCATAACTAACGAAATATACTTTACTATATTTAAAAAAGTTCACCAATCTTTCAAATTTTATACTTCAAATAATGTGGTTTTTACTGCTGGGATCACATTCGATATTGTATTCATCAAAATTCTAGTCTGGTTCCTCGTCTGAGTTTTATGTTTATTTGTTGTTGTTTTTTTTTTTGTTTGTTTTTTTTTTGGGGGGGTAGTCTTCTTCTTTCTTCGTTTAATGGCATATCAACCTTTGTTAGGTTATTTAATGCCAAAGCCATTCTCCTAGAAGAACGGTCGTGGTACTATTTAACCCATAGCTGGGAGGATAAGAGGGTTCATACCTTTCCCAAGGGTATCTGCCCGAAAGTGAACGTAATAGCGCGACGAGAGTACGAAATCGCTTACTACGATTCCTCTGTCCATCGCTTTAACCATTACACCACGATGACACCCCGGTTGGTTTTGATTCGTAATGCTTCTTAATCCTACTTATAATGTTGTAGTCTTCATCGAATGTTTCACTCGATACACTATCTATTGTACTCCTGTTCTGGAAAATACAACGGGCTGTAATCTCACAACCAGATCCAGTTTTGAGTTATACTTAGGGATCTCTTTCTTGTCGAGGTATCATTCTGCAGGATAAAAATGTCTGCGTTTTCTTAGCTTCACCGATAGGATCGTTGAATTTTTGGAATTGTCTATTTAAAGTCGAAATCTTGTACAAACAGCAGAGGAAATGTTTACAAGTATATATATAGTCATGAACAGAAGGACTATTTCATTGTATCACAGCTCTTCAATGTAGCTAGAACCAGGAGATGCATCAGGGTGAGCTCAAAACTCGGCTGAATTTATGTCAGTTGGATATCTTACACCTGTATAGAAATACACACAGATATAGGTAAGTCTCAAAATATACAGAAATACAAAAACATACCCCCACTAAGTGTAAAGCAAAGAGGAATCAGGTACCATTTTTTGAGTATTTGTTATGATTCGAACAGGGATTGACCCCAAATCTCCGGGATGATGGGTGAATACTCTACACATTAGACGAATGGCGCTTGAAATAGAAACTTTAAAGCTTCCTCATTTTTTCGTTTCATTTTAGAAATTAGGCATAAAATGAAATATAATCTATATAATACATCACATATAAACTGTCCCGTGGATGGTTTAATCTAAAAACTAAAACATTTAACGTTGTCAAATAATTCGAGTAGAAATAAAATTATCCTCTGAATAACTTGTCTTTTCATATTTCTACAGTTACACGCACGCTAGTTTTTATAAATTAATTTCAAAATATATGCAACGACGAATCCAAAACTAACTTTAAACAAATCTTGAAACGATTTTTCTTTTATCAGAAGGTACATGCCTAATTCTATTTTCACGATTTCTCGATCATAAAGTGTTATAGAGTTTTCACTAACTTTCTGCTGATTTATAAAACGTTGAAATAGCCGTGGGTCTGTGCACTCTTGTACTTTTCAATTCTTTTTAGACTCACCATTCTAGTTTTATTTATTTTGAAAGTAATGGACCAAGAGCATTCTCCTGGATATTGAGCGTTATCATGAAAAAAATTTGCTGAATGATCACAAAAGATCAATTATTATACATCTTATATATATATATATATATATATATATATATATATATATATATAAAATAGCTATTTTTTAAATCGTCAATGACCTACATAAAAAAGTTTTAAAAAGTAATATATATATATATATATATATATATATATATATATATATATATATATATATATATATATACTCACATTGCTCATATGAAGGGGTGCTAAATTTCATCGGCTGAAGTTTGGCGTCATCATGCAAATCTTTTAGCCTCTGAACTTATCTCGCACAGCTTGTAAAGTTCATTGGCTGATAAGTTTCAATGATGACGCCATATCTGCTGTTCATGATATTTTATCAATGAGATGAAAGCACTGCAAAGCATTTTGAAGTCATTTTTGCATCATTCAGGAGACTATATTAAAATAAACTTCTTTTAATTATACTCCACGAAAGTATCTAGGTCGGTCTTTGAACTTTTCCACGGATCCTTGTACAGTGCTATGATTAAAATGTACTATATAAAGCGTATTCATTCAGTCAAATACAATGATATATGCATAAAAATCAAGATCAGTATCACAAAATTTCAGCGATAAAATTGGTTAAAAATTGTCTCTGAGTTTTATATAGTTGACCCTCTAGAGAGCTTGTATTAGCACAGTTGAGATAGACCGAGGTGTAAATACAGCCTCAACCTAAAAACATCTATGTCAGTTTTCACCGCTTTTAATTTGCTCTTTAGTTGAAATATTTTGTTTATATATATATATATATATATATATATATATATATATATATATATATATATATATAGGTGTGTATGTGTGTGTGTGTGTGTGTGTGTGTGTGTGTGTGTTCAAGTCCCTGTTGGTGTGTATGTCTGCATGTATCTAAGCGGGTAAAAAAACGAAAGACTAAACCTTTAAAAAATAATTTTCAGATTCTAAATGTAAGTAATGATATATGCATACTTGAGCAAATTTTATGACATCTGGATATCAACTCTGCGGTCTTTTTTTTATTTTCTTTTTTCTGTTTCACTAGTTATTCCTTCTTTCGATAATCGCTTCACTTCTTTTTTGTCATCATCGCCTTATTTTATCACCAAATAAAAGTTTATTTTCTGTAGTTTTTTTTTTCATTATTAATCGCTTTTTTTATATTAGTTTTAGCTTTTTCACTATATTATTTCTTAGACTCTTGTTGTTGTTGTTGTTGTTCTTCTTCTTCTTCTTCTTCTTCTTCTTCTTAAGAGTTTTGCACATCAGCGTTTGCTGATGGTCTTTCAGTGGTGTCTGAGCGACAACAAATCTCCTCAATTCTCCAGGACTATTCTCAGTATTTTGGCCGATCTCAACAAAGCTGTAATTTGGATTGTCTTCACTCGATTTCTAACACCAATGTCCTTTAGCTTTTTTTACCAATCCTTTGCTAACTTTACCAAGTGCACCAATAACAATTGATATAACCTTTACTTCCATGTTCCATAAGTTGTTTTTTTAATCCAATAGCAAGGTCGAGGTATTTATCCTTCTTTTCGTTTTCTTTCAATTTCACTCTGCGGTCAGCCGAAACAGAAAAGTTCGCAATTCTGCAGGATCTCTTTTCATTGATTATTATATATATGGTCTATTCGTCGGACCGAGATTAGGATATCCGATTGTATCGCAAAATTCAATCGAGTTTGTGCGTCTCATTCTCCCGGTTACATTCTGGGTCGTCCATGTACCATTTGTTCGTATGGTCAAAATTCAATTACTTACAAAACTCCCAGAGGATCACTTTGCCTAGTCTTATACTCTTTCTGTGCTAATTTTCTGCGTTCGCATATTATGAGATTGATCGTTTCGCTTATTATGAGATTGATCGTTTCGTCTCTGTTACTACCTAAACTACATCTGTTTTTTTTTGTTTTTTTTGTTACGTCTTATCAATACTTGATTTGATATCGTTGGTCCTTATTACGTCGTTTTGTGCTGCGCTTGAAAAGATTCAGTTTCTATCTCAAGGTTTCACTTTCTTAGCCATGTCTACGTTTTTTCGTGTGATATGGCGCTTGTTAGTCACGTAAAACATCCAGAGTTGCTTTTTTCCCATTTTTGTTTTCTGGTTATTTCTGTTCTGCTGATGCTCGTGTTTTCAGTATTGTTTCTGGTGGCTGTAAACATTCTTCCTCCGCGCTTTTCTACGTCGTCTTCGAGTCGTTATATCGATGAATCAACGCCGTCTTCAATGCTGGCAAGTCCTCTTTTTCCCTCTTTTCTTAACACATATTGTCTGTCAACGTAATCTCTAGGATGCAATGCTTATGCATGGTCATTAGTTTTCTAGTTTTCTGTCTTCTCTGGTCCCCTATTAAAATGGTCCTGAGTATCTTACGAGAGGGACATCCCAGGTATTTATTCATTTGATAAGGTTCCTGATACTCTTTTTTTAATTTTTTCTCTCATCTGTTCTTGTTTGATGGTGTCAGCTTCTAAATTTTTTTTATATTTGTTGGTTTGCTTTTCTACGAGCGTTCTGATTTTTTCTTTATTTTGTAGTTCGATTGCTTCTGTCATGTGCCGTTTGCCGCTTTTCATTACAAGCATTGTGCATTTTTCATGTCAAACTCCATTCTTATATCTTGACTGTATATTCTCTATCTTTATTAGAGTTACCATTTCTCTTTCATTTTTGGCAAACAATTTGATGTCGTCCATGTACACTAAGTGGTTGATCTTTTCTTGTGATTATTGAGTTTGTAATCGGTTTTCTATTTCCTGAGAATGGGATTGAGTGGAGTCATCGATATTACAAATAATAATGTTAATAGTTCATCACCCTGTAATAATCCTCTCTGGATCTTTACCTCAACGAAGCTTTTTCCTCCTGTGGTCAGTTCCACTCTCCAGCTTTTGATAAACTATATGACTTCGGCGGGTATTTTATACATTTTGAGGGAATGCTTTATTCAGCTTTGCGGAACCATATCGTAAGGCCTTTTGAAGTTCACTAAGGCTACACCTAGATTTTTCCGGCTCGTTTTACTCTCCTTGAGGATGTGTTGATCTGTATATAGAGGTTCTCCTGTGACTCTGGTCCCCTTGCGGCATCCTTTCTATTCCACATGGGAGAGCTCGTGGCTTATCAATGAACAGTCGATATACTCCCTAATTTGTGCCGTTAGTATTTTCGACATCATCAACAGGCATGTTATTGGTCTATAGTTTTTAGAGAAGTTCCTTTGCGGTGGTGTTTATGTATCAGAGTGACATTTATTATTATTATTATTATTATTATTATTATTATTATTATTTGAAGTAATCACATAGGTAATCCCTTCAGGATTACCATGAATAGGCCTAGCTCTGTGAGATCCGATAGGCTGATTTCTGTTAATTCCTTCCGAGTTTTCTGACTGTAAACTGAATCGTCTTGATTCTTCCTCTAATTTACAACTCCTCGAAGGCTTTTTGGGACCCATTCCAAGCATTCCAATTACGAATGGAATCACCGTCATACGCATTTTTCACAGCATGTTTTGTTCGTTGGTAAGGTCCAAATATTTATCTATTTTTATTTCTGGGATGTAATGCCTTATGCATTGTTATTAGTTTTCTAATTCTTTGGTCCATTTGTTTAAGTTCATCTCTATAGAAAGGGTCCTGAATATCTAAGAAGTGGTACAGCCCAAGTATTTATTCCTTTGATAAGGTTTCTACTAGAGAGTTTCGTCTCGAGTAGTTTTCTAGTTCTCCTGAGATATTCCTTTTGAATTCTGTCTTTCATTTCCACTTGTTTGATGATGCCAGCCTTCAAGATGCCAAATTATTTGTAGGTTTCCTTTTCTGCGAGCCTTCTAATCTTGTCTTGATTTGGTAGTGCTATTATTATTATTATTATTATTATTATTATTATTATTATCTCCATTGGAGTTTTTCACATCTGCGTTAGCTGATGGTCTCCTGGACTCTTCTCAGAATTCTGGCCGTTCTCAATAATGCAGTAGTTTGGATGGTCTCCACTCGTCCGCCAACTTTTAAGCCCTCCAGTCCCTTTAGAAGTCCTTTAGTTACTCTTCCAAACGCACCACTTACATTTGGTATAATTGTCACCTGGATGTTCCATAGTTTTTTCAACTCCCAAGCAAGGTCGAGGTATTATTATTATTATTATTATTATTATTATTATTACCGGCTAATTGATATTGTGGGTAAAGTATTAACCAATGGTTCGGGAGACCGCGGTTCAATTTGGGACTGTAGAATACACCGACTGCACTTCAGCAGAGGGGCAAGACCCCCTATGGAGTGTTCTGATATGACACTAAGTAATCTGATGGTGAAATGACACTAATCCTGGAGCTTTGGGGAATGCAGAGTACCACTTCATTGACATCGTTCCCGAGTCCACTGGCTAAGAGTGGTAGCAGCTGGTAAGGGTCCTATCAATGGGTTAAATAAAACTAAACCATGGTCTGAGTTTACAGTTTTTGGCATGGAAACTGTGTATTCCTGCTAAATTGAATTGTTTAAAATAGAAGTGTTTTGACATCTAAACTGTGTACTTATGCTAAGTTGAATTATCTGAAATGAAAATGTTTTGACATTTACTACGTGTATTGCCCAGTCGGCTTGGGCTGTAGAATACGGGGATCATTGAATAAGTTTCCAGACTAGAAATCTTTTTTGATAAACCGCTTACTTATGCTAAACTGAATTGTTTGAAATGGAACTGTTTTTGACATTGAAACTGTTGTAACACTCAACTGAATTGTTTAATATAGAACTGTTTTGACAAATAACAGCACGTGAACAAAATCTATACTTATACTAAATTGAATTGACTAAATAAGAACTTTTGAATAAATTGAATAGCTTGAAATAGAAATGTTTTTAACAATCAAACTGTGTACTCCGCCAATGGCCCGGGAGACCTGGGTTCAATCCCAGGTCGAGTCATACAAAAGACTTTAAAAATGGAACTTGATACCACCTTGCTTAACACTCAGCATTATAAGGTACGGTTCAAGGGTAAAGTGGAGCAATCCAGGGAATGGAGTAGCGCCCTCCCCTACACCTTGGTGTAGTAGCTATCGAAAAGGGAGCCTTCGGGTCACCCTCGACTATGGTCGCTAACTTTACTTTACTTACTATGTACTTATGCTGAACTGATTTGTTTGAATAAGAACTGCTTCAATAAAATGTATAGCTTGAAATTGAAATGTTTTTAACAATTAAACTGTGTTCTCATGCTAAACTGAGTCGTTTGCAATAGAACTGACCATTTGCATAAACATAGATTTAGCGTTAAGTAACCTACAAAGGTTGATATGCTATAAAACCCAATCAAGCAACCAGGGTTCAATCCCAGGTCGAATCATACCAAAGACTCAAAAACTGCTACTTGACGCTTCTATACCTTGCACTCAGCATTATAAGACACGGATCAAGGGTAAGTGAAACAATCCAAAGAAAGGAGTAGCATCCTGCCCTACACCTCATTCTAGTAGCTATGGAAAATGGAGCCTTCGCGTCACCCTTGATTACGGTCAGCCAACATACTTTTATTACTATTGTTATTATTATATTATTTCTTGCGAGTTTTCTACACCTGCGTTAAGTGATCGTCTTTCACTGGAGTCCGAGTAACAGCAAATCTCGTCAAGTCTACAGTATCGTCTTAGTATTCTGGCTGATCTTCATCATGTTGTAGCTTGAATGATGTCCACTCGTTCTCTAATTTTAAAGCTTTCCATTCCCTTTATCGTCATCATGTTATTATCATTATTATTATTATTGTTATTGTTGTTGTTGCAGGACAACTTGTGATGGTAGTGATCAGACAATCTTCAGTAGAGGAAAAGGTAAGACTGTAGATGAATCACGACAAAATGAACAACAGATATATGACCGATGCATTCCTTGGTATGGGGAGTCATGCCGCCAAGAACATATACCTGGCCAGAATGTTGACTCTCACGCTACGTGAGCTAGTCTTGGGGTATGCCTCTGGAGTCGATAGTCGACATGGGAGTGAGCGCCTGCTTTTCAGCAAACACGTCTACTGGTAAGATGGTTTGGTCTCTTTGTTTAATCGTATATCGATTTTCGCGGGTTATTTAACGCTAAAGCCATACGTGTAGAAGAACAGTAGTGGTACTTTCAAAACCATTGCTTGGCGGGATAATCGGGGTTCATGCATTTTATAAGGGTATTAGTCCAAAAATTAACGTAATATACTGGAATTTGAAGTCGCTTAATGCGTCGTCACAGAATGTGCTCGGGTTCTTTAACCTTGATTAGGCAACCAATTTGGGAGAAGAAAGATTCTGAATTCAAACCTGTTAAACTCCGCTGAAATATCGACCTTGTCTCACATCCTGACCAGCTGGAGGAGTCGATAAATTCATACAACGTCGACGCTGTCCAGCATTTTAGTCACTTTGCCAGAGAGTATTCTCTAGGTAATATGATAACGGCTGTCGTACGAAGCCGTTAAGTTACCCTGGCATCGAGAGGCAAATGGAGCCCTTCGAACTAATAATCTACCACGCGTCTCGAATCTGTGTTACGGATATCAGCTTTCTCCAGATCCGGTTCGAGCAAGCACAGTATCGATCCCTTTTTTACAATAGGCACTCAAATGACTGTAATGGCAGTCTTTGTCCAAAACATCATTGTTCAATACCTTAATCATCAGTTTTGCTTGTTTTTATCTTCTTAATATCTTTTCTCCTCTTTTACCTCTCCTTTACCTCATATGCTTTTTGTCTGTCTTCCTAGTTTTCGCGTCCATCTTACTCCTCCTTCAGGTTCTTCGGTTTATCTATCTACCCATTTTTCTCCTTTTTAACGTCGTCTCGTACACTATCAATAACTTCTAGAACGGCTTTTTATTTTATACGTCAAATTTCTTCTCTTCATCATCTTCATCTTCTTCTTCTTTTCTCCATCTTCTGATTATATGCCTTATTAGCGGTCTACTTTTCTTGTATTTTTATAAACATCTTTTACATTCTCTTTATGCCATTGGTTTGTTCATTATTGATAGCTTCCACAGGCACATTTGAGCTTCTTCATTTTCATCGCCTCCTCTTATTCTTCTTTTCTACCTCAAACCCCACCTACTTCTCCTCCTCCTCCTCCTCTTCTTCTTCTTCTTCTTCTTCTTCTTCTTCTTCTTCTTCTTCTTCTTCTTCTTCTCCCACCATAACCATCTACCCGTAAGAGGATAGTCGCCTTGCCCATACGTTTTTGAAAATGACCACTTAAAAGAGCCATCTACTACTGAAGTCGTACAAGATGAAGGAATGTATCGCTGGCTCATCTTCAAAATGATTTCATATTAAGAACCATGCCGCTAAATCTTGGCATCAATACAGAGAAATAGATGAACAAGATGAACGGGCGACAACAGACAGGAAAAGAGGAACTGATCAGATTTTCACAGCTTCTTTCTTCCATACTGAGGCTCACTTGTTTCCACACATACACACAATTATTCAATCAGTTGATTGACTCTAACTTATTATTATTACTAATAAACACTATCACTCCATATACGGATCATCATCAGCTGTGATAATAAAAGAATAAGACTCAAACGCATGTGTTATAGTGTTACGTCTTGTCATTACCTTAGATTGATTATAGAACTTTCCGTTTTAATTGTGTAGAAAGAAAAGAATGCACTACAATTCAGAAAGTGAATATATGAAAATGTAAGAAAGAAAGTAGAATAAATGACTGAATGAAATGACCAAATAAAATAAGCTTTTAATTAAAAAAATCCATGAATATAATATCTGGCAATTATTAAACTGCCTTCAATATATCAATAGTATAAAGCATGAATTCATATTTTCGAAAGTTTACGCCTTGTCATCGCCTCAGATGAATTATAAAAAAAAAAGAACACATTCAGTGACATCCAGGTTGTGCCCCTATGACTGTTTTCATCAGGGTTTTTGTGTCCTGCAAAATCCGACCACCTCATTTAGTTGACCTGAACAACGCAGATTATTAACGATTCCATATTGATTGTGATTGCTTGGTTTATAGGGTTAGGGGCATATCAACTTTTATTGGTCATTTACAGCCGAAATTGTATTCGTTTCTGAATACTTCATTAGAATCGTAACTTTATATTCAAAGCTGCAATAATAATAAAACTCTATACAAAAGCTTCACTCCGGATTGAAAGAATCCCCGATATAAAAATTTTCTCAGGATTTTGAATCAATCATCACATTGTAAGTATGCCCTCAAGAAAGGTCATGGATGGTGAGAAATGAATTTTTTTTGCGGCAGTTTAAACATAAAATGGAAGAGATTACGATACGAAAACCAATTTTAAAGAAATCTAAAAAGAAAAAAAAAAAGAAATCCGTAAATTTCAGTCAGTTATTTTGGAATAAGCATGTGGCTGAAATATTAGACAAAACGGGAGAGAAAAGAAACGCGAAAAACAATTTCGTGGACGATTTATACAGAATATGATATGGAATTGTACACCTGGGTGCAGATTAGTATCGATCCACCGTTCGTTGTCAAGGCTCGTTCTGATTCACTCTCTCTCTCTCTCTATTTCTTTCTCTCTCTTTATATCTCTCGGTCCCTTTTTCTCTTTTCTCTATGCGTTCGTCTTTTTTTCACAAGTATGTAGCCATAAATGACAGTGAAAAAGTATCCATGTCTTTCATCCTACTAAGCATCGCGCGATCTGAACTCATGACCTACGCTTGTCAAATAAGACCTCATGTCTTTCTCTGATCTCAGCAGGTGTGAACTCTTGCTCTGCACCCAACGACAACGACATCTACCTATGCATAACAATAGTTAGTTATATTTGAACTGATGTAATGGAACAAAGAGAAGATTATTTAGAATGTTATTCAAAAGCAAAGTGTTATATAACGGATGACAAGTATGTCAAATCTATGCATGCAACCAGCTGTTCCTTTTTTGTGTGACCTTTCCATAGCTGGAATGTCTCTATGTAAGGAACAAATGAAGTGATAATGTCACCGAAAAAAGAACTGGTAGTTGTTAAATAAGTGCTATCTTATACTTGAATTTTGAGATTGATTGATGGGGAACTAATTCTGTGACAGGGGGAAGATCACGTAATAGGAAAAAGGAACGGTGATGAAAGATTTTAGAGGATTTATTAAAATTAAGAGTTAATTCGCGTGAAAAACCCAAACCCTAAAACCAAATTGAAGATAAAAACTGAACAGAATTGATTACGTGAAGCTGATTTTCTCTCCAAGTAAAAGTTTCAGGATTTTATTTCAAGTAGAACATACAGAATCAGAATTAAACTCATTATCCATTACATATGACCAAACTTTACAGTACTAAAAAAAAGTACAAATATGTACCAGTTCAGAAATAAGTACATATCCTTTAAATCTTTAATAAATGTTCCTTTTAGTTTTAAAACTATACAGCAATAAAACTATAAAAGACATTGCAAAAAAATACATATAATTAGTGTACTTATTTTTGAACAGTTACTCATCTAATTTTTTTGTTTAAGTTATTTCAATCATAAATAGTTTGTTTATAAATGTTATATGACTTCTTTGTGTTATAAATTACGCAAAATAATGAAATCTTTGTATCATTAATTTAGAATAAAGTTCATTTTATTTTTTTTAGATTTTTACTTGTTTATTGGTTACACTGCAAGTACGCTATACAACCTGTTAGGTGTTACTTGTTTATGGGTTACATTGTATGCAATCACATTCAACATGTCATATGTTACTTGTTTATGGGTTACACTCTGTAACCCCATACAAACTGCTATATGTTACTTACTTATGGGTTACACTGTATGTACCCCATACAACCTGTTAAATGTTACTTGTTTATGGGTTACACTATGTAACCCCATACAACCTGTTATATGTAACTTGTTTATGGGTTACACTATGTAACCCCATACAACCTGTTATATGTTACTTGTTTATGGGTTACACTGTATGTAACCCCATACAACATGTTATATGTTACTTGTTTATGGGTTACACTGTATGTAACCCCATACAACCTGTTATATGTTACTTGTTTATGGGTTACACTGTATGTAACCCCATACAACCTGTTATATGTTACTTGTTTATGGGTTACACTGTATGTAACCCCATACAACATGTTATATGTTACTTGTTTATGGGTTACACTGTATGTACCTCATACAACCTGTTATATGTTACTTGTTTATGGGTTACACTATGTAACCCCATACAACCTGTTATGTGTTACATGGTTGAAGGATGGGTATTACCAAGTAAGTCGTTTTACTTTAAAAGATTTCACGTAGGGAAATACTCACAATGTCACTTTGACAACCTCATAGCATATGAGAAAAATCTATCCGTGTCACTCCTTCTCTTACTGAAGAATTCGATAGTCTATGATCCGTAACATATAGTGCAATAGTCGAGAACCAGTGACAACTAGTCAACTTCACCCCTCAATAAAAGGACAATAAGTCTTCTTGCTAAAATCATCATAAGTAAAATGAAATTTAATTGCTCCCTTCAAAAACAATTAAGTTCGATATCTAGTAATATTCCATCTAAAGAATTAAACATCATAATATATGTCATCGGCAGATGTGAATTGATACTTCCACCAAGAACCAAAGTATCGTTTCTGCGCCTTTAGAAATTCCATAAATCTCAAATCTTAATAACTAAAGATGAATATTCAAATAAAAAATAATAGATGTTAAAAAAGTTTGATTGTTTTATCAAATGTTTTCAGCTTCAATGAGATTGCTTAAACCATATGTATGCATGGGATGTGTTAAGTAAAAAAATGAGACACAAACGGCTAATAATATCTTCGTGTTACCATGAGGGAATTTCCCATTATACTTTGGTGACAATAGACTGGATGATCGCTGAATACATATATATATATATATATATATATATATATATAATCACTGGAATCATCTTTTAATTTCTATTCTTAAAATGCATATATTTGCTGTTGACAAGATATGGAAATCGGTCGACAGTTCTTACAATTTCTGTAGTTTGGCGTACCTAACTGAAAGAAAATATGTCTTCAACAAAATAACTTTCAAGTGAAGCATTGGGCAATCTTACAACTCATTTAAGTAAACAATCCACAGTTAAATATAATGAAAGACGTTGTCTGTATCGAGTCAGCTACGTTTAACATTGTTCAAGACCAATTTTTAGATGGTCTAAAATCAGAGCTTTTCTTTGCACACCGTAAGAAGGCTAAAAAAGCAGTCTATCCTACTATTCCCCCATAGTTGGAGTGAAAAAAATAGATTCATATATTTCCCAAGGGCATTAGCGCGAAAAGAATCCCAAAAATCGTCATGAATTTGAACTTGGGTCTCCGTGTCTATTTTTATAACAATATTCGTTTCATGATTCCATCTGTTTGATGACTTGGGTTTTGAGATATAGAATACTACTCAAAAAATTAACAAAATTCAATAGACGTTTTCTGCTTCAATGCATAGGTCAACGAAGGAAAATAATTTTAGCCTGTAAGCAGAGGCAGTAGATGTATGTTGTAGGAGCGCCCTTAATAACAATATTTAACATAAGAAGGAACAAACATTTTCTAAAAAGATTTGAGAGTATATATGCCTAGACGTTGTGATAGGGAAAATTAGACAAAGTACCTCAATTCTGTACAGGTGACCTGCTGCGTATAGTTTTATTTACATCTATCTTGTAGATGAACTTAATGCGCTAGACTTTTGAATTATTGATGATTTTGCTGTTGCTAATGAATTCTGTGTACAGAACGTAAAGTGCGTAGGCAGTGTTGATAAAAGCGCTAAAATTCGCCTCGATGATGGCGGCAGATGACACAAATTTCAGCACGCCATAATGAATGACTAAACTCGAGAAAACATAGACTAGTTTACCTATGACAATAAATATTGGCATTATTTATATAATTCTTTAAGGGAATGTAAGTATATGAAAAATATTTGATCAAAATTATCTACCTTTTTATGAAGCTGAAATAATCAGTTGATACTGGAAAAAAATCTGTTTACCCATAAACTAAGTTCTGGATAAATGAAAACAAAACATTGTATCTTGGTGATATCCTGGAGTAAAAGGATTGAATGGTTTGGTTTGATTTGGTTTAGTTATCCTAACTATATCAACTCTTCATGGGATTGTTAATGCAAAAAATTGTGAATATTTTATGATAATCACATCGAATACAATCGTTTTATAGGAAATATTTTCGCCACACTTGTTTTTTTATTTGTAATTATTATTTGTTTGCACAATAATTTGGTATTAGGAATTCTTATTTAATAATGATAACTTGTAAACATCTTTTGAAGAACCCCAAACGAATACAATTAATTTTAGGTTTTTCTATTTTTTCCATAGATTGGAACATTGTAGGTACAAACACTCCGGGTCAGAGTTCATCTGGAAAAAATGGCAACAAAGTGGTACGTCATCTTAAAAAAAAGGGTACTCAACAACTCACAGAACTCAAGAACAAGTGCCGAACCACTTTATGAAATTTAGTTTCATCCCTAGGACATCCCTTTCAGAGTGGGGTGTATTCGACGTGTTCTTAGCCCCACACAAGCTCACTATATTACGTCATGATCCAGCATGGAGGAATATGACTAGTGACTCGTTATGTCTTAAATAGCTTTTCAGAGGTCTGGCAATTGCGATTTATCTTTTCTAAAAAAGCCCGATAAAGGTAAAAAGTAAATTAGTGAACAATAATGATAATTTTTCAAGACAAAATTTCTGAGGAGAATTGTTGATCTATCTCAATCAAAGATCATATTCTACACATCTTTCCAAGTTAGGAAAATATATACTAGATCACACTGATGTAATACACATCTCAACGGACTTGTCTATATATCCTTACAGTCCAGTTTTAATTTGAAAGCAGACAACCGTCTCTTATTTTCTCCGCTACAATTCCTGGAAAAGATTATGGAATTAGCTCACTTTGAGGATGTTTACTTCGAGGATCCATTTATAAATAATTAAAAGACGCCTAAAAATATTTTTTTTTGCAATTATAGTATGTATAAAATAGTTATGCGAACTGGGCCCACACGCCTTCTTAAAGAAACTTGTCTACCAGAAAGAATAACGCTGGATTGAATCTAACGACCATAAACTTCTTATTTAAAGAAATTAATTGTTGAAAATGGTTCGGTTCAGTGAAAATAAGTAATTACAAACGGACTTTTTTCTGAATGATTTTCCGAATAGTTTTGATTATTAATTCCCTGGAGCAAGTTATATTTACTTCCTTCCCAAATATCATACACAATTAGAGAGTGATATGACCCAGTAACAGGTAAAAAAAAAAACATGTTTGATATTATTGAGTTGATGTTTTATGAATCTTTTTAGATTTATTTCGGATTTGAATTATAAGAGAATCGGTAATCATTCTGTCTGTATTTCAATACTAGCATTCTCTAAAAGTATAGCGCCAAACAGTTCCCCACAGCACTTACAGTATTACCAATTACTAGGCAACAAAACAAGAAAATAAGCTGTCTTTAAGATTTGTTTTATTCTGAGATTGCTTTTTTTGGGGGGGGTAATCTTTTTCATTATATTTCTTTCGTTATTTTTTTTTTTCAGAAAATATATTTTGCTGTTTTTAACGTATTTTTCTCTCACTGTTTTTGGGCGTAAACGTCCGTGTCACATCTAAACGCATTTGGTATCGTTATTATATCTTTGAAATCCGGCTAGACTATGAAACGAGACGAGAAAAAGGGTGTACTTATTTAAAGACCGACTCGTTCTCAGCATTCTTTTTTATTCAGTCTACATAATTTGAGTTCTACCAAGTTTTACATCCATAGAAAAGGCGCCTGTAATCATACTCACACGTACACCCATAAATATATCTATATAGAGAAAACAAGCTATGTTCGTACACTTATACGCACGCACGCACACACAAACACACATACACACACTCACAGAGCGCACATCAGAGAAAAACACAGGCTGGGATAAAGATTTTTTTTCTAAAAAAACAAAGAAAAGGCACAGATACACCCCGGAGAGGTAGATAGATAGATAGATTGGGAGAATTAGAGAGGGAGAAAGAGAGAGAAATATATATATATAAAGATAGAGAGAAGGAAAGAGAGGGAAAGAGAGAGAGAGAGAGAAAAGGGAGAGAGAGGTAATACACAAATGTCTTGGTAAACAGAAAATACAAATAAGATCAAATACGTAGAAATACTAACAAACAAGCACATGTACATCCAGACACCCACAAACTCATATAACATACATGTATATGTAAAACTTTGCGAGTATACGCATGCGTATTTTATGCATGTATGTATGTGTGTGTATATATCTTTGTTTTTTGTTTTTTTTATCTTACTATATATATATACAATGAAACAGTGGTAATAAAATTGTAATTTTTTATTATTGAGAATATATATATATATATATATATATATAAATATATATATATATATATATATATATACATATATATATATATATATTACCTTGCATAATAGAATATAAATTACTTTTTTCTGTTTGACTTATGACAGTCTTTTTCACGTCTTCGCAATTTTCAAATTGTTTTAAAATCGAAATAGCATAACACAGATATTGATTAGCCAGACTCTGAAACGTAATTTATTATATCATATTATACAAGACAATGTATATGATAACACTAATGTTACATACTAAGCATTATAAAACGTATATAAAAAAGAACAAATAAAATAGAAATATGATATAAATGTGTGCGTATGTATGTGGCGTATATATTGGCTGCAAGTTATTGTTTGGACAAGTTTAGTAAAAGACTGCGGAAATTTCCTTTCTTATGATCAATTTATGGTTTTTCTCAAGCTTTCTACCGAGTTTTATTGTCTTAGGGTCTAATTGATAAAGAAGTTGCCCTTGTTCACAAGTGCTTTCGGTCATATCCATTGATTGTTGTTGGAAGTGTTTTTTATATGGCTTATTTTAGTTTGGGTGCGACAATTATTTTCTTAGAAGAATTGGTAGCGGTGCTTTGGCCTGTGTGTGAGTTGCTGAAGAATATTAGAATGTTAATGCCGGTTTCGAATGTTAATTTATATTTGATTGGGATATCATTAATACTGACGGCTCCAGGGTTTTGTGGGCATTTTTGTTTTTATTATTAAAGTGATTTTAGAGCTATTAGTAAGGATTTTTCGTATTTCGGCTGGTTTGAATTTATCATTCCTGCTGCTAATAATAAGTAAAATAAAGACCTCAAATATGATCAATAGATATGATCGAAAGCGCTTGGGAGCAGAACCTTGGGCAATTCCTTGACAAGATTGAACCTAACTTAAAGAAAGTAGCAAGAAAGCTAGAAAAAAAAAGTTCAGTTCTGTGATCTTTAACCGAACCTATTTTACACACACACACACACACACACACACACACACACACACACACACACACACACACACACACACACACACACACACACACGCACACAAATATATATATATATATATATTACGGACATGGCACACGTTTCATGTGCTTCAAACCATCATCAGACGTAGGTGTGAAAAAATTGACCTGTCAACAGTCTATTATATGAAATACGGTTACGTGATAAGATGTTAGTTCGCATGTCACGAAAAAAAAAATGTGATTATGTTTAAATAAAGTTGACATTCATATGAAAGAAAAACAATTATGAATATAAAAAAGATGGTATAACCATAATATCAGCTTCACTGACAAGAAATTTCGACGCTACAACATCATCCAAACACGTACAGTAAACAAAGGACGTAATGGAAAGCCTCCCAAAATAGAATAAAATATAGAGATAAAAGCCCAAACTTATGAAGAACTTGATTTTAATTAAGACTTTGTCTGGAAGAAAAGTAATACTACGTAGAACATGCCAAGCTAAAAGAAACTTATTAATATCTAAGTGAAGACATAACAACAAATTTCTCTCATGTCAGCTACCATCTGACCCTGTTAAATCCCATCATTTATTCTTTTCTATTTTGGACTATCAGAAAAGGATTTTATTCTTTCATTTGAATATCACGTACACTGATGCCTAATCATGTTTTTTTTTCTTTATATAAATGTCACACCAACCAGCATCTTATTTCGTGAATGTACCTGACGCAACGTAGACCCTTAATAGGCCACTATTTCCCACTTCAGTGAAAGATTGGGTGAAACATAAGAAAATTGAGTAATAGAATTAATCTATTATTATTGAATAAAATCACTTCAAAACATTCACTTGTGAGCCGATCGGTACAAAAATTTAAGTACAAAAATTTTAGATGATAGTGTCGTTTTGGATTGATGATGAATGAACAAAAACTTTTTTCGAATAATTAGTGTTAATTTTTTCGTTCACACAGATTCATAGATAGATATCCAGAAAGTTTCGTTGTAAATTGTAAAATGTAAAAACAAATCACACTGAGGTTTTCTTCCGATACAGTCCAAAGATTTTAAAATACCGACTGAAAACCACCCATAAATCGAATGAAAAGAGGGTTTCATACGAATTTTTTTTAGTGCTTCTGAGTCTTTTATGAGGTCTTCACAATCACCAGATGAGTAACGTTAAAAATGAATCACATTCCGTGTCTGATGAAAATTACACTGTCTAAGTATGCACGTTTGATTCATCCTTAGCAACGGTATCAAATAAAAATTCCAAGGTTATATATATATATATATATATATATATATATATATATATATATATATATATATATATCTTTGGATTTAGATATGGTTTAAATCCTAGACAGGCTATTGCATTTCACAAAGAGCTAATTGCCTTGGAAAAAGTATGAATCCAGCCACTCTTTCTAGCTTGGTCAGACTATGCATTTTATCTTTGTTATAGCAACTAGTCTAAGAGAAGGTCAACTCCAAATTGAAATCTGTTAAAATTCGTTTAAAATTGACTCTTTGTTGCATCCTATTCGTACTGAGGGGTTGGTAAATACGAATATAAATTCAAGCAACTATGATATCAAATATAACAACAGCAGCAACAACACCAACAACAAAAAGAAATCCTTTATCAGATTATTATCACTAA
Source organism: Sepioteuthis lessoniana (assembly GCA_963585895.1). Lineage (NCBI taxonomy): Eukaryota > Metazoa > Mollusca > Cephalopoda > Myopsida > Loliginidae > Sepioteuthis > Sepioteuthis lessoniana. The sequence continues at coordinate 37,105,288 of OY757938.1, forward strand.
CCCGGAGAGGCGGTTGTGGTGCAATAGTTGTTGTCATGGGATAGACACTCGGTGATCCAAGCACGAATCTTTCACTAAACTGTTGGCATTGCAAATAGCGCTAATACTCCTGGAAAAGTTTTGAATTCAAATATTCCTCTCTTCATCACTAAATAAATAGGGTACACTTGGTTATATATTTTGGTATTTCATAAGGTCTAGGAAAAGGAAAACACACACACACACACATACACACACAAACACACACATTCACACACACATATATATATATATATATATATATATATATATATATACTCACACACACACATATATATATGCATATATTTTTATTAGAATAACACAGGGCAATACTCACGACCTCGTGTTTCACATCTCTGATCATCAGAAGAGAAGGCAATCCCCGTGGATTACTAGTTTATATAAAGACATGAAATAAGGAAATGAAAATTTTAATTAGGAAGCTATATTTTCTCAATTATTTTCTCATATATATATATATATATATATATATATGTGTGTGTGTGTGTGAGTGTGGGTCTCTGTGTGTGTATGTGTGTGTGGAAAGTTGGATAAATCAAACACGTAACTCAAACATATATATATATATATATATAACCACTTTCAGTCTCAGCAAACTATGAATCACTGCTCAATCTTGTCACTGGCTTGGGCTTGGTTATATGGAAAACTCATTTTTTACAGTTTTATAGGTTTTTCAAGTTGATGATTATGAGGCCGTCACAATAATAATAAAATGTCTTATAAATGGGCATTATTGACACCGCATGTATAGTTAGAACGACATTGCATGAAATACCGGAACTAGTTATGGTATCCAAGATCCGATATCAAATTTAGTGCTTTCCTTAACGTAGAAATTTTGTCCCGTCATGGCTAGAGGGGCTGGTTGTGAAGAGAGCCTGACTGGATTCATGCCTATTCTAAGAACATTAGCAGGATGTTGAAAGGAAGCACATGTGTTCAAATATATGCGTATGTGAGAGAGTTATTTTTTCTGTTATTAATTATATATATATATATATATATATTGAAATGATTGATTTTTCTGAATATGGCAATATCATAAAAATATGGGGAAAGTGAGATAAATCAGATACTTAAATCAAATTCAGATGCGTGATATTTTGTTCGGCTTTATTTTACCTCGAACTTCTTCTTCTGAGAGCTGTTTGAAGAATTTCGAGATGAAATAAAGAGGAACGAAATATCCCGCATCTAAATTTGAGTGACGTGTTTGATTTATCCAACTTTACACACACACACACACACGCGCGAACGCACACACACACGCACCACACACACACACACACACACACACATATATATATATATATATAAATGAGAAAATAATTGGCTTCCAAGTATTTATAATTCCTTGTTTCATGTCTTTGATCATTATATAAACTAGTAATTCACGGGAATTACCTTCTCTTTTGATGATCAGAGATGTGAAACACGAGGTCGTGAGTATTGCCCTGTGGTATTATGTGTATCGTTTGGTTATATGTTGTTATAATGCTCTCCATTTTAGTTTTCTTATATGGTTGAGGGGTGTCTCTGGCGTTATATTCTAACCACATATTCTAAAAAAAATATATGCATACATACGTGTGTGTTTGAGTATATATATATATATATATACACACACGCATATATATATATATATATATATGTGTGTGTGTGTGTGTGTGTGTGTGTGTTACAAATAGATTTGGGGATAAATGGATTCATTAGCTCGAATTAAAAGGCAAATAACCGTTCCAGGGTTTAAGCTCAAGCCACTTAACACAAAACGTCCCAATAAAATTAGCTATTTCTTAAATTAGCATAGTGGTTTATTTCACATTTATGTGTCAATAATCAATTTGAAATTGAACACACTTTGACTCGAAGTGATTATTGCAACAATGATAGCGTTCGACGATAGATGACAGTTAGGATGACAAACTAAAAACGACGGTGCTGAGTAAGAGAGAAAGTATGAACCTAAGTCCGAGTTACGGTCAAAAAAGGCGTCGTAACACAAATACAGGGTGGAACGATAAAATTGTCGTCCTAATGAAAACAACAATACAGCTTTATTTTAAAACTTTTATTGAAAAAATCAATTTCGGTAACTTGATTATGTAGTAGAGCTGACATCTATTCAACGTAGCCGCCTTCGGCCTCAATCACCGCCTCGATACGGATCCAGAACTGGAGAGCATGCCTTTTACACAAGCGCCGGCGGGAGCTCGGTGAATACTCGGCGGATGGCGGCGATCAGGCTGGCTTTGGTGTTGTGGGAGGTCATGTTGGTGATGTTCTCGACGTATGACCAAACGAAGTAGTCCAGCGGGTTCAGGTCGAGGGAGGAGGGGACAGTGAGAGAAGGGTATAAAGTCGTAGTACTACTTCTGAAGCCAAGCCTAGATCTCTTTGGACTTATGGGCCGGCGCCGAGTCATGCTGCCACACCCAGGGTCTGCCACCGACCACCTGCTCATACCAGGGAATCACCACACTCTTCAGCACATCTAGGTACTCTTTGGTGTTGACTTTCAAGCCGACTTCGAAGATGTGAGGTGGCATGATTTGGCCCTCACTTGAAACCACACCAAAGACAATGACCTTAGCCGGAAACGTTTTCTTCATCATCCTGGGCACGACCCTATTATTCGTGGCAATCCAGCGATGGTTCTGGCTGTTGTGCACCTGGTCCTGACAGAAGTTCTTTTCGTTTGAAAAGAACCAGAGCATGTTTGGTTTCTTGGGATGCTTCAGTTTGTTGAGCAACCTGACGAACTTGATTAGCCTGAGGTTCTCTGTCTTCTCAGTCAAGATCTGGCTTGTCTGGCGCCTGTAGGACCTACACTTCAAGTCCTACTTCACACATGCATTCACAGTTGTGTGTGAGATGCCTAAATCTCTGGCAATTTGCCGAATATGCCACTGGGGAGTTTCATAAATCATTGCCTGAACCTTTTCGATAAACTCCTTGGTCTTGGTCTTCCTGGCGGTGTCCTCAGCCTTAGGCTTCCACTCCACCACCTCCAAAGGGTCGTCTGATGCGTTGAGCTGTGCCCTCAAGCGTTGAACTGTCCGGATTTGTATTTGAGGGTGATGGCAATGGTCTTGTTGTCATAATTTGGATCGGTAAAGTGCATGAGTTGTACAGCGGCGCATCTCCGATCTCGCTAGTTGAACATTGTGTAAACTTTCAGACATCATAGAAGGCTCCTATCGGTTTTCATTAAACGGAAATGGAATCATGTCGTCTTTTCTAGGGCGACAATTTTATCGTTCCCCTCTGTACAAATTTGGTAAAACTAATAAAATTGCCTCAAACGCTGCACAAAACTTTGCTACAATTGTTTCGATTATCCAATCATACACAATTATTTTAATGTATAAATACGCTTTTATTAAACATCAAAATCATATCAATAAATTCCTCTTTAAGAAAAGTATCTCATTTTCTCTCATCTTGCTCAATCAACATAAGATTTCGTTCCATAGACACGAATTAAAATTTTAGTAATTGTATCATAATTTTACTTTTTCGTTTCTTTTTTTTGATTTTTTAATATTTATAATTCTATTCTTCTAATTAAATGACCATATTACCTATCACGAAATAGATAATTTTGAATCAAGTATTTTTATAAAATAATTCTTTTAAGATATAATTGTTTTTAAAGGATTTGTTTCGTAAAAATATGATTGCGTTAACGACGCCGAAATGATCCGGATCCCTTCGGTTAGAGCCAGCTTGTTTGTATATTCAAATGGCCTGCATGTTATAAACGGGTTGCATACCAACCACATATTTCTAATGGTCATCAAAACTAATCAGGGATTCTACTAGGTGTACGACATCTGGCAACTAGTGTACTTAATCCTGTGATTTTTGTTGTCCCGTTATTAAAAGATTTATTAATGCAAACGAGTAAATTCAACTACCGTGATCCTCTTAATCCTATATTCGCCTTCTCAAATGTTTTTCGCCCCAAGGAGTCTATAAAGACCCCATTGAGGAGTCATATAACAGAAGAAACTTTTAGAATTATAGCTCAAAAGGTTTCCTAAAATATCATTTGGAATTTGGAATTTTGAGCAGATATATGTTTTCAGTTATGTTCCCTGTGATGCAATAGCAAATAAAATTTGTTTCCTTGTCATAAGTTAAGTAAAGTTGGCGACCTTAGGTGAGGGCGACCTGACGGCTCCCTTTTCGATGAGGTGTAGTGTAGGGTGCTACTCAATTCCCTGTATTGCTCCACTTTACCCTTGATCCTTAACTTATTGTGCTAAGCAAGGCAGCATCAAGTACCATTTTTGAGTCTTTGGTATGACTCGACCTGGGATTGAACCCCGGTCTCCCAGACCATTGGCGAACACTCTACTCATTTGGCCAATGTCCGGTAATACTTCTCCACTGTAAATGTATTCATTTTTTCTTAATCTTAGGATAAAGGAAGTGTTTAAAAAGTAGACGAAGTCAAAGGTGATATTAATCTTGCCCCCCTCCACTAAACAGGACTTGAGAAGAGTCTATTTTATAGTGGAGTTAGGGAGTGCTGGACTATATTGGCCATAAGCTCAGGAGGTGCAATGTTAGCAAGAAAGCCCACTGGACTTGGATTAATTAGATGTAACGTGAGTCCAGCACGTATGCCTGTTTATAGCTTTAAATAGACTAGCTAGTCTAGGGTTATGCTGAGCTATCAATTCAGTTTGCCCACCCGAAGGTGTCCCAACTGACATTGCTCTTGGTATTTGGGCCTCCGTCTTGCACGAATGCTAGACAGTAGGCACGAAAGACGAAGTCAAAGGCATAAGGCTTTGTTAACAAATAAATTTATGGACAGGATGATTATCCGAGGGTGGCTGAAATTCGGGCATGCAATGTGACCACATGAGGTTTATTTTTCAACGTAATACCCCTACCGGTCTGCACAATCTTCCTTCGGTGGTGGAGTGCTTGGATCCCATTGTTCAGAAAATTTATCAACAGCAGATATGTCGTCATATTATGGAATTATCAGCCAATTAACTTTTCATCCCACTCTCATGAATATATATATATATGTATATATATATATATATATATATATTTAATGATGATGACAGAGCGTTATAAATCATTCCTAAATCAATGAAGTTATAAAGAAAATTACTTATTTTTAGATTTTATTTGGAATATAAACTGTTTATGAAACATAATCCTCAAACATAAGCCTCACATCTCAATGAATATTTTTACTTTTGCAATTCCCATATTTCTCAATGTTCGCGGCAGTATGATCAGCCTCAACGAATGTATTGCCAAAGTAATGTAAACAAAACTCAGACATTAACAAAATAAGAAGCCAATTTCTGTTATAATTGATTAAAAGTATTTGTTTCATAGAAATTTGTAACTGTTTCTTTCTAGAAATAAGGTAAAAACATATATTTTCAAATTAATTTTAAAGATATAGTCCGTCGAATTTTCTGCTTTTAAATCACACACACAGACACAGACACACACACACACACACACACACACACACACACACACACACACACACACACACACACACACACACACATGGTTTTGTGATTGTTGACATTGATATCAATCGGTGTTTGGGCCTCAGGAACAACCAAACAAGAATAAGGACTCAATGAATCGGAGCTTCGAGGAAGAATTGAACATATCTAGTCCATAGAACTAGCAAAGTTGAATAAGATATTTAGAATTGTTCTGGAAACCTGAAGAGACTTCCTGTTACTCAGACTCCTGTGAAAAACTCATAACAGAGTTAATGTGAAAAACCTGCAAAGAGAAAAATAGTATTTGGTATATCTTTAAATAAACAGTTTTCAAAATCACTGATAGATCATATATAGATCTAAATTTGCGTAAATACAAACAACGGTGCCGGTCATTCAGTCTCTCTAAGAAATATATACATATATATATATATATATATATAGAGAGAGAGAGAGAGAGAAGGATAGAGATAGAAAGAGAAAGAGAGAGAGAAAGAAATAGAGATTGAAAGAGAGACACAGAGAGAGAAAACAGAGAACCGTATTTGACGACATATAAGACGCACTTTTTATTTTACTAAATATTTCCTTGAGTCTTTTATGCTATATGAAGGTTTAGAACTCGCAATGGTCAGCTGAAATTAGCTATATGACAACTTATATTTGCTTAGAAATAAGAGTAACGTTCTTATACAAATTGTCATTATTCAAAAAGCTATTATGCAGATTTAAATTGTTATCATTGATAATATTCATTATATTAATTTCATCACATTTATTATTAGTAATTTGTTTTTTACTTGATTTGTCCAACTGAAATAGGGGTGCGTCTTATATACCCGTTCGTCTTATATGCCGTCTAATACGGTAGTTGTAATAGGTAGTTAAACAAACAGATAAACAGATACTAAGATCTTAAAGTTAAGAGTTAAAAGTGGTGACATTTTAGAAAACTAGACAACCTTTAAAATCCGAGTTACAAGACAAGTCTTATTGCTATGAATGTTAAATTCCAGAAAAAAGAATAATTATCGAAGGGAAAAAATAATATATTTTTAAAATATTTAAGGAGATTTTTAAAAATTTCTAACAGTTGCCAGTCAGGGTATTTGATTTGGATTCCCATCTCCACAAACTCCTAAAAGACTCATACAATCAGACGATTCCAAGAAATTATAAATGAATAAATAAATACATAAGTTAATGATTTTCAAATAATGATGCGAAATATTTTTGAAAGGAAATGTTCATAAGGGCTTTGAAATGTATCAGTTTTAAGTATTGCCGAAAAAAGCAAACCGGTATATACTTCGTTCGTCATGAAAGAGTTTGATTTTAAAAAATCAAACGAGTAGAAGCCATTTCTTCATTTGTTATAACATTTTTGATGAATACTGTTAACTTTGATTTTGTGAATATACATATTTATATATGCAATAACGAACTCAAAAGTATATATATATATATATATATATATATATATATGTGTGTGTGTGTGTGTGTTTGTGTGCGTGCTGGACGTGTTTATACATCTACACACGAAATATATTTGCTCTTACGGGAACTTTGAGCTATGTTGCGGTATATGTTCGCCATTTTTCCCTTTCTTTTTTGCATTCAAACAATGCGTGCATTATTTCCACAATGAATAATATAATATATTAATGATCTTATTGACACGTACCATAGCTTGAACCTTAAAAATCAGTTAATCTCCTCAATATCAAAAAAGGGTATTGCCTTTCTTCTCCCTCAAAATTCTGGGTTTTTTCTATATCAGATTGATTGATAAACTGCGTTGAATGAACTTGCTATGTATAATTGATTAGGCGTCAATCATGATTTGGTTGCCCGTGAATTCAGAGAGATATGCCCAATTGGCCCAATGATAGATTCTAACTATGGCCTGATTGTGGAGCTGGTTTTATTTTTGCAAAATCTATCTATCTATCTATCTATCTATCTATCTATTAGCTGGTGACATTAGACGAGGGTAACCCGAAGGCTCCTTTTTCAATAGCTACTACACAAAGGTGTAGGGGTGGGCGCTGCTCCATTCCTCTGATTGCTCCACATTAACCTTACCTTATAATGCTGAGTCTTAAGCAAGGCGGCATCAAGTAAAAATTTTTGAGTCCTTGGTATGAATCAACCTAGGATTGAACCCAGGTCTCCCGAGCCATTGCTGAACACTCTACTCCACACAAATCTTTACTGGTGAATTTTCCATGAATTTGGAATAATCGTAAATCTTTTCAAATCTCCGGGACTCTCCAAGGTATTCAATGTAATGGCGACTCTTTTTATTATCACTAATTACTCCTGTCTCTTTTACTGTCTTATGAGGACCGTTTCATGAACACTAACTTCAATTGGTAGTACTATTTTTCAGCAGGGTTAAATCCATATTTCGTACACAAATCCCAGTGTATAAAATTTTCTAATCAGTCTTGTCCATTCATCCTATTGCGTTCCTTGGCCGCATTTGCTTATTTTGTCACCACATAACCTTCACTGGTTATTCTATTACGTATTATCAATTTTGCTTTGATGCAATGCCTTTATGCCATTGTTTGGTATTGCTATTAATAGATATTTACTTTCTCTATTGACTCTTTCTCTTCATAGTCATATTCTTTTCATATTATGAGTAATTTCTTTAGTTTGCTGCAAAAAGTATCCCCATGTAGATTATCTTATGCACAAATTCTTTAGTTTCTTGTTTGCAGAATCCATATACTTATTTTTTTTCTATTGACGTTATCTTACTTTACTTTTCTTATATCATTCTAATCCTTGTTATTATTATCCTTTTCGGTAGTTCTTCACACAAGTATCAGCTGTTAGTTTTTCACTGAAGTGTGACATCAACTTTCCTCAGTTCACCGGAACTTTTAAGAGTATTTGATTCTTCCACTGACTTCCAATTCTTCCTTTTTTCCATACTTTTATCGAACCCCATTATTCTACAGGCTGTGGTTTAAATAGTATCACTTTTTTCTCCTAGGAGGAAAACTTTGGCATTATATACGCCACAAACTTTGATAAGTCATTAAGCAAAGAAACTAACCAACCAACTAACCCGTTGCGGACGGATGCAAGCCAATTAACTACAATTGGCACCGCCGTCACCCTCATTTTACTTAGTATTTATTAGCCTTCTATCGACGACCAAGTTTTTGTCTATCTTTTTGTGTTTTCCGTTCTTACTTTGTGGTCCACCTGAACGGCAAAATCCTCAAGATTAAAAGATCTTTTTTCAAAATAAAATTTGATCTGCTTTTCTAGTTAGGATTAGGTGATCCAATTCTATCCAAAAATCCTTGATAGTTTTATGCATCACATTGTCTAGGATGGTTACATGTTCGTGCTTATACCATTTAGTCGAATGGTGAAATTTTAATCTCTTCCACAAATTTCAGTGAATCAACTTCTTTATCAGTCATTTGCTCCTTTGCTGCTAGTTTGCTGTATTTATTTACAATGTAATCAAACATTTCATCTGTGTCACTACATAACCGACACCTGTTATTCTGTTGTGTATTAACAATTTTCGCTTTAATATAATTGGTCATAATGGCATTATTTTGTGCGGCAATTGAGTTATTCATTTTCTCTCCTGAGGTTTCTCTTTTTAGTCACGCTCAGGTTTTCTCGTGCGCAGTCTTACTAGTTTGTCACTTGATGAGCCCATATTGCATTTCTTCCTACTTTTGTTTTCTTAATTTTCCTGTTGTACTTTTTATCGTTATGGTGGTATTTCAGTTAATGGTTGCAGTAATTAGTTTCTTTTTAGTGTATTTCTTGAGAACTTGAAATGTCATATCTATGAAATCCCTGACTCTGGTGAGTTCTCTTCCTCTTTCTTTAAATATTTCCAGGACATAAGGCCTTGTGCATCGTCATCAATTTCCTTCAATATTATTATTAGTAGTAGTGGTAAAAGTAGTAGTTTTTGTTGTTGTCTCCTTGGAAATGACACTGTAAATTCAGAAGAAATGAATGAAATTAAACTTTCAAGAAAGTTTTTCAATAGATAGTCGTCATTTCTGCTTAAGAAATTAACTGGGAATGACAAATAAAGATGTATTATATATATATATATATATATATATATATATATATATATATATATATATATATATATATATATATATATATGTGTGTGTGTGTGTGTGTGTGTGTGTTAATTAGTGTATTCTAACTCTTTGTCCCCCTGTAAAAATTTTTCCCATGCTCTTTATTGATTACCATCTAATAATTCTTCAAATTTAGGGAATTCCTATAGACATAAACTTGTTGTTCCTTTCAATCAATAACTTTGCAAAAATTACTTTAATCAATTACTTTAGATTTTGGAAAATAGGAAGAAGTCAGTTGAAGCTACGTCTGGTAAGTTAGGGGTGGGCTGCAATCCAAAGCCCGAATTGGCTATTTCATCAACAGCAAATTGATTAACATGAACAGGTGAGTTATTCTGGAGTAAAAACTCTCTTACCCTCAACTTCCGTCTACGATTTGACTTGATGGGTTCCTTTAGTTGTCTCAATTATTATACAAAATTATCATATAGTTTTTCCCGTTTTCATGTAATCTATCATGATTACGCTTTCTGAGTCGGAAAAAAACAGTAGCAATCACATTGCCAACATATACCGCCTGTTTGAAGGATAATAATTCAACAATTTCCTTTAAAATATCTGACTTAGTTTCAAAATTTTATAATCCATCTCTTTTCTCCGGAACTATCAATTAATAGTAAGGCAGTCCGGGGTTTTTAGACTTTATATAGCAACCCGGCTAGAAGAACGAAAACTGGATTCAAACCAGCATTGCTCCACTGAAAATTTAACCTTATGAAGTATCCTACTCGTGGCAGACGGGTTGTGTAAATATGAACTTATGTGTCAATCAGTAGCAAGACTGGGCTCTTTAGTCTTGAAAAGGTAACCGATTAAAAAGAAGTTAAACTAATTTCAAACATTGTACTTCATCTAGATATTGACCTTGGATCGCTTCCTACCCGGGGTTTGGGTAAATAAAACACGCACATGTGAATGACTTAAGTTTAAGATCTGATATATTTTCTAAATATAAAACAGAAACGTCGCACCCATAATTAAATCTGTCACTCTCTCTCAAGTTTGCTTTGACAACAAAAGACTTTTTCATATCATTTCTTTCGTCAATGTCACAGGTCTAGTTTTATTACATTTAGAATCATTTCGTCTATGCTAATTATTTGCAAGAAATTCGATATCTTTTTCATGCCATCCGCCATTTTTGTTATAGACACAAGCTTTACAAGCTTTTAACGCATTCAAAAGCACTGATTCACGTGACAATGGGTTTTCTTTTATAAACGCCTACATTTTATCTCATTTCTCTATAAAACGCACAAGACATACACACAGCGATACACTTGGAGTACAAAACAGAGAGAGAAAGAGAGAGAGAGAAATAGAAAGAGAGAATGAGAGAGTAAGGGAATTCACACTCAAAGACCACCCTATGCTGATATAAAAGAAATCACGAAAACAGAGGAAGAGAAAGAAGCATATGCAATAATACAGAGTAAAACACATACGCAATATATGAAAGCGAGAAAGTAATTTATACAAACATGCACCTTAATACGGACAAAAAAAACTTATCCACCCGATGATGCAAATAAATACATACACACACGCATGCATGGATGTGCACTTAGCGTAACGGTTATCGTCTTACGAAATGTTAGTGGAGTTCAAATTTTGGACGCAGCTCTTTGCGTTTCACTTGGCACGAATGCACTTTGGAAATACATTAATCTCTTTCTTTACCCACCGCCCAAACAATCAGTAAAGAAAAAACAGACTGAGCTGTTACACATTGGTACAGTAACTGATCAAGATGAAGGAAAGCTTTGAATTCAAACCAGCTTTCTTCCGCTTAAAATAGATAATGTCGCATCCTGGACAAAGCAAGTAAATCCATGCAAATACATTAACACCAACCCATTTTTGGAGGTGATCCTAACACTTTATGAAACATCTTGGAGAAAATTAAGATAGGAATTATTCGTCAAAGGCAAATAAAATTGATTTTCTTTAACAAAATGTGATTTAACGTACTTTTCTTTTCTTGCAAATGCTGCGTTTATATATATATATATATATATATATATATATATATATATATATATATATATATATATATATATATATATATATATATTTCTTTAAGAAAAACCAAAACCGGTCACATTAGGATTATAAACTTATTTCCATCCTGTTATGGGTTTTGATGTAAATCAAAAACACAAAAAAAATCTAACAGGACTTCTTCAGATCTTATGGATAAAATAATTCAGAATAGACACAGGAAAGAGGGTGGGAGGGTTAGAAGACGGGTGAAGAGTTTTCTCCTCATTTAGCCCACGTCCGTTTTAATTTATTTCCGGTTAGAATTATTGTAAATCAATTTTTTTCTTAAATTCTAAATACATTTCGACTTAAAACTCCAGATTTAGTACCAATTTAGATAAAAAAGACTTTCTTTAATAACATTACGTAAGGATACGGTAATACTTATATTTAATTAAATTCAAAATTTAAAATTAAAATTTTTAATGTCAAATTTTATTTTCGTGCTAATAATTCAGTTAACTTTCCATTGAAGAGTACGTACACACCACATGGTTTCTTCTCATAGTTTAAATTTATTCCTATAGACAAATTATCATAGATACTGCTTAAATAAAAAAAACATAGGATTGACTTGAGATTTAAGGTAAATAAATAAAAATAAAATAAAATCTAAAAAATGAGACGTCCTGTTAGTTTTTTTTTGGGGGGGGGTTATTTATATCAAAACCCATAACAGGATGGAAATAAATTTATAATCCTAATGTGACCGATTTTGTTTTTTCATAAAGAAATTATTGCTCTGCAATGTCAGTTACATTGAGCTCTTTACCAGGAAAATTTAAATGTTCACTGTTGAATGGTCTTTTTATCCTGACGAAATTATTCCCAACTCCGGTTTAACTGAAACAAATGATACTATATATATATAGAATTAACTTAAATCGCGAGTCAAAAATCTTCTACTAAAGTTTCACCTTAACGGATCATCAGGAAGTTTTCGTTCGAAAGGTGAAACTTTAGTAGAAGATTTTCGACTCGCGATTTAAGTTAATTCTATAATTGGCTCCATTGTATTGTATTGAGCACTTTAGTAATTGTAGCATTGCAGCATTCGCAGAGGGTTTTTTGGTTTTCTTTTGACCACTGACTGCGTACGGACGAGGTTGGCCTTTTCTTTCTTTTTTTACCCAAAAAACTTTTTTCTTTTTCCCCTGGGTGGTGATTCGAGATATTTTTATATCTTGTTCCTGGCCAGGGTTTTTTTTTGTTTTTTTCTTGTACCGTGAATACTGGTAGATATTAGATTAGTATATATATATATATATATATATATATATATATATATATATATATATATATATATAAAGATCATTAAATAATTTTTCAGACATTTTTCTTATGGCCACTTTTATTGATAGTACACACATGAAACTCTAGTCCCCTTCGAAGTAATCTACTCTTGCTGCAATGCAGTTCTTGTACCGTTCCAACAACTTATGCGAGGCCCCATGAAAGTCCTCTTGTGTGAGCGTGTCAATGACCTTCGTCACATCCTCTTTCATCTCCTCAATTGTCTCATAACGATTGCCTGTGAGCTTAAAGAATAACCAAAAGTCACAGGGAGCAAAGTCTAGACGATAGGGAGGGTGAGGAACTGTCTTGATGCCCATCTTGGTCAAATAGTCTGGGACAAGGATGGAGTTGTGGACTGGTGTATTGTCATGGTGGAAATGCCACTGACCCAATTTGAAGAGTGCTGTCCTCTTCCCTAGGAATCTCTTCCTGAACTCCCTTAAAACCTCAACATAGTAACCCTAACCCTAACCATTTGGCCTATCAACTCTGGTGTATTGACTTCCTAACTCCTCCCACACCGCTCATCATAGCTTAAAGACACCCTACCTTCCTTGAATCTCTTACGCCACTCAAAAATTGATGCTCGATTCATGCAATATGCTCCAAAAGCAGTCTGAAGCATTCCATACGTTTCTGTGGCTTTTTTCCCCAAGTTTAAAACATAATTTTATTCCATATCGTTCCTCTAGAGTGTCAGATTGCATTTTTGAAATTCACTAGCTGTTACAATCAAGCTTTAGTAAGGTGTATTCCAATTCCTGCTGTAGCTGTTTATTTGAACCAGAAATCATAAAGATTGGTCAGTCATCTCATAATATGTATTGCAATAAGATACTAAATTTTCAAGAGTCTACAGCAATTTTAAATGCCTGTACTAAAACGTCTGGAAAATTATTGAATGCACCATGTATATATATATATATATATATAGCTTGGATTTCCATGATTTTCTCACCAGTTAAAATCCGCTACGAAGATTTCACTGTTGTTTGCCTGAAGATCCTTTCAGAGAAACCTTGGTAGCAAGCTTCAGCTTCTTTATTCAATATACGGTAAACTTGCTCAACGCAAATATTGAGTTCTTTTTAATTTTTGTTTGCCATATTATTTTCCCCGATTCATCTAAATGAATTATTCCTTTATATATATATATATATATATATATATATATATATATATATATATATATATATATTTACCCTTAGGATTAAAAGTTAACTGTATAAGTATTTTAATAAGTAAATTTACTATGCAAGAAAATTCCGGGCAATATTACAGTCTTTTCAAGTATAGAATAAGATGATAATCTAAAATACGATGGTAAAACAGGATAAAAACACACAACTTCGGTTGACAATCCTCAACTCAGTTCGTATTTAACACGTTTAATATTGAATTTAATTCAACGCGTAGTGAATTAATAACTTGGAACTTTGAGAAATGATTTTCATTTACTGATTATACTTTAGAGACCAGCGTGCAGTGGATAAGGATACTCTTTCACTCGTGGAGATAAAGAAACGAAGATTAATCGAGATTATATGGTACCTCAAGGGAACCTTCGACCAGACTACCCTGGATGTAGAAAAAAAACGAAGTGAATTAAGAAAACATGATAATTTGCGAAAGAGAAAAGCTCGAAGTAGCATGTCAGTAGAAAAAAAAACAACTAGATTCTCCATATTTGACTTTGTACCGGACTTGCATGAGTGTAGAAAGTGTCGAAAGCCGACCATAATACGACACTGTGAAAAAGCAAAGAACCATAATGTAATAAAGCATTTGTGAAGCAGTACCAAGAATTAAAGAAAGCAAATATAAACGCCATCTAAGATTGCCTTGGGCCAGACTAGAGACAGCGAGAATAGAATAGCCTAAAATTTATTGGAGGAATTCACGGACAGTTAATCCATGAACTGGTCTCTGACTAAAACTTACCGACTCTGGAATCGGTGAATATATCTTTTATTTCTTAAAGACATTTTTATATATAAAATATTGTTATTTTGCAAGCTGTGTTTTGTTTTCTATTTCTTGGCGTCGACTTTTATTCTTCATTTTTTTAATTGTTCGGTCTCCTTTGTTTATTTGCTGACAAGTAGCTCTAATCAGCGATTGATCTGTTGTTTGGATCTAAAAGCACTGGAGCAGATAACAAATCGGTCGTGTCATTCGGAGATATATCCGCCGAGCCGAACGATTAGAAGCAGATTCACCCCCGTGTTTGGCGAGGACGGCTGTACTGTTACCATTCATCCATAACTGGAAGGAGAACAGATAGATTCGTGATTTTCTTGATAGACTTTTTACGAAATTTTAGGGAAATGTATTTGGCAATAAATATATACTTTATACAAAAACTCAGACTAGTTTAAGTTACTACTATTTGTAGTCTGCCGCAGATTATCATCGTTGTTATTCTTATTTCTACAAACCTCATTGTTAACTATGCCACCACGACAGAACAATTCAAGTATATTGTGAATATTAGTTTATAATGAATTCGTGGATTAATAAAATGAGCATATTTTGTGTATAATTGTTTCTTTCCTCAGGCAATTATGAAGATTGTATTGTTTAGTTATTTCCCTCTAATAGAGTCTTTTTTATTATATTATGCATTGGAGCGTTGATATATTATTTAAAAATAGATATATGCAATGGACCTCAGTTTAAAATTCTCAATCAATGTTCCAATTATCTTGGCTTGAAAACAAACCTTTTGATAGATCTAGAAAGTTAAAAGTCTTCAGATTTATTGAAAATCATTATTTTAAAAGTTTACAACGTAAGGCCTCAAACCACATATTATACCTTACTTGTCTTTCCCAGTTTTTTTAGTGAAATATTTTCCTTTTATATAAGTTTACAAAACTAGTGAAACGGAGCATGAAGTAACATGTTTTTTTTTTTCGGAAAAACAACTCAAGTCTTTTCAGTAAACTAAAACATTATAGTCTGTGTGAAAATTAGCTTTTGTAAAGTTTATGAATATAAGACTGGACCATATAATTTGAAATTATTGTGTAGACTTGAAGGATGAGATGCATTGTCAGTCGGTAAGAAATGAATCAAATTTTGACATTAAATAACCAAGAAAACATTGATTTGTCGTTAAATAAATAAATAAAAATTAAACAATTATGGAAGAGGAGAATACGTGCTCATTTGAATTAAAATCAATGATAACGGCTAGATTAAACATCAGATAACTATTGACATCTTCAATAAAATCGAATTGTTCTTAGACTGAATAAAAGTGGATCAGAAATATAGTTCACTATGATCTAGACACGATCTAAGCACCTCCTATGATGCACAATTTAAAAAGGCCAGGGTACACCAGATGCGAAAACTAAAAGAAAAAGTAGCCCGAATACGTTAGTGTATAATATTATCAAACTTCACCAAAAGTCCGTTTTTCCCGAATGGTATAAGAACCATGTGAAATGCAAACAATCTCATCTAGGATTTGAACTTGAGTCACTGCTTCCGTTTTCTACGATGTTAACAGTTATGCTGAGCGTGCCATGCAACTTGTGGTCAGCGGGAACTTGCAACTAATTGCAACAAACAGCCCTCTCGGTTAGATACAATGATCACGTTTCTGTAGAGTGATACGACCCTTCATTGAGTATCCTGTATATGATACAATACAATCTGACGATGGGGCTCCAGTTTTTGAGCTTTGGCGAATGTAGAGTACCCATTCATTGCCATTACTTCAGGCCTACTCTGATCTGGACTGATGGCTCCTATTACGGGCCCATCTATGGTTCGAATGGAGAAATTCAATTATTTACAAGAGAATATAATTATTATATTGGATTATTTGGATGAAATGGCAATATTCCAAAAAATTAACTGTCTGAAAAGAATAAATAGCAATACTTGAAATAATTTATGTTAAAAAAAATGAGCTCTGTCTCGTTTAAAAATAATATGACACATAAACAAATTGCTTTCAAATCACACACACACACACACACATACATATATATATATATATATATGTGTGTGTGTGTGTGTGTGTATGTGTTGGCTTAAAAAGTGGGTTTATGGTATTAAGAACCATTCAAAATCCTAAAAAAATTGTTTTGTTCACATCTCTTCAGAGAAGGGTTGGGTTGAAAGGGGTTTTAGCATAACTTGTTTCATGTAAAGATATTGACTATAATGTAATGTCACAGAAAATTGTTTATACAGTGGTGTCTGTTTGCCAGGTATGGTGAGATTTTATAAAAACCTGCAATTTGTTTTATATGGTTTATTTTGGAGATGACCGCAGATTTGACTAGTCTTTGGGAATTTTTGCTGTGTATGGGTTTAATTAGGGTGGCTTGGGAAAGATTGGATTTGTGTTTGAACTCTAACCAATGGGAGAAAAGGGCGTTTCGATCGTCATTTGTTTTGATTGATCGTTGTATTCGCAAATTCTTTTTCTACCTTGCGTTGGGTTTTACCGATGTTGTGTTTGTAGCAATATTGGCATGTAATGGAAGATATGCCTGCGTGAGAGAACCTTGCTTACCCCAATTACAACATAAACATCACAATATAGACAATTTTCTCTGACATCAAATTATTAGTCAATATCTTTCCATGAAACAAGTTATGTCAAAACCACTTCACCCAAACCATTCACTACCTCTTTCTTATCACCACCCTAAAATCTACCTCCACTTTCAAAACAAATAATATTTTAATGAAACCTGATACATTTGACTTTAAGTCTCTCTCAGCTTTCCTACTATAACTATACCACTCCACAATCTTATCATTTCTCTTCACATGCTTTTAGATAGAAAAAAATCAGAATGTAGTCTCTGTCTGAAGAATTTCGTGTGGAAATAAAGCCGAACGAAATATCACACACCTAAATTCGAGTTAAGTCTTTGATTTATCCAACTTTCCTCATATTTCTATCTTATTGTCAGATTCACTACAAATCTATCTTTTCAACACCCCCATATATAAATATATATATATACATCTGGGATTAAATAAAGGAAAGCATAAACATAAGTAAGCCAAACTAATTACAAGAAAGGCATGACTCCACACTCCCAGAGAAATGGAGTTTCACCACTGGATGCAGTTTAGTTTTATACTCGTGACACCCATTTTTGAGGAGTGTGTTACCCATCTGCAGGAAATATGATCGATTTATTCTTAACCCTAAAGACATATCGAATCAGTCATTCAAAAAAAAAATATTTGGTTCATGTTTCCAAACTCTTAAGTTGCTCATGTTCTTCTCGAATTTTAGAAATAAGTTTGTTTTACTTTGTTTTTTACTTGAATATCAACGTTTGTAGGTAATTTAATGCCAATGTAATCAATTCTTGAAGAACATTTATGGTACTATTTAACATAAAGCTGGAATTTTGTTTTTTTATTTTAAGTTTTTTTTTCGAATTATTTTCATTTTTATAAAGAGTTACATCATATGCAGTCTTTCCAACTGCTGCTACTACTACTACTGCTACGACTAATGATAATAATAATAATAATAATAATAATAATAATAAGAAGAAGAAGAAGAAGAAGAAGAAGAAGAAGAAGAAGAAGAATTGTGAAGCATGAAAGTGACAGCTATATCAGTTATAATTGGAGCTCCCAGTACAGTTACCAAAGTATTGGTAAAACGAGGATTTAGAAATAAGTGGACAAGTGGAGAAAATCTAAGCTACAGTATCGCTGAGATTGGCTAGAATACTGAGAAGAGTACTGGTGGTTTTACTGGACTTGTTGTCACTCAGTCTCCAGTGAAAGATCATCAAATAAATGATGTAAAATCTCTCAAGGAATAAACATAATAATAAGTTATAATTTCTCATGTCTCTAACTGAAATAATTTTTTTTAGAAAAAGGAAGAATGTACATAAATCCATAAAGGCGAACAGCCTCGTCTAGAACTTTAAATTGAATCACCGATCCCATTTCCAATAGGGGTAATCTGTAAGCTGTGTGTCTTCATACAAATTCTGAAACAAAGTCGGCCTAGGAGTAAGTGTTGTCTGAACGCTTCACAGCTTTGCGATTAAATGCAATTTCGTGTCATACCCAAGACACGTGTTTTTTTTTTCGAGACGTCTTACGCTTTTGCAGGGGATAAATGACGTAATCTAATGCCTTCTGATAAGAAGAATATTTTAAAGGTGGGGTTTGCAAATGTTTTCAAAATGTTCAGTCGCTAATGTATTTGTGAAAAATGACGTTTTTTTTTTATTTTTTTAAGAAAGAACTGCACATCAATGCACAAAAATCATCTTTTGTTTATGTAAATCTTTCGTGTCGACATAAATTTGTCCCGCTTCTTTGAACATGTCTCTTGCAAGAAGACATTAAACGAATTGGTTGAAATAGCCTTTAACGAAGAGGAGATTTTATTGTCGAATTATACAACGTAGTTTTTCTTTTCATTTCTTTTATGTTGTCTGTTTCCAACCGTAACGGTATCGACTGCTTGCTGTTAAGGTCACTTGTCTAAATTTTTTTACCTTCACTTGAAGAAAGCTGCTATTTTATTTACGAGCAAAAAAAAAAAAAAAGGATATAAAAATTATTTAAAAAAAAGTAAAATGAAATATTTCAACGACTTAAAAATCGGGTTTTTATTCCATATAATCTGATATTAGATCAGTCAACAGCACTTGGTACCACTGCAAATTGAGGTTTGACACTTTAATATTTTCCTCCTACTGCTTTATGGTAAATATATCATTATTTCCAGGTTCACATAGATCTGGAGTGGTAGTACCGTTTGGGGTCCCATTTAGAAGTCAAATAATTGCGTTTGAAAATTAGTTGTGTTACATGGAAATACTTTATACTATATAACTATATAAAAAGTAGAATAGAAATGCTTAAAACCGTGAAACATTATACGCAAATGAATACATTTTTTGAAAACGAAATGGAACTCTAAAACTGATGATCATAAAATAAGAATAGCTACCTTATACCATGTACTTAAAACTATTCGGTTGAGTGAAAATTATTTGTATTACTGCAGAATACTTGATATCATATAACTGTCTGCAAACAAGAGATAAGAGTCAGATAAATTCTAATTTAAAAGATGTTATCTATCATTAAAATATTGTAATAACTTAAATCAAATATTTACAGATAATCAAATTTTGGCATTAAATAAGCCCAAAATATTTTATATACCGTTAAAGAAATATACCAAACCCTAACTCTTCCTCTCTAAAATATTTGCTCTTCATCAAATTTTGCTCAAACGGTCGGAAAGAAATATAGCAAGACTAACAAAATATTTTTGCTCGGAAATATGTTTGCAGAGGAATTCAAAGCTTTATCAAAACAATGGAGTGGGAGAAGGTAAAATTGCTCGTTGATCATAACAGAGTTTTAACTTATCTCTTGGAAGGTGGTTGGGTGCGCCTGCAGATCTGTCTACAATAGTAGAACTTATTCTTCCAGAGTAAAAGGGTTGGTTCGTTCCCTAACATACCCACATCGTAAAGACGTTTGAGTCACCAGATCAAATTTTACAAGACCACACAGATTCCGTGTCTGATTATAAAAGTTAGTAATAATGTGGATTATATCAGTTGCATCAGAATGCAACTGTAAGACCTTATGATTTGTTAAATAATGTGGCCAGATTATATCATTTGTGTTTTATTTATGTGTTTTTTTGCAATAACAAAAAATAGTATGCATGAAAAAAATTTGTTGTCAAATTAAATCATTCCAATCCCTAAAAGTTTCCCTGACAGTAAAAAAAAGTCAGCTAAATAACAACTTAAGTCAAACAATTTAGATAAATCTTTTTTCGGTTGTTTACAAACTGCATTAGTTAAAGAGCTAGATAATTAGAAAATTCTTATGTGTGCAATATATGTCTGATCTTGAGCCACACTTGATTATTTTGGTAAACTTATGATATTTTATGTAGTACATGTTGAGTTATCAAACATTTTTATTTCATTTCTCAAGCAAATTTGTCCTGGATCGACTACATATATTTCATGAATCACCTCGACTAAAAAAAAATAGTTTTATGTAAATAATACGTTTACCCATGGAAATTTGATTGGCGTAATAAAAGCAATCATAAAGGCTGAATAATATTCTAAGATAAATTATTATCTAATCCAATACTTATTTTAATCTCAATTAATTTTACCTGCAAATTCAACTGTATACTCCAAATAGATTTAACTTTTTAACGTATCAGGAGTTATCTGTAGAATAATAATTATCTTCCAGCTGAAATCCTTTCGGGACTGCGTTTCAGTTCACACTAATACCATTGGAAAAAAACATATATTCGTCTCTTCACCCCCAGCTATTTATTAACAGTAAGGAAAACTGGACTCTTTTGTCATTCATAGGCAAGAGAATAAAAAACTTTGAATTCATACCAGCTTTACTCTGTTTAAAAATTGATATTGCGTCAAGAAATCTGTTGCACTGAAATCTTAAGATTAAAGTTGAATCTATCTTATTTACTGGAGAAGCACTGAATTACGAGGATTATTAAATAAGTTTCCAGACTCTTTTCGTATAGGCAATTTTATTTATAGTACACACATCAAACTCTAGTCCTCTTCGAAGTAATCTCCTCCAGTTGAAATGCACTTGTACCGTTCCAACAACTTTTGGAAGACTCCATGGAAGTCCTCTTGCGTGAGGGTGTCAATTACCTTCGTCATGGTCTCTTTCATCTCCTCAATTGTCTCATAACGACAGTCAATGAGCTTAGGGAATAAGCAGAAATCACATGGAGCAAGGTCTGGACTTTAGGGAGGCTGAGGAACTGTCTTGATGCCAATCTTGGTCTAATAGTCAGTGACAAGGATGGAGTTGTGGACTGATGCATTGTCCTGGTGGATATGCCACTGACCCGATTTGCAGAACGCTGGCCTCTTCCCTAGGAATCTCTTCCTGAACTCCCTTAAAACCTCAACATAGTATTCCTTGTTAACTGTCTGTCCAGTGAGAACCCATTCCATGAAGATCATGCCAGTGCTGTCAGAACAAGGGTGGATTTGTTCATTCTGGCCTTCTTCGGTCTGGGAGAGCCAGCTTGCTTCCCCTGTCTCTGGGCCAAAGTAGTAGATCCAGCTTTCATCGTATGGCATTTTTTCCAAGTTTAAAACAGAATTTTATTGCATATCGTTCTTCCTCACGTCCAGATTGCATTTTTGAAATTCACCAGCTGTGACAATCAGGTTTTTGTTGGGAGTATTCCAATTCCTGTTTTAGGTGTTCATTTGAACCTGAAATCATAAAGATTAGTCGGTCATCTCATAACATGTATAGCAATAAAATACTGAATTTTGAAGCGTCTAAAACAATATTAAAAGCCTGAACAAAAAAGTTTGTAAACTTATTGAAAGCCCCACGTATGTTTCAAATAGAATAAAACTCTCTACTTGTGCTAAACAGAATTGTTTGAAATAGAACTGTTTTTGACATCTAAACTGTGTACTTATGTTAAGCTGAATTGTTTGAAATGGAACTGTTTATTTGCATAAAAATGGTTTTATAGCAATAACATACTGAATTTTCAAGAGTCTTTGACAATTCTTTATGCCTGTACAAAAAAAAAAAGTGTGGAAACGTATTGAATGCACCACGTAATTTCATTGAGAGAGGGAGTGTATTAAAAAATAGACAATTGCTTTACAAAAGGTGTTTTTCGTTTTTGGAAAATAGTCATTAGTATACTTATATAAAATTTCATCCTATTGAAACTTATTGTCTAGATCTGCATAAGTTGTATGATTTGTTAAATAAAATTGAACATTTAGATAGATATACCCTTATTGTTATTCATTTCTCCTATTCTTCCAATTATTTAGATAAACTTTGAGTATAAGGATAGTGATCCCTTCAACATATATTTTTCATTAAATTTTAATTTAAGTACTTCATATCATTGCGTAAATGTAATCCCTTAAAGAACAACAAGCCTTAGATGATTTTAAATCACTTCAAATATTGCTCGTTGTGAGCTGACATTATTTCTCATATTTGTTTATAGGATATTTCAAAATGGAAATACAGTTAATGATTAATCCTGCAAATAGTTTTTATTTCGTTCTTGCTTTTATCGAATTTGATATCTCCAACTATCAATATCTTTTGGAAATAGTTCTTTTTAGTCAATATAATATTTTACTTCATAACAATACATACGTCAAGCAAAAATAAATCAAAGATAAAATTTGATTATCATAAAAAATGATTTGAATGGAAAAAGAAATGATGATTTGGTTTTGTGAAGTAAGAAGCTACACAGCTCTTTGGGCTAGAATTTAGCTTAAGAGAATCGAAAGCGCTACAACAGCCTGCATCTTGAGAAGAGAACCGCCATTTCACATTCATTACTAGCATGACCGAGTGGAAGCCGGTCCATTAGTTCACTTACTAAGATACGCCATCACACCGGATGCCAGTATCGACATGTATGTCGATAACAGGCATCGAACGGTGAGTAGTGAATATTTTCGACTGCAAAAATATCGTATAGACATTTTGAAAAAGAGTACAAAGATCAGGGTGAATAGAGCCATATTCCTTGTCATACTTCTGAATAGCTCAGAATCATGGGTCATTTATTGTCAACACCTTTTACTACTTGAGCGGTTCCATTAGTGCTCCTTTTGCACTATCCTTTACATCCATTTGGTGACTTCATCACCTACTGTGAAGTCTTTGAACGGGGGAAGATCACCAGCATAAATGGCCGGCTTTTGATGTCAATCTTCTCAGGGAAGGACATGTCTTCAGGATAAAGAATCATTGCCTGCCCAAGATCACACTGTATAGTGAACTCTCCAAAGGCTAACGAGAGAGAACCACTAAAGAAGCACAACAAAAATATGCTGCTTGTCAAATCAACCATCTCTGGACGTCTACACAAGCTGAGAACCATAATGGCTGGCGTCTCACCAACAACAATATAGTGTCCTCTTTTTAAAATACCCGCAGGGCAACTCTCAATAAAAAAATAAAAAAAGACGCAGGATGAAGCATGACCTAAAAGAACCTGACCAGGCCTTCGGTTACATCCGCTGCAATTGTGCTTACCGGACTAAGACGGCAGAACAGAGTCTACCCTAATATTTACCCATATTAGTGGGAAAAGAGATGGATTCATGCATCTGTAAGGACATTAGCGTCAAATAAAGCGCAAAATGCCTCGTCTAGGATTTGAACTCAGGTCACCTATTCTATTTATTACGGTGGTAGCCGTTACGCAAACAAGTATCTCAGAGCTGAATTAATACGAAACGAATAAATAATTTTTCCAGGGTATGGATGCATCAGAAGTGAACTGAAATAAGTGTGAACAATGAATTTTGAGATGTATTTATTTACACGATCCTCCGCCTTGGATCGGATGAAACACACGATCAATTTTTAAGTAGAATAACTCTGGCTTTGACGTTTCTTAAACGAGACTGGTTGTCTCAGTAAGGCAAAATAAACTAGAATAACATACCATTTACATATAAGAAGTGTTGGATTCCTGCATACCCCAAAGACATAAACACAGAGGAAAACGTTCTTAGCTTCGTTTAAGTTTTCAACTCAAGTCGTGTATTCCATTTCCCACAACGGTAACCGTTACACTGAGCGTGAAGATTCGTGAAGCAAGTAGACTTGCATTAATTGACCGATAAATATTGACTTGGCTTTGATAGAATCATCAGTTCTATCATTTCTCTGCTTAGTCAAATATCCTGCATCAATTCAGTTGTTGAAGAAATGGAAGTTGGACAAATAAAAGAAGAGAAAATATATCCAATCTCCAGTTAATAAAGTAGCTGTTCTTAATCAATCAAAGTGATATCTAATATATATAGAGAGACAGAGAGATAGAGACTTTTGAAATGGCAGTGAGATTTCCACAAAATCAAATAATTCTTGATATAAAAAAAAGCATATGAAAGCAAAGGCGAAAATTATTTGAAGCTTTAGCAATCATCAGTGAAAATAAAAATCAGATATTAAAAGCGTAAAATGGCCATGACTGTGTATTAAGATATTGAATCTCTTTCAGATGGAGTTGCAGGAAGTTTGAAGGTTATAGTCAAAGTTAAGAAACTCGGTGGAACATTAAAAATAGATATGATTACAATCAAACATTAACAAAAGTGTCCAATTTAAGTATTAATTAACCCATTTGAAGTTGATACCTCGTTAAACAAATAGACCAAAGCAAGAAAAAATGTGCTCAAAAAAGATCATTTTTGGGCAGTGATGTATAATCCTCATATTTCTATTATGTAACGTTATTTCGCATTTAGACATTAGCCACTTAATAGTTGCAAGATACACCTTCGAATTCGTCGATTATATCCTAGGGAGAGGTATTTCACACAAGCAAAAATAGTGTCAAGGTATAACTCTAAACTCCATCCGTTAGTAAGAGTCCGGTTCTGTAGCTTTAGGGTGTGCAGTCAATCCTTCGTTGCTATTATTCCCAGGTCAACCCTTACTCTGAGTGATATTACTTGTCCCGAAACGCGCTCAGCATAATGTTTATCGTTGTTGGAAATTGAATTGGTGACCCTATCACAAATTATCAAGAAGGCTGTTGGCGCTTCACTTAACTCTAATGCCCTTAGGGAATGCTTATTCAGAGCTCTTTTCCCACCGGATATAGCTAGAATAATTGGGCACACTGGGTTCCCAAGCAGTAAGGCAACCTGTATAGGAGAATGAAAAATAAATCCGATTTAAAAACGTAAAGAGTATTGTTCGGAGAATCTATTTCAAACCATTGCGCTATTCTTTTTGTTATCAGCTCAGCGTAGAAGTGACTTTACGCAATTCTTCACCATTTTAAACATATCTACATATGTAGGTAAGCCAACAGTTTACGTCCTAAACATAATTGTTGATCAACCATAGTTTAAGATCGACTGGAGACAATAATTTGCATTTAACTTTTGTAAAACATTTTCAATTTTCGAGGGGTTTTGCTTTGAGTCTTCGATTCTGACACTGATATCTTTCGTGGTCTAACAGAGTGTTCTCCTTTATGACCACTTTATAACTAATGTCTAAGCCAAACTTCAGAGACTGAAAACTGGAGACAACCAACGTCCTTCGTCATTCCCCACTGTGGATTGCCTTTTTGAATGAGTTTTATTACATTTTCCATTGTTTTCATTGTTATCTGCTTGCTGCAATTTTCCTCTCACTTAAGTATTCCCAACTGCTTGTTGACTTCAACAAGATTTGTCTTATAACTGTTGTCCGATTTGCATATTCGGGTTTCCGTTAGTATTTGCTTTAGTAATGCAAATTACAAAGTCATTCAATAATTTTCTTTCTCAAGTTTGTCTTATTCCATATTTTCTTTTGAATAGTTTGTAAAAATTATTTACTGTAGAGTGTTTAATGAATATTTTAGAAAGCTGAATATTGAGTTATTAAATAGAATATGTATTCCATTTTAACTCGTATTAGTTTATTTACTGCTAAATAAAAAAAAAGAATCTAAGTGAACATCCTCTACGTGTCCTCATTACTTTTGCCAAGGATTATATATAAATTAACGGATCTAGAGAGATATGAACAGAGAATGAATCATAGATAAGGACTGATTGTAAGAATAGCATGCGAGTTGTGGAGAACCAACATGTATATCAAGAAAATTAGATATGAACTGAGTATGAACCATAGACAAATAGATAAATGAATGAGAGATGATGAAACTGTAATTGTGAACTTGTTGTAAGAGAGTGATATCTACCAAAAGATAGGAGCAAATTACGGTATATATAAGAGAGGTGATTGAACAAAGATTCAGATAATACCATAAACAACAGAAATGCACAAAATTAGGACGCCATAGATTGATCGGGTAATATGAGTAGAATCGGGTGGATGCAATCCATTTCTATTCGTATTAACTGATCAATCTAAGCATTAGTCGCCTGACAGGTTGTTTCACTGCAGCATATTCTATTTTAATTAATTGCTCTACACTCGTGACATTGTGTTGGGCTGACCCAGAGTTCAGTAATTCACTAGAGAGACATGCTATAAATTGATGAACGCATGAAGTTTCTTCAATAAGAATCGAGATTGCAATTTTAAGATTTTAATCAGCCATTTAAATATGTGTAGCTGAGTAACTTACATGGTGAAGTGCTAATGTATAGACGTCTAGACTACTACAGTCGGACCTCCGATAAGATGTGTCAGGGCGAATTCTCGCTACTTTTTAATCGTATATTAATTCCATAAGGTAATCTTCCAATTGTATCTTCTAAAAGGTTAATTAATACTCAGAAGGCAAGGTATTTTATCTAGAACTGGAATTTGCCAATGTACATTTGAAGTATTAAGTATTAAGTTTCAAGAAGTATTCCAAGTAGTGAATTGCTGAAGAAATTTCCCCAGTTGCTCAGATTTAGGATTTTTTCTATTTAACATCCCCTCCGGTCAAGAGCACTATGAGACATTTGTAGTCATATGTTGACATTTTTAAGCGGAGAAAAGCTGGATAGAATTCAGAGTTTGCCTTCTTTTACACTGGTTGCTTCGCCAAAGCTAAATAACCCTGTCTGGCCTATAATTTATCTATAGTTAGAGGAAGTTGAAGGAATATGTTACTGACTTTTACAATGTAAATTGCAAACTTTCTTGCCCACGATTAAAATTCGGGTTACGGACTATAGTTCTTTCGACAATAACCGTTCATCTAAAATGAAAGTGAATATATCTTCTACAACCAGGCGATAAGCTGCAAAATTTGATTAGCTCACGTACTTTAACCAGGGAAAACTTTCGTAGTAATTTATTTTTTCAACCTAATCTCATTTTTCTAGTGTGATTTTTGTAAAGATAACTTATGTCTCTGTAAAGAATACTTATAGAAAACACTTGTTTATACAAAGTTACTGAAGTTAAAGAACAATGAGTTTAATCAGTCCGAAGATGGGTGACCAACAATAAGTAGCGGAAACAGTCAGTGGCCTGGATGTTACTCGAAGGAAACTTGACAAATTTTTGTTGCCTTGTGAGATGGTCAGCAATATAACCTTACCCAGTTAGTGAACTCGATTCTCACTGAATTACACATAACTTTGGCAAAATTCTAATTGGGAAGTCGAGAAAATATCAGTGACATCTTTAAAAAAAATTAGAAGTATTTAACCAAAATATATTTAACAAAACAATTTTAATGGACAGTCTTTTGTTCCATTTTTTAGTTTATTTTTTAATGATGAAATTCACAGATATTCTGAATTATGGGATATCATGTACAAGAAAGAGAGCTGGTATCTTCATCTTTTGAGAAGCAAAAGACTTGTCTAGATTAGAATGTAAGGTACGAACGCTACATTTGACAGTACGCGGTGTAAGCAATTACTTTAGATAACAAAAGAAACTGCGGGAAAAACGAGACTCGGTTTAATGTTATCTAATAAATAGAAGAAATATTTCAGTGCGTGTCGTTGCCTAATAAGTATATGAAATTATACCACTTAAAGTGTGTAGTTTTTTGAAAGAGTTACGATTCCTCAGAGATATTTGAAATTCTCATGCATTATCGGCGTTATAGAAAACAAGGAAAAAATAATAAAATTAACACAAAATAAAATTCAAAGAAGAAGAAGAAGAAGAAGAAGAAGAAGAAGAAGAAGAAGAAGAAGAAGAAGATCTTAAAAGTAAAGTAAATTGAAGACAGATGACACTCTAATGGAGTGTGTGGAATATATTGAGATTTTGTTTTTTCGTTAAAGAGGTTTGTAATATTGTTGAAGTTTTGTACATTGAATTCTGTTTGTATGTATCTCTCTCTCTCTCTCTCTCTCTCTCTCTCTCTCTCTCTCTCTCTCTCTCTCCACACACACACACACACACACACACACATATATATATATATATATAAGCTAAAATTACTACCTCATTCTCCATCACGGTTCTTGAAATAAGTGTCATCTCCAAAGAAAGAATTACATTTACATCCGTTTGCAAATGTTAAATTTAGAACTCTTTCAAAATCATTCATATTACAAAGGGATTCTTGATATCTAAATCATTTATATTAAGGAAAATTACCTAAAGCTATAATTGTTTACGAAGGATTATTAGTCAGTAAAAAACATACAAATGAGTGTAAACAAATGACTATTATTAAACAGAGTTATTTACTAAAAACATAATTATTCGTGTTAGAAATGCTTAAAAAATTAATTTGTGTGAACATTATTAGCATTCGGTGGGAATATGGGATATCATAAAACTGTATATCATCTCTATTAAGAGTAGTTTATTGAAACTATAATTGTTTACTGAAGATTATTAACTCTTACTTAAAACCATACCACTGTGTGTAAAAAAGAATATTATTAAATTGAGAGA
Organism: Sepioteuthis lessoniana; assembly: GCA_963585895.1. Lineage (NCBI taxonomy): Eukaryota > Metazoa > Mollusca > Cephalopoda > Myopsida > Loliginidae > Sepioteuthis > Sepioteuthis lessoniana. The sequence continues at coordinate 37,134,683 of OY757938.1, forward strand.
AATACTTGAAACTATATAATTATTAGTTTTACATAGCAATACTTGATATATTATAATTGTATGTATGTGTGTGAGTATGAACCTGTGAAAGCATCTCGAATATGAGTGAAAACATTCTTAACATTACAACACACTCACATATTGTCACAGCAGGATTACATATGATTAACAGAAAAAAAGAATCATTATTTTTTCAACATTTTAAAACACTTTCAGTTGCGTTTGAAAATTACCTTAACACGAGGAACAAAACTTTACAGAGGAAATAAAATAATCGTAACATCAACTTTGTTTCCTAGTCTTATTGAAACATTATCTTTTAAGAGGGCGAGTTGAAAACTTCATAAGTGAAATGTTCATATGATAATGTCATATCATCTCTTGATGACTTTTTACCAAAGGTATTCAAGTACGGCAACTGTGACCTATGTTTGAAAAAATATTTACTCACATTCCAAAACAGTATCTTGGTCAACTAATGAAATTTTAAACCAACCCTTATATATATAAGAAAGGATATATTTCTCCAATGAAACTAAAAGATAAAAGATAGGTGTCAAAGTTTTATCTAATGATTTAATCCTAGTTGATACAAGATACTTTAAGTATTGAGAAAATGATAAAAAGAGGAGATACTCTAATTATATACAGGTTTTATCCTGCTCTACCGGCCAGCATTTGAGTACTTTTTCATTCAGCAAAGGTTTTTTTACAATGCATCAATTTTCGTTTATTAACTATATATGCACACACACACACACACACACACTGACATACACGCACACACACTCCAAGCAATCCTCTCTTTCCCTTACAAGCTTGTGCAAACATATAAGAATTATGTCTTTTATCATAGTCACCATGCTGTTTTATATATATATATATATATATATATATATATATATATATATATAAAGTCACCATGCTGTTTTCTATATATATATATATATATATATATATATATATATATATATATATAAACACACACACACACACACACACATATATATATATATATATATATATGCGTGTGTGTGTATGTGTGTGTGGGCGTGTGTATTGGCATAATGGTTAAAATTTTCGCCCATGGTGACCTGGGTTCAATTCTAAAGACTCAAAAAACAGTACTTCATGTATCATTGCTTAAAACTCAACTTTAGAAGGCACGAGCCAAGGGTAAGTGGAACAATAGAGGGCAAATAGCACCCTTTAGAACACATCGGTGTAGTAGCTATCAAAAAGAGAGCCTTCAGGTAACCCTCGACTACAGTCGACCAACAACTTATATAAATACCTATCCACCCATACACAGAACATTTTAAGTGTAGTTTTACAAGTTTGAATTAAGAGTTTTCATTCTCCTAGACCGATTGACATACCAAGGTTAAGTAGTCAGTCTGCCCTACTATTTACCAATAATGGAGGAAGGATTTTTGGATCCATTCCTTTCACAAGGGTATTAGCACTATTTGAAATACTAACAGCCTCGCCCAGGGTTTGAACTGGAGTCCCAGTTTCTCTACCTCAGACGATATCCATTGCAACACAGTGAGTGTGTGTGTGTGTGTGTGTGTGTGTGTGTGTGTGTGTGTGTGTGTTATAAAGTAGATGAAAGTTCTCATATAATCAAACAGTTCTTCAATATTGCGTTCCAGGAATTATCGACGCCTCTACACCCACTGATTCGTCACTCATCAATACGCACGATAACGTGAAGCAAACTTCTGATCTTAATGGAAGCATAACTTAGGGAAACTATATTTTTTTGATACCGGAAGCTTGTGTAAATTAAGCGGGAAAAGCTACGAACGGCTGTGGACGAACGAAAACCCAAATTGCTGCAATATGGTGTCCAAGTGAAAGCAAAAAGAAAGAAATAATCATAAAGATTGCATGGGATATGAAAATAAAATAGTCAAATATGAATTTCGCACACGCACACACACACACGCACACACACACACACACTATAATATATATATATATATATATATATATATATATATATATATATTCTTTATTGATATTAACTTTCTGCGATTTCCATATTATCTCGTTTAAGGAGGGAATTATGTACGTTTTATTTATCCATACTTGGTGAATATAACAAATTCAAAATTATTTCATGAGAAAATGTGCGTGTGTGTGTGCGTGCGTGTGTTCTTATGAAAGACTAATAGATATATAATATATATGAGAAAAAAAAGAAGACAGTATTGAAAATAGGTTTGACATGCCTTCGTGTTGGAATAGCGTCTCTAGAATGTATTTGCTATTCCATAAATCACAAAATATTTATATATCTATTAAGAGAGCCCTGATATATATATATATATATATATATATATATATATATATATATATATATATATATATATATATATATATATATATATTTACGAATCTAATATCTACCAGTATTCACGGTATCGGAAAAAACAAAAAAACCCTGGTCAGGAACAAGAGATAAAAGTACATCGAATCACCGCCCAGGGGAAAAAGAAAAAAGTTTTTTGGGTAAAAAAGAAAGAAAAGACCAACCTTTTTCGACTCGCGATTTAAGTTAATTCTATATATATATATATATATATATATATATATATATATATATATATATATATATATATATATGTAACTTACACTGTATCTTTTTAAGAGCTTTATTCATGGTTTCATATCTTGGTGAAAATATTACAAATTGATAATCCTTTTATAAACATGTTTGATGTTTGTAAATCGGTAAATACGCTCAAAACCGAAAAAAATCAACCAGCTCCAGCAATTTAACCAACACCTTTTGGTTAAGTACAAAATTCTGTAAGTGCTGCACCCTATAAATGCATAAATTCTGGTTCTCTTACGGTTTTTTTTATGGTTTCTGAATAGGAAAAGACCAGCAAAGGGTAAAATGTGAATATAAAGAGAACATTCAAATAATTACGACAGCGCTGCTTCGCGCCCTATTCAAAGAATTGGGCGCATAGAATTTCTTAGATTAATGAAATATTCCGTGGAATAATTTTATCCCTTAAACAATATTATGATTTTAAAGAAAATTAATATTTCATTTAATGTTCATTTTTATGTGTATTCATGCACAAGGAATAACTATCAGATTTGTTTGTTTGTGTATGTTTGCATGGTTTATTTTGTTCTTTGGTTTATTAGTTGGTGGAGTGCATTTTTATACTTTTGTTCTTGTTTCTTGATGAGTGCTACTCAAAATAAGATACGACTATTTACGCCTACCCACAAGCGAAACAACACTTATTGTTACGTGACTGTTTATCTCATCTTTTATTTCAACATAATAATTATACAACATAATATAATATGTGTGTGTGTGTGAGTGTGCGAGCTTGTTTGTAATTTTTATGAAATATTTTACAATGTGAAAATTATATAATCAATCTATAATACATATATGATGAATCCTTGTTACATTTCCACGACCTCAAAATATTTTCGTATAATAATTAATAAGTTCTTCATTTTTAATTTTACTTCCAACGAGTTTTTCACACCAGATGCAAATGGTTGTTTTTCACTGAAATCTAAGTGGCAGAGGGTCTGCCCGATTTTCCAGGTCGATTCTTTTGTAAGTAAAAATTGAAATATTTATTAATATGTTTTCAAATTTGCTAAACTTGTAATTTTATTTTTTATTTTTCCGATCTCCTTTATTGAGAGCTTCAGCACGCTCGCGGATATTGCTGAGTGTGCATCTAAAATGATTAAAAACGGATTAAATGAAGGAATTGAGGGATACCCACCGAATTTTTTTAATTTAGAATCACCACAGTTACATCAGGGGTAGTATACGCAATCGTTACTTTATTCATATCTGTTAAATAATCTTTCCATCCATTTCATTGTCATCTCACAAAACAGAAGATGGAAGTGAAGAAATGGAATTTCAAAGATCCGAGAAAATAACTCGTTGCGTTCTTTAGACATCTTACATTCTATCTTACTGCTTATCAACTATTTGTAATCGACTTTTAAAGATACAATTTCTCTATACGTAGCGATATGAAGAAAATTTATTGAATTTTTTTCAATTCTGAATGTTTACCAATTATTGACTTCTGTGGAATTATGTTTGTGTAGGCGTAAAAACTGTTCACACAGAGTTTATTTTTAAGTAATGAAAGTATCGAGTTAAGAGCTTTTTTTTTACAGTTTAAAGAAAGAAAAATAAATCCTCATGCATATGAATGTTAACACACACAACCACGTGTGTCCATGCAAACACAAATACTTCCCACAAACACACACACACACATACACGCACACACACACACACACACACACATATATATATATATATATATATATATATATATATATATATATGTGTGTGTGTGTGTGTGTGTGTGTGTGTACAAATACTATTATAAGTAAGGAAAAAAACGTTTATGTACATATAATCTAAATAGGGTGTCCGTTCACTCCGACACACTTATACATATCTATCTCTACGTGAAGGTGTACATGATTTTTCATATTTATATATATATATATATATAGAGAGAGAGAGAGAGATGTACATACATGTGTGTGTATGCGTGTGTGTGTAGATATAGATATATACTTTTATATATGTGTGTGAGTGTGTATTTACATAAAAAAGTATATATATATAGAGATAGATAGATAGATAGATAGATAGAAGTAATTGCAAATATAAAAATTCTTTTACATATATGTCTGTGTTTACCTGTGTGTACATACTCTTGTATATATGTACGTGAGTATATGTACACGTTTGTATATTTGGATATCTCCACTTACTTTCAGAGATATAGGATATTGTCTTATTTATGTGTTACGACATATATATATATATATATATATATATATATATATATATATATATATATATATATATATATATATATATATATATAAACGCTTCAACGGTTCACACCATATATAAACGCCTCAATGGTCCACACCAACTTTGTTCTAGTCCTGTAAAACTCGATGGTACAAGGTTTCAAAATGACTCGTTAAACAGACTTTGAAATGCATTTTAGGCTTGATCTCTAGTTCTTTATATCGGTTTTTACATTTCCTTGCTCGTAAATAAAAATATTTAAAATTCATACTTTGTTCTATGCATGAACAGACAAAAAATCTGCTCTCGCTCTCTTTCACTCTCTTTCTCTCTTTCTCGCACACGAATATATATATATATATATATATATATATATATATATATATATATATATATATATATATATATACTTTAATGCAAAACGTTGACAATTATTGAAATGTGTTCTGTGTTCAAAAATGTTGCGGAAAAATAGAATAGTTTCGACAATCAAATAAGTTAAGAATAAACCTAAGAAAATCTAACATATGTAAGAGGTGAGCTATTATGTGACACGATATAAAAAAGGAAAAAGAAACTCACGACTCTGCATTTCACGTTGCCGATCCACGAAAGATCCAGAATACAACCCAATGAAAAATAAGAAAAAAATCACGACTGAGTTTAACCTTGCCGATTCTCAGGTGAGCCAATATATATATATATATATATATATATATATATATATATATATATATATATATATATTCTTATAAAAGCAGAAAATATTTAGGCACAAATGAGCCTTTGAGATTTTTACTTCATTAAATACAGTTCAGGTGTGATGATGTAAAATGGATCCGTGTTACATTCACGAAATTAATACGGCTGCTGGCAGCTATTAAAGAGATCAAAGAAACGAATTCAAGAAAAAATGAATAAAAAGTATACAGTTAGGGCGGCAAGGGGAATGATATTTCTTGCAATTGTGCATGAACTTCCAACCTCCGGCTCCTTCAGGATTTATGGTTAAGTCTATGTTTTGATCTTGTGTTCAGCTGGGGTTGGGTGCTGCGGCTTTCCTTTTCTTTATGAAAAACCGCGTTTGCAATATCGTAAATTACCAAAATATATTTCCACATCACGAACTGTTATGATGTTAAGATGTATTGACACCGACAGCGCTTTTTTTCCTAGAAATTTTGCATTTGTTGCCAAACATGTTTGACGAATGCTTTTAATTTATTTCTTGCTCCGTTTCCCCTTCCGTTTTGATCGACACCCTCCCCATGACAACCGCCTCTCCCACAAAACCCAATATAGATTAGTTTCTACCGTGATTATGTTCTGACACGTAAGAACGCTTGATAGCAAAGTACACAATATATATATATATATATATATATATATATATATATATATATATATATATATATATATATATATATACGCAGATAGGTTATTATATATATATATATATATATATATATATATATATATATATATAGCATTTTTGATATATATGTATGTACATATGTATACATTCACTGATATATATATATATATATATATATATATATATATATATAACGTTGCTGATGTCTATGTTTGAACATTTTAAAATCCTGTAAAATCAGCTCAAAAGACGGATTTCCTCCATAAACACTTACTTCGCGTTCCTGTCAATTTTATTAGTTCTGTGCAATTTTTGGTTTTTTTTTTTTTTTGCTTAATGCAATACCAACCTTGGTAGGTTATTTAATGCCAAAGCCATGCTCGTCAAAGAAGAACTCTGAAGCTGTTTAACCCATAATGGGAAAGATAAGGACGTTCGTATATTTCCCAATGGTACTTTTTCGAAGATATCCTTATAACGCGACTGGAATTCGACTGCGCTTACTTCGAAAACATAGTCTAGCACTTAAGCCATTATCACCACTGATCGTAGTATGTCTAGAAGAATGCAATACGTGACTGAATACTTGTTTCGTAACTGCGCAAATACAAATGACTGTAATGTGAAGAAAATATCTACAAACGAAAGCCACTTTAAAAGACAATTTTACTGGATTTAAAAATCTTACGTCCCCACGTTTTGATGTTGAGCACTTTAACAAATATCTAGCAAGTTTTTTTTAAATTCTAAATACCAATCTCAACATCAATACTTACTTTTACCTCGAGTAAGTGTGGACACTAAAGCAAAACATAAATTCTGTAAAATCCATTCTTCTCCAAGATAAAGAGTTGGAGTCTCACCAATTGTAATTTAGTCTCAAAGCCTTGAAATTATTTTAGAATTGCTACTTTGTTGTATGTATCTGCTTATACGAGGCCATGACGTCATAGCAATCTTTGAATTCGGGTTGGTATAGCAAATATAAGTAGATTAAATACATACTATAAGAATTTTGTTGAATCTGAGAAATTATTTTCCTCAAATTCACACACACACACACACACACACACACACACACACACACACTTAGATATTAATTAACATTTCTTTTTTTTTTTTTTTTTGTTTACCAAATTTTTGTCAACATAGTCCAGGTTACCAATTGTTTCTTATTGACATAATCTGCTCCTATAATGACTGCAGCAAATTTATAATACATACAGACATATATTGCATTTGTAACTTCATTCATACATCTCGTTTTCCTACCACTTTAAGATAATCTACAATGTTTTCCTCTAGGATCTCTTTCCCTTGCATCATTGCAGATTTCCTAATCCTGTCCCCGGAGTTTCCATGTCGATTTTGGCTTTGGTAAAAGCCAAGAGGTGGAAAGAAACTGATCTAGACTGTACGCAATTTGTGGCAGAATTTGGCAGACCTAAAGGAGGTGATGTTTTGTGTCAACAACAACAACAACAACAACAACAACAACAACAACAACAACTCTGTATAAGATTGGAAGAAACCGCTCGCTGCGAACATTGTTAATGCAACTATCACGCAGTTCACCAACATACTCAATTGAGTCTCACTCGTTACTGAATAAACCAGCAGGAGAATCGCTGTTCGCACATGCGTAGTAAGGTCCCTTAAGATAGACGCCACGTTACGTCAAAGCGGCACAAACGTTTCCCGAGTTATTCAAAATGCTGAATAATTTCCAGGGAGGCCTCCAAGACAATTTTTGGCAAACTTCGAAATTGTTCTGTTTGCTATTATGTATATTTTTACTGCAATACAGAGTGTTATTCATAATCATAAAATAAAAATCGTTAAATATTGTCTTCTAAGTTTTTTTTGGTTAATTTAAGTATTTTAAAAATCGTTGTTTTTAGACGCACAAAACCTAGTCTAGTTTCTGTAAATGCCAGGGCGTTTTGAGTGATATATAAGGATTGACTCACATTCGCAGACCATTAGAAGCCAGTTAGATTCTCACTTACCTCCAATATTTATAACCTTGTGGCAAACTAAGCTAATCTTTTGAAATCATTTCACAGACAATTAAAAAATCGTTTCTTTTTCTTGTTTCTCGCTGCAGATTTATTTGATTCTATTAATATTTTTCATCCTCTTTTTCCGAAATTTTGATTATTTGCCCACGTCGTTATTTGTACATTCTAAATATAATTTAAATTGGGTTTTATGGAAAAGATTACGAAATTTAAATAAAACTAGATTTTGTGGAAAAGATTACATTTGAATAAAACTAGATTTTCTGGAAAAGATTACAAAATTTTAGTCAGCCCCGTCCAATGTGGCAGACTGTTAATTAACATATAATTTCTAGATGCTTCTTAAAGGGACTGTTGACAGAACTGTAGGTTAATTTTGGCATTGCTATCAGGACATCCCTCATTAAACAAACTGTATGTCCACTATCAACACTGAATAGTCGGTAATATATCTACACGGGGTTAAAATAAAATTGCAAAATGAAACTATCAACACAAGTCCGTTCGTATCTGTGTATCTACATATTTGCGAAAGTGAGTTTAGCTCCGTGAAAAGTCACTCAAGCGTACTCAGTTATATCGTGGTCACATTCTGCTTGCAAAGCATTTAACGTGTGAGACTCACAATAAAATGAATCTATATATATATATATCTTACTCATTTATTTCTTATGTATTTACCTTTCTCAGCCTGTTCCTATCTATCTATCTATCTATCTATCTATCTATCTATCTCAACCTGTTTATATCTATCTGTGTATCTGATCATCTCTTATTACAACTAGACTTCAATAATTCATTAATGCCTCTATGATGAATCATTGAACATACAACAAGATCAATGAAAGCTTATTATATTCACCTTGACAATTTTTTACTGTACTTTTGGTTTTTTGTCTTCCCACACGGGAATCTGCCTCACACACATAGACACTCACAGACACATACACGCTCATATATATATATATATATATATGTATATATATATATATATATATATATATATATAATATATATATATATATATATATAATATATATATATAGTAGCAGTGCCCTTAAAAATCCATGTGATTTAGCATTACAATTTCACGAAATTAATCAATGAATAAAATTTTGAAATAAATTTCGAATATGAATTTATCATGAATTATTAAGATGTATATCTTACGAAAATTAAAGAATCTACCAACGTGCTAGTCACAAAATATTGAAAGGAAATTTAAGATTTGTTTTGTAAAAGTAAGAAGACCATTTATATAGGCAACAATATGTATATTACTTTTACAAAAAAAACGTACTTACTTTTCGGAAAGTAGCTTGATTTCGGATAAGGCTTATGTTGTTGTTTTGGTAGATGTTCAAGGTTGATAACAACACCAGAGACTGCAGAAAACGGATACAAATCATATCAAAAATCACTTACAAAAAAGTATTTAATAATAACATTGAATATACATATTGGATTTCAATCGTATTTTCTGACTGTTGCTTTAGAATCCTTAAATCAAAAACTGCAAAAATGTCCAGGACTATGAAAAAGCCTGAACTTTGTCAACTGCAGGTTGTTCAGTTTGAGACAAAGTGGAGCGATTGTTTGGGCAGCACTCATTCATAGAAACAAAAATTTCAAAGTTGATAAACGAAAACAAAAGAAATTCAAAGACAATGTTACTGAAAGACGAAATGCAAGGAGAATAAAATTGGATGTAAAAGGAAAAATAAGTTCAGAGGACGATGTAAAAAAATGAGAAAAAGTAGATAGAAATTCAAAAATAGGAGGAGGAGAAAAAGGGGCATTTAAAACACATAGGAATTCTTGAAATAATTTAATCGTGTGTCGGTTGAATATATTAATGACAATTATTTGAAGCATAAGTTAATTGAAACCATTCAAGTTTTTAGCAGAAAAAAATGTTTTCGATATTTACTAACAGAACAAGAGCTGATAAGTCGTAATTACAACCAACAAACCAACTGATAGATTGTGTTGCAGACCACATGCACACCTGTAAGTTCATCATGCAATCTGGCAGTGCATGGTTTCTAAAATGAAGATTAATTATCCTCATATTCATTATAAATTATTGCAATATCTAAATGGAAGCATTGCCATTATTATCCAACCTCATACCCAAGCAGCCGATATTAATGCTGGTATTGGTCTAATGAGTAGAGTCTTCGCCAATAGTCAGGGTTCAATTACAAGTCGTGTCATACCAAAGACTCAAAAAATGGTACCTGATACCGCCTTGCTTAGCATTCAGCATTATAAGGTAAGGATTAATGGTAATGTGGAGCGATCCAGAGAATGGAGTAGCGCCCTCTCCTACACTTCGGTGTAGTAGCTATTGAAAAGTTGTCAACTTTATTTTCTATCTAGGTGGGTTGCATTTCGGCCAGGGAATCGCAGTTTCTACATTGCCTTTTCCTCTAACAGATGATAACATTTTATCGTCCTACTATATTTCAACCCAAACCCCAATGGTAGATAAAGCACTGGAGTGTTCAGTGTTCTGGGAGTTAATTAAAATGTTTATATTGTTTTCTGTATTTTACATTCTTCATCATGTTTAGACAATGACTTGCTGCTATCAATGTTTTTTTAATTTAATTTGAGAAATAAAAAAAAAACGATAATGAAGATGAAGGACCATCTTCATTATCGTTTTTTTTTTATTTCTTAAAAGCAGAATTGTCATCATTTGTCTTTAACAAATTTCTCTTTCATAGTTTTCCAAATTATTGTTGACATAAGTGTCTTAAGTATTCTTCTTTCTCAGACGAAGTATTACTGTCATTCATTTGTGAAAAATTTATTTTTTCATTCTATTTTATTTTATTTTATTTTATCTTTTATTCACAATGCCAATCTGACATGAACAGCCATAGAATGTAACAAACAACTTGAATGTCGCGATGAATAAAAACAACATCGTATCATTCTTTACAGTTTATGAAAAAATAGATAATAATATAAAAGAACCACAAAATTGATAAATTAATGAGATGCATTTTTCTACTCTTTGTGAAGTGTTTCACACCAGTTTTTATTGTTGATATTTCACTGAAGTCTGAGTTACTGCAACTTTCCTCTGGTCACCAGGAATATTCTTTAGCTAATCTTAACAGTTTTGTGGTTTGGATTGTCTCGATTCTTCCTTTTATCTCTAATTCTTCGAGTCTCCTTCTGAAGATTTTTGGGACAATTTCAAACGAAAAAAGTGATTTTACCGTCTCCCTCATATTTTAGTGCCCTTTCAACTCTTTACCGAAGATTTAAATATTGGTCTATACATCCAATTTCTTTCATTTTCACAATGTGATCCACTAGAACGCAAAATCCTCAAGATGATAATTCTCTTTTTTTCTCGTTAATTAGAACTAGCACTGTGAGATTAAATAATACGTTCGTATCTCAAAGTCCTAGATGATTTTATGCGTCACATTTATAGGACAAATTCCTGTTTGTGCATTTACCATTCTTGATATGTTAAAACTTTAATCTTTTGTCCAATTCTCTGTAGATTCCCTTTTTTACCCAGAGTGCTTAGTCCCTTATTCCTTTTGTGCTAGTTTATTAAATTCGCTTTTTATATGAGTAACCGTATCATTTATGTTCCTCGAACCTACCCTTGATATTTTGTGGCATATTGTCTGTTTTCGACTGGATGTAATAGTTATTTATGGCATTATTTTGTACTGCTATTAAAGGTGATTCAGTTTCCCTCTGGAAGTTTCCAGGCTGCTAAGGTTTGTTCTCCTGCTTCCAATTCCCGATTCCAGTTTTCCATGCCTTTCTTGATGAAGTTTATGACGTTTTGGATATTTTAAAATTTTGTTGACAGTTTAATATCCAAGATGTTGGGCCTATATCATTGGCCTTTTTTTAGTCATTTTGACATGGCTACATTTTTTCTGCTTTGCTTTTAGCCCCCTGAGTAAGTACTGATAATTGGCTATCTGGATCCCGTTATTCCGCTGTGGTATACTTTCTGTTCTGGAAAGATGTTGCAGCATGTTGAGGATTTTCCACATCATAGGTGAATACGTTATTGGTCAGTAGTTCATGGAGTCGGTTTCTTTTTGGGGGTCTTTCTGTATCAGAATATTTCCCCTTAATCATTCATTAATAAATTTTTGGTTTTTCTACTTATCTATTCAGTTGCTGCGATATTCTTTTCTGGGTGAAACTAGAATCCTGGTATGCTATCATGGCCTAGTTTTTCAAATTGCTACTTTGTTGAGTATTGTGCTTTGAAACTTCAGATGCCTCGGGGCTTTCTTCAAGCCTGTTATTCTTTTTTCATCTTATTTATCCATTCGGCCTTTCTGCAATGTTCTTTCTGTTCCACCACGGTAAAGGAAAGAAAACTTCTCTGGTGAAAGTTTAGAAATGTTTAGTTTCCTTTGCATCCGGTTGTTCTTTGGTCTTTATGTTTTCTCCACCGACTTGCAAATAGAATTTCCTTTCGTTGTTTTCGAAGGTATTGTTTTGCTTGAATTGCTTGATTCTGTATCTTTTGAGTCTCCCTTCTTTCAACAATCTCTTTTGTTTATTTCTTCCTGTTGTATTGTTAAACTTGTCTGCTTTTGTCGGTCTTTTCGTTCCATTGTGTCCTTGCATACACTCTCTTTTTCTCCGAGTTTCTTCATGTGTCCTTCTAGCCTTATTTCTCATCCAGTTTTTGTATTTCTGTTTGCGTTCCTTAGGGCGATACCAATTTTGAGTTGTTTTGTTTGATTTGGTTTGATTTCTTGTTCAATGGCATGAGAATCTACATTGGTTATTTAATGTCAAATCCGATTTTGTAGAAAAACACAAGACATACTATTTAACCCATAGCTGAGGAATAAGGTCGTTTATACTTTACTCATAAGTACTAGTCGGAGAATAAGTGTAGTAATGTGACCCTTACATTGAGATCGCAATTCAGCACTTTAGCCATAACGCCACGGGAAATCCACCAGACTAGATTTTCTTCTGCACAAATTGGATGGTTACCTCGTTGAGGATTCTATTGGGATATTCTATAATAATCTATTTACCTTTTCGATTTTTAACTTGATTTTTTTTCCACTCTTGACTTTTATGCAATCGTAACATTCCCTTCTTTTTTATCACAATGTCTTTTATTTATCCGACACTATTTCCTTCATCTTTAGTTAAAATTGATCTTGTGGTGCTGGGTTCCGTGATGTCTTCGTTTTCAGTATTTTGTGTTCGTTTTGAGAGTTCATCTTGAGCATATTATTCACGATTACCTGTCCACATATTTCTAGTATCTCGATAACCGAAAACCATTTTTTTTAAAAAATCATCCGCATTTAGTTGGTATGTTTTGGGCTTAACGGGATCCTTATCAAATTTTGATCGTTATTTTCCATTACTTTTTCTGAAGGGCAGATTTAAAATAGCTGTGGATTACAGTTTGGTTGTCTCCCCTAGTATAATTTTCTTCGATTATATATATATATATATATATATATATATATATATATACTATATATATATATATATATATCAGAGTAGCGTAAATAAAGCGTCAACATGGCTTAGTGAGAGTTCGTTTCTCGCTTCCTCAATCATCAATCAAGTTGTTCAATATGGTGGGTATCCTTTTATAAACTGTTGCGTGGGGAACGATGGGAAGGGTGATCATGTTTTAGGAATATTCTGGCAAGCGTGGTCATGTCATGATGCATGATTTGGTTTGTTTTGTTTTCTTTGTTCAATAGCATATCGATCAATTCCAAAGCCATACTTAATGAAGAAATGCAATGGAATTATTTAATTTATAGCTGAGTGATTACGGACTTCGATATTTTCCAAAGATGTTACTTAAAACATGAACCTAATGGCGCGACTAGAGTTCGAATTCAATTGCTACGCTCTTGCACCCCAGTACATTTGCCACTTCTTCCCTTGGTTTCTGCTATAAAGTAAAAATTGGAAACCTTGCTCAAAGATGACCCGAAAGCTCCCTTTTCAATAACTACTAAATTTATTTACCCTTCTATGAATAATGTATTATTTTCTTGTGTTTTTTTAAATTATCGTTTTTTTATTACTTCTCTTATAACGTCTATATTTGTTTTATTACGAGTATAAATTAAAAAAAACGCTAAGTAGAGATTTCAAATTCATTAATTTATGTCTTTTAATTAGCTGTCTGGAATTTAATCTTCTCCGTTTTTTTTTTTCACACCGGCTTAAAATGGTTAACAATCATCTCTTCCATTCTCTCCATGCCTTTTGTTGACTTCATTGTCAAAATGTTAGCACACTGGGATAACACTAACAAGATGACTTTTGATTCTTCGTCTGCAATAATAAAACAAAACAGTTTACATATGTTGTCCTGATCCAGAATCAAAAAGGATTAGGTGCAATAAAAAAGTGAGATAAATGGTCTTTTTAATCGTCGATCACCCATCAAGTCCACCTGCTCCACACGGAATGGCCATTGACATTTCTTAAACAATCAGTTGTATCGGTAGATTTAGCTTGCCCGTACGTTATCGTCTGCATCTTATGATCGGTTTCTTTTGCAATCAAGGATTGGGAGATAAGCTGGGTTTTGTCTTGAAAATGATGAAAAGGAGGTATAATTCTTTCAGAGGGGCCGATGGAACATCCCTGAATAAGGATTATCCATGGCTCAGTAGAAACTCATTAATTGATAATAATGAATGTAGAACGACATTGACCAACTCGATCCGGAAATCAATTAATAACTTCTGGATGCGATCAGGAAATGATGCACAAAATGGCGCCGGTCTTGTGCCGAATACGATAATACTTCTAATAATGGTAGTACAATTCTTCAACCGAATAAGCCGGTCTTTATAGAAAAAAAATCAACGTACCCACACTCGCATGGACATATAATGGACGCGTCTTCCCCGATGCCATAGTATTAATCATTGTTAAAGATAAAGATGGAGCAGTTATAGAATGTCAAAGAAGACCGATTTAGAGTAACGGCTATCGGTGTAGGAAATGAAATTTTGGCCCGAGTTCAAATACTTGAGGAGGCTGTTTGATTTTTACTTCACAGTAACGCCTTAAAGAAATACTTAAATCTATCTGCATCCCACCTCTACAATGAGTAAATAATATGTCAGACTGTGACTTTTTGTCTACGTTTGGCAACTATTTTAAGATAAGTAAATCTCGAAATTCAAAACACCTGTGATTTTATTAAAAATTGATCTTGCGTCGCATACTGTCCGTTGAGAAAGGGTTGGATGAATACATATTAAATCTTGAACCTATCAAATAATTTTAGCTTAGTTTAGTATCGAGCCGAAACCATTGAGTTGTCCCGTGAGATTCGAACTCAGTAGCTATTTTCTTTTCTTTTTTCTGAAGAGGAAGGAGACAAATGCTAACAAAAGGTTAATTGCTATCATTTCCCCGTGGTATTAAACTGATATATTGCCCAATTGGGTGAGGCTGCTTCTCTGCAGAGGAGAAAGCCTGCCGCAACGAGTGTACTTGATATGACACTAAATTATCAGATAGAGAGGTTACAGTAATGCTGTAACTTTGTGGCAAGCAGAATACCCCTTCATTGCCATCGCTGCAAGGTCCACACTGGCCCAGAGTACTTGCACCTGATAAGGGTTCTATTTATAGGCCAAATAGGACTACATCGTAGTTTCTAGAGTTCACTGATTTTGTATTTAAACTGCGTACTTATACAAAAATGAATTGTTCGAAATAGAACTGTTTTGACATCTAAACTGCCAACTTACGCTAAATGGAATTATCTGAAATAAAACTGTTTTTACATTTAACTTTGGGTATTGCCCAATCAGTCGGGGCAGTAGAATACACCGACTGCACCATTACAAAGGGGTAAGACCCCAAAAGGATGTCCTGATATGACACTAAACAAACTGATGGTGAGGTTCCATGAATGCTGGAGTTTGTGGGAATATGGAGTATCCCTTCATTGCTATCGCTCCAATGTCCACGCTGACACAAAGGGGTAGCATCAGATAGGTTCCTATCTATGGATCAAAAAGAACTGAAATGGGTATTTGAGCTAAACTTAATTACTTGAAGTAGAACTGTTTTGAAACGTAAACTGCGTTCTTATGCTAAAACTGAATTGTTTGAAATAGAACTGTTTGATCAAATGGAACAGATAGAAATAGAAATGTTTTTGACAATTAAACTGTGTACTTACATTTAAACTGCGTATTATTCTAAACTGAATTGTTTGAAATGAACTGTTTTTGACATTGAGGCCGTACTTACGCTAAACTGAATTCTTTAAAATAGAACTGTTTTGATATTTTACTTTGTGTAAGCAAAATCTATATTTATATCAAACTGAATTAGTTGAATTACAAATTTGACTAAACTGAATAGGTTCAAAAATATTTTTGACAACTGTAGTCATGCTAAAATGAATTACTTGAAATAGAACTGATTATTTGCATAAAAGTGGATTTGGTATAAAATATCCTAAAAAGTTTGATATACCATAAAACCTAAACGCCCGACAAACTAAAATCACACACACACACACACACACACACACACACACACACATATATATATATATATATATATATATATATATATATATATATATATAGATAGATATAGATATATATTAGTTTTTATTTATATTTAATGGATTGAATGCTTAACTGATACTCGTTGTTTCATGCCGGCATGAAACTATTAGTCGTAGATAAGCTTCCATACTATTAAATATTTACAAAACTAATATATACATAATTATTATCTTATTATTGGTCTATCACAAATATTCACTACACTATAAATTATATCACATTTGGTCTGCAACTAAACCACCCAGTGAAATTGTGACAAAACCACACTGAAGAGTTGTGATACAACGAAACAGTGTGTCTATGGATGACAATATATATATATATATATATATATATATATATATATATATATATATATATATATATATATATATATTGAAGTAACAAGATACAGAGAAAAGTTGTTGCTTAAGCAAGGCTTACTTGACAGTCGAATATCCTGTCTCACTCCAATCTCACACGACCGACCGACCGACCGACCAACGAGAGTACTTAGCTCTCGATTAATATAGGATTTGGAAGAGTCCATCAATGGATAACAATTTCGATGCTTTAAAATCGCCTTATAGATGTTATGATATCTGGCTTATGAATTTTCCATATTTAATCTGTACCCAGGCACTTTCGGACCCCATTATTTTACCCACAAAAAAATAAAAACAATAAAATTCAATTTCTAGACGTTTTGTGTGATACTACTACAACTAAAACTTATAACTTCACTACTTCTTACTTACAAAAAAACCACTAAATACTCCTGTACCTTCAATTTTGAAAGTGAATGCCCTTCGGATATAAAATAGCAACTATTAATAACCAAATATCCAGTGCATAATTAACCACCTCCTCCGAAATAATATTTCATAAAAAAATAAAAAAAATAAAAAACTTAAAAGAAAACCTCATTAATAGTGTGTTCCCTGATTTCATTGTTGATGAACAAATTAAACGTTCAATTAAAAAAGAAAATAAAAACTGAAACATCCGACCAAATAAACATGCATTTATCAAACTTTTTTTTACCTGAACCAGATGCACAACAATTATAAATTAGATGAAAATATATTTAAAAAACGTTGATTTGAAGAAATATAACCCCAACTTAACCTACAAAAAATAAAACTTATCATATACTATAAAAAATTTAAAACTAATTTGGTTATGAGCAATAATCCACCACCTCGGTTGGAGGTTTGCAAAGAACTCGCGTAATATATACATTTTTAAATGTCCTTTCCGAGATTGTACATCCGAATACAAAAATACATAAGTTGGTTTAACGTCAACTACTTATTCAAATCGACATACCAAGCCTCTTTCTGACTCTAGCTCAATAGTGCAACATCGAAGAAAACATATTTGCCCGATTACTGAATTTCGGAAAAGTCTTGTGGTTAACTCAACATTTTGAAACAATGCAATAGCAAATAAAGAATACAGATTCTTGAAGCCCTACACATAAAAATAAAAGTCCTTATACCAATAAAATTGATTTTGAAACCAGTGCTAATGTACGCAAATGTCTGTTGCTTAAATATAACTAAATTTGAAAAAACTGTAACACCAGAATAAATAAAACTCTCTATTTTACTTAGTAATACACACACCCACTGATGATGATACAAGAGGGGTCCCAAAGTTTTTGGGAACCAATTAAATACGGAAAATTTATCGGCCAATACCAGCTGGATATCATAACATCCATACGGCGATTTGAAAGGATCGAAATAAGAATATGCAGACAAAAGATTTCCATAATACTTAATCAAGAATATATATATATATATATATATATATATATATATATATATATATATATATATATATATATAAAGATTAGAACACTCATATAGATAGATAGATAGATAGATAGATAGATATGTCTGAAAAGTAATGGAACTGGCTTCAAAAACAATTTATTTCAATTACAAACTACAAACAATATGTTCTCTTCTTTAAATAATACCCCCTTGAGTCAAATGCATGCATCTATGTCCTACCTGAAGAATTTTGGTGAGTTGCTTCTAAGCTCACCCATTACGGCCTTCTTCATAGGCTACATGTATTCAAAAAGGTGTTCCTCTTGGTTAAGAATTGGCTAATGCACGTTCCCTGAATTTTTTTGACATATCCAAATCTTCGGTGTTAATTTTCCAAACATGACCAGCCAACTGACGATCGACACTTAGCATCTGCCCTATCCATTTGATGTTGACCTCAGCCACTTTGGGATGCTTTTTGAACTACTAGTGACACCCAAAAACGTATCCGTGAAAAAATGTTATCTGCATACACTTGCTAAAGTATTTCAAGCGTTTGTGGTGGAGTTTTCCCCAAGCAGACCAAACATTTCGGACTTTTTCGTTCCACAGGGCACATAGCTGAACAGCCGGAAAAAGATAAGGTGTAAACAAAAGCCCATTGGAAGAATACTGTAGTTGTAGAATTCTAAAATTTCTGTTATCTACTTCTTTGATGTTAGACTATAATACAATAGACTTATATCTCTTTTCCCAATATCGTACATGACACATATGTTCCTATAATTTTGACAGACAAATCTCTCTCTGTCTCTCTCTTTAAATATATATAGAGAGAGAGAAAGAGAAAGGGAAATGGGCAGAGAGAGAGAGAGAGAGAGAGAGAGAGAGAGAGAGAGCGAGAGAGGGAGCTGACAAACGGACACTGATAGATATCGTACCACTGAAAATAAGATTACATATCCAAATATCAGATTCCTTATTTGTAATTTCCAAAGGAACTTGACATTTATTAAAAGTACACTCATATTCTAATAATTATACTTGAATTCTCTTAATTACAAATTATTTCGAATAAGTTCTCTAAATTTTGAATTATTTCGGAAAATTGCCTTGAAATCGTTTTGGGTGTAGACCCTAAATTCTGAATTTTGTATTTTAAATATGTATTCTTAAATACCAGTTTTGAGCAGAACACGTTAATCAAATTTATTTACAGCTAACATTCGAAACTTACCGAATAATAATAATAATGATGACAATAATAATAATAGAGATGAAACCATCAATCACATAATAAGCGAATGCAGCAAATTAGCACAGAAGGAGTACAAGGCTAGATATGACTTGGTGGGCAAGGTGATCTACTGGGAAATGTGCAAGAAATTTAAATTTGACCATGTCAACAAATGGTATATGCAAAACCCAGAACCTGTCCTAGAAAATGATACACACAAACTCCTGGGGGACTTTGATATACAAACGGATCACCTAATCTCGGCCTGAAGACCAGATCTTATAATAACACTGGTTTACAAAGAAATTGAGGCAAGCACAAAAATACCCGTTTTTACCTAATTTGAGGGTTCTGAATTCAAATTTGAAATCCGTTTCTACTCATCACCTCTAGTGTTTTAGATATGCATAGTGTGCATTTTGTGCAAATATGGTACATAAAGGCGTATATGAATTCAGGGTCAATTCTAATATTTTGAGACTTATGGCTTATTTTTTAGTTATTATGCACTAAATGTAAGTGATAGCATTGCATTATATATATATATATATATAGTTATATATCAAGACTGATTTTGACAGTTAAGTCAGCAGGTCTCTGGAAGTCATTGGAAGAGGTTGTCTCGCTGGCAGTGCACGAGGTTGGTGTCCCTCAACTATCGTGTTACATATCTTTTGGGTTACTAAATATTAGTATTACATTTTTAAATGCACATTTAGTTTTATTTTGTTATATTTTCATATTCTCCAATGGCTTCAAGCCCGTCAAAATATCGAGGATGCCTCAACAAGGCCAATTCTTTCTGCTACGTGTGTGGGGACTTCACAACAGGTGCACAGCGTCGAGCCATCACTTCCCTCCTCAGAACCGCCTACTTTCACTATTTTGACAGTAAAATTGGTGATCAGGACAAGACTTGGGCTCCACACATCAGTTGTATACCCTGCTACAATGGACTAACTGCATGGTTTAATGGCTAGAAAGCGGCTTTCAACTTTGCAGTCCCGATGGTTTGGAGAGTGTCGCGAAATCACGCAGATGATTGTTATTTTTGTTTAACTAATATAACTGGAAAAAGATCAAATATTCAAACCTTCGATCTGCTATGAGACCCGTTCTCCATTTAGATGATCTTCCTGTACCCACACATCCAGTAAATAAGAATCTTCCTTCCTCATCAGATGAAGAAATGTCTTCAAGGGAGGATTCTGCAGAGTCAATATCTTTGGAAGATATTGAGTCTACATATTCAGGAACAAGTGGCAATGAGCCACACTGGATCACGCAAGAAGACCTGAATGATCTTGCTCGTGATTTGTATCTGTCAAAACAGCAGTCAGAGCTCTTAGCTTTTCGGCTTAAACAGTGGAACTTAGTCCAGGAAGATGTAAGGATCACCAGTTTCAGTAATCGGAACAAATAAGGTCATTGGTTTTCTTATGGGTATGCAAGCTGGCTTCATAAAATACTGTTGTTTTCTCTGTCTCTGGGATAGTCGAGCTTTCTCCCAGCATTACAAGCAGAAAGACGGTGGGTCTAGAAAGACATTTGTTCCTGGCGAACACAGCCTCAAGGAGAATCCTCTGGTGGACATGAATAAGGTGCATCTTCCTCCTCTTCCTATTAAGCTTGATTTGATGAATTATTTCGTGAAGGCGTTGCACAAAAATGGTGCTGCCTTCCAATACTTGTCTACTGCGTTCCAAAGTCTTAGTACTGCTAAGCTCAAAGAGGGCATCTTTGTCGGACCTCAGATCCGAGAAGTGCTGAAGGATACTGATTCTGAGGAGCTTCTTAACTTAAACGAACTGAGAACATGGGAAGCATTCAAGTCAGTTTGTAGTGGCTTCCTTGGTAACACACGCGTACAGATTACCAAGCCTGTATTGAGAAGTTGCTAAAGTCTTACGAGGATATGGGGTGCCGAATGTCAATCAAGATTCATTTTCTGCATTCCAACCTCAACTTCTTCCCGCCAAACCTTGGAGCAGTGAATGATGAGCATGGAGAAAGATTCCACCAAGATATTACGAAGATGGAGAGCAACTATCAAGGCAAATGGAACCCCGGCATGATGGGAGACTTCTGCTGGATGCTCTTGCGTGATATCCCCAAGGCAAAATAACCAGATCTTCAAAGAAACACACACTTTTGACAGTCTATGGTACTATGAATTGTTTAATTGTGTCATCAAAGTATATTGATTCAATCAGTGTTCTTTATCTATCCTGTTTTATCTGTTATAAACTGCTGCAACTCCTGAAATATCCACATATATTTTCTGTTTATACGAAAACGAGACTATTTAAGAGCCAGAAAACTAGAGGTGATAGAGAAAGAATTATTTATAAATTTGAATTCAGCACATCCAAATTAACAAAAAACACCTATCCCCATTCTTGCCTCATACTAAAAAATTATTTTTGTAAAGCAGTGTAATCAACAACAAAAAAAAAACAGTAAACCAGTGTAATCAACAACAAAAAACTAGTGTAATCAACAACAACAAAAAAAAAGAATATCTGCAAAATTGTCGACTTTGCTGTCCCGGCAAGACCACAGAATAAAACTAAAAGAATGTGAAAAGAGATATAAGTACGTCGACCTTGTTAAAGAATTGAAAAAACAATGGAACGTGAAGGTGACAATTATACCAATTGTGATTGGTGCCTTTGGCACGGTAACTAAAGGATTATTAAAGGACCTGGAAGAATTGGAAGTTGGCGACCGAGTGGAGACCATCCAAACAACAGCATTATTGAAAACGGCCAGAATACTTAGAAGGGTCCTAGAGACTTGAGGAAACTTGCACTCACTCAATCTCCAGGGAAATACGATCAGCTTACGCTGATGTGAAAAACTCTAATAAATAAATAAATAAATAAATAATAATAATAATAATAATAATAATAATAATACACAAACGATACGGACAACACGATAGACGATAGAATGACAACACCTAGGAAAGAACATTGGGAGGAAAAACAACTCTATGGCTGCTTTAAACGTCTAATAAACAACATCTCACTCCAGAAAACCTGGATCTGGCTAAGAAAGGGAAACCTTAAGAGATAAACGGAATCCCTCCTAATAGCAGCACAGGGCAACGCCATAAGAACCAATCATGTCAAAGCGAGAATAGATAAGACGCAACAAAACATTAAATTTAAGCTATGCGGTGACACTTTGTAATTTTGTTGCATTTAAACTATTTTTGCTTTAACATAGTTGGCCTTTTATGGTTATAATTATTTTACTTCTTTGAACGTTTTTATATCATCGTTAGCTGATGATCTTTTATCTTGCGAGTTTTCATTGTGAAGAAAGGTAATAGAGCCTTATTCAGTCGTATTTTTTATTAACTCTGCATTGTTCATTTCTTCTTGTGTTCAATTTGATGTTATGGGGATGGTTTCAATAAGACTTAAGGTTTCCGCATTTGTGTGACAGCACGTTTCAAATACTCTCGAGTATATTCTTCACAACTTACCTGTCCACATATATCTAGCTTGAGTTGTTGCTGATTCTGCCTAAATTTCGATGACCAATTTTCTATAAATTCTTCGTGTAGGATTGTTTTTAAGATAGAAAAGGATGATATTTTTGTCTTCTTTGGTCATTTTTTTCCTTTAGGAGTCTTTTAAATGAATTGTCGTTTGATATCTTTGTATTCCTCAAATGGAGAGGCTAATCTCAAAATGCCGCACGAATACCATGTGTTGGCCATTAAAGCTTCACCAGCATATCATGACATTCAGGTCCTTTATCTGAGTCCCATAATGTCTTGTATTTTCCTTTTATATTATTCATAGGCAGTAGAATAAGGCTATATAAGACAAACGCTTTCATTATTATCTGTCTGGTTGTTACATATGTGACCGTGTATTCGAAATGAAATAAAATAAAATAGAATAAAAATAAACAAATCTAAAATAACTACATGAATAAATAAAATTGAATAAAATATTAATTAATTAGGTATTTCAATCTTTAAAATTTTCATGTTTAATTTTAATCTGAGTTGGTGAGTTTTTAATTTAGAACATTATATTGGCTGGTACTTTTTTCCTAAAGTTTTACCTGCATTCATCAATGTTTAGACATTGGTCACTTTTCAATTGTAATCCAACTGCCATCAAATAAAAAAAAACTGAGAGTATGTTTATTTCTCAGATTTTATTTATTTGTGTTAAAGGACGGGTTACCTGATTTTTCATGAAAAATTCACCTTGTGGCTTTCGAATGAGCGGCTTCTTTTTGTTCTTTTTCCCATTATTATGATTATATATTCAATAGAGTTTTTCATATCAGCGTTAGCTGATGGTCTTTCACTGGGGTTTGAATGACAGCAAGTCTCCTCAAGTCTCCAGGAGACTTTTCAGTATTCCGGCCGTTCTCAATAATGCTGTTGTTTGGATGGTGTCCACTGGTCTGCCCACTTTCAAGTTCTCAAGTCCTCCATGTCTGATCTTCTGGCCAAGATTAGGTGATCCGTCTGTATGTCAAAATCCCATATGGGTTTATGTGTGTCATTTTCTAGGACAGATTCTGGGTTGTTCATATACCATTTGATCTTAGGGCCAAATTTTAATTTCTTGCTCATCTCTCAGTGGATCACCTTGCCGACCTAGTCGTGTCTAGTCTTACACTCCTTCTGTGCTAATTTTCTGCATTCGCTTATTATGTGATTGATGGTTTCATCTCCGTCACCGCATAGCCTATATTTATTATTATTATTATTATTATTATTATTGGAAGTAGTTATTTTTCTGTTGACTTTGTAGGAATTCGTTTTCATGCCTACATTTGGGATATAATTTCTCATTGTTTACTTAGTTGCTTTGTTATGTTCTGGTGAGATATTTATGGGTGCATTTTCTTTTAAGCCAAGATTACATTTTTTGAGATATGTATATATTAAAACTGACGTAATATTATTCAAGGATAGATAAGAAAAATTAACTGAGAGATCGCAGAGTTTGTTGTTTTTTTTACGAGAGGATGTGTTAAATCTCTTGAAACTCATAAACCTTGACTTTCTCCTCAGATCCTCACATTAAACATGATGGCCAGGTGGGAGGTGCAATATGAACCTACATCAGTCACCAGTTCCTCAAGTAATTGCTCACTTAATAATCCACGTTGCATTTCCACGTAGTTTTGATGATTTTCATTTTATCACTCGCATTTGAACATTCGCTTATGCAAAGTTATTATCCATAATATATATATATATATATATATATATATATATATATATATATATATATATATATATATATATATGAGAGCACATAACAATTCAGGCATTTCTGGCAGACGGCCATCGATAAGGAGAAATTCATGCGGTGCTGACGATTAAAGTACTCTCATAAAATCAAACGTGGAATTTTTTTAACCGAAAGGGCATAGCACGGTGAGTGGAAACAGAAACCTCAGCCTGCGCATTAATCTCATTTTATTATTTATCTGTAAAAATGAACAATAAATAACGGTATTTCCTGAATCTTCGCCCAGGTAAAAGTTGTGAAATCTTTGACACAATGTTTTCTTCTGCGCCCATGAAAATAAAAGTAGGGTAAATTCCCATCTAACAAAAAATTGCACGTGTTTATACACACACACACACACACACACAGATATATATATATATATATATATATATATATATATACATTTGTGTGTGTGTGTGTGTGTGTGTGTGTGTGTGGTGTGAGAGAGAGATAGAGAGAGTAATTACTTCGTACAGATAGAAAATTTGCAATATTTTAGTAACGTGGTGCACAATTTGTCAGTTCCGGATGCTGCAGTAAAAAGGCCAAGCTCGCCTGATACTCCCACACTGAGTGAAGCAATGAGCAACCGGTCAGATCTCCTACTACGATGATGCTACAAACCACAGCTTATACTCTCTACGGCGGGAACTGCATCGGCCAAGTGATATACAGAATATTGCAAAATGTTTGAGTCACCCAAGTAGATAAGCAGAAAAAGAACAGTGTAGTGGTCAGGAGGATCAACATGAATTAGTAAAGACAATCAATGATTTCAACACAAACTGGGACTCTCATGAACACACACACACACACACACATATATATATATATATATATAT
>OY757938.1:37160827-37183327 GCA_963585895.1 Sepioteuthis lessoniana
AAACAAAGAAACAAAGGAAAAATCCCCCGTTTGGTTGCCCTCCCATCCCCCCGTCTATAAAATTGGAGGCCGACTGGTTTCCAGGGCGAAAGAACCGGAAACAAGTCGGACCTGCCCTAGGTGGGACTGGGATCCTAATCTATAAGGGAAAAAAGAAAATAAAGGGTCGGACACGGTGTGCGTCGATACAAGCCGGTAATATGATTTTTATACATATGAATGTTCAAGATCTTCAGAAAAAGCGGACTGGGATACGGGTTGAGGTCGAAAAATAATGGGGATGGGGAAGATCTTGAATACTAATGACTAGATGACGGGGACAATGACTGACAACATACTGCTAACTAGGTTTCAAGGGGGAAACATTGCCTACTTACCGGGGGTGGGGTTCCGAAGGACCCGTACCGTAGACGCCATGGGCGGGCAGAGGAGGGAAGGATGACTCCAACGTTGCCCCCTTTCGTACGACCAGGCTCGCTGCATTCACCCACCTTCTGTTGAATGTTATGCGATCCAAGCGTTTTCTATCGCATCTGATTTTGACCCTCAGCTGATGCCGAAAATACAAAACCAGATCGCGATGAGAAAAGTTTGCATCGTCATACAATCCCTTCTTTCGCGTGATCCAAATCACCATTCGAGCTACAGCCAGGATCGCGAGAAACACCACACGCTTCTCACCCTGAAACGGAGGAAGAACGTTGTCCACGACGTAACCAACGTCGAGCAGCACGAGTTGCTTGGGTTCAATGCGAGCCGTCCACTCCCCGACGTGATCCCAAAACGGGCGAACTCGCTCGCAGTAGTAGAAGGCGTGCTCAGCCGTTTCTTCTAATCCACTGCCGCAGCGAGGACAATCAGGCATGTCTGCTAGGCCCGCTTTGTAGTTCAAGCCGAGAAGGGGTAACGCATTCCGTACAAGTCACCAGGTGAGCGAGAACTAAGAGTTGTTCAAGAAGCTTGATCCTGGCGCCCAATTCCAGTGAGAGCGGATCTCCTCGGCCGTCCAGCTTCGCCGCTCGCTAAGAGGATCAGAAGCGGAACCCACCACTAACTCCCGGTATAGCTCTTTCCGGGGCCGTGAAAGGTCACTGGACCCAAGAAGGTTACGAACGGCCTTTCGGCACTCGCTAAAAAACAGTGCTTCGCCCAAAGGCCTACGTCGACCTTCAGCCTTTGGGTCTGACTTGAGGCGAGGAAAAGTCCGACTCGCCTTTCGTCTCCACACTGAGTCCCCTGTCAAGGACCGGCCGAGGTATGCAAGTCTTTCAGCAAGCCAGTGGTTCTCCAGATCAGGCATACCCAGACCCCCGTTGCGTGTACGTTACATCCTCATCTGGTGGCCCATATTCACAAGTGGCAACCAATATCAATTACTCACATCTCTCACGACAATTATACCTGTGCTTGTGTTCGATTTTGGAGATAGCAACATTTGATCAAATGACACACACACACACACACACAAACACACACACACATATATATGTATATATATATAATAGAGCTGGAGTTAAAACTAATTGAATCTCGTCAAGAAAGTCATGAAATTAATTGTGACTGAGTTATTTTGTGTCTCTAACAAACAACGAGTACACCCCCACGTATGGCCGAGCAAAAGCAGGACGACCAGCGCGAACTTACATACAGCAGCTATGTGAAGACACAGGATGTAACCCTGAAGACCTGCCGGAGGCGATGAATGATAGGGAGAAGTGGCGAGAGTTGGTCAGGAATATCCGTGCTGGCGGCACGACATGATGATGATGATATGGTTAAAGCTCGTCGATTCTGTAACACAAATAAAATATTTTATGAGTTTTTTTTTTATCACAATGTAAGGCCATATAACACGTTATCATTGTCTACAAAAGATTTCTTTCGCCTTATTTTCTACATTTGCGGGTCAAACAGATCTGCTAGCAAATTATTCATGTTCAATTGAACCAAATGCAAAAAAATTGTTTAAAAATAGCCCCACCAAATATAAATATAAATATATAATGAATGTGATTCATAACCTCTCAGCATAAATTAAACCTAGACAGGTTTACATGTCGTTAAAATCAGTCAATCAGTCACTGGAATTATTTAATAGTGCACAAAATGATTAATTTTAAATAGGAATATTTAAATGATATCATATAATTGTGTATAAATTATAAGTATCAAAAACAATCCCTTTTTCTAAAATTGTTCGAAAATAATCATTAATTAGTTGAAACTATGTTACTGGAGTAAAAATAAAAGTTGCTTGAAACAGATCTTTTTAATGCAATGGATCATTGGAAATATAGATATATTATAATCAAATACACTAAATGAATGAATTTTAACATTGAATAATTCATACCGAACTTTCTGCTGTTAAACGAATATACCAAATTAAATCAACCCACGGTGACAAGTAACTTATTTCCTTATGAAATCTGCTTGGAAGGGAGAGAACTCTAAAAGCGCCATCCGACCCGATGGCCTAGATTAGGCAAGTAGAAATATCTATTTATTTCATCGAAAACCAGTAATGCATTTTAATAAATAGGAAAAAGGGTTTGACTAGCCAGTGAACTTCACCAATGTTTATCTAAGTACTATATTATTAATATATATGACGGTTTCTTTATGGTTTTTTCATTGTATATTCGGGCGTATCTTTTTACGCAAGCATGAAAATGTCACAAATAAAAAAATATCAAGAGATACCCGCACCCTTTTCTTTTAACACTGTGTAAAAAAAAAAAGAAAAAAAAGAAAAGAGAAAGAGAATAAAAGAGAGAGAAGAAGAAGAAGAAGAAGAAGAAGAAGAAGAAGAAGAAGAAGAAGAAGAATGTGGATCTCCAAATGCTTCTAATTTCACCCAGTGGTTGTATAAGACAAGGAGATGATGCATCAAGGCCAGAAAACGTCTCGATTCGATATTTAGAACAAAGTTAAATCAAGAAATAGATAGTCGTGGGAGCATCAGAGAGTAAGGGAAAATAGTTTAGAAATGATGGAAGCCATGAAAGACTTAGCCGACATTTTAGTGTTTTAATGGTTTCTGAATCCCAAGAGGGCGTCAAGGTCGACTGATATTAAACAGAAGTTTGCTAAAGTGTCTAGTGAAATTAGATCAGAGATACACGTATCTGTTATCGTTAGGAAAAATGATAAAATCAAAGAAAGAAAGAATGAATGAAAAAAGAAATGAATAAATAACTGAAAGCATATAAATAAAGAAATAGATGGATAAAAACAATGACATTAATATTGAGAAAAGAAAGAAAGAAAGAAAGAAAGAAAGGAAGAAAGAAAGAAAGAAAGAAAATGGCAAGAGAAAAGAGGTAAAGAAGCAAAAAGAATGAATTCTGGAATTAGTGAATGATTTTGAAAAAAAAGTAAAGAACGAGGAGAAATGACGCTAGAAAGAAAAAAGAAGGAAATCAAGAAAAAGAAAAGAAAACATATGAACAAATAAAAAGGGAAAAAATGTAATGTTTCTTAGAAAAAATAAGTTCTTAACAGAAAAATGAAGAGGAATTAAGGATTAAAGTCAGAAATATGAAAAGAATGGAAGAAAGAAAACTTCCAAAAGAGAAATCAATATACCAATAGCTTGAGTTAATTGGGGGACCAAAAAGATTTCCAACTCCCCCAAATTATTTCCAGCTAAACTATTTCGAAATCACGAAATATTTGTTTAAATTTACCGCACTAAACTCAGGCATTAGCAGTATAAAGGGGGTGTATTAGATTTTAGGAGAAAAAAAAAAAAGAAAAAAACTTTAAAATGGAAGATTCTCGAAAATCACGTGACCTTTAATTCTTAGAAAATATTTTTTAAAAATTCCGTTCGGCCACAAGATAGTAGAAATCAAAGCATTAGGACAGCTAAATGAACCTTCAGTATGATGTTCGGAGGAAATCGGGTCAGTGAATTACAAAAAACCCCATTGATTTTGTATTACTTGTGAAACCTTTTAGTGAACAATTGTACTTTTTTATGAAGAGTGTTTTAATCCCCCAAATTATTTTCAGCTAAACTATTTTGAAATCACGAAAGATTTGTCTAAATTTACCGCGCTAATCTCAGGAATTAGCAGGCTGAAGGGAGTGTATTAGATTTTAGGAGAAAGAAGAAAGAAAAAAACTTTAGAATGAAAGATTCTCGAAGATTACGTGCCCTTTTAATTCTTAGAAAAAATATTTTTTTTTTAAATTCCGTTCGGCCACTAGATAGTAGGAATCGAACCACTAGGACAGCTAAATGAATCTTCTGTGTGGTGTTCGGAGGAAACCAGAACAGTAAAATGTCTCTAATTAAAAAAAAATAAAAAAACAAAAACATTGCTTTTGTATTATTTTTAAAATCTTTTGTTGAACAATGAAAATGAATAATCAACAAGGTAAAAATACAATACAGTACTAGACACATTAAGAGCTCTCAAAGAAAAACAACCCAACAAAAATGAACTGCTAACTTCGGAAAATGGAAACGCCACACAGCTAAACAACGCACAACTAAGCAACCCTAAAAAGACACTATCACAGGAATAAAAGATAAATCTATATAATTTTAAGAGAACTATGAACAGTAAAAAGACTGCTTTACCATTATTAAGAAATATCGAATGAACAGTTAAGATAGACACGAATGAAATAAATCAAGTATTGCCTTATATATCAACGAATAATATAACCGAATTAAATGAACTAATCTATGCGAGGGCGGAATTAGTTTGTGAGAACATTGGGATTCCCTCAAAAATTTCGCTAAAAAAATCTAAACCAGGATGGGAAATTTGACTAGCAACGCATAAAAAAATCAACGAATACAGGCCAAAATGATAAAACAGAAATATACTGGAATATGTTGGAACAAAAAGGAAAGGGCAACACGAGGAAAAATAACTACAACTTGAGGAAATAAACCAGAAAGTACTGGTGAAAGAAGGCAGATTAAAGAGATATCAACAAAGGTTAAAACAATACGGACAAAACAGGAGATTCCAAAATAACAAAAGAAAATTCTACCAATAATTGGGAGAAGTTGACGCAAAAATATACCAACAACCGAATGTAAAAGAAACCGAATGATTTTGGAAAAAAATATACCAACCAAAAGAACATAACCGAAAAGCCGAATTCATAAACAATATGACTAAAGAATTAGGAGGGCCCGAAGAAGGCTCGATAGCAGAAATACATGTAGATTTACTCAAAACACAACCTAAAAATATCAAACCGGAAAGCTCCAGGTCATGATGGATAACATAGTTTCTGGTTCAAGAAATTCACCTACATTCACGACACTCTAGCACAAGAAATGAAGAGATGTATACATGGATCACAAATACCTGAATGGATGACAAAAGGAAAAAAAATCACATTGAGCCAAAAGGACCCAACCAAAAGGGACCGCTCCAAACAACTATAGACCTATAACCTGCTTACTGATTATGTGGAAAATATTAACAACACGAGTAAGGGAAGAGATTTGCTATTCGCTAACAAGCCGCAGCTTGTTCACAAAGGAGCAAAAAAGATGCTACAAAGGATGCAGATATACAGCTGAATTACTTTACGTAGATCAACACATCCTTAATGAGAGCAAGAACAGACGAAAAATATGGCTATGGCCTGGATTGATTACAAAAAGGCTTATGATATGGTCTCACAAAGCTGGATAAAAAAAAACTACCTCAAAATGTACAAAATACCAGATGAAATCATAAAAATTTATCAAGAAAACCATGAAAACCTGAAGATTGGAATTGACAGCAGGAGGAAGAAGCTTAGCTCAAACAAAGATCCAAAGAGGCATGTTTCAAGGAGATGCACTCTCACCGTTACTATTCATAATTGTCATGATACCACGTAATCACATACTCAGAAAATGAACAGTCGTAAAACATTTAGTTGATCGCAAAAAACAACCAATAACCTAATGTACATGGATGACGTCAAACTATTTGCAAAAATTGAAAAAGGACTGGAAACTCTAATACATGCAGTTGGAATATACAGTGAGGACATAGGAATAGAATTAGGTATAGAAAAAACTGCAATGCTCGAAATGAAAAGTAGCAAACGGCATTTGATTGACGGAATGGAACTACCCAGTGAAGACAAGATTAGAACGCTCGGTAAAAGGAAACCTACAAATACTTGGGCATCTTGGTGGATTCCATCATCAAACAAGTGGAGATGAAAGACGAAATTAAGAAAGAACAAGACAGCTACTCGAGACAAAACTCACTAGCAGATACCTTATCAAAGGAATAAATATAAGAGGAATACTCCTAGTTAGATAATCGGGACCCTTTCTGAAGTGGACCAGAGAAGAAGCAAATAGACCAAAGAACAAGGAAATTGTTGACCATGCATAAGGTATTACATCCCAGAGACGACGTTGACAGACTATATGTATCAAGAAATGAGGGAGGAAGAGGACTTACCAGCCTTGAATTCAGCGTTGATGCATGGATACAACGACACGAGGGCTACATAGAAAAACAAGAAGGAAGACTGATTGCGGCCATCAAAAACGATACTGACAACACGGTTACCAACAGAATGAAAATAACTAGAAAACAAAAACGCGTAGAAAAAACTCTATGGGCGCTTTAAACGACTAATAAATGACATCTCGCACGAGAAAACCAGGACGTGGCTAAGGAAAGGACTCTTTAAAAGAGAAACAGAATCTCTCCAAATAGTAGCACAAAACAACGCCAAAGAACCAATCAATTCAAAGCGAGAATAGATAAGACGCAACAAAATAGCAAATGGGGTGATAGAGATGAAACTATCAATCAAGAAATTAGCGAATGCAGCAAATTAGCACAGACGGAGTATAAGACGATACACGACTGTTTCGGCAAGGTGATCCACATGGATATGTGCAAGATATTTAAATTTGACCGTACCAACAAATGGTATATGTACAACCCAGCAGCTTCCTAAAGAATCACATACATAAACTCCTATGGGCTTTTGAAATGCAAACGGATCACCTAATGTCGTACAGACGACCAAACCTTATAGTAAAGTAAGTAAAATTAGCGACGTCCCTTTTCAATAGCTACTACACCGAGGTGTAGGGGAGGGCGCTACTTCTTTCCGTGGATTGCTCCACTTTATCCTCGATACGTACCTTATATTGCTGAGGTGCCCGTGGTGTAGTCGTTATCGTCGTAGGAAATGGACACGGTGACACGAGTTCAAATCCTGGACGACACTGATTGCATTTCACATAGCACTAATACCCTTGGGAAAGGTATGAATCCAATTATTCTCCCTCCAGCTATGGGTAAATAGTAGGACAGACTAGGTTCTTCAGCCTTGGTTAGGCAACTAGTCTAGTAGAAGGAAAACTCTGAATTCAAACCTGTTAAACTCCGCTTAAAAATTGACCTTGTGTCATATCCTGCCCGAGCGGAGGGGTTGGTGAATAGTACCTTATATTGCTGAGTGTTAAGCAAGGAGGTATCAAGTACCATTTTAAAGTATTTGGTATGACGTGACCTGGGATTGAACCCCGGTCTCCTGGACCATTGGCAAACACTCTACTCAATAGGCCAATGAACGGGTTGTAAACCTTATAGTAATCAACAACAAAAAAATGAGAACTTGCAAAATTTTGAACTTTGCTGTGCCGGCTGACTACAAAATAAAACTGAAAGAACCTGAAAAGAAGTATGAGTACCAAAATCTTGCCAAGGAATTTTAAAAAAACAAACTATGGAACATGAAGATGACAATTATACCAATCGTGATTAGTTTATTCGGTACAGTAACTAAATGACTATTAAAGGAACTAGAGGACTTGAGAGTTGGAGGATGAGTGGATACCATCCAAAGTACAGCATTTATGAGAATGGTCAAAATACTGAGAAGAGTCCTGGAGACTTGAGGAGACTTGCTGTCAATCAAAGACCAGTGAAAAACTCCAATGAGTAAATAATAATAATAATGATAGTGACGATTGCACCAATTGTGAATTGTCCTTTTGGCACAATAACTAAAGGATTATGAAAAGGCCTGGAAGACTTGGAAGTTGGCGGACAGGTAGAGACTATCGAAATGACAAAATGAAAGAATGGTCAGAATCTAATGATGAGTCCAGGAGACTTGAGGAGACTTGCTGTCGCTAAAACCCCAGTGAAAAACCATCAGCTAACACTTATGTGAAAAACTCTAAACGAGTAAATAATAATAATAGTAAACTCGAGACAAAACTATGTAGGAAAAGCTACTCGAGAAAAAACTAATGTAGAAGAAACCTTATCAAAGAATAAATACATGAGTTTTACTCCTCGTCAGATATTCGGGACCCTTTTTGAAGTAGACCAGAGAAGAACTTAAGCAAATGGACCAAGGAACAAGACAACTAATGACCATGCATAAGGCATTACATCCCAGAGACGACGTTAACAGACTATATCTAGAAAGGAGGGAGGGAGAGGACTTATCAGAATTGAATACAGCGTTGACGCATCAATACAACGACTCAGGAACTACATAGAAAAATATGAGGGAGGACTGATTATAGCCATCAGAAACAATACCAACAACACGATGGACAACAGGATGACAATGACTAGGAAGCAAAAATGGGAAGACAAACAAATGTATGGGTATTTTAAACTACTAATAAATAACATCTCACACGAGAAAACCTGGATATTGCTAGGAAAAAGAAAGAGAGAAACAGAATCTCTCCGTATAGCAAATGTAGGCTATGTGGTGATAGAGATGAAACCATCAATCACATAATAAGCAAATGCAGCAAATTAGCACATAAGAAATATAAGACTAGACACGACTGGTAGGGCATGGTAATCAACTGGGAAATGTGCAAGAAATTATATTTTGACCATACGAATAAATGGCATATGCACAACCCAGCAGCTATCCTAAAAAATAACACAAACTCAAATGGGACTTTGGCATACAAACAGATCACCTAATCTCGGCCAGAAGATCAAACCTTATTGTAATCAGTAAAAGGAAAAGACAACTTGCTCAATTGTGGACATTGCTGTCCTGGCTGAGTATGATGGGAAAAGAAGGATAATTACCTCAAACTTGCTCGGGAATTGAAAAAAAAATATATGGAACATGAAGGTGACAATTGTACCTATCTTGACTGGTACTTTTGGTACGGTAACTAAAGAATTAATAAAGGGACTAGAAGGACTTGGATGTTTGAGGACAAGTTGAGACCATTCAAAACTACAGCATTATTGAGAGTGGTCTAAGAAGTGTCCTGGAGACTTAAGGATACTTAAGGAGACTTGCTGTCACTCAGACTCCCGTGCAAAACCATCAGCTAAAACTGACTTGAAAAACTCTCAATGAGTAAATAATAATAATCATAATAATTATATGTATGTATGTATGTATATATGTGTGTATGTATGTATGTTTGCCTATATATATATATATATATATATATATATATATAAAGAGAGAAAGAGAGAGAGGGGGAGCGAGAGAATGAGATTAGTTGATATATATATAGATAGATAGATCATATGCATCGTAAGTATTATATTGTGCTCATCTAAAAATAAAAATACACTTACGTACAAACACATATACAAAAACAGACATAGATAGAAAAGAAATTAACTCAAATTTATCCAAGATGAACGTATATGTAAATAAATTTAAAAAATGTTTTTAATAGATAGAAAGATCTTGATATTTCTTATGAATGATTTTGGCTATAAGAATATATATATATATACGCGTTTGTTTATGTGTACGTGCACGCACGTTAGGTTTTTATTCAAGAGATTAAACAAACCCCACATGATCGATGTATCAAGTATATTTGTTTTTCCTTTGAAGTCAAAATCATTTCCCTCGAGGGAATCGATATTGATCCATTGTTTTATTATATCAGCCACGAAGAAATAAGTCAATCAAGAATCTTCTCGCCTTGATTTGAATTTTCAGATACCAATCTTTTTTCAAATGTTACTGCCTTGTGTTCATTCCTCATGGGACATAGAACGTAACCTTGGCGATTATACTTATGTCGTGTCGTATACGGCGAAACTTGCGGGCTAACATGAACAATATACACGTTCTAATCTGATTTTCGTATAAGAAGTGAATTAGTGCAATACTTTTTGAATTTCATCTTGAGACTTTTTATTTATCATGTTTCATAATGTTTTCTCTCTCTCTACCTTTCACTGTCTCACTTTCTCTCTATTTGTCCCCTATACACACACACACACACACACACACACACACACACATATATATATATATATATATATATATATATTACTCTTGTCCATGAATATGAACTTATCACGCTGATTTACTTATTTAATAATCAAGTGAAGTTGACAGTCCTGATTTCCTTGAATCTCTCTCGACATCTGTCCCTATTGGCCATTGCTCTGTGTATGTCCTCTTGTGCACGTCCAATGTCCGCACAAAGCTGATAAATATAATGGCTTTCCTAGTTGACCGACACATGCATAGAAGTCCCCATAGAAACGTCTCTCATGAGTACGTTCTTGCTTCTCCAGTAGGGCTCAGCCAATTTTGTTTGTGAGATAAGAAGTGGCCGTACAACTGCTGTTTTATGAGTTGCTTCTTTCAGAATTTGTTCAAAACAGCATACAGAATCTCCTTGTCAAAATGTTTCGTTAAATTCCTGGTGGTGTAGCTTCAGCTTGGAAGAATTCTCGTAGTATTGTATCAGAGAGATTAGATTATATAGATAACTCGGAAAACGGTATAAGTTTACGAATATATGGAAGTAACAATATATAGAGAAAAATGGTGGCGTAAGCTACGCTTACTTGTCAGTCTAATATCCAGTCTCGATCTAATCTCACGACTACCACCGATTCAATCTGATCCTACGAGTGTACGTGACTCTCAATTAATATAGGATATGGAAGAGTCCATCAATGGGTAGGTAATGGTCCCATAACCTACAGTTAACACATTTTTGAGGTTTGCCATTTAGTGTAAAAATAGCACAATCTTGCTGAAAAACGCATGAAATTTGTTTTATCTGAGTTTTCGTTGGGGTCAATATATTTCAGTGACTTTTTCAGGCTACCAAGCAGAGATTCCGCAAGTGAAGTTGTATTTTCGATCGATAGGTACTAGATGATTTGCGTAGACTGCGTGCTTATTTCTGTGGGACATCATCTGGGTCTTATATTTTTGTTTTTTTTAGTATAAAAGCGTTTTGTTTCATTAAATATATCGATGTTCCTAGTATGTCATCTATGCAGATGGTAAAAAGAAATGGTTTTCCCGCAAAACTACAGCAATACCAGTAAGTAAACTAATTACAGAAAAATGCAAAATGTGTTTATATTATAGCTGAACAGTCTGAGTTTATAAAGTAATCCTATATAAACTACGTTAAATTATTTACATCAATAGCATATTTTTTCTTAGCCATGCAGAGGAAATGTTTTAAAAGTTACATAATTCATTGACAAAAGAATAGAATTAATTAGTTAGCTGTCATAGAGCCTTTATAAAAAATCTTTATCTTTTCAGACATATATTTTACTATTTTAATGCAATAATCTTTTACAAAGTAATATCAACTTTATCAAACGGTTGTCAGTAGATTTTTGGTGAATGGAGTATTCTCAAAGATCATATTTTTATTATTCCTGATTTCAATTTTCAATTGTTTTGAGATCTAGACTGATTGCTGGCCATGAAACTGATTCGTTCAAATGATGTAATCATTAAATGAAATCCATGAAAATGTAACCTCGAAAAACATATGTTAATTAAATACCCTTTAACAAAAAAGTCTGAAGAATATATTTTAGATATTTCAAGCAATATCAATGCATCAATTTTGAAATGGGAGACTTTGAGAATCTGATACATAATCTATGACCAAACTACTACGTCTACTCACCTCAAACATTGTGTACTTACCACTCCTCATTACAGGCAGTATGTGTCGCAATGTAAAATGTTTGGCGTTGGCATTTCCCCATAAGGATGCATGGATGAGAGCAGGGTTGAAATATTTTGGCTCCATCGACAATCTTCTTTTGGGAGGACACGAAACGAACAGGCATAAAACCTGATACTTGACTTTTGAGTCAATAGCCAGGATTGCAGAGAGAAAAAAATCAACTGAAATTATTTAATGTATAGTCAATTGAGAAGGTATAGGCCATCGTGTCTGAAAGTATTCCTAATCTGAGAGTCACCGAGTTTCAATTCCATGAAATGTCTTTTTCACTTATCGTAGTAAGTGTATATTTAACGAATTTTTAAATATTTTTGACTAAAATACGATTCTCTACACATCGCATGTTCTTCTATAACTGTCATATTTTTGGCTCTGCTTAGCCTCCCCAAAAAATTATATTGAATCACTCGGTTTTCTTTATAAATTTTGTAATATCCTCAAAAATATTTTGTGAGAACGAAGCTATTTTCCAATAAACTAATTCCAAACAAAGTTGAGTTTACATTTATTAGAATAAATCTGAAAAAAATATACTTTTCACAAAAAGCCTTCTATATTATAAAATAACGCTTATATATATATATATATATATATATATATATATATATATATATATATATATATATATATATATTGAGAACGACCTATAGAGATAAAACATGCATATGTGTCTGTATATACGTACATTATTCATACATGTCATATATTCAAAGAACATTGTCAGTTCCCGCTAAACGTTTTTACTCTATGTTCATCATATTGACTTTATACACACACACACACACACACACACACACACACACACACACATATATATATATATATATATGTGTGTGTGTGTGTGTGTGCATAATTAAAAGATGACTGACTTCGATCAATCAAAGCAGGATCAAATTACAATGTATCGTGAGGAAGTTCAGGTGATCCTGTTCGAACGGTCGTTTTTATTTTTAAATTGACGCTTTGTAGAATTTAACCACACGTTATGATTTTTAATGTTTGATGTATATATATATATATATATATATAATATATATAATATATATGTATATATATATATTTGTATATTTATAAATATGTACATATATATATATATATTTATTTATAAACATATATATATGTGTGTGTGTGTGTGTGTGTGTGTGTGTGTGTGTGTGTGTGTGTGTGTGTGTGTGTGCTCATGCGAGTGTCAGTGTATACTTTTTGTATGCATCCTGTGGTTGAAAATTAGAATCATCCCTCCAATCGAAATATTATATATATATATATATATATATATATATATATATATATATATATATATATATATATATATATCAGCCTATTTGGGGAATCTGGAACGTGGGATTTGGAGGGTTTTTTTTTTAGTTTTCTCCTACTTCCCCAACTTTTCTTCTCCAATTATTGAACATTATTCATCCCCCCTCATTAATTGCCTTTTTCATATTTTAATACGAATTTCGGGGTCACTATTGACAAAGTGCCAGATGATAGAGGCCCTTTAGGGTTTTTTTTTGTTTTCCACTTGTAAAATATGTTTCCTCAATTTATCATCATTTTATATATAAATTAGGGTGTGCGTTTGTGTGTTTGTTTCTCTGTGTGTGTGTGTGTGTGTGGTTCTTACATATGTATATATATGCTTAAATACACACGCACGTACACTCATACCCACAATCCCGCACATATATTCTTATCATTATATATTTATGTTTGGACATGTTTTGTAGAATTTTAGTGTGTGTGTATATATATATATATATATATATATATATATATATATATATATATATATATATATATATAAACAGTTGCTCACACTCACCCACACACGTACACAAACACTTATTTTTTTTTTTTTAAGAACGTACTTTAAGCCATGTAAATGTGACGTTAGTACTAAGATAAAATAGATGAGTTAAAAATGCCGACCTGAAATATGACAGCTGGGCTAAGAAACAGAATTAGGAGGGCGTGGCCCAAAAAGAAAGTTAAGTTCATATTAACCAGAGAAATGTTTATGCTCAAAGAATCTTGCAGAGATAAGACGCTTTCAATAAACATGGGCGTGGGAGGTTTGCGTAAATCAAAATCATGTAAAGGAGAAGAAAAAAAAAGATTTCCTAACTCTGCAAGAAAATTAGTAGGCAGCAAAACAAATAGAAACAATGTAAAACATGTTATAGAATAGGAACAACAGGAGGAAAAGATAAAAAGGAAAACGTGGATCAGCAGCTAAGTGGTGACACGAAGTTAAAAAGAAAAGTATAGGAAAATGTGTGGAAAGAAAATTTTTAAATAAGTCGAACAGAAGAAGAAGAAGAAGACTGAATGAAAATCAAAAAGAAAAAAAAAAACAATAGAAGAGATGACGACATTAGAAAGTTTTGACACGAAAAAATATAGAATTAAAAGAAGTTAAGTTTAGTTAAATAATACGTCAATGTGCATGGAAGTATAGCAAGGGTTGGTAATGTGGTGACAGACATAGCACAATTTATCCCAGAAGGGATACAATAGTATGTGTGTCTGAGCGGGAAAGATCATCCAATGGAAACTGTGTAAAAAACTAAAATTTGACTATGGTGAAAAATGATAAGGAACAAACCAGAATCAGTCACACAAAGATACTGAAAGTAAAGACAGAAAAAATAATACTGATATATATATATATATATATATATATATATATATATATATATATATATATATATGGCAAATTGGAATATTTATTCACATCGTAAAGAAAAGGATAACTTGAATAATAAACTTTAAAATCACCTTATTTAGCATCATTTCCGTCGCAGATCGTTTTGGTATGGAAGAAGAGATGCCAATGTTGATGAATGAAAAACGAAAAATTGATTATAATAAAAATAGAAGAAGAAGAGAGAAAACCTGAGAAATTGGTACATTGATTGATGGATAGATTAGAATAGACTAAGTTGGAAATGAAGGAAGTTAAAAAAAGTTAGAAAAGAAAATACAGACATATATCCTACGTATATATATATATATATATATATATATATATATATATATGGAAACAGAGAGATTTAGAATTGAACTGTGAATAATTGTCTACAGATATTTGAAAAAATCCTCAACAAAATAAGTAAATACAACAAACTGGTAGAGAATGAATAAAAAAGCAGAACCGTGTTGGGAAAGTGACGGAGTAGGAACCGTGCAAGTCACTGAATTTTGGTAATAGAAAAAACAGTGTATGCACAGATTAAAAACTATCTCTAGAAAATGAGACGGCAAAAAAATCACCCATCCCCGACCATAAAAGGAGACCATACCTTACAAAATAAAATTTTCATCATACAACGTGTGAAAGCACGTGCAATACCCTAGCCTCATCAGCCGCCAACCAGGGTGATAACACAGTTTCGGTAGCTCAAGGCGGTACTGCCACTCCTGGCGCTACCGAGCAGCTTTTGCCACCGGATAGGGTATTTAAAATACTTTACAAAATAGAATATCCTATCACCTTGTTGACTAAGGAAATTCAATAACAAAGCAAAAAATGCATGTCATCATATATAAAAAGAGGTAATGATTAGCTATCAAACCTCGACTAAGAAGGGAATAAACTTTTGGAAAATTATCAAGACTATAAAAATATTTCAAACCTTCTTGAGAAACGATTTTCCCAGAGGACTGATCTGTGGAATGAGTATATCGAATCTAAAAATCATCTTGTCGTGCACACCCCGTATCCTCACAGAGTTGTGGTATGTAGGTTCAAGCTGGCCGCCCTGATTTTTCAAGGCCATGTGAAGGAGCCCATAGGAGTACATCACTTATGAGCTCGTCCCTACTTCTCCAATATGACCTTGTAGGGGGAGGGAAGTATTTTTGCTATTTATTTATTTATGGTCTCCGACTATTTAATATTTTAGTTTTGATATTTAAATAAGGTTGAATAAGCAGCGTCGAATCAACCGAAAAGGACATCGAAACGAGGTTAACGAAAGCATGGACAGCTATCAATAGGCTATCGACTATATGGAAATCAGACCTAACCGATAAAATGAAACGCAGTTTCTTCCAGGCAGCGGTCACATCGATACTGCTATATGGATGCACTACATGGACGCTAACAAAACGGCTGGAGAAGAAACTAGATGGCAATTACACAAGAATGCTGCGTGCAATCCTCAACAAGTCCTGGCGGCAACACCCAACAAGACACCAACTGTATGGCCACCTGCCCCCTATCACGAAAACTATTCAAGTTAGACGAACCAGACATGCAGGACATTGCTGGAGAAGCAGAGATGAACTCATAAGAGATGTACTCTTATGGATCCCCACACACGGCCGCGCAAAAGCAGGACGACCAGCACGAACGTACATTCAGCAGCTATGTGAGGATACAGGTTGTTGTCCTGAAGACCTACCTAAGGCGATGAACGATAGGGAGGAGTGGCGAAAGAGGGTCAGGGATATCCGTGCTGCCAGCACGATATGATGATGATGATGATAGGGACATAATATAGGCACATGGATAAAACAAATGAATGAATAAGCCCAGTGAAATAAATGAGTGAAGATATACAACAAATAAGTAGAAGATATGAAACAAATAATGGTTGTGAAACGGCGCGGACAAAATGAACATTTAAAACAAGGCAACGAACAAAAACAAATTTATATTCTAATATAACAAAACTTACATTAATACATAAAAACATTACTAAATCTTCTAACAAAATAATAGTGTGTGTATATGTGTGAGCTCGTGTGTGTGTGTGTGTGTGTGTGTGTGTGTGTAACACAACTAAACTACAAAAAGAATTGCAAGTTTAAAATGTCCTTTTTCTATGATTAGAAACAGGTAGTTTCTCAAAGACGGGAAAGCGTCTCATAGTCCTTGTATATGAATGTCTGCGAGGCATGGTGTTGCTGCTTCGGAGAAATTTTGGTCAAAGAGAAAGAAGGTGCTTGAAGACGACGTATTTATAGAAAATACGCGTCTTGTAAGTGGCTCAAGACGCAGGACTTGAATTTACGCGCGCCGACGTAGTTGTAAGCATATCACGTGGTCCTCCTGGTAAATGGTTACCCGAGACTGAACATTGAGCGTCCGCCATCTTTGCGGGAACAAGTGGCATACCACCCAAAATAATTTATAGGAGTGTAAAGTCCTATAACCTGCATGTCTGGTTCGTCTAACTTAGATAGCTTTCGTGACGGGTGGTAGGTGGCCGTAAAGCAGTTGCTTTGTCGTGTGTTGACTCCAGGACTTGTCCAATATTGCTCGCAGTATTCTTTTGTAGTTTCCGTCAAGTTTTTTTCTCCAGCCGTTTAGTTAGTGTCCATGTAGTGCATCCATATAGCAGTATCGACACGACCGCTGCTTGGAAGAAACTGCATTTCATTTTATCGGTCAGCTCTGACTTCCATATGACCGATAGCCTAATGATACCAGTCCATGCCTTTGTTAGTCGCGAGTTGATGTCTATCCCGGTCGATGAGACACT
This sequence comes from Sepioteuthis lessoniana, assembly GCA_963585895.1. Classification (NCBI taxonomy): domain Eukaryota; kingdom Metazoa; phylum Mollusca; class Cephalopoda; order Myopsida; family Loliginidae; genus Sepioteuthis; species Sepioteuthis lessoniana. The sequence goes on from OY757938.1 coordinate 37,178,285, forward strand.
GCTTCGTGCGTTCGAAAAATCAGCTACAGAGCTCAAACAGCAAAAAATACTAAAAGGCAAACACACAATACAAATAGCAACATTTAACGTTAGAACCTTAAATAGAATAGGAGAACTACCAGAGCTTACTGCATCCGCCATACATCATAAGATAGACATAATATGCATTCAAGAACACATATACACACATAGCGAGGATATTAAATATTACGATACTGGCAATGGATGGACGCTGGCCACTGCATCAGCGTAGAAAAACTCTATCAATTCTACGATAGGAGGAGTAGGTATGCGTATAGGACCGCAAGCCCTAAAAACACTAAATGGTATAGAGAAAATACACCCAAGAATGATGGTAGCCACTTTTAATGGCAACCCCAGAGCAACAATCATCTTCTGCTACAGCCCTGCAAATGTTAGTGAAGAAACTGAACTCATCGCCTTCTACGGTGGGCTATCCTCTCTTGTGCGTAGCATCCCGAAACACATTCTCGTCATTGGCGGAGACATGAATGCCCAAATCGGGAAAAACGGTAACCACAAATATAGTCTACACAAATCGTAAAACAGGAATGGGCAACATCAAACAGATTTCTCGATGGAAAATAGATTAACATGCTTTAATACAAACTTTCAAAAAAAGGGAGGGAAAACTATGGACCTACACATACGCAAACAATACTAAAGCACAGATAGACTACATCTTTATAAACAAAAATGGGAAAACAGCACAGTGAATTGCGAAGCTTACTCCTCATTCGAAATTGTCACGGCAAAAATACGATTGATCCTACGTAAAAATGCCACCCGAACAATGGCCACCATACACTATGAGTGGGCCCTTCTTAATAACTAGAATATTAGAGATAAATATGCGCTAGCATTAAGAAACAAAGTCGATGCACTACAGGAGAAGACAGAAACACGTACTCCAAATGACGAATAAAAGAATTTCGTCAATGCCCACCTAGATGCAGCAGCGAAATACATACCAACAAAACATAGAACTAAATCTAGAGTCCCATGGGAGACATTAGCTTTAGGGAAAAACGTGCAGACGTGAAAACTGCCTCCAAATGCAATAGGAAGAACCCAAGTAACACAAATGCCTTGAAACTAAAAAAGCCCAAAATGAATTAGCAAGCATATACCTAAAAGAACAAACAGAATATATGCAAAACCAGATAGATAAGATTAGAGACTCAGTGGAAGATTGGCAATCTAGGATAGCATGGCAAACGATAAACGAAGTGAGCAGAAGGAATAGCACTGCCAAAGCTAAACTGAAAGCTACAAAGCAACAGGAACGAATAAAACTGTGGAAACAGCATTTCGAGAATCTACTAAGAAACCCACCGAAAGTTACACATGAACCAATCACGATAATTATTAGTAAGCAATTAGACATCAAACTAGGACCGTTTACTCAAGAAGAACTCGACTCAGTATCTGAAAAAATAGAAATAGAAAAGCTGCAAGGCTAAGATGATATCAACCCAGAACCATAGAAGACCAGACAATTTAACGACATACTGCTCCGACACTGTAATTCAATTTATAATCAAAATCCGATTGACTATTGGATGAAGGGATGCATCCTCCCTTTCCCTAAAAAGGGTGACCTCAGATTAACTAAAGACGACCGAGATATAACACTTACATAGCAGACAAAATATACAAGCCCTACTAGGCAACCACATAGAACGCAAGAGTGACAACATTCTTAGGAAGAACCAAAATGGCTTCCGGAGAAATAGATCCACGACCTCACAAATATTAACTATCCGTAGAATTCTTGAAGGCGTACGATAAAAAAAAAAACCTACAGGTGACATTATTTGTCTACTTTACCTAGGCCTTTAATTCCATCCACAGAGGGAAGATGGAGCAAATTCTACTCGCATTTGACCTACCAAAAGAAACAGTCGAAACCATAATGATTCTCTATAGAAACACAAAAATGAATACGTTCTCCAGATAGAGACACAGTTTACGCGTCATTGTGGCTGGGGTACTGCAAGGGGACACACTTGCCCCATACCTTTTTATCATCTGTCTACACTACGTGCAAAGAAAATCGATCGATAAAATCAAAGAAAACGATTTGGAGTTGACAAAGAAAAGAAGCAGAAGGTTCCCCGGAAAAACAATTACCAACGCCGACTACGTCGATGATATAGCGATTCTGGCAAATGCACCTGCCCAAGCCGTAACTCTACTGCATAGTACTGCATTCGCTCTGTGTCAATACATTCTTTAACAAATCAGGTCCAGAATCTTTCAGCATCCTAATATATATATATATATATATATAATACCACCTGACACATTTCTCTCATTTTGAATACGAGTGAATGGCGACGTTTTCGTATTTTTGTTTTGGGAATGTGTGATTCCTTTAGCAATTTAAAGGTATATATATATATATATATATATATATATATATATATATATATATATATATATATATTTAAAGCCTTTAAATGCTAAATGATTCACGCACTCCCTAAACGGATAGACGAAAAAAACTGGCCATTCACTCGTATTTAAAATGAGAGAAATTTGTCAAGTGACACGATCCTTGTGTACTCCAAAAACAGGTAATATGATAAGAAAATTTTGGGGAAATCAGAAGAATTTAAAGAAAGCTAAAATACATTTGGAAATCACCCAGGTTGTACGTAATTGAAGAACTGTCTACACTTAGCAATCAACTCACTCTTTTTGTTCATGAATTTATCATTAATGTCATATTCCAAAAGAGATAATTTGCCTTCCAGACATCATAATCATCATCGTGCCGCGCCGCACAAACAGATCTCCGACCCTTTGTCACAACCTGTATCTATTGTCCATCACTCTCTGTAGGTCTTCTAGGCTACATCCTGTATCGACACAGAGCTGTTGTATTTAGGTTCTACCTGGTCGTCCGTCCTTTGCTCGTCCCTGTGATGGGGTCCACTGGAATATGTCGCTTATGTGTTCGTCTTTACTTCTACAGCAATGTCCTGCATGTCTGGTTCGTCTAACTTGGATAGTTTTCATGACGGGTGGTAGGTGGCCGTACAGCTGCTGCTTTGTCGGGTGCTGACTCCAGAATTTGTTCAGTATTGCTCGCAGGATTCTCCAAGCGTTTTGTTAGCGTCTATGTAGTGCATCCTTATAGCAATATCGACACGACCGCTGCCTGAAAAAAAAAATGCGTTTTAATTTTCGGTCAGGTCTTACTTTCATATGACTGCTGAAGTAATTATAAACTCCTTTTTTCGCAAAATCCTATTTTAGTATAGGAGAATTACCTCTTTCCTTTTTTATCCGCCATTTTTTTTTTACATACTATGGTGCTGTGGACGTAATTTCTGTTGGTAAAATATAATTTATGATTAGAGATTCTATATTTTGAATTCCATTCAGAAGCAAAGATATATATCCTTTCATCGTTATTATCATTATTATAAATAGCATCTCATTTCTGACGGTAGCCTCAGAAATAAGCATTATTAATTAAATAATTACTATCCCTTGTCTATTTATCTCCACTCCAGCAATTGCATCAGGTATTTTTGTTGCCATTTTTTTTTCCTTTAAGATTTTAAAATTGTCTGCAAATTATTCACTTACAATTGTTTATGTAAGAATGACACATTATCAAGCAATTTCCACGGTGTTGTTAATTTGAAAAGTGTTTTTTTTTATTTCGTGGAATGTTTTGTTATTAATACTTTTCTGCTGCTGTTCTGGATATAAACCAGTTAGGTACATTCTAGTTAATATATACACGGAATTAACTTATACCACAGCGTAAATGAATATCACTATATATATATATATATATATATATATATATATATATATATATATATATATATATATATATATATATATATATATTGTTTATTTTAATACAATGCCAGAGAAGTGATGAATCGTTCTTTCGTTCGTTTTACAGCATGCCAACCCAAACTAATTCTCATAATTCATACGTAATTATATGGTTTCAAGTAACAAGTTTTATATGTTAAAAACTATTCTGTTACAAAGAATTATATTGATTAAAGTATCATTATTATCTAAAATAAATGACTTGAACAGAGTTACAATTTTTAAGTATTCCTATCTAATATTTTCAAACCATAAATTGATCCGTAGATTGTACCCTAAACCTTCAACCAATCCGGCTCCGAGTGGAATTTAAAGTAATTACGACGAAGGGATGACTTCAGACTCGTAAAAGACTTGAAACCGAAGGTTCAGTAACGGACGCAGTTTAGTACTGTATACAGAACACTTCTTGTTTTCTTTTTCTTTTGTGTGCTCTCATCCTTTGTTGTTTAACGTTAACCGATAGCGTGAACTACAGAAACGAAGAAAGTATTTAAAAAATGACAGTAACAATGATAGAAATGAGAGTCTGAGTCTTTGAAATAATTTCAACGAAGTTGTTAAAGAGACTGAGGGGACCGAAGATCCTCAGAAGGATTGGCACTGTTCTGCAAACAGACAAAAGTCCTAGGAGCTTAGGTGACTTTTTGACTTCAGTGAACATCACTTGTTATTATTTACGTGAAAACTCACAAGGATAATTACACAATGTAACACAATTGTTCCATGTCCAGGCGTGTTTTTTTTATTAATTGCTTATGTTGTTAATGTATACAAAAAAAATACTATATGTTTCAGATTTCGCTTTTGAATCTTGTATAATGGAAATTAAAAAATATTTTTTGTTTGTAAAGTGAACAGGAATATTTGAATATTTTCGTTTAAATAATGTCTGTCTCAGACAACATAGGAATCAAAATTTACATATATTTATAATAAAATGATACTAAAACGAAAAAAAAAAAGATGATCAGAAATGTGTGGGTTTTTCGCGATTTGCAAATATAATGTAAATCACTTTCACGTATCAAACCCCAAATATAGATTCCTATCGTATTTTGAAAATTTCATTGCCCAGGTCTGAAAAACAACGTGTGAAGATAAAAAAAAAAAAAAAACTAATTTCCATTCATTCTAGACATCGGCAATTGACAAAAAACA
>OY757938.1:37188327-37558812 GCA_963585895.1 Sepioteuthis lessoniana
TAGCGTGGATAAAAAGGCAATGTTACTGGGTGATAGTTGTTCTACCTTCGTTAGAATTCTTGGTCATCAAACGCCGTTCACTCTGTGTCTAAGCTACACAAAATTAGGTCTATACATATCAGCAATATTCAACACCCTTTATTATCATATAAAGCTCTCTGCATTAATTAATATATATATATATATATATATATATATATATATATATATTGATATTGATATTGATATTCAATTAAGATTTTCGTCCATTTTTGTGTGTAATTATCAGCTAAAATATAGCAGTATATGTTTATTGGTTGGTTGGTTTATTTTACGGTGTATCAATCCTTTTCCGGACATTTAACGCCAAATTGAATGTCAAATAATTCACTTAAGTATGAGAATAGGTTTTATGTACAAACAGTTAAATGTCAAAGCAGTTCACTTAAATGTCAAAACAGTTCAATTTCAAAAAATTCAGTTTAGCATAAGTACACCGTTTAGTTCTATTTAAAGACAGTTTAGTTTAGTAGAAGTAAACAGTTTAAATGTAAAAACAGTTCTATTCCTAACAAACCAATTTCGCGTAAGTACACTCATAGATAGGACCCTATCAAGTGCTACCACTCCGAGTGGACCTGGGAAAGATGGCAATGAAGGGGTACTCCCCATTAACTAAATCTCCAGTATTACTGGAACCTCACCATCAGATTGTTTTGTGTAATTCATGACGCTCGATAAGGAGGTGTACCCCTCTTCAACGAAGCAGTCGGTGTATTCTACAACCCCAGCCGACTGGGCAAATAGCAGTATATATAGAAAATAATTTACATTCACCCTAACAACAATATGGATAAACACCCCAGAAGATGCAGCATATATTTACCCCCACCTCCACTGCAAAACAATTAAAACGAGCGAGGTTAGAATATTTTTCCGTTGAATAAAAAAACCCCCACTCATTTAAAAAGACCAGAAGCAGATAATACCCTGCGGAAATTATTACTGATGTAGACTATACATATGATCTAATGCTTTTTGCAAATACACCAGTTCAAACCGAACCTCTATAGCATAGCCTCAAACAGATATCAAGTGGCTTCGACATCAACGATAAAACAGAGTTCACGAGATTTAGGAAAATTTTTGCTAACTCCATGCAAATTGTCAAGTCTCTGAAATTAGTAGGCCAGTTCCCATACCTCAGTTGCAATATTTCATCTATAGAAACTGGTTTCAACATAAGTACTCGAAAAGTATGAACTTCTATTGACATATGAACGATCATATGGAAATATGATCTCTCTGATAAAATAAAAGGGTGTTTTTTTCCAAGTTGTAACCGCATAAGTATCATTGTATGGTTACACCAACTGTACTCAAACAGAACGTTCGATAAAAACCTAGATGGGAACTACTCGAGGTTGCTACGTGCTATTTTGAATAAATGCTTGTCGGAACAAAGCTCAAAACAGCAGCTCTGTGGCTACTTACTTCCCATCTCACAAACAATCTGAAGAAGACACGCTGGACATTGATGGTTAAGTAAGGACAAACTCTTTAACAATATTCCTCTGAGAGCATGAAAACACTTGTGTTGGCTGACAATCAAAATCTTACATTTGTCATAGCGGACAATAGATGCCGTCAAGAGGACTTCCTAAGAGTGATGTTTGATAGAGATGGATGGAGACAGAGAGAGGGTTAGAAACAAAGAGAGTGTGAAACAGAGAGAGAGAGTCATAGAAATTCATACTATCAGTACTATTTGATGATAATGATGATGTTTAAATCGATTTGTAAACACACACACACACACACACACATTTTCTGAGTTCAAGCAATCTCTTGAATAAAAGATTGGAATTAATATCTACATGTTGCCACAAAGATAAACATTTACTTTGTTATTTGGCGCCAGACTAACCAATATAACTATGTAAATAAACACGTGGCTTACATATTATATTAAGAACGGTCATTTTATTCAGTTGAATTCTATTGAATTTAAGTGTGTGGATAACTGCGTCACTGGAAGATCAGCCATGCTAATCTCACATTCGTGAGTTTTTCACCTGTTTTATTTTATTCCATATTTGAAATAATGTGATATCGAATTACATTCTTCTGCGGAGAGCATTATATGTTACTGATTTACTCAGTTGTCGGGCAAAATTTTGGATATATAGAAGTTATCAGTGATAGTGTTGTATATTGACCTTTGACAGCTGTCAATCAGGGATTTCTGTACATATGATGCTCTGGTGTAAACATATTCATTACCGGAAAATCAAGCAATTCGTAGGTGTAAGCAGATCAGGCGATTTGAAAATCGTAAGAGAATGTACGTAATATGAAATTATTCATACACAAGTACAGAGAAAGTTTCAGTTAGTCTCGTAGTCTCTGATAAACGATCGAGAAGTCATAAGGTCCGGGGAGCGACAGTGAGTCGCAGGCGGGATCATGAAAGGGTGGCAGCGGCCCACATCAAGCAAAGAAAGTGTCGGCCCCGAGTACGGAATCACACCATGGGTTAAGAAAAGGTCATTATAGCAGTCCTTCGAGCCCTTTGTCTTTTCCTGTCCCAAACTGTATCTCTCTCACACTTACGGAAGTTTCAAACCTTTCGAGAATAAAATGACATATTTTTATAAAGAAGTGCCATGCTTCTTCATTATTTTCCATCGTGGATATGTAACAATTATGCACATATATCTAAGTTAGAATAGTGTACAGAAAGGGCTAAATGTGCTTGGTCAATGTCAGTTTCTCGCTTATAGGATCATCATACCAAACCTGAGTTTTCAGAGTCACTTATATATAAATCCATCTCTTTTTCTTCCTCCAGCTATGAATAAAAAGATAAAAGAGAATACCCGTGGGTGTTGCCCTCTATCCTTGTTAGAGAAACAGAGTTTGGTCCTATGACAACAATGAACGTCCTGCTTGAACGCAAAGGACTCGTGAAACTCCGCCCATAAAAGCCAGTGACTGAATTTCTGTGGCTTAAGAACTTAAATGAAGTAAAGAATATAAACAAAAGACGGTCCTATTATTGTAATTTTGTATTTATTTTTCTTCCATCAGAGTCATCACTGGCAACAACACGGCAGATGACCCTTGTGTTAAGTGTCAGTAGCTAGATAATGCAGAAAGCAGACATTGCTGACAAAGGTACACTTTCCAATGAAAAATTACCAAATAGGGAATCAAAAATAAGAACAGAAGCATATAATGCAAGGTTTCTGACAGACTAAGTCGATCTTGGCATGAATCTCACATTTGTATTTACGTCTACTGAGTTACAAGGTCATTAAGCAATGAAGAAAACTAGAAAATGAGAATAAATTCAAAAGAAAAATAAAAAAGAAACGGAGAAAAATTATAATTGCTGTGTTGTCAATGATGCTCGACTGGGCCCGACTTTGTTAGATCTAAAATGGGACGCAAGTCGTCAGAGAAAACATTTGCTTATGATCATTTTTAAAGGATATAGTGATTAGATAATTAGTTGTGAAAACGATAGAAAAAATTGCATTCATTAGACGATAGATAGATGGATAGATAAATGTAAAAAGAAAGAAAGAAAGCAAGAAAGACAGAAGGAAAGAACGATTTTGATAGCATGTCAACGCGTTAACGGAATGTTCATATTTATATTTTGTGAGTAAGTTGATTGGTTGGTTGGATGGTTGGCTTGTGTTTATGGCATATCAACCTTTGTAGGTTATTTAATGCCAAATCCATTTTAATACGAATAACAGTTCTATTTCAAGGAATCTAGTTTAGTATAAGTACACAATTTAATTGTTGAAAACCTTTCTATTTCAAGCTATACAGTTTAGTCAAACAGTTCTAGTTCAAACAATTCAGTTGACTATGAGGTAATTTACTAAGCTTTTTTGCTTAGATGTAGCACAAGGCCGCATGAATTGGGCACCCAATGAGAATCGAACTCACTCGTGTAGGTTTGCTAGTCTACCTTGCTAACCATTACACCACCCGAGGTGCCCAATTCAGTTGACTATGAGTATAGTTTTTGTTTACACATAGTTAAATGTCAAAAACATTTTTATTTACAAATAATTCTGTTTAGCATAAGTTCGTTGTTTAAAAATTAAAATAGTTGTATTTCAAGTAGTTCAGTTTAGCATAAGTATGCATTTCAGTTCTGTTGATAGGACCCTATCAGGCGCTACCACTCTGGCCCACTCTCGATCCAGGAGAAATTGCAATAAAGAGGTACTCTGCATTTCCGCATTCCTGGAGACTCACCCTCAGATTGTTTTGTACCATATCCAGAGGACTCGTTGGAGGAGTCTTACTCTTCTGCAGAGATACAGTTGGTGTAATATAGAAACCTAGCCGACCGGGAAAATTTTGTATGTAGTTGTTTCTTTAGTTATTTTTTTTGTTGCACACCGTTCAATCGAATGCGAATTATTTTTAAACATGTCTTGTTTTACCCATAGATGATACCCTTACTACCACAACAGTTCAGAGCAAGCAGATGAATAATATCAATGAAGTGGATATTTCACACTCCCTATATTTCTAGAACTGGAGTCTTACCCAAGACAACCATTTTGGACGATCTTACTGCTCTGCTAAAGATAGATTTTGTTTATTGTCAGCCCCACCGACAGGATGCAGATAGATAGATATAAACTGACTAGGGAAGAAAGAAACAAAAAAAATTTTGACGGGGTACAGTGCAACAACAAACCTGTCTGACAGATATGCATAATTGGCCAGTTTGCTATCATCATTATGATAGGTGGCCGATCTTGCATCAAGGGTTGTCGTGACGATGTGCAACTTGAGAATCAAACACAGCAGGTTGATTCACATAACAGTGTCTTGCGACAGTAGAAGGGAAAACCCACTATCACGTCAGGTTGCCTGCCGTCTCCTCGGTTTAAGCCTACGGGTATATCGAGGAACGCAAAGCCAACGGCGTCGACGTTTCTTCTGACGACGCCATCATTAACTGTGGTATGATGACGGAACAAAATCTCAAGATAATATAATTAGATCAAATGTAAAATGTTTCAATTAATCAAAAGAAATCGGGTATCTTGAATCTATTTCCCAGATTTGTAAGTATTTCATTTTAGTTTTTTTAATTTTTTTAATTTTGAATAACTATTGCCCTGACTTTGATGCTGCTTGTATCCAGACAAAAGGTAAGATTACCTACCAAAATGGATGTCCTGGATATGATAAGAAATTAAATCTAATGCGGAGCAGTTCTGGTAATAAGGTGACAGAGAAGTTTTCTATTATTGGTATTAATACAAGATACATTTTGACCCAGAGCGCTAATACATGTTAGGTTTCCTTATATTAATCTAAGAGATCTATTTTTAAAATATTCCTATTGGATAGGATCATGTGCAAAATCCTTCAAGAAACAACCACAAAAATGTTTATATAATCCTATAGCAAACGCGGTTTCCTAACTGCTAGGCAAAAAATAACCCTACACTGGTTGACATACTGTTAGAATAATTCAATCGATCAATCATCTAGATAGCTACTAAAACTTAAGAAAAATTAATCTTCCACGTGATTTTAGTCCTGCTCATTGGAGAACAACTGTTTTGCCGCACCTAATAACCCTAAAAAATGTATTGCTACACGTCCTCATTTCTGGATATTTAACTCATAGATAAGGTACATTTAAATCCTGATTTTATACAGTGTCCTATTTCATACTTGAAATATATCGTGATACTCGCATAATAAAGAACACTAAGATAGTTTTCATAATTCGTGCGCTTTTAACGTTAAATTATTATCATATGCACTTGTATAAGTGTGGATATAAGTGTGTGTGTGTGGCTCTGGGTGTTCGTTTGTGTGTTTACGTGGTGGGGTGTGCGCACATGATGATGTGTACCATGGTACATATATATATATATTGTCACGTGGTCTGCCATTGAAAGGAGAGACATAAGAAATTTCCCCTACCCCTCCGTGTTTGAATAGACATGCCCCAAAGATTGACCGTTAAAAGAGGAATAAGGAATGTAGGTCAACTCCTCCACATGCCTGTTGAACGAAGTTGGGAATCCAGGTCCGAATGAAAACCAAGAGCTGCTTACACTCGGTGACCGCGTGGATAGAGAAGGGGGACATAGAGGTCATGATAGTAGCCCGAATGAATCGTCTGACAGGGTGTGGAAGAAGAAAGAGGCCAAATGATTGGACAGAACCCTAAAGCCGGAAGTAGTATCATTTTCATCAGAGGAAATAGGAATAAAGAATTCAGTTTTTAGGACGGAGGTCTCCGTGAAAGGACGTGCGAATTTCATGCCGAAGCTCCCGGCGAAGAAACAGAAATAGAGTTCTTGGATAGGAGATTACAGATGCCTTCAAGCTGAGCTCTAGAGAATTTCGCTAGCCAGTTAAAGAAAATACTCTGCGAAGAAACCCGTCGAAGAAGTTAAGTAAGCCTAAAACCGTTTTCTCCCTCCACCCTCCCTAAGTATTGCAATTGTATGTTCTCCCTCTCAATTTAAAGAAAGAAGCATATAGAGAATTATTTGCATTAAGAAAAGAAGAGAAATGGAATGAAAAGATTCATTTCATAAACTGTAAACATATGAGTGGACTTTGCCACCTTTTCAAGGTTCAAGAAAAAAGATAGAAAAGTAGAAAGATAAGAAAAAAGAAGAAAGAGACAATTGTGTCGGAAACTGCTTACTGGGAAACATAGCCGAACCCTATAAATATCTGTGTGGACCTTGGCTATTAAAATTTTGCTATATTTTAAATGTCCCATCGTGTCGTAAATTATTCGTTGTGTTGTTTGCCTATCGAGTTGTCTTCTTTTGCATCTTCATTTTCAGCTTCATTCGCTTCAATTTATTCTCGCTGAATGTCCTATTCGCCTTTAAAAATATTACATGGGAAATTGGAATTGTCGACTACGATAAATAATAATATTATATCTACACCTAGAGGTCCATGTCTTCCGTTAGCCTAGTTGGTAGGAAGACGAAGTGGTCTGGTGGGTGTGTGTAACGTGAAATTTGGAAACCCCTACCAGCGGCGGTCAGTCTAGCCCCAAGTTAACCCCCACATTATCTGCCAGTTTCCATAAGCCCGAAAAGGGACTCTTAACTGGGACTTATTTTGCGAGGGATCAAGTGCCAGACTGCCCCGACTTCACACGTGCGAAAAATAAACTCCCGTCCTGGTATAAATATTTCTGCACCGTCACAATATATATATATATATATATATATATATAAAGGTATTTACATACACAGACACAGACATACATATATTGCAATATTCGAAGGTTGACTGAAATAGATGACATCGTATTTACTGTTGATAAAATTTGTATGCATTGGATCCAAGCCGAGCAATACTGATGGAAGAAGCTTGTAGACCACAATGAAAGCATTTTTGAAAAATAAACTTCATTGTGTCACATTACATGCGATTATCTTTTTCAGATGGCCTCGTATAATATATATATATATATATATATATCCGCAGCCCAGCAAGCTCCTTTAAAGAAATTTCTTAGGGTGGTACCACTATTAGTTTTTGTACTTTGTTGTTGTTTCGCACATCTGACATGTTGTGTGCGAGCTTCTCTGAAGATCGTAAAGATGCCTCATTGTCTTTTTTTTTTTTTACATATTTTGCATCGTCTACACTTTTTTCTATTGCTGTATATTGTGATATTACCCTGCATTTATGCACATTGTGGGTCCATTCAATAAATCAGGGGAATTTTGCTGAAGAAGCAATATTTACAGATGCACCTTTTACTAAGAAATCAATAGATGATTCCATTTATGTCCAAGAATATTGCGAGTAAGTCATGTTTTTTATTGACGCCGGAAACATGTTCTTCATCAGACAGTCTGTGTGTTTCTACTTCATAAACTATTTTTTTTCAACTCAGGTTCATTGTGGCAAAATGTTTGTGCATTTGTTAGCATTTTGGGAAAAATGCTTCTATGTATACATTCTTCAGTTAATTTGACAGGTTTGCAATTCTTTGCAACTGAAAATTTGATGGCGGACTTTGAACACTCTTTTATTTGTCATGAATATATGTTGCCTCCAAAAGAAATAATACCCCAGGATTTGTATGGAATAGATTCTGGAAAAAATGTGTTAATTTTTTAAAAAAATTTTCGTATCCATCCAATGATCATTGTATATATATATATATATATATACGTGTGTGTGTGTGTGTGTGTGTGTGTGTGTGTGCAGTTTTACTTGAACTTATATTCTGGTCACTGGAAATATCTAGGATCCTGCACCAGCCTCAGCCACTGAGCATGTCTTCAATTAAATAATAGAGATTTGTAAAAGTAAAGCTAATGGTAAAACTAATTGCAGTTATTAAGGTCATTTTCGACTGTTTCCTTCATGAGTTGAACAACCACGAAGAAAGACGATTGGGAAGCACAAGGAAACTAGCCAAACCAGCCTTAAGACCCAGCGGCCATGAAGTAAATTGCGAATATCATTTCTTCTGTAACTATCGGGTATAACTGAAGAATATTCTTGCAATAACAATTATGAATAGCGTCTCGCTTTAATTATCGTCATAATGTTTATTATAGTTGTAGTGTTCTTATATATGATGGCTTCATCTTGTGGTTATCAAATAAGCAACAAAAGCTAGTCGGACACCACTGGATATAAACAATGCCTCATTATATCTTGAATAAATGCGGTAATCATTTGATTTCTTAAAATTTCACGACTATTGTGTCTGTCTGAAATCTAAAGTCTATCACAAATGTTGCCGTTGTTAACTCTTATTACATCCGGCAGTGTGATTGGTATTTTTAAACATATATATTTCCTACATCCTCTCCCTCTTTCTCTCTCTCTCTCTATATATATATATATATATGACTGTAAAAGAGATGAGGAAGATACATCCAAACTCAATTAAACATATACAATCACCTCCCCATATATATATATATGTGTGTGTGTGTGTGCGTGTGTGTGTGTTCGGGTTTATGTGTACATATATATATAGGATTAGTTATATACGCGTGGCTAAACTGAAAAGATTATATGCTGATCAAGATAATTTAATGGAATGAGACAAAAATGAGTTTTCTTTTTAAGCATAGACCCCTTGCTGTCTACATTCTTCTTCTATCAGTGTTGCAGTTTTGGACCCATTTTCACACATACACACACAAATATATACATATGTATACTCGCATAGATGTATGTAGTACGTGTGTGATAAAAATCTCACACATCTCTCACTCCCTTTCTCTCTCTCTCCCTTTCTATCTCTCTCTCTCTCTTTCTCTCTCAGTGTATATATAAAGTAAGTTGGTGACCTTAGTCGAGGGTGACCCGAAGGCTCCCTTTTTAATATCTACCATACCGAGGTGTAGTGGAGGGCTCTCCCCTTTACCTTTGTTCTTTTAATGCTGAATGTAAAATAAGGCGGATTCAAGTACCATTTTTTGAGTCTTTGGTATGACTCGACTTGGAATTGAACCCCAGTCTCCCGGACTATTGGCGAACACTCGACACAAGCTCAATTGGTGAGCTAATGGTGAACATTTTTTTGAAAACATTTCACTCTGTCTGATGAATGCGTAAAGCATAAAAACTAGAGTCAAAGACACCACCATATATATATATATATATATATAAACAGGAAGGTCGTAAAAATGGACAGGAAATGTGTGGTGAGTCAAGATGGAATCCTCTATGTATAGTCATAGAAACTGATTCTGGCGTGTGAGGATTAATAAGATACTTATTTACTTTGATGGAATCTCCTAGGCGTAGTGGCTAATGCACTGGATTGCGACATCTTAGTAAATGAGTTCAAATGCCAATCGTGCAATAAAATTCACTTTCAGACTTGTACTTTTGGAAAAGGCATGGGTCCCCTTATTTCCCCAACAATGGGTAAAGAGAACCGCCTCTGTTCTTCTTCAAGGATGGCTTTGGAATTAAATAAACCATGAAGATTGATACACAACAAAGAAACAATAAAACCATCGATTATTAAATTTAAAATTTCAAGATTTTAGATATTCCGTAGCGGCGAGATTTCTCAACATTTCAGTTCTTCTGAAAAAGAAGTTGTTTTAGTGGAATTTGCATTGAGGCAGAGTGATATAAAGAAAGAATGAGATTCGCAAAGCTTGATAGACTGTGATCGTAAAGGATTATTTTCACTGTTTTTATTCAGCTATTCTTAATATGTCACTGGCCAAAAGCTGCTTATAGTACCTGCAATTGTTAAATGATCACCCATCTAGCCACTGAGCAAAGTCATCGTTGTTGATCTCCTTTAAGTGTAATATGAATGTAAGCTAAGATTATTTTGATACACAGGACTTGCGTTGTTTATAATGACACTTTGTTACAAAATTCTCCTCCATCTTCCTCCCAAGCAGCGTATGATTTGAATCTTGGCTCTCTTTATTCTAGCATATATCTTCATTCGTTTACAATACTCTTTATTTCTAAATGGTCACCAGTATGACTCCTATGCAACATCATCGTTGCTTAACTTCGGTGCTCTAGAGACAACTATTGCTTTCAACGGGATTTGAACGTAAGTGCAAATACTTTCAATGTTGAGCAATTCTGCATAATTTGGTACTCAAGTCTTGGGTTATTTACAGTATCAGTTGTTTCTAAATAGTCACTCATATGATTCCTTTGCAAGTTCACCGCTGCATAACTTCCATTATCTAGAGGGAAGTGCTATTTCGTGATTTACTACGCTTTGGTTATTCTGGCCCAAAGGTGTTAGAATGTTTACAATGCTTGTTATTAAACGGTCAGCCATTTTATTCCTGAAGAAGGTCATTGTTGCTTAACTTCAGAGATCACGTAGTCTAATTGCTCTTTAAATTTTATTGCCCGTTATTGTCAAAGTGAAAATAAAGCTAGTGATGTGGACGATTATACCTCATTAAATTTCAGGAAGTTTTGTTTCTCATACCAAAGTAATATTTAAACTTATGATGTTAATATAATATTAAAAAGAATTTGTTCCAAACAAATGCAGAACAGAAAACAACACTAACATACGTTCAAATATTGAAATTGATCCCAAGATGGTGAATGTAAGAAGAATTGCTGTCAATTTGGTCAACAGCAATTTTCAGCACATACATTTGTACCATTTATCTTATATCTCGTGAGTTTTTTGTAAACCCTTTTTAAATCGTGGATTCTTAGAATAGACTGATTGAAAGTAAGGCTCTTCATTTCTCCACGATTCTTCCAAGTATTCTCGCATATTTAAAGTCTTCGTGGCTTTTATTTGATCTTTCGATCCCTTTTCATTTTGCAAGTCCTTTGTGACCATTTCAAAGGCACCAACTAAAATCGATTTCACCATCACTTTTATTTTCAGTTTTATTTTTCATTTCCCAACCAGAACAAGGTATACTTTTTTCTTTCTTTCATTTTAACTTTATAACCCGCTGGGACGTCAAAATCGGTAAATTACGAGTTCCTTTTTCTTGTTAATTCTAGATCCAGTCATCTGGGTGTGATTATGCACTTTGTATCTTAAAGTCCCAATGAATATATGTGTCTCATCTTCAGGGGCGGACTCTAATAAATGATGTATCAATTTTTCTCAGACTTCCATTTACTTTTCCAGGTTCTTCAGTATTATTCTGATCATTCAGACCTCGTCAACTTTCTTATTAAATTCATTTTTCTGCTCTCTAAGTAATCTAGCTTTTCTCAAATTGTTTTTCTTTTGTTCTATAAAGTTTCTTCAAGCGTGAGTTTATACCTGCATGGCTGAATGATGACCGCAACTCATTATTCATGATTATATCTGAAAACACGAGTTAATTTATTGAATTCATCTAATATACATTCAACAGTTTCATATTATAATTATTTTAGTCTTTGTACGTTTTCATTTGATGGGGATATTTACTTGAAACAAAGTTGCAGCAATCTCCTGAATTTTGCGCGACTCTTTTCAGTAGTCTCACCAATCTTAGAGGCACCTAGTTGTGAATATAGATTTCCTCTCTCTCTAGTCCTTTTTTCAGCCTATTGAATTTTTTAAAAATTACTATGACATGTATTAAGTAGCTTTCATGATCAATATTTTGTTTAAGTTCTCTGGCGTTGTCCGGGTATTTATCCAGTTTTAGATTTTCCTTTCCGTATGTTATGCTGGAACGGAAAGAAAACTCTAGTTGACAGGATTTTTTCATTTTGTTAATTAACATGTTCAGCTTTCCTGGCCGGGAGGAGAAAATCCGTTTTTACCTCAAAATACCAGATAAGGTTTTGTCTCATTTTCCAGCGCTGATACTACTCTGTGCATGTATCATTGATCTGTAAGGTCAAACTTCCTTTGTTTGCAGAATTCTCTGCGGATAACCTTCGCCACTCAGCTGTGCCTGCTTTCGTTCTTCTTCTGAATCAGTTTCATGCATTTCCTTATTATGCAATTGATTGTCTCATTCTCTGTCTTTCTCTGTCTCTCTCGCCTTCTC
The DNA here is from genome assembly GCA_963585895.1 of Sepioteuthis lessoniana. Classification (NCBI taxonomy): domain Eukaryota; kingdom Metazoa; phylum Mollusca; class Cephalopoda; order Myopsida; family Loliginidae; genus Sepioteuthis; species Sepioteuthis lessoniana. Next base: position 37,200,813 of record OY757938.1, read on the forward strand.
TTCCAGGAAATTATACACATACTATTCTCCTGAGTTTTGACTATTTTAGCTTTTATGTAATTGGTTCTTATAGCGATGTTCCGAGTTGATATTAGTCAAGATTCGCTTCTATCTTTAGATTTCTTCTGTGTAGCTATATACATTGCATCTCCCGTGAAAATTCTTTAGTTTGTAAAATATCAATGTAGTTTTCTTCTAACTTTTGTTTCTTGTGTTTTTGTCTCCGTTTCTCTTGTAATAGGTTTGTCTTTGTTGTATTATTATTACAGAGGGTGTATTTTAAATAATAGTCTTTAATATCCGTACGTGCGAATGTGTGAACATCACATGTGTGCATATATAATGATTTTTAATTTATACCTTTCAAGATTTTTTGCACTAGCTCTAGCTGATTTTTTTTTTACTGGTGTGACAGCAATTCTTCTCAGCTCTTCAGGATTTTTTTTCAAATTTCCCTAGCTTATTTTAGTAATGCTGATGTCTGAATGGTTATAATTCTTTCTCTATCTCCAGTTAATTCAGTCTTTTTCCATGTACTTAGGGACCAGTTCCAGAGTTCCATTTACGATTGGTATGACTGTCAACTCTTCTATGATATGGTACATGCATTTTTCCAGCTTTTCATCTTCCTTAAATACAATCCACTGTATACTGTCACAGCTGAATCCGCTACATGATACATTCTTTTATTCTAGTGAATTGGCAACCTGTCAAATAGTCGGAAAACTTTTGAAAAAAAAAGCTTTTTGAATTATATAGTGAATGTTATTGGAAATTAATGCAGTTTCTCGTTTTAAAAGCAGTTCATTTTTGTAAATTCAGCAGTAATTGAGGTTAGAAATAACATTTCTTTACTATAAAACATGGGTCTTACATATGATCAAATATCAATCGCACGTAACGTTTATCGTCGTTACAAATGTAATCGGCAATTCGAGATGAAATCGTGGACGAGATTTTTGCGTTTCTCTTCGCGCTAATTACCTTAGGAAAAACATAATTCCATCTACCTCCCATTACCAGCGACAGCTTAGGTTAAATAGATGGGAAGAATTATTTTTAACCTTGATTAGAAAGACTTTTTAGGAGAAAGAAAAGAATGCGACGCGTAGAATGCATTGACCACATCTCCTGTAGAGGGGTAAAATTCCTTCCAAAAGATTTTTCCTATGTATAACTAGGCTGCATTTGATGATGAGGAGATCTGAGGAGTATGGAGTGCTCTATGAATACTTCCAGGTTCACTCTGATTTGGTTGTTTGAGTCCTATCTTTGGATCAAATATATAACTTTTGAAAACTATTAATTTTTGGAAGGAATACATCTTATTATATAACTGTAAATTATTTGTATTTAATATCGTTACTGTAAGTTCCCCAAAAAATTAGTATTATTTCATGAAAATATTTACTTTAAACTCTCTAATTATTAGTATTAGATAGGAATACTCTACGCCATATAACTACGTGCACATTGTCTATATTATAAAGGAAAACGTTATATCGTATAACTTTCTGCAAATAACTATTAAGAAATAACGAGACCAAGAATTTAAATACATACATACAATGTAAGCGATTTCCTAGCCTGTAAGTATGAAATAATCTAAAAAAATATCAAGATGGTGTAGATAAAAAATTTAACCATAAATACACAATATATGCGAGTTACGAGCCTGTATTCATAAAATAATCTTTGACGGGTTGAGATATCGTCAAAATCAATCAGTCAATGTATCATTTTCAGTTTCATTCCTCTTTATAAGTGACTTTGTATGTCAAATTCTGATTGAGATGGAGAGGTTAAGTGACTGCATACGTTTATAAGGAGGTAGTTAGGTTTCATGTAGTTAAAGTAGTCGTGGTTCACCGGTTAACAGTGTTCATATCTTGAACAAACAACTTGCATTACCCATGGAACTAATAACCTTGGATAAGGTATGATTCTAAATATTCTCCCACCATCAATGACTAAAGAGTAGGTAGGATTGGGATCTTTAAACTTGTTTTGGCGATCGGTCAAGGAAAACAGTGAATTCACACCAAACTTGGACATTATATGATTAGCCTTCTAACAACTAAACCAGATTGCAGGAACCGTAAGTTTGGTCAGTGTATCCCTTCCCTCGTGAGTGGGATGCAAAACATACTCTATGAACGGAGATAGATTGGAAGTTAGAACGCTATCAATATATTACCTATTTATATTATTATAGAAGAAGAAGAAGAAGAAGAAGAAGAAGAAGAAGAAGAAGAAGAAGAAGAAGAAGAAGAAGAAGAAGAAGAAGAAGAAGAAGGGCAACGCATCCATTACTTTGCTACAATCGCTTTCACAGTGACAGCAATAATCAGCTCTTGTTACAAAGACCATAACTGCATATCGTGTGAATAACAATGTTAATGACAATCCCAGATGTTTCTATCTGTGATTAAATAACAAAATAATAAATAAGCAAACCCAAGATCTTCTTTTTTGTGGGGGTGGTAATTAATTCACGTTGAATCCTATCATGTAACAGACTGTCATACGATACATCTGACTGCATATCCAAGCCAAACAGTTAAAATAAAGAGGAGTTATAAAACTATCAGAGTCTGCACTTCTACTATTTCCTTTTTCGTAAGATTTCTCAGAAGCTCTTTACCAGCAGAAGAGATCTTTATTTTTTCCTACCTTCTTAAATAATTGTTTTTGACGAAGCCCTTTTTTCATCCGTTGTTTATATATATATATATATATATATATATATATTCAATGCCATGAAAGTTTGTCTGCAACCTAAGGTTTCATGAAGTGTTACAAGCAACAATAATCAGCAGAAAATGAAAGAAAATGTAGAAATAGAAAAAAAATCGAAAAATACAGTCAAAAACCGTTAGAATTGTATACAAATCTTTACGTGTACTTTTGAGTGTGTGTGGGTCATAGTTGCATATCATATAAGTGGTGTTTAGTGTGTGTGTGTGGCGGGGAAACTCATAAAGTTAATTAGTAACAACCAACACTCTTACAATATATATATATATATATATATATATATATATATATATATATATATATATATATATATATATGAAGGAGGGACAAAAAGTAAAAACAAAGGAAAAGCTGAATCGGATTCCCGTTGTCGAAACATGAAGCAGCACTCTTCTACCATTAGCTGAATTAATTAATAATCGCTGGGAAATTTTGAGAATAAACTCAAGCTTTAAAATATTTTTCAAGGACCAAGCGTGCTAAATAATCATTGACAAAATTACCTCTGAGAAACAATACGAAATGATCACTTATAAAAAATAAAATGATCCAGAATAAGCCTACAAAGATTTGATTAAATTTATTCCCACCATATAATATTAAGAACAAACAAAAAAACAACACTTCAAGTCAACCAACTTATTCACTAACTTCACAACTAAAAAAAAACACTTTAAATATTGGGAACGAATTAAATTGTAGAAGTAAAAGTATAATTTATCACAGAGACTCTTCAAACTATTAAAAACCATTTATTTAGAAGTCACAATGACAATTTTATTAAATAGCTATAGAAACAGAATCAAATATATGGATTACACCAACATAATACTTCCTGAATAATTTATCTGTTCGAACGGTCAAATTTCGCTTTTTTCAATTTTTACATGTATGTGTAGCGGATAAAGAAGAAAATGAAGGAATAAAAATCTGATCACCAAATTTATAATTTTTACTTTTTTAAATTAAGTGGAAAGTTTGCTGATAAACAAGAATACAGAATCTTTTTTGTAAGGAGAGATAATATTAGTAACATGGAAGAAATGTTTAAAATATAGTTAAGAGTCATGCAATGAAATATAGCAAAAATTGTTATATTGAAATAAAGGGACATAGGATGTTAATGAGATACTGAAAGTCTGTATACGTAATGAATTAAGCAGTAAGAGAGATAATTGTAATTATCATGGAAGCAGGTTTATTTTAAAACTAATGTATATAGTGAGCAGTGTCATCAGTGAAGTATTGTGAAATTCAAAAATAGCGCGAATGAATCGGTTGGATAATGGATAGAAAAAATACATCCTCCAGCTAATATCGAAACCTAGTGAATTAGAAAGGATTGAATATCCTTCCTAGCACTAAATAACAGTGAATAACTTCGACAAAACATTCCGAAACAAAGCTAATCTTAATTAATTCCATTTCTTAAATTAATTGGAACTAAATTCTTACGGATATCTTTTAAAAAATCTAAAATATATTAATTGATGATAAGTTCAAAAGATTATGGAATCAGGTATGAGTAGAGTGTATCTGTTTCTGAAGATGAGATTTAAACTTCTAAAATTTTATTTTATTTTTTTGCTTATACGTTTTGTCTTCTTAATTTTTTTTTTTTTATAAAAGCACTAAAACTATCATTTTTATGACATTATCTTCGCCAGACAAGTCTATCACCACCAGTCTTTTGTTTCGTCCCTGTGGGTAAGGCAGCATGTGGAAAATACATGTATCATATCACTTCATTTTTTTGTTCCTTGCTTTTTGGGTATTTTTACATTTTGAAATATACGAAATGCTATATATGCATACATCATTTCCTACATTTCAAAAATATCGAAAGAAACCTTTTTTTCTTCATGCCTTATCCTCATTGATGAAATAAAAGAATGTTGGCGATCGTCTTGTGTGTGGTAGATAAAAAGGAGACTCAGAAACCCAGTAGAAATTTTATCTAACGTTTATCTTATGATACATATAACTCACTGACAACCTGATTGTTATAGTTATTTGCTGGGTCTGTTTTTACAAGATTCAACCCGAATAGGTTAACTAGAAAAGTAATGTTTGCTCTAATTTTTATTATCCATTAGTTTACATGTTCAATGTCTTCAAACTGACATAGAGTCACGAGTTTGACCTAAAACATCCAGTCATCGACCGGCCACACACTCCATTGCACATACACATATGTAAATGCATGATTTGACATCCGTAAAAAAATACTTATTACACTTAATTTGGTTGGTCCCCTTGTGCTCATATGATTTGCAAATTTCTAATACTTTGAAAAATTCTGAAATAGCTTTAAAACTTTTAATTTTACCAGCATATGTTATTTACCACATTAACTAAGATAGATTCCCGTTGTAACGGCATACTCAGAATCAGGGTTAGGTTAGTTGGTTTATTTTTTGTAGCATTTCAAGCCTCGTTGGCTTATGCAATGTAAAAGCATTTTTCAAGCAATTATATGGCTTCAAATAAATTATCTCATTCAAGAATGTTAAAAACATTTTTTGCATAGTTATAAGATATCAGTTATTTCAATCTAATAATAATATTTTTCTTACAGTTTCAGTTATTTCAATAAATTATATGGTTTCCAGTAACTAATAATAATCTTTTTGCTTGCAAAAAAACTGATCTCGGAAATAACCAGCAAGTCATAAATAACCAACCAGCCAACTGATCTCGGATAACCAGCAAGTCATAAAACCAACCAACCAGCCAACCAGACATTTTGATCAGAAAATGTGCATCTGCAGTAAAAGACCTTTACAATCAGATGTTTACTTTCTATAGATTTAATCTCAATCTATGTATATCCTTGTTCATAACTAAGAATACATATTCATTTTTTCGTACAAAAGTCCTATTGGCCTAATTATAGAGTGTTCGTCAATGGTCCGGAAGCCCAGGGTTCAGTCCCAAGTCGAGTCAAACTAAACTCAGCACTATAAGGTAAGGATCAAGTGTAGTGGAGCAATCCAGAGAATGGAGTAGCGCCCTCCCCTACACCTCAGTGTTGTAGTTATTGAAAATGGAGCGTTCGGGTCACCCTCGACTGATGTAGCCAACTTTAGTTTAATAATCTATTTCTTACCACAAAGATAGCGCGCCCGTCATAGAATTACTGATTAGAAATTAACCTCTCAACTTATATTCATTTTGCTCAAATCAATAAGCATGAATGTTTTAACATGTTTGTTTAAATGGGGTTACTTTTGTTAAATTTTCCCTGACTACCAAATGTGAATATCCGTGATAACCTCTACGATGAAGAGGATGTGAAACAAGGTCAATTTTAAAACGGGTTACTGCTGTTTTGAATTCAGAATTTTCCTTTCCTCGACTGGTAACCTTATGAAGGCTACCAAACTTAATCTGCACCCAAATTTACACATAACAGGGTGGGAGCAGAACGGATGGATTAATACCTTTCTTTTAGCTTGAAGTGAAACCTAAGCAGCTTCCTTCGTGATTCGATCACAGGGCGCTGATTCTATTTCCAATGAAGATACACTAAATGCGCCTCCATCATCCGCGTGTGGCTTTTCCCGCGACCACCAGTACGATGGGCTGTAAAAAGATATTCTTAGCTGTCACGAGAAAGAAAAATCTTAAACCTTTCGTTTGAGTCAGTGATATTTATTATAACAATTTGCCTTCTTTCCACTAAAACTGACGAAGAAAATAAACTTAAATAACAAATTTAGTCTATATTATTAGTCCTATTTCTGTTTTCATTTGTTCATTCTGCGTTCATTTGATTTATTCTAGTTAAACTTGCTTTGCATTTATTTCTAAAAAAAAAATTATTATTTTATACCATCTGAATATATAGTTCTTCATATCTATTGATATTGAATCATCGATCTTAGCTAGAACAAATCAAATGATCACATTGATTTCCATAAATACAGGACATTATCAAAGTCTGGGGCAAAAGGAATGTGATTTTATTATAATAAAAAAAAGAATCGAAAGTTGCATGAATAATTGCACAGAGTTGTATGATTCTCGTGATTTATTATCGTAGGAAATTAACCACGCGACCTGAGTTCAAATTCTGGACAAGGTCGTTTGTATTTTACATAACACTAAGACCTTTTCGAAAGGTATGCACCCAAGTATTCTCCCATCAACTTTGGTAGGGAAGAGTGGGTTCCTTAATTTCGGTATAGCAGCCAGTCAAAGAGAAAAAAAAAACGAATTCAAACTTTTAAAACTCCGCTTAAAAGTAACTTTGTGTTATATCTTGCTCTTGCGGAGGAGTTCATAAATACATATATGGTTTTAAGCAACTTTATCTGAAACTAATGATTCATAGGTACTTATATAGTTTCAAGTAATTCTTTCTATCTAGTAATAATTATTGGTTCCCTTATAGTTATATGGTTACAAGAATTATTAGCACACAGGAAGATGTTTCAAGTATTCCAAACACTTGCAATTCTCAATAATAACCATTGACCAATATATGATTCATTTATAAATATTATCACTCACGGTTTGAGTAGATTAATCTAATGAGTAATGTCAAAGAATTGGTGACTTCAAATTCTCTAGAGCTTCAGAACCGAAGCCTCACCACCGGATGCAATTTATTGTTATATACAGAACACTGATTACCTGATGTCTTGAAACTATCTCTTTTTTAAAAAAGTTGCTTAGCTGTATGAGTCATCATTCTAATTTGAGAATTTGAAAAAAAATTGAAAGCGTCAGTCTCGTTAAGCCCTGATAACATCTTGCATATCCCAAACGGAGAAAGTGGCTTCGACAAGCTGAGTTCAATTCTCGTGCCTGACTGTTTTTCTTTCACATTAAACTGCTGAAGAAGCCATTATTCAAATGCCCCCTCGCTACACATATAAGTAAAATAGTAGAGTTTGCTAATTCTCTCACCAGGGTAGTGGTTAACAAGTCTTGAAAAAGGATTCAAACCTTTCAGAGAGCAATGAGATAACAACACAATATTCATCGGCGGAACGGTCATTGTAATTCACAGCTTAATGATAAAATCATCTGTGAACAAACGAGATTTTCCTGAGTTATTCTGTTCTATTCTAATATAACAGGATAAACATTCTACTTAAATTGTGTTTCTCTTTCAAGTGTTTATTTTGTCAAATCGGTTTATGCCTGTTTAGTATAAAGAAACGTTTAAAAAACAATGCTGATCTCTCTCTCTCTCTCTATCTCACTCACACACACACACACACACACACACACACATATATATATATATATAGTCTTCATATTGAGTTTTCATTTTTTTTAAGGAACTTTAATCAAGTCAGTTCAATGTGTTGATGGATCGGGTAAAGATTAGGCAAAAGAAGACATATACCAAGTAAAAAAAAAAAATTTAAACAAGAAATCAAAACTCAATATTTCAAAGTAAGCAAAATATTTTCTTCTTTGATGAAACACTAGTGCATTTTCTTCAGGCGGTATTGGTCTATGTCATTATTCAACTGGAGTCCCCTACCTTGTTTGCGTAGTCAAAAATAAGATGACTGACTTAAAATACGCCGACTGTAAGACCCCTCCCTCAAATGGATTTCTAAGATGTAATACTAAACTGCTTCTAATGGTGAAACTACGTCAGTGTATCAGTGGGGATGGAGTACCCCTTCATTACCATCACTCCTAGGTAGTACTTGTTATATAGAAATAAAAAAAGAATGTTTTAAAATAAACAATAATTGATAGGAATAGCTGGTGCAATATAACTGCAAATTATTTCTAAAAACAATTGTTATTGGAAGAGATACTTATTTACAAAGGAATATCAATATAATTATGATATTAAATGGTATTATTAGGAGGTAACCTTTAAAATTTAGTAGATAAGTTCACTTCCTAAGACTGAAAGTGAGGTCAACATACGCTAAGCAAAGGCGTCATCTTCCCTGCATAGATTATCAATCCTGTGGACCTCTGCACTCACCAATATAATAAAACAGGATTTTTCAAAGCAGTGTTTATGTCAATACTACTGTATGGAAACACCGCATCAACACTAAGAAGGCGCATGTAGAAATAGCTTAGTAGGAACAACACAAGAATGATACGAGCTGTTTTGAAGACATTCTGGAAGAAATACTGCACAAAACAGCAGCTGTACGGTCACTTACCTCTAATCTCACAAACCATCCAACTAAAACGAACGAGACACTTGCTGAAGAAGCAAGAACGAACTTATAAACAACGTTAATCTATGGACCCAAACGCATGGACGCGCCAATGCTGGATCTTCCATTAGCTCAGTGTGAATATTGGATATTGCTTGATGGTGCTATTGATGATAGAATGAATGGGAAGAGAGAGAAGAAGACAGGAATTTATGTATTGTCAGCGTGACATTATTATTATTATTATTATTATTATTATTATTATTATTTTACTCACTGAGAGATTTTCACACCAGAGTTGGCTGACGGTCTTTCTTGGGTTTTCACTAACAGCTAGTCTTCTAAAGTGTCCAGGACTCTTTTCAGAATTTCGGCCGATTTTGATAATGCTGTAGTCTACAGGGTCTCCACTTATCCTCTGCTTTCTAAGTCTTCCAAACTCGTTATCAAGCCTTTAGAGATAGTTCCGCAAGCACCAATTACAACTGGTATCACCGTGGCCTTCATGTTCCGTAGTTTTCTTTAGTTCTCATTTTCTGAGTATGTGGTTGAGTGGCATCATCGCAATTGTAAAGAATAATGGTGATAGAGCATCTCTCTGGAATATACCTCTTGGCATTTTCACTTCAGCAAAGCTTTTGTCTGCAGTTAGCTATTCTACTCTCCAGGTTTTCATGTTTTTCTCAATAAATTTTATTACTTCATATGCTATTTTTTACATTTTGAAACAGTTTATTATCCAGCTTTGTGGGACCATATCTTATGCCTTTTTGCTGTAAACCAAGGCCATAGCTAGATTTTTCCGTCTCGTCTTGCTCTCATTAACGATGTGCTCATCAATGTAGAGTAGTTCTACTGTACCTCTGGATCTTTTGCAGCATCCTTTCCTCTCCTCATGGAACAATCCGTAGCTTATTAGCAAGAAATAAATCTATCACTTTATTTGTGTCTTTATTATTTTTCCCACATATTGATAGGCAGGTTTATGGTCTGTTGTTGTTTGGGGCAGTTATTTTGGATCAGCGTGGTCCTTCCTTTAGTTATCAATTCTGGTACTCGTGCTTCTAGTGGAAATACGTTCATTTCGAGTGCTAGTCTGTCATTTATGGTGGTGAATTTCTTGAACCAGAATCCATGGATTCCATCATGGCATAGCGTTTTCATATTTGATAATTTTTAGGGTCATTCTCTATAAATCTACGTGTTTATCCGCTTTCGGTCCTTTTCGAGTCCTCTTAACTATTTCTAAATGTTGCTAATCCATTCGTCTTTTTTGTTATATTCTCTTGGTTGCCATATTTTACTCTAGAATTGCTCAGTTTCTCTTGAATCTGGTTGTTGGTATGTTTTCGTGTCATCTCCCCCCAATTTGTGGGTAGAGTTTTCTTTCGTTGTTTCGGAATGTTCCATTTTGACTGTATTATTTACCCCTTGTTTACATCTTTTTAATCTTCCTTCTTTCTCGCGTACTTTTTTATTTATTTCCTTAAGTTGTATTGCTATTTTTCTTGTGTTGCTTTTTTTTTGTCCCGACATGTTTCAGCATTTACCCTTTGTTTTATCGTTTTCGTCCTTTTTTTTTTATAGTTTTTTATCTGAGTTTCCAGTCAAATTTCCCATCCAGGTTTTGATTTTTGTTTGTGCTTATTAAGGGAACCCCAATTTTCTCACAATCTGATTTTGATATTTTCTAGATTAGTTCATTTACTTTCGTTATGTTTTTGTTGGTATATATGTTAATACTTTATTTATTTTTTCCGTTTCCGTCTTGATTGTTCTCCATTCTATGTTACATAGTGATAGCAAGATAGTCTTTTGTTTATTTATGATTCTCTTAAAATTTTCTAAATTTATTTTTTGTTCTTCTGTTAGTGTTTGCTCTCTGTTTTTGCAGGTTGTAGTGCTTCGATTTTTCGAAGTTGGTAGTTCATTTCGGTTAGACTGTTCTTGTTTGTCATAACATTGTGCGTCTGACACAGTATAAGTGTCTTGTTCATTATTTGTTTTCTGACGTATTTATAGTATTTCAAAGTCAGAAAATCAATCTTTATTATTGTCCTTACTTGGTCCACGTGTCTTTGGCTTGTTGTCTGGAAACTTTCACATTCTTGCCAGATCTCTATCATTCTTTTTCTGTATTCTAATAGTGTAGGGTTGTTCCTGAAATAGCAGTGCAGTGCAGTGCAAGTTGTTTGTCTTCCCTAGTCCGTGTTTTGCGTTTATGTCTCAGGTTTGTGTGATTCCTTGGTTTGTCGTTCGTGTACTGGAAAAAAGTACAGCCAGAATCCGCAGGCTGACTATCAGGTTTCCCGTGTTGGCTATGAGGAGATCACCTGCCAATCATGACACACAGGCCTTTTTCCTGGATACCACCATATGTTATATTCAGATTTGACATTTTTATCATGGGTGGTATATTGTAACTATATTTGACCTATGGGTTGTTTAAAATCTGCCCAAGTGACAGATGTGACCTAGTTTTCTTAAACAAGAGAATCTATTAGCGAATCACATATAGAAAAACAAAACAAAAGTGATGGTTAGATTAACTTAACCAGAAGTCACCCCACTTGTAGATGAGTAGCAGTAATTTCCTGATTGAACTGTTTGATCATAGCCGTTGCCTGGAGGGGTTCATCCGACCATCATCTGGTGAGGTACGTCTTTGGCCTATCGAAGGGTTCATCAGCCATAGTTCACATCCATCCTGCTGCTTTCAATAGGTTCTGAGGTTTGGCTTGTGGGAGGGGCAAATTAACCTCATTTTGGATAAGTTTTAACTTAGTATAAGTTTGTGATTATTCTATGTTGAAACTACACAGGGCTATTTCAAGTCTTAGCTTGTCTCCTGGCATTTCAGGGTCGCAAGCAGAAACTACTTATTGCTGAGATTAATCCCATAGGAAAGTTTAGTACCTTCGTATTCCTATTTTATATCTGTTTCCGGACTCAATGTAATCTAACCTTATTTAAGGGCCGAGGCAATCTAGAAGATATTGGAATTTTATACTAACTTATCGATTCAAAGACACATTTGGCTGATTTACTGACAATTGTCCACCTTAATAAAAAGGCATTTAACTTGCTTTTAAAATGATTTACCTGAAAGAATCAGCTGTAAGTTTAGGGTCGTCTTTTCATATAAATAGCATATAATATTCAGCAAAGATTTTACATTCGAGGACAAAGTAACATCAAACACAGGCATTTAAAAACAGTTCAGTTATTCTCTTTTCAGAGTTTTTCACGTGTGAAGATTTCTTGCAGGGGTTTGAGTGATATCATTCCTCCTCAAGTTCCAGGAACCTTCACAGTATTCTGGACGATCGTACAAATGCTGTGTTTGGATGTTCTCCACTCGTCCTCCTATTTGCAAGTCTTCCAGTCCATTTACCAATTCTTCAGGGACTGGCCCGAATGCACCAATCACAATTATTGTCACTGCCACTCTCATGTTACACATCATTTCAGTTCTCCTGCAAGGTCTATGTGAAAACATACAGGTTTCTGCAAACATATTATTATTATTAAATTAAAATGATTACTTTAAAGCATGAAATTATATATCAATTAAATGTATTTGATAGAAATACTCGAAACCATACAACTGTGTGCATGTTGTTTGTAAATATTAGAAATACTTGTGATCTAACAAATTGCAAATATGCAACTCTACAGAAACGATTACACGAAAAATATAAAAATAAACGTCAAAAGTACGCGATTCCTTAACCTCTAAGCATAAAATAACACTTGACCAGTTGATATTGGCCCAGTCGGCTGGAATTGTAGAATACTATAAGTGCATCTCTGCAGTAGGTTAAGACTCCTCCTAACGAGTGTCCTGTATATGACATTAAACAATCAGACTGTGAGACTCCAGTTATACAGGTGCTTTAGAAAATGCAGAGTACCCCTTTATTGCCATCGCTCCCATGTCCACTTTGGCCTAAAATGATTGCACCTGATAGAGTCCAATCAATTGATCAAATATAACTAAGCTGTGTGATTGTGCTAAACTGATTTGTTTGAAATAGAACTATTTTTACATTTAACTGTGTGTAAATAAATGATTGATCTTTAATTAAACTGCTCATAATTCATAGCAATACTTGGAATCATTTAATCTTTTTGACTAAACTGAATAGCTTAAAATAAACTGTTCTTGACATATAAACTGTGTACTTAAGCTAAACTAAATTGGTGGAAATAGAACTGTTTATAAACATAAAAATGGATTTTACATTAGATGACCTAAAATGGTTGATACACCATAAATCCAAATCAAATCTGTTAATAAACCGTAAAAATTAATCAATAAAACTATCAATTATTCAAAAAGCTATAGCAAGATTCATTGAAATATGGATCTTTATTTTTTATTTTTTTAGCAATATGTTATAAGTAAATTTACACCAAGTAATAAACTTCCTTGTAAAGAAGGTAAAAGTTATCGAGTGCGACCTTATAAGCTGACAAATAAATTTTCAAACATTTGATTAAGACTTTGTAAAGACCTGGATTCCACAAGGCTCTCATATCAAAACAAGCGTATTTTTTTATCCATGTTATTTTCAGATGTTTTTGCATGCACAAAATTTTGAAAAAATAAAAGAAAATTTATGTTCACTTACGAGACTCTGAATTGGTTCTGCGAAATTCCAATGGATTATTTTATGGTTTTCTAGATAAAAAAATGTGAGTATTCTAAAAAGTATATTTCGCAAGAGGTATTTATAAATAGCACTTCACCCAAAATTGCTGCACATGTTTTATGATCTCTTTATATAGCTATCACCTCCGTAGTCTTAACAGCAAAAAAGTAATCTGTGAGGAGCTACGCCCTTTACTTTGGAGTGAGGTAAAACATGTAAATATGAGAACCAGAGGTGATTATTCGTGGCCTTAAAGCCGAATTAACCCTTTTTGACTAATTTGGTTTTATATCTCTTTATGATTGATCGTTCGATTGATTTTAACAACATATCAACACATATTGGGTTGTTTTATGCCTATAGGTTAGGAAAGTGTGTTTATTAGTATGTAGGTTTCTGTGTGTATAGTTCCAAGCAATAACAATTGCTAATAAAAAAATTAGTTATATATCATGATCAAACCTAACAAGTAAAATTAAACCAACTCAAGGTGAAGCTCGTAAATGGTGATGAAAGAACACTACTCTGGAAATTTTTAACTAGGAAACACCGCCCGCTTATTGATATGAATATTTGTATACACTCGCAGGTACTATGCAAATATGCCCACGTTGCGTGCATTTAAATATACATAAGCAGCAAAAGAACAGTAGCGGGTAGGTGTCATATAGATGTCGGTCCGTACGTATCACTAACGCTCCTGATAGTCTGTTACCACCACTACCGACTCTATACTTTGGAATAATGGTTAGAGAAGGAGGTACATCACACTCACAATATCTCCAGAGCTGAAGCATCAGTGTCAGATGCAGTTTTGTGACATACTCATGATACATCTGTTTGAGGTGGAGATAAAGTGAGTGAATTCAAATTCCCCGTCTGGACGGTATTAAATATTTTGCGAACATTCTTATTGTATCTGTATATGTAAGTGATGATTCAAGAAAATTGTGGGAATAATTAAAAAAAAAAAAAACATTTTTCAGGTTGGCAACACTGATCAATACAGATTAAAGTTGACCTTAAAGACATTCAGAAAACATTCTGTGCATGTCTGACCCTCAGAATTGACGTTCAGCTGATTAATTTTGCATAGCATAACGTTTACCATTGTGAGAAATGGAATCGTAGACATAAGTTCATATCCTGGATGGGGATGCTTGCGTTTCATTTCGCACTATTGCCCTTAGAAAAGGCATGAAACAAACTGCACTTTCTCACTCTAGCTGTGGTTAGATACTATGGCAGATTGTATTCTTTAATTTGGTTAGGCAACCTGTCAATGGGAAGGAAAACGCAAGATTCACCCTAGTTGTACTCCAATTAAGAACTGACTTTGTTGTCATAGAAGGAATCATAAAGGCGTTTATAAAAACATTCATACATGGGATGAGTCTGTTACTGATTCTTTTATTAAGATTCCTCGGTAAAATCTTAAGCTTCCATAGAGTCGATCAGACTTAAATTACGCTGACGCTATCCCTTGCAGAGGTGTAAGACTCCAAAAAAGAGCTTGTCCTTGGTATAACACGAAACTGCATCTGATATCAAGGCTCCCGTAATATTGGTATAAGATAATCGTGCATCTCGGTTTCAGCGTGTCTGCATGTATAGGTGGGGCGTATAAGTATATCCATATGGATGTGGATGACAGTTTATCTATATGGATAGGTATGGGAATAGAAGATTGTGTGTATGTATTCGCTAGGATGTGTGTATAGTTGTATGAAAAGGATAGCTGTTTTATTTGTTTCTTTGATTCTTTTTATCTTCATTCTAAATTTTCTTGATTAATTTTCAATTCAAACCGTTCCATTTTTGTGTTTGCTTGTTCTTTCTTTCTTTCTTTCTTTCTTTCTTTCTTTCTTTCTTAAGTGAGTTTTTCTCGAACTCGTTTCCTTTTTTTTAATGTATTTATTTCAGTTATTAATTCATTCTTTTGTTTGTTTTTTTTTATATTATCTTCTTCATTCATTCCTCTCTTTCTTGATTGTTTTCCAATATATCATTTAAATTTTCTTTCTTTCTTTCTTTCTTTCTTTCTTTCTTTCTTTCTTTTCCTCCAGATATTTTGTTTGAATTTTATTGCTTTAATTTCTTTCTTTCTTTCTTTCTTTCTTTCTTTCTTTCTTTCTTTCTTTCTTTTCAAATAAACCCACGCGCTCTAGTTTTTTTTCTTTCCTTTCTTTATCTTCCGCTTTCTTCCTCGTTAATTTTGTTTCAGCCAAACAGAGTTTGATAAAGAACAGGAAATACGATTTAACTGATCCACCTTTTGCACTGGTTCCGGTATTCGATAAAATTTACATTTCTGTAATCCGAGACGTCAGGGAAAACATTTCATCCATTTTGCAAAACTATTTTCTACTGGCGGGAAACCGCCTAGAATGTTTGGAGGCGAAAATGTCACGCCAATTGTCACGTGATTTGCATATCAAGCAAAATAAATGTGGCCATGATATTTCTGAAATCCGTGAAAAATGTGCGCTCTTCAGGAAACCTTCAGTTAATTGTTTTATTTTTCGTCATTATTTCATGTCAGAATTCTGCTGTGATCAAAACAAAAAAAAAGTGATAGAGGTCAAAGTAAAATTTCTGATTTTTTTCTTTTTCTTTTGGATATTTTGTTTATATTCAAAAATTGGGGACGTTGACTTGGTTTGAACATCACCCAGAATCTGTCAGGAAAGGTCACGAAGTAAGTATTCTTTGGCACCTTACCATTCACACAAAAATCATAGAAAAGTGAATTAACAAGACAATCATAAAATACAAACTTGACTCTACATAGACATAGCACTATGCAGATTAAAAATATCTGGTAAAGAATATGATAAAATAATTAGATTTAAGCATCTTGAAATTAAAAGTTTAAAGATAGGGCACATGAAAAACTACCGTTATATATAATTATGTACTAAAACGAAAGCTAAAACAATGAGAAGAAGAAGAAGAAGAAGAAGAAGAAGAAGAAGAAGAAGAAGAAGAAGAAGAAGAAGAAAACCCGTTAAAATTAGTGTAAAAATCCTAAACAGAGAAATAATAATAATAATGGATCACCTAATCTGCGCCCGACGATTGGAATTCATAAGAATCAATAAAAAAAAGATAACTTACAGAATTTTAGACATTGCTGTACCGGCTGACAACAGAGTAAAATCGAAAGAAAGCAATAGGTACCTGGACCTTGCTAAGGAATTGTCAAAACTGTGGAACATGTAACTGACGGTGCTTTTGCTTCTGTCACCAAAGACTGGTTAGAGGACAGGTTGGACTGGGAAATAAGGCGACGATTTGAGACCATTCAATCTACAGCATTATTGAGAATGACCAGAATACTGAGAAAAGTCCTAAAGACTTCAGGAGACTTGCTTTTCCCCCCAGACTCCAGTGAAAGATCATCAGCTATAACTGGTGTGAAAAATTCGCAAGAAATATGATAATAGAAAAAAGGAACAGGAAAACATGCAAATAAGAGGACAAGTGGAGACCATCAAGACTAGAACAGTAATATTGGTCAGAATGTTGAGAAGAGTCCAGGAAATTTGAAGGGCCTTGCTGTCACTCAAATGTAAGTTAAAATCCACCAGGTATAGGTGGCGAGAAAAACTCTCCACAAAGCAAAGATTAGAAATAATCTCGATTCGAAAATGTAATCAGTGTTTAGATTTTGAGTTTTTGGACAAGACTGTAAGCCCTCAGGAATGGCATGAATCCAACCCTTCTCCCACAAGCAATGGATAAATTGCAGGACAGACTGGGTTCTTTTGTCTTGATTTGGCAACCAAGCTAAGAGAAAAAAAAACTCCGAGTTCAAAGTAGCTTAACTCCGCTTATAAATTGGCTTTATATCATGATTGTGGCCAAGTAGAAGAGTTAGAATATGTACTTAACCTACCAGTAAAGTTATTAAGAAATAGAAACAGTGATCCTAATTCAAATCCTAGAGGAACACAGTTGCTTTTCTCTTCACGCTAAAGCACTTGAGGAAGGCATGAATCCATCCGTTCATCCCCAGCTATGAGTAAATAGCAGTGCCAACTAGGAGCTTTGGCCTTGGTTAAGCAGCCAGTCTAATAGAAGGAAAGCTGAATTCAAACCAGCTTTACTCCGTGCAAATTATTAAAATAAACATTAAAATTCCATTTCTTACGAAATTAATCGTTTCTGTAAATGTACGTTCTGTAAGTAGTAGTTGCAAAGTGATATCCAGACGTTCAAGATTCTATAAGAGGTATTTATCGTGTTTAAAAAGGAACCCGAGAACATTCGAGGATGGCTGATATATTCATTTGCACCTGGGCCTTGCAAATGTTTTTCACGTGGCAAATTTATTTGTCCTGGCCTGAGAAATTACCCGTCTAACTACTACCCTACGCCTTACATTATTTTACTCAGAAAAACTCCATATTCCAGCTTGTTTAATCTTAGTTTTGACCGACACAAAGACAGATTATGTGATTGCTCTCCTTCTTTATCAGTTTTGAGTTTTGTTGTCCGATCTATCTCGAATACAACCTCAATTAACCCTTCATTTATGCTGTCAAATAAAATTTGCGCTTATCTTTCTCTTGGTGATTCTAATTCTTCATATTTGATTGCTTTAGATACATCTATTAATAATCGACCTAATAGCCTCTTTATACTTTCTTTTCTTATTTACTCAGATGGTCACCGGTATCTTACGTTATGTGATGTTTATCCAATATGCTGTCCATATTCGCTTTCTGTTGTCTGTATTTTTCTTCTGCTTCCTCCTCCTCATCATCATCATCATTATCATCATCTTTTTCTTGGAGATTTTCAACTCAGGGTTGGCTGATGTTTTCCTCGGTAGAGTTTGTATGACAGCAAGTCTCTTCAAGTGTACAGGACTAATCTCTGTGTTCTGGCCGATCTTTACAATACTAGATGGTCTCTACTTGTCCTATTATTTCTAAATGTTCCAGTCCCTTCATCTATCCTTTGAGGATTGTTCTAAGTGCTCCAATTACGATTAGTATCACCGTCACCTTCATGCTTCATAGTTTGTTTTTTTTAGTTCTCAAGCAAGGTATGGGTATTTTTCTATCTTTCGCTTTCTTTTATTACCGTTTCGTCTTTTCCTTCCAACATATCCCATGGGTTTCCCTGTCTTAGCATTTTTGATTGTTGTCGTAGATTTTTTTATTTTTTATCTGTGTTTAGAGTCCAATTTCCCGTCCAGATTTTGAATTTCTGTTCGTATTTTTAAGGGAGCGCCGATTTCACGCAATTGTGAGTGGATCACCTTCCCCACCCAGTCGTATCTAGTCTTACACTCTTTTTTTTCTCTAATTTGCTTCATTCACTAATTATGTGATTAATAATCTTGTACCAATCATCACACATCTTATATTTGCTATTTTGTCAGGTCTTATCTATTTTTGCTTTAATATAGTAAGAAGAGTTGGCCACCTTTATTCAAGGGAGATCCGAGGGCTCCCTTCTCAGTAGCTACTATTTCCCTTGGATTGGTCCACTTTACTCTTGATACGTCCCTTATAATGCTGAGTGTTCAGCAAAGCGGTATCAAGTACCATTTTGGGAGTCTTTGCTATGACCCAACCTGGGACTGAACCCCGGTCTCTCGGACTATTGGCGAACACTCTATCCACTTGGCCAATAAGCCGGTTACTTGCTTTGAATTCAATTGGTCCATATGGCGTTGTCTGACCTGCTATTAGAAGAAATTCAGTTTCTTTCTGAAAGTTTCTCTTTCTAAGCCATGATCAAGTCTCTTGGTGAGAGACTTCGTTAATTTGTCGCTTGAAATATCCATTCAGTTATTTTTCTTTTTATTTCTGTTTCCTAGTTATTCTAGTTCACTGGGCTGTGGATGGGGCTGCGGAGGGATCTCCTCTTCCTTCTTCCACCCCGAGTGTCTCCACGGCGTTCGATGTCAAGAGAAGACGACTGAACTCGATCATTTAGTAGAAGTCTAAGTCGTAGATTTCCGTAGGTGAACTTGAGGGAGGGTCATTACCGTTCCAATTTAGTTGAGGTCGTCGTCCTTATCGGACCAAACACACAAGAGCAGTGCTTCGTAAATCCGGTTGAGGTTGTTTTCTGTTTTGTACAATCCTTTAATAGAGAAGGTCTTGGATAAAGAAATATTATGAAGATATGCTTAAATTCTTGGGTTAAGTAATCCTTAACAGCCATATTACTTACATTTTTCACAATGATAATATACTTCTGAATAGATGTACAGTTCCCCATAGTGCAATTTTTAAAAATCTCTTGTAATATGAGCAACTAAGGACTTTACCAGTAGTTTAAAGAGAAATAGACTTGCTGTCACTATGACCTAAGTGAAGACCACCAGCTACGACTGATTTCGGAAAAATGGTAAGATTAAAAGAAAAAACGAAAGAAAAATTATTTACAAAAATCTGTGTGCGTGTGTGTGTGTATGTGTGTGTGTGTGTGATGAGTTGTTTGAGAACGCCCAGCTTGATAAAAGGAGAATTAGACGGGTGAATGAAGAGTTGAATAAAGATTTCAAATTAAGATTAAACTATTTTCATGGTGGGAAAGTAACTTGATGTATTCAGCAAATTTGCTGACAAATTTAATATTAGAGTTTATATTTACGTAAGTGTGTGTGTGTGTGTGTGCGTGCGTTGACTTGTTGGCTGTTGCAAGTGAAGTGCGTTAAAATTCCCACGTATGATGGTTGTGATGCTGGTGTTTTTAGTGCAATAATGTTTTCAAGTATAAGAAAGTATGCATCTGCTTGTATACCAGTGTGCTTTGCATATTACTGTTTTTCCTATACAATACCTTGGTCCATTATTAATAACCTTTCATCGTGGGAATTATTCGACGAATAACACCTAAACGCGGGAGCCTACAAAAATATCCGATCTTGCAATCAGTATCACTGAAATATCAGACAATCCTCTCCTACCCTTAATGCAAGTGGTAAATATTCCCTCAAAGTCGGAATATCAAGGACAAAGATCGTCACATAAGGTTAAATCTTATTTTACCGCGTTGTACTTAGACAGGAACACAGGTGAGGGAGATGAGCAGATACTGCACTTTGATCATAATTCAAAGAACGGGGAGTTTCGTTGTCTTTTAGATGCTCAAGTTGATTTGTTATTTGTCTAAGATATATATATATATATATATATATATATATATATATATATATATATATAATGGGTGGCAGTTTCTGATATATTTAAAACTGTTGAAAATTATTTCTTTAATATAAAGATGAGGAAAAGAATGCATATATTTTCAATAAATAGGCAAGGCACTAACAGAAAATTACTTTCTTTTTTCAATAGCTATCTATGAATCAATCAATCTATCTATCTATACAGTCTCCATTATATATCATGAATACACAAACAGACACATATGTATGTTTGTCTGCATATGTGTGTAAGTGTGTGTGGGGGGTGCGTCTCTGTGTGTGTGGGTCTCTCTGTGTGTGTGTGCGTCTCTGTGTGTGTGCGTGTGTTTGTGTGTTTGTGTAATATTTTTCTTTTCTTTCCTTTCCCGTATACTTGATCTTTTTATGTATTTTTGAGAGCACTCGATCTCGAGTAGAATTTTTATTACATTGTGCTGTATAATATGTTATATTCATCCATCTGGTTTATGACAGTTACTTACTGTACCCTTTATATCTACAGGCAAAAATAGACGCTGCCCAGCGAAGCTCAACAATTCAAGTTTTAATGTAGTAAAATATATTAATTTATAAAATCAAACAAAACTGAATAAGAAAGCACGATTTTTATCTAAAATTTTCTTTATAAAATCATACATGATATGTTTGAGAATAAAACAATTATATTTGATAACAATAACACCAAGTAATTATTTATCAAAATTGTTTTTTGTTAAAACCAATATATTAATCATCAACACCGTGTACTATGTAAGATGCTTTAGGTTCTTTATCTGATTTCCATCAGACATTTTTGAAAGCCTTTAGAGGCCACTTTATGTGCACCAGTTACAACTGGTATCACCGTAACATCATGTTCCTCAGTTGTTGTTATTTTTAGTTCTCTGGCAAGGTCCAAGTATTTTTCTATTTTTTCGTTTTACTTTATTTTCATTTAGTAGTCCGCCAAAATCGATAAGATGCCAAATCCATTTTTCTTTTTAACACAAGTTCAGGGGTTTACGTCAAGTTTAATTGATTCGTCTGTATCTCGAAAGAGAGAATTTCATGCGTCTTCTTCATCCGATTATAATTATTATTAACAACTCCTTTTCGAGTTTTTCACACCAGCGCTAGCAGATGGTTTCTCACTGTAGTTTGAGTGACAACAAGTCTCCAGGACTCTTCTCAGTATTCTAGCCGATATCAACAATGCTGTATTTTGGACAGTCTCCACCAGTCCTGTTAATTTCCTAGCGAAATCGAGGTATTTATCCCTCTTTTAGCATTCTTTCAATTTCACCGCAAAATTCACAATTCAGCAAGTTCTCTTTTTTTATTGTTGGTTATTATAAGGTCTGGTCGTCTGGCCAAGATTACATGATCTGTTTGTATGTCAAAATCCCGGATGAGTTTGTGTCTCATTTTCCCGGATAGATTCTGGGCTGTGCATATACCATTTGTTCGTATGGTCAAACTTCCACTTCTTATACAATTCCCTGTGAATTACCTTGCCCACACAGTCTGGGCTCGTCTTCTATTCTTTCTATGCTAATTTGCTGCATTCGCTTATTATATGATTGATCGTTTCGTCTCTTTCATCACATAACCTACATCTACTGCTTTGCTGCGTCTTATCTATTCTCGGTTTTATATGGTTAGTCCTTATGGCGTTGTTTTATGCTGCTATTAGAAGAAATTCAGTTTCTCTCTTAAGGTTTCCTTTTTTTAGTAAATTCCACGCTTTCTCGTGTGAGATGTCGTTTGTTAGTCTCTTAATACGTCCACAGAATAGTTTTCCCGTATTTGTTTTCTTGTTATTGTCATTCCGCTCGTTCTAGTGTCGTTAGTATTGTTTCTGGTGGCTGCATTCAGTCTTCCTCCGTACTTTTGTATGTAGTTTATCGTTGTATCGATAAGTCAAAGCTGTTTTCAATGCTGGCAACTTCTCTTCCTCCCTTTCATCTGGACACACATAGTCTGTCAACGCCATCTCTTGGATGCAATGCCTTGTGCATGGTCGTTAGTTGTCTAGTTCTCTTGTCCATTTGTTTAAGTTTTTTCTCTGATTCACTCCAATAATGGTTACAAGTATCTTACAAGGGACCCAAGCCAGGTATTTATTACTTTGACAAGGTTCCTGCTTTAGAGTTTTGTCTCGAATAATTGTCTGGCTCTTCTGAGATACATTTTTTTATTCATTTTTTTCTTTCCTTTCCACTTGTTGGATGGTGACAGCTTCCAATATCCCCAAAAATTTGTAGGTTTCCTTTTCTTCGAGCATTCTGATCATTACTTGATTCTACAGTTTGACTCCTTCCGTCATGTGTCGTTTGCCACTTTTCATTATTGGCATGGCGTATTTTTCAATGCAAAATTCCATTCCAATATTTTGATTGTATATTCTCACAGTTTCTATTAGGGTTTTTCATTTTTGGCAAAAAGTTTGATGTCATCAATGAAAATCAAGCAGTTGATCTTTTCCTGCGATTTACAAAGTTTATATCCGGCAGCGCATTTCCTGATGTAGTTGAGTGACATCATGACTATCATAAATACTAATGGTGATAGTGCATCCCCTTATAATATACCTCTATCGAACTTTTCTTCTGTTAATCTTTGTCCACCTGCTGTCAATTCCCCTCTACAGGTTTACATGATCTTCTCCATAAACTGTATGATTTGGTCGTGTATTTTATACATTTTGAGACAGTGTAGTATCCAGCTTTGACAGACTATATTCTAAGTTTTTTTGTTGTCGATAAAGCCCATAGCTAGATTTTTCCGTCTCATTTTACTATCGTTGAGTATGTGTTGATTTATATGTAGTAGTTTTTTTTTAGCCTCCGGTTCTCTTAGGGCATTCTTTCTGTTCGTCGGGGAAGATTCCCCGACTTACCAATGAGTAGTAGATTTTCCCCCTAATTTTTCCTTTGGTCATCCATTCGGGTATCTCAGTTTTCTCAATGCATTTATTCATTTCAGTAGCAATTCTGCCGTGTATGGAGGTGATTTTTTAAAACCAAAATCCGTGTATGCCATCAAGGCCGGAGTTTTTCTACTTTGCTACCTTTTAAAGTGTTGCCTTATATCCGTCGGGGGTTATATTCACCAGTAGGTTTTCTTCAAACATTCACAACTCTGTTTCCATGTTGTTTATCTATTCGGCTTATTCATCATGATATTTCTGTTCCCATATTTTGCACCAAAATCTTAGTGCCTCTCTTGCATCCGCTTGTTGATATGGCTTCGCTCATTCTCCCCATACAGTTTATGGAGAAGACCATGTTGGTAGTTTTTTTTTTTCGTTGTTTTGGAACGTCCTGTTTTTCTTTATTGTTTGGCTTGTCTCGGTATCTTTTACTCTTCATTCTTTGGCTTGTATTTTTTTGGTTGGTCTGTTCAGCCCTTTTTATCTAGTTCTAGTTGAATATTATTATTATTATTATTATTATTATTATTATTATTATTATTTCACTCCCTTGAATTTTTAATACCAGATTTAACAGATAATCTTTCACTATAGTCTGCGTGAGAGCAAGTCTCCTTATGTCTCCAGGACATTGCATTGCCGATATCAACAATTCCATGATCTCTATGTTTTCAATTTTCGCTTTTATTTCTGAATGTGACAATTTTTTCCAGTCCTTCTTGATGGTTTCAATCGCGTCAAAATATTCTTTATCGTTTTTGTTGACATCTTGTACTAAATGGTCGCATTGTTTTATGTTTTGTTGGAAGTTTTCATGACACATAATTACTCAAGTTTACTCATATATCCAGCACCTTCCTGAGTATCGTTAGAGACCTCAGCAATTTCCTGATCGATTGGTTTCAACATTTCCTCAGAATAATAATTCATTCAATCTTACCTCGAGGGCATTTGGCCCCGTTTCAAATACGCCAACTATTATAGGCACAACTGAAAATTTCACCTTTAAGTTCATCGTGTCAACAGTGTCTACCATTATTAGATTTCGCCCTTGATTTTCAATTTTCTTTTCGATTTTCTGCAACTCAAGGTCTGATATTCAATTTCTCTTCTCAAAGTGGCTGACACAATGATTCTTCTAAGACCTTTTCTTTCGATATATCAAAATTTCTTTTCCTAAAGTCTTTGAGAGAAGGCTTACTCTTCAAGAAGCTGTAAACAGCTAATTTATTGTCCTCTTTCTCGTCTATCTAATGTTGCACTCTGCATTGATTTTACTTTAAAAGTCTTTAAACTGTTTAAAAGAATTTTTAACTCTTTTGTCTATATCTAAGGAATTTTTAAATTATATGTAGCGAAATTTGATATAATAATATTTTCTAGGTACTTGGGTGTAAAAGAAAGAAAGAAAGGAAGAAACAACCAAAAAAAACAAAGACAATGAAATAAGTGGAAATAGAAAAATCCAGAAAGAAAGAATGAAAGAAAGAAAGAAATGGAAGAAGAAAATCCATTTGGTTGTAGAAAGAAAGAAAGAAAGAAAGAAAGAAAGAAAGAAAGAAAGGATAGAGTTTATGAAGAAGAATGCAATGTGAGCTGAAAGGGAACTGAAATTTAAAGAAAAAGTACATGGTCACCGTGGTCACACCATGAAAGGATAATAATATTATTATGCATGTGGAAAAGATGAGAGAGAGAGAGAGAGAGAGAGAGAGAGAGAGAGAGTGAGAGAGAGATGTGAAATCATGTTGTTTGCTTCCTTATAACTTGTTAAAAATCAAGAATATATTTTATTTTTTATGAGTTGGATTTTCAAGAATGAAACTAAACCCTTAGCATTTCTCATTATTTTGTTGTGAAATTAGGACCCTACACTTACAATAATGGTTACTGAGTTAGGGACACAGATCATTATCATAGAGTACCATTCTTTCATGGTGCCTGTTGTTTCGAGTCAATTTTTCTTCGTCGATTGAAGAAGACCTAGATGGTGTTTTGGTCCCTAGTATGTTTATAGTTGAACCCCTGTTATCCAACTGAGTTTTTGCCAGAATTTTTGGAGAATGGGATGATCCAATTCACACTATACGGGTATGTACCATAGTAGTTTTATTGTCCGTTTCGTTTGGAGATATTCCTCATAATTCTGACCTTGTATCAAACTTAGCAAATCTTTGTAAATAGAGGCTATTAACCATTCAGGAGTGTTACTCTTTCAGTTCCAACTTTTGCAAAATTAGAAGCTATAAAATGTCTAAGTGGGTAGAACACAGCTCCCTCGTGCTAGCTCCATGCATCTTTTGATCTATGATCCGGCTTGTCTTACGTTGTACTCTCTCAGAGTTGCTGGTTTAGCCAAAGTCCTCGAGTCTAAAAAATGGTTTCACAAAGAAAAAACAAAGAAAAAAGAACAAACAAGTTTCTGAAAAATACGATGCTCACGGACGGGTTCAATGTGACACTCTGAGACTCTTCACTAACTTTGATCCCAACCCATTTCTCTAATGCACCTTGAGCTTTAACTGGTTATAACAACTACATATAGTCACTGGTAACACTCTGGTCTAACAACTTTTCCTCAAAATCTAATTTGAGCATAAGGAGCAGCAACCTCTTCCCACTTCCGGACACAAACAATCTATAAAGTCGTGTATGAAAATATTGGCGGACTATAAGTCTCCAAGATACCCTGAAATGTATGATAATAGATTTTTTTACTTTCCCAAGTTGCGGCTTTGGCAGTTTTCGTCTAATTTTTAGGGCCCCTCCACTTTAGATATATTCAATTCTCCATATTCATCAGTTACTCTTCCATCGTCGTCACACTTTTATCTATACACACAACTACACTCACTCAACGAATGTTCATAAGCATGTGCATAGATATTTCCAGCCTTACATGGATATATAAATACATACCTTGGCCTACGTTCTCACTAACACCCAAACAGATATGCCAACTTATATATATAAAAATATATACTTACGCATATATATATATATATATATATATATATACCTAGGCATGGATATGCCCACTCACACGTGGTCATATATATACACCCACTCATATACCTTCCACCATGGAAATATATACATATACACTAATCCATAAAGGCACATATATGCACACGCATCTACAAATGGTATCAATACTATCGCTAGGGTAGAATGAGAGAAATATAGACAAACAGAAACAGAGTAATTAAGAATACACAATGGAAGCAAACGCTTTGTAGTAGTATTAGTAGCAGGAGAAGGAGAAAAATGTGAAATAGAAGAATGTAGAAGAAGAAGTTAAGTTGAAGAAAGCTTAGTTTATATGTAGTTCTGGCAACTTAAAAGTTATCAGCGATATAATGATTGGAAAACATAATCTAGTGGTTTAAAATGGAGTATTTTGATTGGAGCTCATTGCTATGAGTTCGTAAAGTAGTAGCAAAAATGGTTACGTTTTGTCTTCTTTTCTCAGAAAATGGAGAATCATATATTGCGAAATTTATCTATCTCTGTGATCTTCCAATTGATTGCTTTGTTAATGTATTTGGTCCCACGTTGTGTTTATCCAGATCTGCAGAACTGGGACTGACGCAGTTTGGTCAAAGCTTCACATGAAGAGTCAAGTGATTACTGAAAATTAGTTGATGAAGACTTTGGCAACCCCAAGAAAATGATAGCAGTTCGTTTACAATAACTATACGAGCATTTATTATAATTTGCTAATGAAACTATATACAATAGTCAAACAAAAAATGTTCATATTAATTAGGACTGAAAAAAAGACACGGTAAAGAATTTCGCTAGGTTTTGCATGGAGTTTTTCGACAGTAAATGTAGTCTTGGTAGTTTTCGAAGAGGTTGGGAACTTCGTTTTCATTGATGTTTTCTTTTAGCAGCAAGGTTTTCTCCTAGCAGCAATGTCTTATTCTAGCGGCAAAGTCTTTTTATGACGGTAGTTTCGGAATGTGGTCTCCTTTTTGATCTCTGGTTTTGGATTAGAACAGTCTCGGAGCCCATAATTATGAATGAAGGTTGGAGACTTAGACACCTATGATTATTCAGGCAATTAAGAATCAATTCGTACCGCATTCTCAAAAGCCAGTCAATGAGGACTTAGCAATAATTCATGGAGTTCGAAGTGATGAATAAAAAAAATCTTCTCGGGTGCTTTTTTTTATTAGATATTGAGTTTTCGAATTATATACATTGACGAGGAAGAGGCAAAAACTCCATGAACACGCGTTTGATTGGTCCTGGAATTTGACATTTCAGTTTCACATGCTCATCGATTTGATATGTTATGGAGAAGTCATGCAGTGCTCAATATGCCTTTCACCCAAAGTTACACCTGTGCGTTTTAGCATTTGTCATAAAGTGCTCACTTTAATGGCTCCGGTGATCTTGGCAAAAATCATAAACCCTGTCAGAAGAATAAACTTATTCAAAGTCTTGGTCTTAACATGTTTTTCATTTTAACAAAAAATACTTCTGATTTATAGAATTTTTTTTCTTTTCGTGGATTGTTGATATCTATCAGAGGTTAACTCAGTGAGACAAGTTATAACCCTTACGTTAGTTGAGAGCTACGATTTCATTAGAGAATTTTAAGTCATGTTACTGCACATCCCCAAAGTTAGAAATTGCATTTTAACATCGAATTAGTTAAGCCCAAGCAGCTGACATTTTCAGACCAGCAAAACTTGAGGTTTTAATTTCCACCAATAGTCCAATTACGCTTGTAATCGTACATCGAATTATATCAAAGACGTCTAAATAGATAAGTTTTGTGAATACGCAGGAAAAGAAGACTTTATTGTTTTTAATCCCAGCGGAGACCAGTGGCCTGGAAGAAGATGGAAAGAGAAAAGAAAAAGATGGCTATAAAACATCTGCGATCTCTAATATTACATTTATCTATCTGTCCTGAGGATTTTACAAATCTACCAGTACACAGATTGATGGTTAGGAGAATATAGTTTTCTGCAGAAAAATCTAACATAATTTTCAAGACATACAAAACGTTAAACTTCAGAAATTTGCCACTATAGCATTATTCTATGCTCTAAATTTATGTAAACTCGCGCTATTGTAAAATAAGCATTGTGATTATAATTTAACTTCCTGCCTGTGTAAAATGTGTATGTGAATGCAAAAACATGTCTCTACGAAGTTAAACGGTCTCCTATCTATTAGTTTATACGTGCAAGTGCTAAGTATCTATGTATGACATATAATCATAATTCATTAGATGCCAGTTTGCATAAAACATCTGAACCAATAGTAAATCAATTAATAACAGGTAAGGCACATAACATTTTTCTTCGATCCCTGAGCATTCTAGCTTCATAAAATATTCCTTAGATAAACTGGATTGAATTGTCTAAATTAATATCCTTCTTTCAAGAAATGCAAAGGAAAATATTATGGAGGGAAAGAGAGAGAGAGAGAGAGAGAGAGAGAGAGAGAGAGAGAGAGAGAGAGAGAGAGAGAGAGATAATTAATATTTAGTTGTCCCTCGTAGAGTATTTATGACAGACTTAATTCTTTATGGCTTCGATTTCACTAATTTTAAATCAATATCCTTTATCAAAGTGGCAACAATTTTCCTGAAGGGAAGTTAATAGATCTTTCTTCGTAGATAGAGCCTTCCCATGAAGCACTTTAAAAAATTCACACTCAGTATTCAATTTGATTTGGATTTGGACTGATTACTGGCCATGTCATTGATTTTATATGCCCTTCCTGAAGAAAATATTTAATACCATTTGTTCTGAAAAATGATTTCGTCGCCACCAAACTAATTTCCTAACAATGAAATTAAAAATTATTCAGGATTTCAACGAACACATATGCATTGATTCTATTAGGTCTTCTTGCCAGGGAGAGTATAACTGAGATAATGTTTACATTTTTAGCAAAATCCACTCTTTCTTCCTTGCTTTTCTTTTGTATGAATAAAACATTTATTTCTGAATTGGCTCAATTGTATATATTAATAACAACATTATTTGATTATTTATCCTTGTTTCATTGTGTATTGAATCATTTTATTTATTAAGAAAAGCCCACTCCTCGTTCACATAATGTGTAGACATATAGCACTGTCTTCTTGTTAAAAGCATTGTTTCTCCTTGGTTCTCTTCTAAGGAATCTTAACACCAATTTTGTTTTAAATAGAAGTTAAAGGAGCTGAGACATCTGGTCAAGACCTTTGACCTGATGAGTCCAAATCTCTTAGGATTCATTTTATTAGACCACAGTCATTAGGTTACGATTGTTCTCGTTCTATAGACCATCAAGAGAATACAACGCAGAAGTGCAATTATTTGCGCGTTGAATATTCAGAAGAATGGCATCCGACGCATTATAAAGTCCAGCGACAAAATTTATAAACTTAGTTAATGAAATAATTGAAAGGTTTACATAGTCTGCCTGTTGCAAAGTCAGACAGTATAAATGTATGTTTACATATGAGGATTCTTAACAAGAATATGTGGGGCCTCATCGAGTTGCAGAAAAAAAGTTGCTCGGTCTGTGCTGTGACAAAAGTACATGGTGGCATGTATTTATAAAGATTGTGGATCGGTTTAAAGGAAGAAGGAAAACGTAGAACTTGGCAAACACAGGGACAAACAAGCATGAAATCAGAAATCAGAGAACGTCAAAAGATTAAATTAAGATCAGGTGTTTTGGAAAAAGTTACACAATCAAGAGCAGACTAGACTGCATGGTCGAAGTAACGAATATTCCAAAACTAATTACAAACTCACTTTAAAAATTCAATTTCTCTAAAGCGCAGTATATTATATCATTATATCAAGTAATATTTACATTATATATATATATATATATATAAAGAGAGGGCGAGAGAGTCGTTATGTAGTGGTTATTTTCATAGGAAATGGATACGGTGAGCCAAGTTCGAATCCTGCTCGAGGTTGTTTGCATTTCAACTGGCGCTGATACCCTTTGGAAATGCTTATATCGAGCTATTCTTCCTTCATCTATCGGGGAATAGTAGGATAAACTCAGCTCTTTTACATTTGTAGAGCAACCATTATAGGAGAAAGAAAACCAGTAATAACCTTACGTATTGACCGTGTGTCACACTCTGCTTGAGCGGAGAGCTTGCTAAATACATAC
Source organism: Sepioteuthis lessoniana (assembly GCA_963585895.1). Classification (NCBI taxonomy): domain Eukaryota; kingdom Metazoa; phylum Mollusca; class Cephalopoda; order Myopsida; family Loliginidae; genus Sepioteuthis; species Sepioteuthis lessoniana. The sequence continues at coordinate 37,231,593 of OY757938.1, forward strand.
GCGAGCGCGCACACACACACACACACACACACATATATATATATATATATATAAGTAAAGTTGGCGACGAGGGTGACCCGAAGGCTCCCTTTTCGATAGCTACTACACCAAGGTGTAGGGGGTGTGCTACTCCTTCCCAGGATTGCTCTACTTTACCTTTGATCCGTACCTTATAATGCTGAGTGTTAAGCAAGGAGGCATCAAGTACCATTTTTTGAGTCTTTGGTATGACTCGACCTGGGATTGAACCCAGGTCTCCCGGGCCATTGGCGAACACTCTAACTGCTAGGCCAATGTCCGGTACTTTATATATATATATATATATATATATATATATATAAAGTAAGTAAAGTAGGCGACCATAGTCAAGGGTGACCTGAAGGCTCCCTTTTCGATAGCTTACTACACCAAGGCGTAGGGGAGGGCGCTACTACTTTCCCTGGATTGCTCCACTTTACCCTTGATCCGTACCTTATAATGCTGAGTGTTAAGCCAGGAGGCATCAAGTACCATTTTTTGAGTCTTTGGTATGACTCGACCTGGGATTGAACCCAGGTCTCCCGGGCCATTGAAGTAGATTAATTAACATCATAGAATATTAAAATCATACTCTGTTAGCCAGAAAATATCTTCTGATCAAATGTTGCTCCTTGTTTATAGTCACGGTTAACACTCTGCCTGGCCATTATGATATTATAGCGTGATATAGATAATGACCGGACTAAATTTATTGTCAATAAAAGTGATATCGATTGCTGCTTTTCGAGTAATCTCGGTTGGGCTTCTATGTGTATCATCTTAGGGGATCGGCATGATCACACGTCTGTTTAATTGGTCGTTATCATCATGACGAGATCAGTTTTGACATTGCCAAAACATTAACCCACAAACGCAATGATCCGTTCCTCTATTTCCGTAAAAGATAACGAATCGATTGCGTCAGCCCTGTCACAACGTTTAAAAATAGTTTGAAGTACATACTTATCCAGTCGTGCTTGATTGTTTAACAAGACACATTCTAAAGCCATAATAACTGACGTCAATCCTCTCTGGGTTCATGGTATATGACCACCTTGCACCACACTCGATTAATCCATAATAATAAGTATAATTGAGAATAAAACGGAAGTGTCAATGATTCAATGGTTATCGTTGTTGGAAATAGACACGACGAATCTAGTTCAAATCCTGGACGAGGTTTTATACATTTCACAGAGTACCAACACCCTTGGGAAACGTTGGTATCTGAATATGTCCCTACTCTTATGGGGATATATTATCTAAATTAATGATATTTTTTCAATTAATTCAGAAGAAAATATTATGCAATAAGTCAATATTGATGAAAGAAATTATAGAATTCATACATAGATGAAGTCAATCGTCTGAATATTCCAAGGTATATATATATATATATATATATATATATATATATATTCATCATACAACTTGTGAAAGCACGTGCGATACCATGTCCTCATCAGCCGCCAACCAGAGGTGTTTTCGGTAGGGGAAGTCGGTACTGCCACTGCTGGCGCTACCAAGCAGCTTCTGCCACCGGACAGGGTATTAAGAGAATTATATATATATCATCATCATCATATCGTGCTGGCAGCACGGATATCCCTGACCCTCTCTCGCCACTCCTCCCTATCGTTCATCGCCCTAGGTAGGTCTTCAGGACAACATCCTGTATCCTCACACAGCTGCTGAATGTACGTTCGTGCTGGTCGTCCTGCTTTTGCGCGGCCGTGTGTGGGGATCCATAAGAGTACATCTCTTATGAGTTCATCTCTGCTTCTCCAGCAATGTCCAGCATGTCTGGTTCGCCTAACTTGAATACGCCAGATTACTTAAGAGTAGAGACTACATTGGACGTTAATCTTCATTTTTAGAGTGCAGTTTGTGATTTAAAAAAAAACACGTTTACTTTCGGTGGTTGACATTATTACGCGTTTACAGTAACCGTTTCTAATATATATATATATAAATATATATATATATATATCACTTGGAATATTCGAACGATATATATATATATATATATATATAGTAGGGGTTGTTCAGTGTACTTATTTTTGGACTTCCACATATACACATGTTTAGGATAGAAAGATGGACGAAGGGATGCATCCTCTATTTCCCTAAAAAGGGCGACCTCGGATTAGCCAAGAACTACCGAGGTATAACATTTACATCCATAGCAGCCAAAATCTATAATGCCCTACTACGAAACCGCATATAACCCAAAATAGACAACATCCTTAGGAAAAACCAAAATGACTTCGGAGAAATAGATCCACAACCTCACTAATATTGACCATCCGAAGAATCCTTGAAGGCGTTCGGGCAAAAAAACTACAGGTGACATTACTATTTGTCGACTTCAATTTGTTTGCCTTCGATTCCATACACAGAGGGAAGATGGAACAAATCCTACTAGCATACGGCCTACCAAAAGAAACCGTAGCAGCAATAACGATTCTCTACAGAATCACCAAAGCGAAAGTACGTTCACCATATGGAGACACAGAATACTTCGACATTGTTGCAGGAGTACTACAAAGAGACAAGCTAGCCCCCATACCTCTTTATCATCTGTCTAGACTACGTGCTTAGAACTTCGATCGACAAAATCAGAGAAAATGGCTTCGAGCTGACGAAGAAAAGAAGCAGAAGGCACCCCACAAAAACAATTACCGACGCCGACTACGCCGATGACATAGCGTTATTGGCGAATACGCCTAACCAAGCCGAGACACTACTGCATAGTCTGGAACGAGCCGCCGCCGGCATTGGCCTCCATGTCAATGCACACAAAACTGAATATATGTGTTACAACCAAACAGGTGACATTACCACACTAGACGGAGCCTCTCTGAAACTAGTAGACAAATTCACCTACCTAGGAAGTAGCGTCTCATCAACCGAAAAAGACATCGACACACGACTAACGAAAGCATGGACAGCTATCGATAGGCTCTGGATCATACGGAAATCAGACCTGACCAATAAAATGAAACGCAATTTCTTCCAGGCAGTGGTTGTATCGATACTACTATATGGATGCACTACTTTGACGCTAACTAAACGGCTGAAGAAGAAACTCGACGGCAATTACACAAGAATGTTGAGAGCAATATTGAACAAGTCCTGACGTCAACACCCCACAAGACACCAACTATACGGCCACTCGCCTCCCGTCGCGAAAACTATACAAGTTAGACGAACCAGACACGCAGGAAACTGCTGGAGAAGCAAGGACGAACTCATCCGTGATGTACTCCTATGGACCCCCGCATATGGCCAAGCAAAAGCAGGACGACCAGCTTGAACATAGATACGGCAGCTATGTGAGGATACGGGATGTAACCCTGAAGACCTGCCAAAAGCGATGAATGGTTGGGAGAAGTAGCGAGAGAGGGTCAGGGATATCAGTGCTGGCGGCACGACTTGATGATGATGATGATTTGTGGAGAAACATTGATTTAGAATATGCTAAGTTTCATCCAGAAAATATACTTGTCTTCAGATTCTGTTATTCCCCTTTTTGCAATTAATAGTCCAGTCTCCTTTGAGCTAAAACAACCAAAAAGCAGCACTGAGCTGCCTCCATATTTTAATGTTAACCTTGAGTTCTTTTGGTGGAAAGCTTCACTTTTCTTTCACGAAATCTTCAATACGTCATTTTGTCCAAAAAGCTCAGTTTTTGTTTCATTAATCCTTAATACTTGTTCCAAAAAGTAATTTTCTATTTCCAAGAAAGTTTTGATAAAATTAAACCGAGCAGTAATGTGACATGGTTTATGAAGAGGGGTTCGTTTTGGTCGTTTTCCATATAATCATTTCTATTTAAACAACGTTTTATTGTGTAAGTACTTAAATTATACTCATTATTTCAAACTTTTGGTGATATCTTTTAAAACAAATATTGACTTTATATTAACCTAGTAAAACAGTTTTCGTGTTATTTTCCAGTGACAATTTTGGTTTTCTTCCACGTCCAGGTGAATTGGTGGTCGTGTCAAACTGTTTAAACTTCTTTATAAAGAACTGTACCGTAGATCTACGGAGAGATAAACGGTTTGAAATAGTGCTGTAACTATTTCCCAACGTGTGGAAGTAAATAAATATCTTTCTTAAGTCAACGCTACGTTCCTCTGTCTTCTCCAGCGTGTTGTTAACATAAAAAAATTAATGGTGACAATCTATACGCCACATTATGTTATTTTCTGGAATTATAATAAATATTCTACTGAATAAATCGTCTGGAAAGTTTCACCGATAAAATAATTGTGTAAATTACTTAAACTTACACAAATCAATCAATTTAAAACGATATATTTTACTAGATGAATAATTTTATCTTTTCCTATTTTGCATAATTCGTATTTATCTGAAATTTGAGTTTTATATTCTTTTCTCTGTGTTTATTAAGATGTAAAAACATGGCATAATATGGGTCGTAAATTGTGGGGAATTTATAAAAATAATCAAAATTATAGGGTGTACGAATAATTTTGTCGTTGACTATATATATATATATATATATATATATATATATATTCTTGGTACATGAAAATTTATAAGTTTGAATGCCGACGTAGTTGGACATATATAAGCAGGACTTGTCAACTCCTCGAAGTGAGAATTAGACAACATGTACCAGAGTCATTATAAGAAAAGACCGACAAATATCCAGGCATTCTCAGGCAATGGATTCGGCTATTGGTGAGCATTTGCTTACCATAAATAGTTGCAGGACTAGTTATGAAGATGGCTGCTTTTCTGTTCTTCATAGAGCTAGAGATAAAATTCATCTTAATGTCTTAGAGGCGATTTATATCGCTATAAATCGCCCTCCCCTATGTAGACAGTTAAGCAGTTACATCTTAAATATATTTGGGGAAGTGTTGGAGACTGGTGTTACTTGTATCTATATTTTTCCACCTTGTCCCTTCAATCCAATTAATTACGTTACACCCCGTTTTTAACAATTATTTCCGGAGACTAAGCTTGACAAGCGCCGGACGAAAGGGCCCTTGTTTTATTATTTTAGAATAGTCTTCCCCTTGCCAATGATTTTGCTATTTATTTGTATATATATATATACATATATATATTAGCTATTTACTACTACATTCTAACTCTATATACACACATCCATGGAAACATACGTGCATACGCCTACATCTATTCGTACACATACAGATACGCTCGTGTCTATATGCTTTTTTTATTGTACCTAACTATGAGCATCCAGGTATAAAAGAGCTTACGATATCTCAGTAGTATCCTTCCAACAGAATTACCTTTAATTTTGATACGTGAAGTTTTAGAGAAAAAATATCTTTGTAAGATTTTACATATAGCTGTACAGGTTTGTTGGTAGAGAATGCTTGCAAAAGTGGCCAATAACGTTTTTTGCTCAGGGGCCCAATTCACTGTCTGTCAACTCGTGACACATGCACATTTATATTGACAATTTCACGATTCCTTTAGAAGCCTAACACCTTTATTGCAGTTTAATCCTATTGAAGGGGAAAATTGCTAACCATAGTTCTTTAGGATTAGAGGGCCTCTTCTTCAGAACACAATGACCTTTGTGTGTCTTTGATTTTGAGAACTCTACGAAAAAGCTGCAACTTTTTCTAGGGTTGCAAATATAGATGCGTGTAGTTGACCGGTAAGTCCCCATGGTGTAATGACTAAAATACTGAACAGCAGCCTACAAGTAAGCGAGTTTGAACTCTGCACCATCTATTACGTTCACTTTTAGACTGATACCTAAAGGAAAGGTAAGTACCCTCTTTTCCCTCAGGTGACGGTTAAATAGTATTACTGCTGTTCTACAAATATGTCTTTGGCATTAAAGTAAAAAGTAAAGCAGGTGACTTTTGTCGAGGATGACCCGAAGGCTCTCTATTCAATAGCTCCAACACTGAGATGTAAGGTAGGGCGCTACTTCATTCCCTGGATTGCTCAACTTTACCCTTGATCCTTACCTCATAATGCTGACTGTTAAGAAAGGCGGCATCAAGTACCATTTTTGAAACTTTGGTATGACTCAACTGTATTACCATTAAACAAAGTTATCATTCTACCCTACCTATTTTAGACTGATTCTCACGATAAGTCTACGGCTTTTCATGTTGATTTCTGTCATTATTAATGTAAGTATACGCTTGTGAAGTTTCTACAAGAGTGAATGACGTGCATAGATTTCCTGTTGACAAGATTGTTTTTATACTATTATAATTCGAAGGATTAGGGTACATTCAGTCAGCCCTTATTTAATGGTAAATTGTTATTGTAAATTACAATAGTTATCTGCAAGTAATTAATCAATATTGAAATGTGGCAATTCTGAAAAAAAAATTCTTTGAGAATAAAGGCCGAAACATCAGAGCCAAAAGAACCACTCCATAAAAGTGTCGTCCCCATAAAAGTGTCACTGCCATAAAAGTGTCATCCAGAGACGAACAGCCAACTTCATCACTATCCAGTTAGCTAATATAAGCAATGTCTATGTGCCAGGCAAAGGGAAGCTGTGTAAATAACTTATATTAAATTGTACAAGTGCAGCAGCCTCTATACCCAGAACGCATAACTTTTTGCTTCATTAACTGAAAATTCATCGAAGCGTCATTTTTAAAAATTTCAGATGACAAAAGAAATGCAGCTTCATACCATATCACAAAAGGATATTTTGAGTTGCTTCAACTAATGAAACATTCACTGGAATTACTTCATTGGTTTCCAAGAGGAGCAGCTCCCCAAAATTAATGCTTCATTTATTGTTTCTTTCTTCTAGGTAAATACAACAGCAATATCATCACTTTTTAAAATTCAATTTGAATATATATACATATATATATATATATAGTCCAATCTATAGCAGTGTCACTATTGTATAATGGCACCAATTCTAATCTCACGAAACGACAACAAACAATGTTTGGTGAAATCTACACAAGGATGCAAGGTGTCCTTTGAAACTAATCTTTGAAATAGCGCCAAACAAAATACAAGCTGTACAGCCACTTACCCACCCCCATCTCAGATATCATTCATGTTTCACATACAAGACATACTGAGTATTGCTGGAGAAATAATGATTAACTCATCAGTGACGTTTTTTGGTGGATTCCTAGCCATTGACCCATGAATATTTACTAATTAGCAAAACATTTACTTTCATCAGGTCGGTGCGGCATACCAACAACAACGGCCGACAGATGTGGATGACGAAAGACAAAATTAAGGAAATCTGTGCTGTCGGCACGCCCCGATTAGTATATATATATATATATATATATATATATATATATATATTAGCATGCTTGTTAGAGAGTATTATAATTATTATTATAATTAGTGAGCTTTTTAGAGTTTGAAGGAATGAATAGAGACCTTAAAACCCCAACAGTATTTTGGCCAACTTAGTTATGGTGTGGTTTGGATAGTCTCCGGTCGTCCTCAGAGTTCCAACTCTTCCAGGCACCTTACCAAGTTTTGGACCGTTCCAAGTGCACAAATTACAACTGGTATCACTGTAATCTTCATGTTTCACAGTTTTTACTTCTTCTTCTTCTTCTTCTTCTTCTTCTTCTTCTTCTTCTTCTTCTTCTTCTTCTTCTTCTTGTCATTATTATTTGTGGATTGATTTGACCTGAAATTGCTACTCAAAAAATAAGAAATAATAATGTGTGAAACACTGATGTTAAAGTCTGATACTTGTTTCAAGCTGGGTGTAGCAAGCTGAACATTTAAAACCATCGCGATTTTTGAATGAGAAAGTTGGATAATGAGTAACACTTTGGATAGCGAAAAAATTATATCAGGATTCAGTCCTTTTTTTAAATATTTTTCTCCTTAGGGGACAGATAAATCGATCGATGTTTGTTGAATAAGAAAGTTGTGTACTGGTGAACATGTTCCATCATGTGGACAGCAAAGATATATTCGTCGAATAATATTATTGAATAAAGACCGAAGCATGGTCACCGATAATTTCTACGTCAGTGTATATAGTTACACCCCCTCCACATGGACAGAATACGATACAAATTCTAGTTTAACAGAATTGAATTCAGAGTTTTCCTTCTCCAAGGTTGATTAGCTTATCAAAGTTAAATATCCTAGTCTGCTTTACAATATATCCATAGCTTGAGAAAGAATAATTAGATTTATACATTTCCTAAGGGTATTAGTGTATGGGAAAAGAAATCAGCTTCAGCTAGGTTTTGAACTCGTGTCGCCATGTCCATTTCCTACGACAATAACCAGTAGACTACGGGCTTCTCATTTTCTCTGAGTAGTCTGATAGTCTGACGGAAGTGGAGAAACGAAAAAAAAAACATCTCGCTTAAAATGTAGGGATTTCTGTTATTTCATTCCCACATTTCAGTTTCTGATGTCCTGAAATTATTAGGGAATTGGTAAGGAACTCCACGTTCAGGGTAGATTCTTCATTTTTGTTGGAACCTGCTTTTCTCTTATCTCTGAAGAATTCAGATGCTCTCCGTCTACGCTACAGCTTATCGTGTTCCCAGCCAGCAAAATGAAAAAAAAAAAAAATTGAGAAAGCCAGCTTCTTTTTTGTGTGGTGGGTGTTACATATCACTGAACCCCACTACTGTTTTGATTGGGCAGCATCCTCGTTGGCGGATGATTTTGGCCATATTTGATTTATTGTTTTTTTTTTGGCTTTTTTGTTAGTTCAGGGTGCTAGATATAAAAACAATAGATATATAAATAAAAGAAAAGTTAAAATTATTCATCAAACGAAGAAAATTGTTTTTAAGAAAGTATTTTTACTCAACTTGTACATAAAAAAGATTTATAACCAACATTGTAATGAAAGATAAAGAGACAGATTACGGTTAGATTTTGGCAACTTCTGCATCAGTCCACTTTCTCATTTCGGTTTAGATTATGCGGACTCTATCCCTTACGGAAAGAGATATCTACATCTTCCAAAATGAAGGGCCCTAGGAATAATATGAAACTGAATCTGATACTGTGATTCACGTTCTGAAAATCAGGGGAGTGAGCAGTACTCTTTTTGTTGTTACTCCCCGGTACACTCTGCCCGGAGAGGTAAGGACTATTTCAGTCCCATTAATTGTTCATATTGATCTCTTTAAAAATGTATCGTATTTGATTGAAATATTTGATGTCATAGCTGTAAATTCTTTTATAGAAAATATTTACTTGAAGCTATTATTGTTAACTAATGATGATTATTACTAGTTATTTCAATCTCTATAACTATGGGCAAATAAAATACTCTTATTAAATAGGCATAATTAATTGAAAGTAAGGTTGATTGAATTACACTGGAATACTTGAAAACAAAAATAAAATTCGTGACCACAGTTGAGGGCGACCAGAAGGCTCCCTTTTCAATAGCTACTACACCGAGGTGAAGGGGAGAGCGCTACTCCTTTCCCTGGATTACTCCACTTCACCCTTGATACGTACCTTATATTGCTGAGTGTTAAGCAAGGAGGTATCAAGTACCATTTTTAAGGTCTCCCGGACCATTGGCGAACATTCTACCCTCTAGGCCAATGAGCCGGAATAAGTTATAAGTTAATTAAAAAGATACAATTGTTTCCAAACAAACGACTGGTATTAAATAAAATAATTTGAAACCATGTAGATGTTAATATTAAATAAAAAATACTTGAAACCATGCAACTGTGTGCAAATTATTTGTATTGGATGAGAATACTTGATATATAAATGTGTAAACAATTCTTGAGAAACAGCCGTACAAAATATTTTAAATATGTACAATGAGCATAATTCACTAACTTGTTGGCCTATAATAACTCCTGGCGGGTTGAAACGTTGGAAAAATTAATCAACCAATCAATCCAGCATCTGTTGCTCCCGTAAAACTAAATGTTAAGGCAACAGATTAAGATTAGTCAATACAAAAGAGTTTACAATTCATGTCTAAAAGAGCGTTTTCATTTCGATTTTTTTTTTTTTTTGATGTCGCAAAAATAATTAAGTGTGTAAATTGCGATAAAAAGTGAAATTGTTGAATAAAATCTTTACTTTTAAGAAAAGGCTGATATATTTTGAATGAAGGTGTTCACATTTTGAATAATATTTTCAACGAAAGAAAGACAGTCTGAATAAGCCTGTAATAAGTTTAGAGCTAAACAATTTTCAAAGCTGGAATTTGCGAAAGTTTGATTAGCTAAATGATACCCGGGTTGTAAGGGTTACTGCCGATGTTTTGAAGCGAGTGACTGGTAATTGTTATTCTGGTGACCTGGTGTTGAGGAGAGAGCTTTACATTGAAAACGTCATTGTTGAAAATAAAGGAAAGAACGATCGCTCCTTTTGTTCAATAGAGTCCTTTGTTCAGTCCGAAAATCGGAAGCCGCGATGACAATAGCTACAATAAGAGGAAGCAAAGTGGTTCAGAGAGTTGCAACTTAATTCTGCGCAAGCAACGATTGTGTCAGTAGGTTGATCAAGGAAAAGCACTCAAGTAGATCACTGTCATTACCGATATTTTTCATATTATCTACTAAGTGGGGTATAGTATGACACAAGGAAAATTAAAACAAGTAAAATATTATACACGCTCCAATATTTATAGTCCTAAAATCATTTTTTCTTCAAATCAATATGGCAAGCAATTTCTCCATGTCTAAAAGGGTTACTGGGTAGTATGTATCTCCTTTTGAAATAATATGTGGCCGGTTATATTGTGTTACATGTTACTATTAGAAATGAGATTGGATTGTCCAACTTCAAAGCTAGTGAGCCAATATGGTTCTAATTTTAGTTAAAAGTTGTAGCTCTATAACCATCTTTTTTTCAGATTTTAGGCTCAGGATATCAAACAGTTCCTCTTCCATCACATCTCTCAGTGCAATGTGATAGTTACTGGGTATCCATTATCTCCTTTTCAAGTAACACGTGAAAGATTGAATTGATTTACATGATACTATTTGCTAGAAAAATCTATCAACTTATTTAAACGATTACTTGACTTGAGTTAGCGATGCAAGTTACTCTGACACATCGGTAGTATATTTCCATTTTCCATCTCATAGATTGGTTTCCCTATTTATAAGTCTACATAACCCTATCTGATATACGATCTTTATAGATGCTGCAAAAATGTTTGTAGTTCCATAACCTTTTTTCCGATTTTCGTCAACATGACAAGCAATCCTCCTTCACTTTGTCTCTCAAGGCAAAGTGAGGTTTACTGGGCACTAACCATCTCCCCAACTAGTTGAGTGTAGCAAGTTGATCTGAGCTACAATTGACCCAAAGTCAATTTTTGTGTGAAGTTTAATTGGATTGAATTCACCGCTTTCCTTCTTCTAAATTGGTTGCCTAATTAATGCTCAAAAAACACAACATATCCTTCTATTTACGCACATGTGCATTGTAAAAGAACAGATGGATTTGTGACTTTTCCTTGGGTATTATTTATTTGGTTTCAATTGGTTTATCCGTATAATGATATATCAATTCTTTATGGGTTATTTATGTTGATATTTAATTGATTTGTAAATGTTCAGTAGAAATTATGACTATTATATTTTCAATGTTTCATCACATTTTACTAGAAAATTGCACTTTTATTTGTTTTATTTGTGGCTGTTCTGACCACATCACTGTAATAATCCTGGGAAGCATCCACAAAGACCGAAAGAACTTGCTGTCTCATGGAGTCCTTGTAGGTCATCCAGGATGAATACATTCTGGTCTCAATACTACATGAGGCATGTAATTTAAAAGTTACTTTGAAAAGCTGTCGCTTAAAAAAGGAAGTGATAAAAGAGCTTCCTACTTGATCTCGGCGATGAAGAACGGATAACATGTTACAAAATCCACTCACGTTTATTTCAAATGCTGCAAGTTATTTATGTAAAGTCATTGAACGAAGGATTCTCTTATAAATCGTTTTATTTGGTTTAGTTAATTAAGTTAACGGTATGTCAACTAAGTTTGGGTTATTTTATACGAACATTTTACTAATTTGTAAAAGTTTGTAATTCTAACCATTTTTAATGATCCATTCCATTTTTCGATTTGTTCTTTTATTTTCGATAATTATTTATTTGCACACAGTTATAACGGGTATTCCTATCAAACCCCTATGATTTTTGCACAAGTTTATTTTTTTAAGTAATTATATCAATAATAAGCATTTGTTTTCACACATTCATTTGGTTTTATGTATACCTATAATAGTTTTCAAATATATCTCTTTGACGCGTACATGTGGCCTAACAGTTTCTACTACTTCAGCATAGAGTAAACCTGAGAGTAATGACAAAGAATAGGTACTCTCCACTTCTCAAAGCTCCAGGACAAACGCCTCACTACTGGATGCAGTTTATTGTAATATATTGGTCATCGTTTTTGGTAGTCATACCTCTCTGCATAGGATATAGTCGGCGTAATCTAAACTCCACTGACAAAGAGAGCTAATGTACGTACTTGAGTCATTATAAGTGATTGATTGTGTTGATAATCCAGTAAGTATCGAATTCATAACTGCTTTAATCGCTTTCAATAGTAGACTAATCCATAATCACCAAGTGCCAGACTTTGATTTATTGTTTTTCATTATTTTTTTTTAGCACAGTCGGCTTAGCTGTAGAATACGCCGACTGTATTTCTTTTGAGGAGTAAAAATACCACCCCTAAAAGAGTGTCCTGTATATGATACTAACCTATCTGATGTGCAGAACTGAGGGGAATTACTCAGTGGTCCGCTCTAATCTGGAGTAGTAGTACCTGTTAGGGTCACATCTATGGGTCAAAAAGAACTTTAACTGCAGGCAAACAAATTACTGATGATAAATTGAATTGTTAGAGTCATATGGTAATACTTGAAACTATTCAACTGTGAGCCAATAAAACGACTGATATTGGATAGCAATACTTGAAGCCATTTAAGTGTGTGAAAACATATGATTAATTCAAAATAGAATTATTCGTATTAGATATGAATGTTTGAAGCAGTTTAACTGTATGCGAAAAGTGAATTGTTTGAATTACGTAGCAAAAATTGGAGACAGTTGACCGTGAGCAAATGACTAGCGTTGAATAGAATTATAAGAGTTAAATAGCAATACACTTAATAACTTCAATGTGTGTAAAGAAATGATTAATAGTACAGTGAATTTTAAGTGTAAGAGAGAAATTCTTTTTAACTTTATGTAAACAATAGCAATGTATAATTTAGTGCAAACAAATTAGCTCTGACTTTTTTAAAAATAAAATTGCCAACAAAATATTCATTTACAAAACATGCATTAATATCAATTTAACAGTGTGCCAAAAAATGACATGTCACATTAAATTGTGAGTGTTACACAGCAATACTTTAAACCATTTAACTGTGTAAACAAATTTTCTCTGGCTCGCATAAAAAATGTTCTCTGCACACTATGCGTTCATAGATAATATACATTCAATATATATGTGTATAACCAGCATTTAGCATTAAATAAACTACACAGGTCAATAGGCCATAAAACCCAAACAACCGATCATTATCTTTGATATCATGGCTTCAACAGTTTCTCACATGTTGACTTACGATCAGGTCAGGCTGAACGTACCAGTTCCTATCAAATCACTGAAGTTAGGAAGCGATAAGTCTATTCTGTTCTGAGATGGGTGATCACTTAGTAACCTGAGACCTGTGTGGCAAAGACAGAAAAGCCTTGTAAATAAAATATTTTTCAAAGTGTGAAGCCCTTTGAGAAAAAGCTAAGTATTATATATTGATTCAACTGAAAAAGTATAGAATGGGCTGCAAAATATGATTTCTATCTTTCATATCAAGTTTTACATTTTACCCTCTTCAGTAAACAACGTCCCACAGTTAAGAGATTTATATATCTTACTGTGTGGCAGATGACAGGTATTTCGGATTATTGTGTAAACAGTAGGCTATGGTGTGGTGACCGAAAGTTGAACTTGATGACTAACGGGTTGGAAGGAGGAAGAGTATATTTCTATAAAAATATGAATCCATCTCCTCTCTCTTTAGCTATGTGTAGTCAGGTAAATTGGGCTCATCAGCGTTGGAAAGGATACAAGTCAGAAAGATAGATAACACTGAATTTTAACCAGATGTATTTCGCAAAAATTTGACATTGTGTTGCATTCTGTCTGTGTTGAAGGGGTCAGGTGAATTCATCATTGTTTTTTTCTTTTGACAAATACTTGCATAATTTATTATCAAAATGTCACCAATTTGAATTCAAACTCCTTTGGCAAAGAAAACAAAAAACGCAACTCATTTACAAATACACACACACAGACAAACACACACGCACACGCACACACGCGCATATATATATATATATATATATATATATATATATATATATCTAACAAAATATATTAATATACAAATGTAAACATCGTTACATCGATGGGATTTGATATCAAAATATATGAATTTTTATCAAGTCTCATGAATCATAAATATATATATATATATATATATATATATATATATATATATATACGCATGTGTAAGCGTTTAGGTATGTATGCATTTCTTTAAGAATAACAATACAATCATATATATATATATATATATATATAATTATGAAAATATATTTTGGAATATATAGATGTTTTGATTCTGGATGCAATTCGTATATTTTGATATCTAATCCCATCTCATCAAGGGCTCCGGTTCCTATATATGTCTACTAACACACACACACACACACACACACACATATATATATATATATATATATATATATATATATTCTTTTGCTTTCTTCGTGTCTTAGACCTTTCGTAACTTTTCCTTTTATTACTATTATTTTCGATTGATACTGACAGTTGGTTGCCATTTTGACCCTCACCGTCATTTTGGTTTATATAAACAAATACGCTTGTTTTCGCTATTTTTTCTTTATTTTATCTGAATATTTAAAGTAGCAAGAATTTCAAAGACGGAGTGTCGCAGAGTATAATTCAGGACATTTTTTTACTGTAGCAAACATTGGACCCAGTGCCACCACCATACCACTATCACTTCCTACCCACCAAAAAAAAAAAAAAAGAAAGAAACATTCTCACTCCCACTTACATCATGTCTCTCTTTTACTCCGGTGATTGCGCACTGCGACAAAAAAAAAAAAATAAAACGGTTTCTTGAAACTTGTCTCATCCGAAATTCCGAGATTATTTTTTTTTCTTTAATGGCATATCAACTATTTTTAGATTATTTAATATCAAAGCCATTCTCCTAGAAGAACAGTAGTGGTACTATTTAACCCATAGCTGGGAGGATTAGGGGGTTCATACCTTTCCCAAGGGTATTTGCCCGAAAGTGAACGTTATAGCGCGACTGGAATACGAACTCGCGTACTACAATTCCGCAGTCCATCGCTTTAACTATTACACCACAACGACACCCCCGAGAGATTATTTTTGTATTAATCATTTAAGCATAATATTTTGATATTGGTTGATATCTTTAATTTCGTTTTTTTGTTTGTTTGTTTGTTTGTTTTTAAACTGATCAGCAGATTAGATGGTGTTCGAACTCACTACAATGTTGGAGTCTAACACGTCTGCTACTACACTATGGATACTCCCCCATACATATGCACTCCCTACGCTCACAGTCGTATATATAAGCTAACATCCACTTGTACATACATACATACTATGTCTTTATGAATATACTGAAGATTTTACCGTGTCAAAAAGGCGATCAGCTTATTAGAATTTTGGAAAAAAACGTCTTTCTTATTCTGATGACAAACAAATAAAATACGATCGTACATCCATCATTTCCATCTCATAAATTAAACAGCGAAGATTTCTGATCAAAATTCAGCGAATAATTACGTATCACATGATTATCTTAGTGATTCATACTTGTAATTATTCAATAAACTTTTCTTAGTTTGGCACAAGCTAAGTAGAATACCACATAATTATTAGCGGGTAACCCCTGTAGCGAAGTGGCTAATATGTTGGACTGCGACGTCATAGTAAAACTATTTAATCTCTCCTCGGTGAAAAAAAACAAAATGAAACAAAACCACAAAAAAAAAACCCCAACTCAAATGAAGCTAATATTCTACACAAGCTTAGGGAGGCACTTTAGGAGAATGACACTATTAATCATTTTTCTGCATATTTAACTGGTTATCCTTTACATCTAGTTATTGTACACATATTGGTTTGTATTGAGACAAGGCTACATGTATGGAGGAATTTCGGGTTCAAACTTATACTGAGATAAATATATTGATAAAAAACATACTTATTACCATTTGGAATTGACAGACGTATATATTTTATCAATATGTATTAAGACTGAGTTTTTAAAGTGGATAAATTTTGAAATTTATATGAAAACTTGTACTCAAATTATCGAATGATATGTTAAATTAAGAACCTATCGATGTTTAGGAGACTATCTAGACGAAAACTTGGCAAGTCAGTGCTAATTCTTAATATTTTCCATCAATAATCCTAATACTTTTGGGTCAGTAGTTTTTGACGAAACACAGCTAATTGATAATGGGACATTTTTGATTGCTTTTTATTTTCCTAACCTTAAAATTCCTCTCATAGATGAAATTATTTGTACCGGAGCATAACAGATGAAAATACCAAGGCACAGTTTACCCTCAAATCAGAAAAATTGTTTCAGGAGTACTTCAAATTGTTGTATTGAATATTATGGAGACAATTTTGAAAAGCGGTAATATTTAGTGCAATGTTTATTTTTTGCTTGGTAAACACTGCTTTGATATTGAAACTTTTTGATAACATCACATATTTTGAACAATATTCATTAACGTTTTCTACATTGTTTATTTCTGTCGGGTTGAATACTGCTTCAGATTGGACTCCTGTTAAACGAACCTGGTATTTATTGAAAAAAAAATGAAGTTTCTTTAATTGTTCATTTGTCTTTAGAAATATATCCTCATTCTCAAAAGTGCTCAAATGTTGACCAGCAGGACAGTCTAAAAAGAAATGAAATTAGAATCTCGGCTTCTTAACTTTATCTTATTACGAACATTTTCCTCGTCTTCTATAAGATAGTGGACATAATCTTCAGATGAAATGTGTTTTATATATATATATATATATATATATATATATATATATATTAGTGAGCATAAACATTACAACAATGTTAAGATGTTCAAATGTGAAATAATTTTCTATTCTAAAGTTTCATGAAACATTTTGTCTAGGAAAAATAAGGATACAAATGTAAACTATATAAATCCAAAATATAAAGGTCAATAAACTTATTTAACATTCGAAAAAATGGATTATCAAAAACGTCAGAACGATTAAATGAACCCCTAAAATTTAACAATTATCTTGTATAATTGAAAAATTTGGAGTGTAAGAATATAAAATAGAGTTTTTTACTAAATTATAGCGGCACTACACCGGCTCTTGCACAGTAAACATAGCGAAAACCATGACATCTTTGGAACTAAGAAAACAGTCAAGTTGCGGAATGAAGATAAACTCTCGATTGGAGATATTTCTAAGACTGTGGGGAAATCTAAAAGTTTTATTCATACTGTTGTAAGAAAACTTGAGGAAACTAGGTTACGTGAAGACAAGAAACCACCTGGAAGACCTACGAAAAGTACTGCAAGGAAAAACAGATGAATTGTTAAAGAAAAAAAAGTTTCGATTTGCGACAGCAACTGTTATCTCTTACGGAATGATATTAAACGAAGTGTACTAAAAGCAGCGTTAAATTTGGAGGAAAAAGCGTGATGGTGTTTTGCATGATTTCTGCAGTTGCTACAGGACCTCTAGTTAGGCTCTACGGTAAAATTGATGCAACTGTATACAACTATATTGAAGAAACGTTGTACCTAATTTGAGAACTGCAATTAATGAACTAAGCAAGATAACGCTCCGTGACACACAGCGAAGTCTGCTAAGAATTTTCTTTCTGAGGAGAATGTTACTGTTATGTAGTAGCCTGCTCAAATCCCAGATATAAATCCTATTGAGAATGTTTGTAAGTGATTAATAAAAGATCTAAGGAAAAGAACCCGAGAAATGTCAAAAAACTATGGACTAATTTGAAAGAAGAATGGGAGAAAATATCCGTTGATGAATGCAAGACATTAATTCGCTCATGTTAAGCTTTTATTGAGAGTAAGGGTCTAAACACGAAGGACTAATGAATTATGAACGCTATTTAAATTTAAATATGATGTATCCATTATAATAGTATTATTTTGCTAAACATTTTGATGTTTTTGATCATCTATTTTTTCGAATGTTATAGAATTATTCTTGTAACTTTATCAAAATAAGTTTATTCATCTTTATATTTTGAAATTATACAATTGTGACGTTGCATAAATTATTATCTCAGGACGAGAGTTTATTTTATGCACATGTGACGTCGGGGGCAGTCTGCCACTTGACCATCTGCAAAATAATCCTAGTCAAGATTCCTATTTCGGACATATGGTACTGGCAAATGATGTCGGGGTTAATTTTGGGCTAGACTCATCTCCAACGCTGGTGAGTGGGTTTCCAGTTCCATTTTCACATACCCAACCAATTCCTTCGTTTTCAGACCCCCTCGGATAATGGAAGGCATGGACTTCTTGGTTAAAACAAAATATATTTCACTGGAGTCAAATTTCCCAAAAATTCCCTTATAAGGTTTTAGGGTGAATAAGACATTTAGTGAGAATAAATGAAAGTGATACGAAGCTGGAAAAGATGTGCGCAAAAGAAGGCAACTCGATAGATAAACAGCATAACCAATAGATTTCAAAACAAGGGGGGCATTTGAAATTTAACAAACCTTTAATAAGCGACGACCAAACAAATAATTATGAGATTTAAGAAACAGTTCCGTTTTTTCTTTTTCTTTCTTTCTTTTTAAGGTACCGACTAGATTAAACCAGCAGACAGTCTTAAACACAAATGTCTCTCTCTCAACAGTCCTTTTCTTCTTTCTTCCTTTATTTTACTTTCTTTTTTTTCTTTTCGTTCTTTTACTTGAGAAAGTATCTAAGTCCACACTCTAATTTACGTTTGACAAAAGCGAGTCCTTTCAATTTCTCTCTTTCCTTTTCTGAATGCATATAATTCCAATATTTAAGAAGGGTTGAAGGAAAATCAGTTCAACTTATAGTTATCTTTTCGAAGGCTAGTTCTCAGGTTCCTTTCATTACGGGCGAGTGGCATTTCTCTAGAATCTGGCTGAAGGCACCTCTCTGCTATCTTCTATCCAAAGATTCTGTTCTACTTTTTCCCGGAGCTTGGCTAACTTGGCGTCCATCTCTTGCCAGAGCTAAAGATACATTTTGTGGGCCAGGGAACCCGGAATCTTGGGCTATGAATCAACACATCTTTTCACGCCGACTTCCGTCTTCAAACTAAAGATCCTTTTCCAAATTTCCTCTGAAGAAAAGGTAATTTTTTTTTGGTGCTAAAGGCTCGGGCCAATCATTTGGCCTCTTTCTTCGTCCTCTCTATTTCATCCAGTCATGCTACTACAATGACCAACATTCTCTTCTCTCTCCAACCGATTACAGGTCATGGAGTGCAAGTAATTTGACTTTCGTTTATATCTCCCTTTTAACGGTCAGTCTTTGGATATGTTTGTTCAAACACAGAGGGTAGGGGAAATTAATCTTACTTTCCCTTCTCGGTGGCATACTACGTCACACAATATATTTTTATATCGTTATTTTTCCTTGATAAAATGTTCTATGAAGCTTTAGAATTTAAACAAAATGTTATTTCACATTTAGATTTTTTCTTTACATCGTTCTGATCTTTATCATTATCTAGAGTATATATATATATATATATATATATATATATATATATATATATATATATATATATATATATATATATATAAATAATTATTAATGATTAAATAGAATACTTCTTCTATCTTATAAACGAAAGAAACTAGGATTTTATTATTTCGAGTTGAACAGTTGATGCATAGATATACCACCCACACACAGATAAACAGATTGATTGAAATTTTATTTTTGGTAGTGTTGCAGTGGTTGTGTACAGAATATCGATGCTGTTAAGTTTGACAATAAATAGTAGAAGAAAATAGTAGAATATTATACCGTCAAAACGGATATTATTTGAATATCCGTTTTGACTGTATAATTTTCTTCAACCATATTAATATTTTGATATCATGGAACATTATTATTAGAATATCTCTTCTTCCCTAACATGAAAGAATATTGTACCCAGGTCAAAATTGACATCATCTTTCATGATGTTACAATTTCATTACTTTTATATATATATATATACATATATATATATATATATATATATATATAGTTCTTTCATTCTATGTATATAGAAAAGGAAATACAATGAAAGGTGCGCGTTGAAGGCAAACCAGATTGGTGGACCACATAAATCACATGACCGATATGATACAGCGGTGAAATTGAACATATTTATTTCTATTTTTGTTTTTTTGCTTTTTTCCGAAACTGAGACTGCGCACTGAAACTCTTTTCAAAAGCCTAGAAATAATTTGGTATCATGCAAGAAAACCATATTAAACTGTTTATGTTATATCGTGTGGAATGGCTTATTGGCGTCGCACTTACATTGTATTTCGCTCAGTTTTTCGTCATCAAGTATCCTGCTTTATTTAATGACTAAATCAATCTTCGGAAAATGAACTGCCGGATCAGAGAAAATAAATTTCGTGGCGTTTGATTACTTGTCAACATCAAATTGGAAAATCTATAATGACGTAACATTTTCACACGTCACTGCAATTTTCCTTTTTTGAATTAAAAATGAATGAAAAAAAACCCTGAATAAATTTCGAAATGATTAATCTCACACATGGACATCTCAGAATAAAATTCAGCTAATAACAGCGAGTCCAACTAAAAACTCATCAATCAACTCTATACATAGAGGGCTGTGCAGAGGATTAAAGGGTAGTATCCGTTTAACTAATGAGGTGCAGGTTACATAATAGTTAATGTCGGATGTAATTATAAAACCCACCCGCCATTAGTTTTTAAGCGGAGTACAGCTGATTTCATTTCGAAGTTTTTCCTTCTTTACTTATTGCTGATGTGGTGGGTATAGTATGATTTATACTGTTTCCAGGGCTATCAATGCTATATGAGAAGCAAAAAGCTTCATCCGGGGTTTGAACTCGGGTAGCCGAATCCATGAAAATAACCATTACTCCTTTAGAACTTCCAATACTCGATGATCCATGTTTAAATCCCGAACGACGCGGTTTGACTTACATTTCAGGTTAGTGCCTTTAGAAAATGCAGAAGACCAACTCTTCAATCACCAGCTATGAGAAAATAGAAAATTAGATTAGGTACTCGAGTCTTGTAGATAGGAAAGCCCTTTTCAAACGTAAAAACGCTGAATCAAGACCGAGGTGGTGGGCAAACCCTAAAATTCTACTTGCTAGAGATACCACTGAACCATCGTGGATAATGTGTGGCTTTAGGACAACTCTCTGATAACAACCCTCGGGTATTCAAAGAAAGGAATATGTTCAACACCCTCTACCAGGATGTGGTACAAAGTTCTTGTTTTGCAGCAAACATTTTAATTCTCAGTTAAATCTTATCCAGGAACAGAACTTTTTTGGTACCGAGAGAAAATAAGTAGATACTACACTCTCATCAAAGTATTAGATAAAAATATTCATAATTTCGATAGAAAGTCATAGAGAGGAATATGTCATTGCGCAGGCTGAATTGCAGGTATTGCTGCAGACATTCAACCCTCCAAGACGTGTCATGGTGTATTATCAAACATCTAATCATTCTTCCGCTTTTGAATTCAGGGTATAAGAGCGAAATGGAAACACAACATCCTCATTTGGATTGGAACACGGGTTACCGAATGCATTTCCTAATATGATGCAGTCCCCACTTTCTCTTTCTCTTTCTCTCTCTCTCTCCTTCTCTGTCTATCTCTTTATGTATATATTTATATATAATATTAAAGAATGATTAAATACAAATTACGTTGATTTTATCACGCAAAATTCAATGCTCTCGGCATAACTACAGCCGTGCAAATTTCAATTTAGTTCCGTGATCAAAATATTATTCGAAACTATTTCCTTAAAAGAAGATCGTGTGTAACTGAAAGTTCCACAGAATACTATAGATATATCTGCCAGTACAAAAGAAAACGAATTGATTTTTCTGAAACGTTAACTCATGCGAGAATTTATTTTAAGGAAGCGGTTTTAGATACGATTTTAATCAGTTAAAAAATACGAAAACTTCGAATTTTTGTGCGGGTATCTACACTCATGCTAAGATCCAAATGGCTAGTATCCAGAAAATAGTTAATATGCATGACCAACGTGTAATGTAGTAACAAACGAAGTTCATCGCTGTCATTGTATATCTAATTTTTATAATGATTCCTAGATTCACGTTAAAATAAACAACACTCTGGTGTTATAATTTTAAAATTTTCTTTTTCTTTTCATGTGTACAAGCAATAGTTTGTATATATATTTTCTATAAAAATAATTTAAGCAAATGAAATAGACTTCTAAAATTATGCTTTGATGGATAGAAACATGATTCTTCTTTAAATAAAGATAAATACCTTAACATAGGCACACAAGTATATGGTCTTCATTGTCCTATAATATCACCCAGTTTCAATTGTGTATATATATACATATAGATGCATATGGATTGAGAAGTTTAAAATCCTATCTTTTAAAAATTGTCATAGCCAAGTGAAATAACCCCAATATAAATATATATATATATATATATATATATATATATATATATAAGCGAAGAAATATACGAGACAAATTGCACATAACTTATGTCAACGTATATTATCTTTTATTGGTTCAAAACGAAATATACACGTTAATTTACGCGTGCGTACACGTATATATTCATATATTCATCTATATTTACACAGATAGATGTTGTGTTGAAGATATATGTGTTACTTATCGATAAATAGACTCTGTTCAACGACTCTGACGTGATAAGTAGGTACAAGGGAACAATTCAACAGTCAATTGATTCTTGGCGATGGTGAGAAGAGAGGACCGTCAGACGGCCAGACAGATTGTAGACAGGTCGATTGGCCGTGGGTAGAGAGGGTAGTGCTTTTTACATTAAGATTTAATAGCTTGTTGTTAAATATCTTCATGTAATAATAATATTCTCGGTATTTCTCTAAAGGGACTGAGATTCGATATGTAGTTGTAAAGGAGTCGTTAAAAATAGGCTGGGTGTTTCGTTGACTATTATACTCACGTCGTTTCCAGTTTTTATAATATACAACACTTGTAAAATCGGTGACCTTTTATTATATTATGGGTAAACGATTCATTCGTTCATTTTCTTTTATTTCTTTTTGAAGTATCATTATCTTTTTTTTTCTTTTGCTTCCCTTTCTATTTTCTTCCTTGTTTCTATTTCTTTCTTTTTCTTTTTATTCCTTGAATTTTGTCTCCCCCCTCTCTCCCTCTCTTTAGTTTCATTTATTTTCCTCGGATTTTTTTTCTTTTTCTTTGCTTTTTATTCTCTTTCTTTTTTTCCGACTTTCTCTTTCTTCATTTATTTTTACGTCTCCATGTCTTACATATTTTTCTCTTTTTTTTTTTTTTTTGGTATTGTCTTTTTCTTTCTTTATATCTCTTTCATTCCTGAATTTTTTTCTCACCGGTTATGTTTATATTCTTTCATTTTCATTTTACCCCATTTCTTTCCCTTTTCCTTTTTTCTATTTTGTTTTCTTTACTTCAATTTTATTTTTATCATTTTCTTCTTTTCGTTTCCTTTCTTCATTTTCGTTATATTTTCATATTTTTTTTATCTTCTCTAAGTTTTTTGTTGTACATAATCCAGGCGAATGATGGATAGAAATGGTTCCAATGTATCTCCTTCCAAGACTCCAATGATAATGGTAACTCAGTCACCATCACTATAAAAACACATGAATGAAATAGCACATGTATTTGTACTAAATTTATACAAAATCTATTTAAGATATTTAATAAGTTATAGAAACCTTTCTATTACCTACTCAATATTCAGTCAAAGTTAATTGATCTGGGAAATGAGTAAATTTGAACTTCTTACTAAGGTAACAAAAATAAGAGCTGAAATAAGCTTTCTTTTTGCATAAGTCACTATGAGAGAAGACTTTTGACCCAGAAACAAAAAAAAAAACAAAACAATGATGTTATATATTGATTTGTTATGTTAGCATTGTCCTCAGGTTTCTCCTGACCCTGGATGTTTGTACCTGTAAGAGATTATTCAAGCTGTCTCTTCTGAAAATTTTCAAGTGCTAGTATTTGTCTAAGGAAAATTGACAATTTACTTTGTGTTGGCTTTTTAATGATACTATTTGTATAAAACAAATATCATTGGAGAATATACAGAACATTTATTCGTTTGTGTAACATATTCATAAACTATGTGACATTTTTGACGTGGACTATGTTAATAAAAACACAGACCGACAGACAGACGCACACACACACACACACACACACACACACACACACACATATATATATATATATATATGTATGAGGAAATTGGTGGCTAACATGCTGGACTGAAAAATTGTAATAAGCGTATTCGATTGGAAGTGACGCAATTATATTCACTTTCAGACTAAAACCTTTGTGAAAGGCGTACACTCCATAATCCTTGCAGCTATGAGTAAAAATTCCTTAAATGTTCTTTTAAAAGTTGATCTTTAATTTATCAAATAACCCAAAACCAAAACCAAAACCAATATATATATATATATATATATATATATATATATATATATATATATATATATACAATTCTCGTTAAAATGATCACACATTTTTTAGCTTACTTAGAAACAACTCAAAATTTTATGGTTGATATCTTTTCTTTTCGGGTATAGAAATGGCATTCAATAGAGAGAAAAAATGAGACGTTTAAATATTAAACGTAGAATTTCAAGTTGTCTCAACACACGCTGAAAGTATTTGAGATTATGTGAACAAGAATTGGGCAAGTTCGTAGATTACGAAATTATATCAATTTTCTGAAACATCCTCGACATCTCAAATTATATCAATTATTTTAAACACACTCACTCTATTTATATATGTGTGTGTGAGTTTGTGAGAGTGTTTGTGTATGTGTGATTGTACGAATGTAAGTCGTTTTATTGGTCGATGGAAACAAAATATCCAAATTCTTGAACCTCTCTATATAAAGATTAACAGTTATAAACAATTCTGCGGCTACATTCGAAAATGCCTTCTGCATTTTCCCGTCAATTCTTCCACTTTCCTCCTGTAATATTATATTCTTTCGTCAATATTCTTCACACTTGTTCATCCCTCAATTAATTATATGAGTTGATATAGCTCGTCACTGGGTTTGTTTTTCCGTTATTCGTTTCCCCGAAGATGGCTCTGGTTAGGGCCGACAGCACTTTCGAAAAAGACATTCTTGAAATCATTCCATCTACAAATCAAACAATTTATTCAAAGATTGAAGGGATCAAAGATAGAATAGGTAGAGAGAAACTACCTGTCCTATTTCATCAAACATTTTTAATTGAGGTACACACATACATTTTCTCTTTTAGCCGGGAACTAGGTAGGGATGTCTACATAATATTGTGAGCACAAATGTATTATCTCGATGTGACGAGGGTCATTGTACCCCAAATAAACTTATGATGAAGGCACTGAATTGATTTTTTTCCTTTAAATATACATCTAATTATTTTTTAATCTTCATGTGAGTTTCGATATATTTTTAATTTGAAATCAATTAAAATTTTGATGGCCGTTGACATTAGGAACTCAAGTGGAGATTCTAATTCACTTTGGATTACCACTTCGCAGTCTAAACTCTAGCCTATTTTCTTGCAAATATATAAACATAAATATATATATATATATATATATATATATATATATATATATATATATATATATATATATATATACCAACCCCTCCGCTTGGGCAGGATATGATACAAGGTCAATTTTTAGGCTGAGTTTAACAGGTTCGAATTCATAGTTTTCCTTCTCCTAGACTAGTTGCCTTAGTCTGCCCGACTATTTACCATAGCTGGAGGGAGAATAATTGGATTCATACCTTTCCCAAGCGTATAAATGCTATGTAAAAAGAAATCAGTCTCGTACAGGATTTGAACTCGTGTCACCGTGTCCATTTCCTACGAGATATATATATATATATAAGCATGTTCGATTAAATAATAAAGACACATTCTGTCTGTTTCTTTACTATATAATCAAACATGCTTAAACGAAAGATTGCTGCCACACTATATATATATATATATATATATATATTTATGTATATATATTTGCAAAGCTAATTAGATATTGAGGCATATATTTCCCTTGTTTTCAAATCACCCACAAAACGTACCAAATCTATCTGGAAATAACAGGTTCAATAACGCCATTGCAGACGACATGGCGCAGCAATATGTTATTCTAATCCAGAAGGACTCATATATTTCAATAAACAATAATTGTTTATACATTTATATGATAAGATGAAATATCAGATCAGTGCATAATAACAAATATAAAGTTTGAATGATTCATCCATTCAGAAGAACACTAATATCTACCGATGAACGATAATTTTTACTATTATCGTATATATATATATATATATATATATATATGTGTGGGGGGTTAAAATGTTTATATACATAAAGGTTAATCAATAAATCCTAAGGATGCTGATGTGAAAACAATTTATTTTACACAACCGATAATTATTTTCAGTAAAAATACCCTGCATCGAAAACATACATAAACAAATCGTTATGAAATCGTTTTTCTTAAATCTGAATAGCGCTAAAATACTTGCCCGTAGGGAATGAAACAAAATAAATACGAACATATCTACTCACCTACTCTGTAACATTACTATTAGTGTCATGTTAAATACAATTATCTGATGTGATATAAACATATACGCACAAACAAGCGTATACATACACGTTCACATACATCCACACACATATATATATAGTAAAGTAAAATTTGCGACGTAAGTCGGGGTGGACCGAAGAGTCCCTTTTCAATAGCTATTACACCGAAGTGTAGCGGATGACGCTATTTTTTCCCTGGATTGCTAAACGTTACCCTTGATCCTTACCTTATAATGCTGAATGTTAAGCAAAGGGGCATCAAGTACCATTTTATGAGTCTTTTCCCGGACCATTAATGCTCACTCTATTCTTTAGGCCAATGGTCCAACGTAAAGTTGGCGACCTTTGTCGAGGATCACCCGGAGGCCCCCTTTTTGATAGCTGCAACACTAAGGTGTAAGGGAGGGCGCTACTTTTTTTGCTCCACTTTACCCTCGATCCATATATATATATATATATATATACAAATGCCAGTCACGATATGAAATATGGATATAACAATAGAAAAAAATTACTGGAATCGCAAGAGCCATTTCATCCAATATTTTTCAAGCGAATCGATCGGAAGTCGTTTAAAACAATGTAAACAGATTAATGAATTAAAAGTTAGACTAATGGGGGGGATTAAAAAAAAACTACTCCTAGTCAAGCAACAATTATTTCCTATTAAATCTAAAGATTGCTCTGGATTTTGCTTACACAGAGTTGGTTTGTAAAGTAAGATGTAAAGTTCCTCTAGGACGACTAGATGTTCTTTTGTCCAAGCTCTGTGCAAGACACCAAATCACTCATCATTATAATTAACCGCACAATTATCTATAGCATTCAAATGCTCGCAGATGGTAGAATCGAGCAATTGTGAATGCCCGGATTTTCTGCAGTTACTGATCTCTCTGGGAATATGCTGCTGAACTATAACCTTAATGCGTTAGGAGGTACACTCCATATATGTTGCATTACAGGAACATTAAAATGTATAAATTAAATTACTTAGTTGAATGATCGGGAGCACATCCTTATTAGTAGAGCGAAATGCAGCTTGAGTTGTAAAAATGGTTCGAACCATAGCCGCAGTAAATAATTAAAAGTTTATAAATTTTTCTCGAACAATTCAAGAAACGGTTTCTTGAATTGCTCTATAAAAACTACCTCAAGAGAAGTTAATGAGTTCATCTGTCCAATAGGTTAGCAGAGACCAAGAATGTATGGGCTATCTAAAATCCATAAATCTGATATCCATTTGCGACCTATTTTGTCCATGTGCCATTCTGTTCAACATTCATTGGCGAAATGGTTAATTCAAGTACTAGATCCTGTTTTAGCATTTTATTCGGGATTTTGTGTGGACGACTCAATCAACAACTTCCTTTGTTGCTTCCCAATTCATTGAGATATTACTTCACTGTTCACTAATGTTTTTTTAGATGAAGTAATTTCTATTTGCGCAGACTTCCTTTATCCTAGACTATTAACATCAGTCCCTTCTTTTCCTAAAAGTGTTTTATGGAATTGATAGAATTGGCTACGAAGTCAGTTTCCTTTAGTTTTAATGACAACATGTACCGTCAAGTAGACGGAATTTCAGTGGGTTCCCCATTGGGCCCTATTCTTGCAAATATTTTTGTTGGGTTCGATGAAACACAACATTTTGACAGGTTTCATGCGCCTTATATTTATTTACGTTACGTGGGTTCTATGAAAAACTACTTTTCACAGGTTTCCTAAGCCTTATATTCTATTTACGTCAGGTGGACGATACTTACTTATTTTATTTCACGTAATGAAGCTTTGTTATTCTTCCAGCAGCTGAATGATTTGCATCCTTATCTTATCTTTTCAATGCATGAAGAGAAGGATGATCGATTATCATCCTTAGATGTATTGGTTGAACGACTCTCGTTTGCTTTCGTAACTTGTGTATATAGAAAGCCTACATTCACAGGCTTGTACATATTTGGCACGTGGAATGATGTTTGAAAATGTTGAATTTTTAAGAGATCAGAAAAGTCCTCTTCTTTTTAGAGAAATATGCCGAGATAGGTAAGTTTTTTTTTATATTTACAGATCGTTTTGAAGTCCTCCACGTTAAATGTCGTGTAAGAATGTATTTGGTATTTATATTGTATTATCATATTATATTATAATAATTATTGTCACTAAAATCCATTACTGGAATTTTTATGTCATGAGCCCAATGGTAAAGTGTTTGTTTTAGTGTCTATATAGAGTGAGGTGTTATTCAGTCATAATATATAAGTACAAGAGACATTCACGAAAAAATACGGGTGCAATTATGAACAATCTAATCAAAGTGGAATAAATTACGCAATTACATATTGTTTATATGCTTGCACTTAAATATCAGTTCACTTCTTTTGTTCAGCAATTTGTTTTTCAAATGTTCCTAAATTCATTTTCTTTTCAGATATAATTTGCTGTTATTGTCTCCTTTATAAGCTTCGGGTTTTCTTCACAGTATCTTATTTCCTAATTGAAGATGTCCCTACTTAATCTCCCATTTACCATAAATATTTCGATGATGCTTTTCTGTTGGGCAATCTACTTTTCATAAGCCTGAGTATATGGTTATACTATCATTTTTTTCCAGGATATTTAGATGGCACCGATGCAGAGATTTTTCTTCTTATTGTTAACGGCATCTTTTTCAGGATGACCTTATATATCATATTTATATATCATATTTATATATCCTTGAATCATTTCTATCAAAGTTTTGTATTAATTTATCAGATGTAAAGAAGCCAAACAATTCCACAATACGTGTCCATTTACCATGTCTTATGCGACAAATCAAATGCAGCAAATATTTTATAATTATACAATCAACACGATCATACAGTCTGGTGTCACTTAGCGAAACCATAAATTCGGGAAGATTATAATTAGGTTCGTTAGATATTACTTGCAAATGCACACGTATGAAGTAGACCAACAGTTTCAATTATAAATACACTCCGACTAACTTTATATAAATACAACTCTATCAACTTTATATTCAAAAATTAATTTTCTTCTAAATCATATATATCAGGATTATAAAACAAGGTGATTAAAATGTTTACGGCTTCATTGTATAATTTCAAAGAGTTAGAATAAATAACTAAAGAAAGAGAATAAAATCTACGTATTACAAGAAAGTATTACTTGTAAAACAACATTTCTATTCAAGCTGATATGATTTTATCTGAAATGCAACATTAAAAACTGCAATGTACAATATCAAAATTAGAAAAGAAACACAAGATGATAAATAACTAAAACGTCTCAAACACTAATTGAAAATGACTTTAACATCAGACTAAAACATCTTCAAGAACGCAGATTTGAAATATCCTATAAATACCTTATCATATAATATACATATCATATAAATACGTCAACAAGCTGTTGTTTACATTAAATATTTGACCAGTTTGAGTTAAAAGACATCCAACCAATTCTTACCCAATATTTTCCAAATTAAGTGCTCGGTTCCAGGGGTATCTACGAAAGTAGATCATTCAAAACAATTAGACACAAAAAAAATATTTCTTACATCCAAGAGATGTTCTACGTTACGAGTTCATTTTTAGTTGCTTCTTTCACATGATATTAACTTTTTATAAAACGTTTGAAACTATTTATGAAAACACCTTTTTAGAAAAAACAAACTGTTCTCTTGAAAAGGATTTGAGGTCGAAACTAGTTGAGAATAATAAAATAATTGATAGCACAATCTTACTCGCTTATAACTTTTTTTATCTGCCATTCTATCTCTCTTTTTCTCTTTGTCTCTCACTCTCTGTCCCTATCTCTCTGTCTCTCTGTCTCTCTATATATATGTACATAATCTTTTGTTGTCGGTCCAAACAGAGAATAAAAATATTTTAAAATAGGTCGGTCCACGAAGAGATTTGTATCTTTTTAAATTTATTTATCAATTTTGTTCTCACATACGTGTATTTTTCCAGCATTTTGCATTCGTCAGAGAACATAGATGGCACAATGCCTTGTTTTGGGGGTACTCAACGAGACTTGAACCCACTCGTGCTTGCAGTTAAAATGATTTTCAGTTGGTTATGGTTTTATATAGAGGTCATCCTCCCTTTTTCTTAGAATGTGTTTTACCATTGTCTGCTTTACCCCTCATTGATATTTGATATTTTTGTCCTTATGTGTGTGTGCGCGTGCGCGCGTGTGTGAGTGTGTGTTGCTGTGGTTTTCGATTTCATATACATTTATTTTTTTTTCTGTGTGTGGGAGTGTATGTCTTAGGGATTTTTTGTGTGTGTATGAGTGGTAGCGTGGTTTGAAATTTTCTGGTACCTATTTTTTTTTTAATTTTACCTTTATATATATATATATATATATATATATATGGGGGTGTATATTTCCAGCTTGATATTTTCATCAGAGAACATATCTGGCTCAAGGTCTAGTTAATGGGGTTTTCAATGAGACTTGAACTTTGTAGTTTTAATTGTTTTCACTTACATATGTTTTCTTATGATTTTTTCATTGTCTATGTCTTTTAATTATTTTTTTGTCCTTGTTTTTAATTTCTTCAAGATTTTTCATAATTTCTGTGAATAGTTCTCAATCATTTTTGTTGTAGGTAGCAACATTTACTTCGGTTTTCACGTTGTTGTGTTTTTCCCTTATTTATTAGTGTTGTCGGGTATCCTCT
This sequence comes from Sepioteuthis lessoniana, assembly GCA_963585895.1. Taxonomy (NCBI): domain Eukaryota; kingdom Metazoa; phylum Mollusca; class Cephalopoda; order Myopsida; family Loliginidae; genus Sepioteuthis; species Sepioteuthis lessoniana. Next base: position 37,263,265 of record OY757938.1, read on the forward strand.
CTGGTGTAGGGTTGTATGTAGTTCTTGAATCCGTTTTTTTTATGTATTTATCCGTGAATATTGTGTGTATTATAAGTGCTAGAGTATAAGGGATGGATTTATGCAGTAGGGGGTGGTGAAATGAAGGTAGAGTTTGGTGTCTGTTGGCTTGTGGTAGATATATGTAATGATTTGGCTATTTAGGTTTTTATAAGGATGTCTAAAAATGGTAATTCTTTTGAGCTGTGTTCATGGTAAATTTTAATTTGGGGTGTAGGTTTTGTAGTAGGTGGTGTAATTTGTTGATGTCTCCCCATGGTCATTTCCAGAATATTAACCAATCATCCAAATATTTTTTCCATGATTTGGTAAATTCTTCTTTTATGTCGTTGGCTTATTTTTTAACTATTATTTCAGATAGGTTTTCTTCTAAATATGCTAGGGTTATGGTTGCGTAAGTTGGCGCAAAATTTAAACCAATGTTGAATAAAACATGAATCGCAAAACTTCCGATATGGAAATAAACATATATATATATATATATATATATATGTGTGTGTGTGTTTGTGTGTGTGTGTGTGTGTATACAAAAAATATAAAGAAACACATTCACACTCACACAGAGAATAAATAAGTATAAGTAAAATCCGAAAACACTACAACACACACACACACACACACACACACACACACACACACAACATATCAAATATGAAAAATACATAAGGGATAAAGTAGTTAAGAGAAACACACTCTCAGAATAAGGAAGGACCAGCATTCATGAAAAAGTCTCTAAGTAAGTAAAAACCACTCAAACTACAAACGTGAATAATTTCAAGTCTCTTTAAATACTCTGTTATCTAGACCTTGTGCCAGACGGAAGCATCAAGCTAGAAGCATAAACAAACAGGCACATACACACACACACACACACACACACACACACACACACATGCATTTTGCATTCAATAAATTTCGAGACTTTTTTCAATACGTTTCTAGACTTTTTTGTATAGGCATTTAAAATTGTCGTAGACTCTTGAAAATTCAGCATATTCTTGCTAAACATCTTATGATATGACTGACTAATTTTTATGATTTCAAGTTTAAATGAACAGCTACATCAGCAATTGGAATACACCCTACTAAAGATGGTGAATTTTAAAAATGCAATCTGACACTTTAGAAGAACGATATGAAATAAAATTGTGTTTTTAACTTGAAAAAAAATATGCCACAGAAACGTATGGAATGCTTCAGAGTGCTTTTGGAGCATCTTGCATGAATCGAGCAGCAGTTTTTGAGTGGCATAAGAGATTCAAGGAAGGCAGGGAGTCTATAAGGTATGATGAGAGGTGTGCGAGGAGAAAGAAAGTCAATACTCCTGAGTTGATTGGTCAAAGGGTTAGGGTTAGGGTTACTATGTTGAGGTTTTATGAGAATTCAGGGAGAGATTCCGTCGGAAGAGGCCAGCACTCTTCAAATCGGGTCAGTGACATTTCCACCAGGACAATGCATCATTTTACAACTCCATCCTTGTCACAGACTATTTACTAAGATGGTCATCAAGACAGTTCTTCACCGTCCCTATATTCCAGACCTTGCTCCCTGTGACTTTTGGTTATTCCGTAAGCTCAGAGGCTGTCGTTATGAGACAATTGAGGAGATGAAAGAGGCTGTGACGAAGGTCATTTACACGCTCACACAAGAGGACTTCCATGGAGTCTTCCGGAATTTGTTGGAACGGTACAAGAAGTGCATTGCAGCCAATAGGAGATTACTTCGAAGGGGACTAGAGTTTCATGTGTGTACTATCAATAAAAGTGCCTATGTGAAAAAAGTCTGGAAACTCATTTAATGATCCTTGTATACACAGACAAATATTATTAAAAAAATACTTACAAGTAAATTTCAAACTACACTACAACACATAGACACAAAAAAATCTCCAAGACACACATTCACATACACACACACAGAGGAAAAATAAAAATAAGTGAAATCCAGAACCTCTTCAACTCGCACGTACATATACACACACGCACAACGACAAAAACATAGCCAGTATCAAGTAAATCAGACTTAGGTAAAACACATTCAAAGAAAAACAGATGATGACCTCCATATAAACCCATATGGAAGTGAAAATCATTCTGCAAACGCAAGTGAGTTCAAGTCTCACTGAATATCCTATTAACAAGGCCTTGTGCCATATATGTTCTCTGACTAAAGCAACAAGCTGGAAACATACATGTATGTAAGAATGAAGTAAATGAATAAATTCTAAAAAACACAAATATCCTCGTGGACCTACCTATATATATATATATATATATATATATATATTTGCACACTTTACGAAAGAAGCCATTTTGACCCCAGGTTTTGTCCACGATACTAAAAACATCTGCCCGTTTTATAAATTTGAAAGTATAAAAATCTGATTTGCAGGTTGGTATCGCTGGGTTCCAAATAAAAAAATAAAGTTTATAAACCAGCTCAGCAATTTTGTCAGGGACTACTTTGTGCATGCTTTTCATAACGGTCTGATATATATATATATATATATATATATATATATATATATATATATATATATATATATATATATATATATATATGTATATATATATATATATATAGATATAGATAGATAGATAGATAGAATAGATAGATGTCTGTGCGTGAGTGTGTGTGTGTGTGTGAGAGAGAGAGAGAGAGAGAGAGAGAGAGAGTACAACAACAGGTATTCTTATCATATAGACGAACGTGTACAATCAGATGGTAAGCGCATCTAAAACCATAGATCAGATGAGCCTAAAATTGACGAATAAATGCATAGAGCTTCAAATATCCCCACCTCCAGGCTCAGATAAAACGACATACGATCTGTTGATTACTTCATCAAAAAGGAAAGAATATCAATCAAACGAAAGCATAAACGGGCAAAGAAAAACTGTTGATGAAATTTGACACGTGTTTGCGAGGAGAATATTCGTTAACTCTCACTGTGACTTTTTTCTTCTTTCACAATATGTCACCTTAACTTCGAAAACATGAAAAAAAAACAATTGCTTTATTTATTGAAAACGGTTTTTTGATACGCATCATTGATCTTTTAAATGTCCCCCTGATTCTTTTCTTCTAACATAACATATAACAGCATTTATATATCCATAAATATTCTGGCTGGTAAAAATGTTCCTTCATGATATTATGATTTAAAAAAAACCTCTCCACATCTTCACCATCCCGGTAAACAAATTATTAAAATCATTTCCTGATGGTTGTTTTTTGTCTCTTATTTTGATATTATATCAACCTTTGTGTCTTATTCAATGCAATAGCCATCCTTGTTGAATAACAGTTGTGATAATGTTTAACACTTTGCAAGTGAGTAAGGGAGTTCTTACTTTCCATATGTTATAGTTCGAAAGTGAACGGAATAGCGTGACTGGAGATTGAAGCCGGTTACTATGATGTCATAGCCCAGTACGTTAGCAACTTCTACAAAGGGACTTCTCTCTCTCATTGGTCTTCGATATATGAATTCTGCTTTTCAAGTAAATATATCCCATATCAATATTAACATTTTTAATTAGCTGTGAGAGATTCCAAGAATGTGTTGAAAGAGATTGTGAACATGTGGAGACATTTTAAAAATTACATCATAAAAGATATCCCCTAAGGATATCAACATTTTAAAAATCACTCTGTATATCGATATTTCTTTACTATCATCATACCCAGCTGGTAGCATGGATTTCCTTGATTCACTATTGCTATCAGTCCCGATCGATCTTCGCTTTGGGCAGGTTCTCAACGGGGCATCCAGTGTTTACTTAAAGATGATGTATAAATTTTTTTGCTGGTCAGGCAATACTGGAGTGTTCATGCGTTGGAGTTATGAGGAAAACGTCCTTTACAAGTTTGTTTTTACTTCTCCAAAAGTGACCAAAATATCTTGTCCATTTTACTTACATGGATTGTAAGATGGGAGGTAAGTTACCTTACACTTTTTTGGTTTCGGCTTTTATAGCACTGAGCAAACTTTCTAGTTTTCATCTGTTTTTTTTTTCTCGAAGCATTTTGTTAAAGTCCACGTCATATAACACTGTTGTTGCACTAGCATAGATAGATTGGAAGAATTCCCTTTTTTTTCTGTAGATGAGATATTTCACCGAGTTATGAGAATGTCTCCATTTTGTTTAACACACATGAATTTTATTTAATCTAAGTTTTCATAGAGGCCAATGCCTCTTGTTGCCTGCTCCAGGCAATCCCACCAGGATTCGATATTACACATATCACATACTATATTGTTTTAAATTACTAATGCAGCAACCGTTTGTTTAAAATGAAGGCAATAGACCAAACTGACAACTACATATTAATCCAAATAAAAGAAATAAACTTCATAGAAAAAAAATCAACCCTACATTAAACACACACACACACTCAGCAAAAAAGGTAGTATTCGAATTTATGGCATATCAACTATCACAGACAATTTAGGGGAAAAGACAAAAAAAACAAAAAACAAAAACAAAACTCAAGTCATACACACAATGAAGCTGGGAGGAAGATTATTAAACTTTATGATATATCAATGATTATAGATTATTTACGGGGAAGAAAAGTAATAAAAAAACGAAGTATATACACATCCATGGATAAGAGTGCCCACGCAGACACAAACACACAGAAAACAGTCTTAGAAGAAGAAGAAGAAGAAGAAGAACAACAACAACAACAACAACAACAACTGCAAAGATGAAAATGTTTCAGGATAATTAACATGATCTGAAAATTCTCAAACACATATCTTGGTATTAAAAAGAGCGACAACAAAATAATCACCCCAATTTTGAATCAAAGGCAACACCAACATGAAACATTATAACTTCCTAAAGAAAGTAAAAAAACAGAAGAAACTCGAGTTGAAAACCCTTAAAGAATTAGTCTCCTTTTGACCTATTAATTTTAAAGAATATTATTAAGCATAATATGAAAACGTTATGATATATATATATATATATATATATATATATATATATATATATATATATATATAGTATTATTCTGTCCAGTTAGACAGAGTTGGGAGTAATTCCTTCAGGACAAGAATATCATTCAGGAGCAGAATATTTAAATCTTCCTGGTGGAGAGCTCAATGTAATTTTTTACAGAGCAATATTTCTTTAAAGAAAAAAACCAAAGACAGGTTATTTTAGGATTATAAATTTATTTCCTTCCTGTTTTTCCGTTTCTGGTGTGAACCAAAAACACCGAGAAAAATATAACAGGACTTCTTCAGATCCAGTGGATAAATAAAACAGAATAGACACGTGGGGGTGGGGAAGGGAGAAGAGATTAAAGGAGTTATCTCTTCGTTTTATTGAATTTCAGTTTTTTATTTACATATTTATTTTATTTTCAAAATTATTCCGTCAGTTATAATTACGGTAATTTAACTTTTTTATTTATTTATTTAATTCATTTGCACATCGTAGATATTACGTATTATATATGATATATGAAGTTCCATGAAAAATCTCGTTTTAATTCAAAATTAGAAATTTAGATAAATATTTTTGCGCTATTGATAAGTAAAAGACGGTAACTAATATATACACATGGACACTTGGATTCGATCCTAGCACCCTAAATCCATCGCACCTCTCTACGGTCACATTAATTAACCAACGTCGTCCCATGGGCTGGACGTTTCTTCTCGCTGTCCGAAAAGTTGTACTTTGTCGTCTGTCTCGTTTTATCTGCTGAGGCCGTGTTCTTTGATCCGGATGGTGAGCTAGCCTTCAGTCGAAGTCATTCTGTCTAGTCATTCGCTGCCCACAGGTTACATGGAAAAACAAGATCCCAATGAAAGAAAGGAAGCCGATTTAATGTGAAAATTTGCAGTCAATCTGGGGAGTGAAACTCGCAATGTGTGAAGTAATAATTATCAAAATTCTCTCCGTGAAGATTATGTTTAGAGAGATTAAGCAGTTACTCACATAATAAAGAAATGTTGAAAAATAGCATAAAAGGAATATCAGATTAGGCACGACTGGGTGGAAAGGTGATCCTCTGAGAATAGTGCAAGAGATTAAAATTTGATCATAGCAGACAAGAGAGAATATTTGATGTTTAGAAACCATTTCATATTTGCATTATCAAAACAGTTTATCATGATTTAAATATTTTCAAATAACCTATCTTAGAACATTTTTTGGTGGAAAATCCGGCTCTTGAGGCAACCGAAAAGCCGTTGTGAATGGTTAATAAACTCCTTTTCCTGATATCACAGTCTGCATAAACAGCGAGTTATATAATAATCGAAAAGAGATTTTCTTGAAAAACAATATGAAATATTGCAATTGTTTCACTGGGATTTCATTTTATTTTCTCGATTGTGCATTCGTGCTTAATTTGTGAGTGTCAGCTCGTATTAATCTTCTGGTTCACACGAGATTTAAGAAAAAAAAAGCTTTAGATCAGGAAATGTGTTGAATAAATCATTAAAAAAAACGCTTTCCCTTCTCAGCAATGGAGAGAAGATAAGAGCGTTAATAAATAGAGCAAAGTTTAATTATTGAAACAATGATTTATTGTTCGATAAAATGACAAGAGATTAATGTATCAACTGTGCATAAAGCTATTTGATATCTAAACCCCTGAAAATAAGTTAAAACTGAAGACTCTTTTCCCTCTACAAGAAGATACACTTTCACAAATAATGCACACACACATACATACACACACACACACACACACGCGCGCGCGCGTGCATATATATATATATATATATATATATATATATATACGTATGTATGTATATATAGATTTATACTTAGATTTGCATAAGCTCTGTGTCCAGTCTTGAACAAACTTTATTTATGAATATAACAAACAATATAACTTTATTATGAATATGCCGCTTCAAGAAAACTAGAAGACCAGAGTAGCATTACATATGCATAATTGCTGAGGGCCATTCAAACTTAGATCTACGTATCTTCTGTTATCAATATTGAGTAGCCGCATTTCAGAAAGATAAACACATACACACATGCACACATACACGCACACGTATATGTATATCAATCTTTCCTCACATATCAAACATATCAAACAGTAGAAATTTAATAAAAACCACTCTATCTGTTTAATAATTGATAATCCTACGTATGGATTAAATACTATCATTGATGTTCAACAAGGATGGACTTGGTATTGAATAACCCATGAATGTTGATATGGCTTTAAACAAAGAAACCAAAACCAATAGATAATCGTGTGAAACGTGAAAAACTGAATAATGAGATTTTTATCGCGATGAACTTCTTTTAATGTTTTATGTTAATTCCATCTCTCCTCTAAAAGCAGCAAACACTTTAATATTCTATATATTTTTTCTTAATTGTAGCAAGAATATTCCAAGAAAAAATACGAACTCAATTGGATATATATTTTAGTAAAATCCACGACTAAAAAACAAAAGATTAATCAACATTTAATAGACTTATGCATAATGTTGTTCCCACCACATATATATATATATATATATATATATATATTCATATATATATATATATATATATATATATATATATATATATAGTGGCGCTCTAGGTGCAATGTTTATTGCCGGAGAAAATAGACACGGTGACCCAAGTTCAAATGGACGAATCTTTATACATTTCACATTGAGCTAATATGTTTGGAAATGGAATGAATCCGCTACCTACCAATTTATATATATATATATATATATATATATATATATATATATATATATATTCATGGTGCCATGATCACAGAGGGGAGAAACTTACTTTATTTCAAAGCTATTATAACATATATATTTGTGTGTGTGTGTGTGTGATTAAATGAATCAGACACAGTGCTTCTGCTTATTTTATAGTTAACCGTTGGAAAGTTTCAAATGGGTCATTTGATTTTTTGATGGAATTAAATGAAAAAAGCACCATAATTTTCCCCGAGTGTTTTCAGTTGCAGGAGGAGCATCTACACGGGGAAAGAACGGTAAAATTACTTGCACTTAGACAAATCCTATATTTTATATAAATGGTCAGAGGAAGACCAAGTGTGAGAAGAATTTACATTAGAACTAAAATGGTGCAATTTTAGAATTTTGAATTCATTCCATTCAGGCGTCAAGCGACACATCCGAAGTCATAAAAGGAGCAGATATAAAAGAGGCAGAAGTGAATGGTATATGTCGTATTTAATCAAACATGTTTAAAAGAGAAAATTCAACATATATATATATACGATGATCATTCGATAAATCATTGCAAAAATATTTTTCTTCGGAATATTTTCCTTTGTTGTAAGCTCTGCATTATCAGCAATTAGGTAGCTGAGGAGTGCAAACCGTATGAAATTTATTGAAGAAACTATAATATGAATGAGGACGAATATTTTAGTCAAAATGTTTACAAGGGGGAAAAATATTGGTTTGCTTTTCAAGCTTTAATCTAGAAGTCTGTTAGTGGAGTGAAAATACATTGACTTTTCGGTAAAAAAAATAGTTCCAGGTGCATTTTGTGTGTATAGAGTACATGTGTTCCTAAGTAAGTGGTGCATTCAATAAGGTTCCAGACATTTTTTGTACAGGCATTTAGAATTGTTGTAGACGCTTGAAAATTCAGTTTGTTATTGCTACCCATCTTATGAGATGACTGACCAATTTTTATGATTTCAGGTTCAAATGAACTGCTACAGCAGGGATTGGAAAACACCCTACTAAAAAGTGATTGTCACAGCTGGTGAATTTCAAAAATACAATCTGACACTTTAGAAGAACGATACGCAATAAAATTATGTTTTAAACTTGGAAAAATGCCACAGAAACGTATGGAATGCTTCAGACTGCTTTTCGGCCATCTTGCATGAATCGAGCATCAGTTTTTGAGTGGCGTATGTGATTCAAGGAAGGCAGGGAGTCTGTGAGGTATGATGAGAGGTGAGGGAGGAGTAAGGAAGTTAATACAGCAGAGTTGATTGGTCAAAGGGTTAGGGTTAGGGTTACTATGTTGAGGTTTTACGGGAGTTCAGGAAGAGATTCTGTCGGAAGAGACCAACACTCTTAAAATCGGGTCAGTGGCATTTCCACCAGAACAATGCACCAGTCCACAACTCCATCCTTGTTACTGACTATTTGACGAAGATGGGCATCAAGACAGTTCATCACCTTCCCTATAGTCCAGACCTTGCTCCCTGTGACTTTTGGTTATTCCCTAAGCACAGAGGCTGTCGCTATGAGACATATGAGGAGATGAAAGAGGCTGTGACGAAGGTCATTGACACGCTCACACAAGAGGACTTCCATGGGTCCCTCCAGAAGTTGTTGGAACGGTACAAGTGCATTGCAGCCGGAGAAGATTACTTCGAAGGGGACTAGAGTTTCATGTGTGTATGAGATAGTAGGCTGATGCTTTCTTGCTTGTACTCCTAGATCCACGCAGAATTCAGTACCAGTTATTGTTATCTCTATGGGATAGATAGATCTCTTTGAAGATTATTTGTTATATACAAGGATTCTTTACGGTATATTAATGTGTGCGAATGATACCTATTAAAAATTGTTATGTGGAGGTTGAATTGTTTTTAAAGGAATATGATGGGTCATTTGAAATAACATAATCACTTGAAATTATTGACATCATATATTTATGAAGAAATTAGTAATATTAGATTCAAATCTCTGTTACCTGCCTGCAAAAAAAAAAAAGAAGAATCATTGAAAATACACAAATCTGTCCAAACTATTATTATTATTAGTCACTAATGCTTGGAAGCATCTAACAGTAGACATTTTAGCGTTAGATTAAAATCTAAACTGTAAAAATGTGAATTTTCTACTATTACATTAAAAGCTTGAAAAATAGGAGTAAAGATCATTTGTCCTAAGAATGATATTTTGAAGTTATGAGTGTGATCAAGAAATGATTGATTATAACTGTAAGAAAGACTAAAGTTTATAGTAAATGAAATAAGTTTTCATATACCGTAAAATCAACGAACCAATAACCCAACTTTTTTTCTTTCGGCTTGGTAGCCTCCCACCCACTTCTCTTATTTTCCTTAAAGCTAAAACTTGCTCTCCTCATCCTTCTACTTCTCATTAGCATTTCTTATACTTCTTTATTTTCAATTTATTTTTTCTTCAAAAGGTTCTATTATATTCTATCTATCGTTCTAATTGAAATGCATGTGGTTCCCTTTTGCAAATAGCTTCTCTTATTGCCACTATCTTTTAATAAGACGCCGCCTTGGCCATCTTGAAGGTTTCAAGCTCATTGCCCCTGGGAATTATGCCGGATACTCACAATGGGTAACATTTTAATTATTTCGCCTGATCTTCAAAAACAATGAATGTGTTATTACTGATCACTGATGAAAATTCCCAATCCCATATGTGTCTATTACGGCTAATTCTGCAGGGAATAAGCAGCTCTCTATTGATCTGAGTTGCTGTAGATAATTTAAGATTGTTGCCTGAAATGACTGCAATTGCTCTCACGCTTGCTTAATCTTCTCTATTTTTCTCGTCCGTGTCTTCTTTCTTTCTCTCTTTCTTTCTTTGGGCGTTTATTGACTTTCTATGTCTTTTTTGTTCCAATTTCTATCAATATATTCTTTCTTTCTTTTTTTAATTTTTTCTCTTTTTTCTTTCTACTCTTTCTTTCACACATTTTTCTGCAGTTAATTCCTCTCCATCTCGTTTCGGTTCTTGTCATCATATCTCTTCTTTCTTTCTTTCTTTCTTTCTTTCTTTCTTTCTTTCTTTCTTACATGTTAGGTTAGTTTATTTAAATCAATGTTATGTGGACCCAAAGTCGGTATACAGAAGAAAAACACGGAACACGGTTTAGAGGTAAGAAAGATATATAAACAAAAGTTACAAAGGATAGTGTCCAATATTGGTCGCCATACACTTGTACTACTGCTACTACTGCAATGGTATTAGGATATTACTTCGCTAGTAATATGGTGTTGGAAGAGTCCTATGATGCAAGTAGGTTTCGGTCTCACAACACCCAACTTCCAAGAGTTTCCTTCTTTTTTTTTTTGGTATGGGGAAAAAGTAAAACTATTAATATTTCCTCCTCGAGGGATTTACGTGGAATAGTTGCGTAAATTTCCTTATTCTTCCTGAGCGACGTACTTCCGGAGAGACATGAGGCATGTCGAAATCGAAATGATCAATTATTGCGTCGATCGGCTTTTCACGGGTATTTTGTGGTGATTCCTCAGATTCATTCAAACGGTATTTCCTAAACTGTTTCATATGGCATTTGTGGGTGTTTTTTGGTCCCTGGACAATATAGACCAGTTCGCCAAGCCTTTGTTTGATAGTGCCCACTTCCTAGAATGTACGTTGTTTTTGTAGACCTTGAAAAGGACTTTATCGCCAGGAAAGAAATGTTTCTTATGGGGCGAGACGGTTTTCTTGAACTTTGCTTACCGTGGAATGAGTTTATCGAAGACGGACTTGATTTTTCTTGCGAACATTGTTTTTGATTTCGCAGATTCGTCATTAGAGTAGCAATAATGGAGTCTTCAAATACTTCCGTATTTTTGGGAATGTGTCGCGCTAAACTGTCCGCGTGGCAAATATTGTTAGATGTTAGGAACTCGATCTTGGAATTGTAGTTTAAGAGAATCATTCCCTAACGAAGTAGTCTATTTGCACTATAGACTGGTAGACCTTTCTTGGACCCAAAGATTGTCATTAGGGGTTTATGATCCGTTTGTAGTATGAACCGTCTTCCATGTAGGTGTCTGTGGAACTTTGTGAAGGCGAATATTATCCCTAAAGCCTCTTTCTCTATTTGGGAATATTTCTTCTCAGCTGTTAACAGGGATCTACAAGCGTGTGCCACAGCTTTTTTCAAACCATCTGGGAGTTTATGGAGAATGCAAGCACCGATGCCGTATGAGCTTGCATCACTTGCGACAATGATGTCGAGGGTAGGGTAAAACTGAGTGAGGGAGAGATCCGAAGTATGGGTTTTCTTGATCTTTTCGAATGACACTTGGCATTCAGGGGTCCATAACCATGGTTTGTTCTTTTCTAAGAGATCGTTGAGAGGCCCTCTCAAATTCTGTGTGTTCTTAATGAATATTTGGTAAAAGTTAGCTAGGCCGAGGAAGCTTTGTAAGGCTTGAAAGTTATATGGGGTCGGGATGTTTCTGATCGCGTAGGCTCTTTCTAGATCCGGTCGACGAACGTCTCTATTTATAATATGACCGAAGTATTTCATCTCTGGTAAGAAAATGTCACACTTTGCCTCCTTGACCTTAAACCCGTATTCTTGTAACTTCTCGAATACGTTTATTATATGCTTCCGGTGCTCTGCAGTAGTTTTAGTGGTAACCAGTATACCATCCAAATAGGCTGTAGCGCAGTCAAGGTCACTCAGCATGGTGTCCATGACCCTCTTGAAAATTTCGGGCGCAACCTTGACTCCAAAAGCCAGTCTGGTATATTTGTACAAACCTCTACGGGTGTTGATACAGAACAATTTGGAAATTTCTTCATCCACCTCTATTTGAAGATATGCGTCTGAGAGGTCAATTTTGGAGAAGATTTTTCCAACATTTAGTTTGTTGAAAATTTCCTCAGGACTTGTTAGTGGATAGTGGGGATCCTGCAAGGCATCGTTTAACCCTGTGGAGAAATCGGAGCAGATTCGTATTTGGTTGGAGTTATTTCTTACATGGACCGTAGGTGCTGCCCATTCGCTAAAGTTTGTTTTTGACAGAATACCTACTTGTTCGAGTCTATCTAATTCTTTGTTGATTTGCTCTAGAGCAGAAAAAGGGACATCCCGTTTTTCTTGAATACCAGTTGTGCATCGTTCTTCACCTTTAGATTAGCTTTTAATTTAGGACATTTCCCAAGGCCACCAGAAAAAACCTGCGGAAAACGTTTTTCCTTTTTTAGATTTACCGAATTGGACGTTGTACTTTAATTTTGCGAATAAATGTACTCATTGGGCAATCCCATAGATTGAAGTTTTCTATCCAATCAGTTCCGAATAAGTTGTCCAAATTTTTTAGTACATAGCCGTTCAGATTTCTGGTAACTCCATTTAGTGTTACCGTAAGGAGTACCTCGCCTAAGATGTTAATATTCTCGCCAGTTACGGATTTTGCTGTTTTATCCGTCTTTAGTAATGTCAGCTTGTTTAATTTTCGCCAAGTACGCCAATTGATGATTGAGATATCAGAACCCAAGTAAAGCTAGAATTTAATAGAGTTATTGAAAATATCATCAGTCTAATATTTCCTAAAATTCCTATTGACTATCTTGTCTGATTGAGCTTGCCTAATTTTACTATTGGGTTTTCTCGTTATGTTGGCGTACCAGCACTGACATAAGTTATGACCATTCTTATTGCAAATATTTGCAATATTTTTTCTTCTTGACTGGACAATTCCATCCAGTGTCATTTACCACAATGGTAATATGATCCAGGCGGTCTCTTTAACCTATTTGTGTCTTGTTTATTGCGGGATTTAGAACATGAGATTTGCCTTTAGTCTTTTTGAGAGGAATAGACGGTTGACTTGCTTCAGATTTTTCTAATCTGAGCCACACCTGATTCCTCGATCTTTTTTTATTCACACTAGATAGAAATTACTCTTTGACAGTCCTCTGCCAATTTTTGGAGAGTCAATCCTTGTTCGTTTTCAAGCTTGGTCAGTACCCGTCGTCTGACTTCGGCGTCTTCTGCAGATACTTGACCCTGTGCAAATATTAAGCACTTGAAATAATCGGCAGTCAGCTCGGCTAGTTTGAAGCCATTACAGAGCTTGTTAACCTATGCTGTAAACGTTAGGAAATCTTGCTGGTTATCCTTAACAGGGTTTTGGCATTTCCAACGTTTGCGGAACAAGATTGTGTTAAGCACGAATAGTTCCGATAGGAGCTTAATAGTCTCTGAAAAATCCTAGTCTGTGGTTTCTTTGGGTGTTATGAAGTCTACGAACCTATTATATTCGATTGTTTCCAGTTTTCTTAATAGTAGACTTACCTTTTTTTACTAGGCCATTGTTCACAGTCTACGTTGAAAATATCTTCATAGCACCTGTAAAAAGCCTCGAACATTTTGTCATTCTCAGGTACGTATTAGAATGTTTCAATCCAGTTCTAGATTGTATTCTGGTAAAATATCGTGTCTTTTTCGGGTTTTTTTTTTTTTTGGCCATTCAATGAATTTAGGTGTAATTCTTCAAAGTGTTTTTGTTGTAGTTCAGTTTTCTGCAGTGTAAATTGTTGGACTTCTAATTGTTGTTCATGTAACTTCAAAACCAATTTTTCTTGTCTTTCTTTGAATTTTTGTTGCTGATCCATGATAGTTTTTGTAAATTCTTCCATATTTATGTAAAGATTTATAATATGTCGACTAAAGGGGATTAACCAGGCCAAACAATTACAGCAATTAAAGTTGTTTTGAAAATTGCGTGTACCGGGGGGTACATCTGCCTGATATTAATAATTCAATTTAATATTGTTTGTTTGCTTTTAAATTGTTTAAAGTTAAGAGAATGATTATATATTTCAATTTGGCCCATATATGGGACCCTAAAATGTTCTACCTATCTGAATAAGAGTATAACTGGGAGTAATGGCAACGAAGAAGTACTTCACATTGCTCAAAGCACTAGAATTCGACCCTTACTATGAGATAATTTAGTGTCATATCCAGGTCAGTGTTTCGGGAGTGTTCTTAACCCTTTGTAGAGATGATGTCGGAGCATTTTACAGTTCCAGCTGATTGGGTTTTTTCTTCTACAGTATCGCATATTTCTGTGTTAATCGAGAACCATATTTCGTTTCAATTTCGCTCTATGCCTCCTTAGATCTGCCCTTTCTTTCTTTCTTTATTTATTTATTTCTTAATTTATTCAATTATTTTATATTTTGATCTATCTATCTATCATATCTTATTCACTGCCTAATGTCATATGTTTGTTCTCTTCGTATCTATATCTTTATTCTTTGTTGATTGTTTCTTTCTATCTATCCTTCCCTCAATCTATTTATCTATGGAGAAAAAGTGAAAAACAAAGTAACCCAAAAGTGAATAATTTATAGTGAAAGAAAGTCGACGCCATAATGTTTCATTAGTATTTTAAAAATGATAATAACAAGTGCTGAGAGATCAACGATGGCTGTTCAATAAAATACAAAAACAAGGAAGGAAATTATATATACCAAGAAAGAACTTACCTACTACGGACCCTTTTTCATTATTTCCTTTCTTCCTATCAATCTATCTACTGCTCAGTTGCTTAGCATTATTTAACTCACTATTTTATAATCTACTGCCCAATTACGATTGGTTTACTGATGCGCTCTCGTCAGATCGTCTGATTGTGGCATTTGACTATTGGACCGAAATTGGAGTTTTCCCTTCGTTTTCCAAAAAAGAAAGCTTTCATTGGGAACTGAACACTGCGCACTGCTGCTGAAAACAAACATGCGATTTACAACAGCTACAAAAGTAGCAAAAATATAAAGTCCCATTAAAAACCCTCTTTCCTGTTTTTCTCTTCCTCTTGTTTTACTTCGTCTTCACCGTGTCTTCTTCTTCTTCTTCTTCTTCTTCTTCTTGTACGTAATCGCTGTCGCCTCTCTTTTTCTTCTCTTTATGTATATCTCTCTTTTTTTCTCCTTTATCTTCTTTTTAAAGTTTTCTTCTGTTTCCCTTTGAATCTTTAACTATTTATTCATTTATTCAGTTGTTATTCCAATCAAGGTTTTTCATTTCTAGCTTCAGTGTTTTTATTTATTCATCCCGACCCTTATCGTACCAGCTATGGGTTAAATATCATCATTCATGTTCTTCTACAAGGATGTCTTTTAGTGTATGTTTTATTGTATATCAACCAAAGTTGATATAGAATAAAGCAAAGAAAGAAAACAAAAACTATTTCCTTCATTTCCACCTTTAGCTTGTGTTGGTTTTTCCGTGTACTTTTCATTCTTTTTCTTTCCTATGCAATATCTAAGCGTTTAAATTCTGGATTTTTTAACAACCTATTTTGCAGCATATTTCACTAAATCAACGACACCTACAGTTTATGCGTCTCATTTATCTTTTTTAAACAATTTTATTCAGATTTTTTCCAAAATAAAAGTGTTAAAAGCTTTTGAAAGTCTTCCTCAAACAAGTATTCTGCATACAAATTTGGATTGTTAGTTGGTTGGTAGGTTGGTTGGTTGGTCGTTTTGTGTGAAAGCACTTCCAACTTTGTTGTGCTATCTAATGCTTGAATCAGTCATTTGTCTTTGTTTGGTGTGGATGGGTGACGAGCAATAATTTACAAATAGCTATTTCGATTGTATAAATCATTAGATTGTGGCAAAGAAAAGAGGGTCTGACCCAAGTAAATTTATTCACCAGAAAAGTGAAGAATTAGTGAGGAATTAGTTGAAATGGGTTTTAGAAGAATCAATTAATAAATTAAAAATGTAAGAAATAAGTAGAAAATATAATACTATTTTTGGCTCAAGGAAAACAGGAAAATTAATGGTTTATTTTGACTAGATCCATAAAAATGACAAGGCGATTTTCTTTCGGGGAAAATCATGAGTTACAAAGTACGTTCTATTGTCTTCGAGCAGACAGAGCCGTTGAAGAGTTCACCCAGGAGTCAAGGCCTGACAGAGATGACAAACGAATGAGCTGAGTACGTTTAGTAGTCTTGAAAATGATACATTTTTGGATATTTTGTCTAAATTTGAGCTCTTGGGAAAAGCTTTTTGAGATCGTTCAGAATAAGCGGTTGCTGACATCTCACTGACTCAACGCGGAGGAAAAGTGACTGGGTGAAATATTGGGGAAGTAAAAGGAAATATCTGCCCCTTTGTGTGAAGGTCAGAGGAAACCGAGCACTGAAGGTGAAAGCAGATTTTTTTAATGATAGTTTTATGGTTTTATGTATATCTTTCAATTAATTATTCTTTTCAAACGTACATTTGGTCAATAAATATGACTTCAACATTTTGTATCAAAGTAGATTTCAAAATAATGGCACCAAACTTTGCAGAGCTCTAAAGCGGAAGTTCCACAACTAGATACAGTTGAGTGTCAAAACTAAGAAACGAACGGAAATATAAAACTTATAAAATTTTGTCCGATGTTTTTGTAAATTTTTGATGATGAATTTGACTAACTTTAGAAAAATAAAATTTTCGGGATTATAGTTTCAATAAAAATATTACGAATAATAAACAGCAAAACTTTTAAAAATCAAATAGCAAAATACGAAAATTAAAATAAAACGAATTATAAAATGCAAAAATGAAATCAAATAAAAAATATCCTATAATTCTACTTTCGCTAAAGTTTAACTTCCGATGCTAAAATGAAGCCTCACTCCCTTGCAGTAAATTCCAACCGGCAAGATAGACGGGTTTTTTTAGACCTTTCTACATTCTACATAACATTAGTAATATTTTCTTGGATTAATTAGAAAATACTTAATAGAAACCCATAAATCATGACCTTGTGATATCTGCTCTTTTATATACGGATCAGGAAATTGCTGAATACCACCTAGTTGGTGTAAAGTTTGCACAATATCAAATCATAAATACATACATAATCCAATTCCTATTGTCTTTTATCTGAGAAAAATGACGGAGAATAAAAGAAAATACTCCACCTTTAACGGAGAACTCTTAGCTGCTTAATAATCAATACTACACTCAAAAGGCAGATTGAAGAGAGACATGTAACCTTATTAACATATCTCAGACCCTTTTCCTAATATACATAGTTGAACGTGCTAGCTAAAATTAAGCAAAGATACGATGGAAGGATTAATGAATTATAAATTTTGAAATAAATTTATAACTATTAATTATTGCAGAAGTCTTGAAATGATCATCAGTCCATATAAATAATATTCATAATATTATTACATGAGATAAATAAGAAAAAAACAGTCAAGCGAAGCACGTGAATCAATAATCTTAAGCTAATTCAATTTTTTAGATAAGTCACTTACGTTACGCTTCTTACTATCTTTAAATATTGTTAGAAAATATACTTAACTTTTAAGACCTCTTCTAAAGCATTGCCATTGAAAATAATCTATGGATGCTTTTTCTCATTATTTTCGATGTTCCATTATTATAAACTGAAGGAAAACGTATATGATATGCAGATGAATAGCAATTGCTGGTTATAGAGTGACAAAGATGAAATAACAAATTAGCACCATAGAAAATCAAGCCAGACAAGATGAAAAAGGTGATCCGCTTGTGCAGAAGATAAAAAATTACTATTATGACAAAGAGCATGTTCCCAAACCAGAATCTGCTAAAACTGAGACGTAAAAGATTCTCTAGGATGTTGTGATACAAACTGACAACCTAACCCCGGTTTGAAGACAAGACCAAGTGTTAATTAGAAAAAACAGAATAGCTTGTTTACTTATGGATTTTACCTATTTAGCGGTCAATAGAGAGAAAATGAAAGAAAACAAAAAAGATAAACGAATAACCAAGAGCAAAAAAAGATGCAGAACATGAAGATAACAGTGATACTAATTGTAGTTGGTGTCCTTGGAACAGTCTCAAAAAGTCTTGACGAGAGATTTGAGAAACTTAAATTCAAAGGGAGAATCAAGACAATCCAGACTGTAACTCTGTTGAAATCAGCGAAAATATTTAGAAGAATACTGAAAACTTGCAGGGACTTGCTGTCACTGTAACTTATTTGAAAAACCACCCACAAAAACCGGTGAGGAAAATTCGCTACGATACAGAATTTTGCAGCTATAGAGGCTGGTAGTAAATAATATCTAATGATATTCATCGAATATTGCTGAATATTTTGAAAGCCAAATAGTGCAGGTGAAACCATTTAGGTTGTGAGTAAAGCATTTAAAAACCTGTAGCCTGGATGTGTGACAAACTAACAGAGACGTCAATTCATGAAATGAAGAACGTTTTAATCAACTTAGTTCTGTGAATTGACAGAATATGGACTATCAGAAATATTTTACTGAATTTTACCGGTGGGGTTGAACTATTATTACTTGCAGAAATATATACTCAGGGGTAAGGTTAACTTTTGCGTTTTATCGCTAAAAATCTCTTCTATCCAATGGTACTACCGGGTTATTTGTATCCTTTGTACTTTATGTTGAAGTAATTTGGAGGCTTAATCTTGTTTCATTAATAGATAGATTGATAGGTATAAACGGACTGAAATAGATATGAAAAAATATATAGATATAGATATTAATAGATTGAGATGTGTAGAAATGGAAAGTGGGAAATATATTGATACGAAATAACCTATATATATATATATATATTAATATATATTTGTGTGTGTGTGTGTGTGTGTGTGTGTATGTGTGTGTGTCGAAATAAGTGGAAAGAAAGGTAAAGGAAAAAGGAAATGAAAAGGAACGACTTCTCAATAGTATGGTAGTATAGAGTGAAAAAATGTCTTAGTTTGCTAAAAAAGTTTGCTTAACTTTTTGCTTGATTTTCATCCATTCTCTATTTTAAAAATGTTTTCATGTAGTACAATGTCTGCTATGTAGGATGAAATCTGATAGAAAACTGGACGTTGTTTTATGTTGTTTGTTTTGGATATGACTGCAGATTCTAACAATCGAACACAACGATCAATTAACATAAATGACGACCGAAATACCCTTTTCCCACATGTTGGATCTCAAAGACACTTTTAATTTTTTCTAAGCCACTCTAATCAATGCCTAAACCCTTCTTGCTCGATCTCCTTCCCTTTCTTTTCCCTATTACTTTTCTGTTTTTTACTAAAATTAATTCCACTTCCATTGGATCAAAAATCTCAGGAATAATTCCGTCGGGACAAAAAATTCATTCAACTATGAACATTTAAATTTTCCTGGTAAAGAGCTCAATGTAACTGACATCACAGAGCAATAATTTCTTTAAGAAAAACAAAAACCGGTCGCTTTAGCATTATAAAGTTATTTCCATCCTGTTATGAGTATTGATATGAATCAATAACCCCAAAAATAACAGGACTGCTTCAGATCTAAAAAAAGTCGAATACTCCAAAATGCATTGATAGTTGATGGAATCCGTGCCTACAAGAAAAAACACGAATGATAATATATCCAGACCCTGAAAGATTATTAAATCAGCGATGTGAATTAATAGCTAGATGTACACATAGGAATAAATTTAAACTATTGATTAATATCATAGAAAATTTCTAATTAACCAAAAAATCGGATTAATTTGCGTTTTGAAGTGAAATGAATAAAATAGAAAATGGGAAGATACCATGTGATGTGTACGTACTTTTTAATGGAAGGTTAACTGAGTCAATAGGCACGAATATACATTTTGAATTTAAAATTTGAATTTTGAATTTAATTTAAGGTAAGTATTGCTGTAATCCCTACGTAAGCTTATTGAGGAATGTTGTACTTCCCTAAATTATTATTAAATCTGGAGTTTTACGTTGAAATGTATTTAGAATTTTAAAATTTTAAAAATTAATCTACTGTGATTCCAACCGGAAATAAAAAAGAGAAAAAGAAAAACCGGAAGTGGGTAAATGGGGTGGAAACTCTTCTACTCCCTCCCACCCTTTCCTCTTATGTCTATTCTGTCTGTAATTATTTTATCCATTAGATATGAAGAAGTGTTGTTATTCTTTGTGCTAGTGATTCATATCAATACCCATCACAAGATGGAAATAAATTTATAATTCTTATGTGACTGTTTTTTGTTTTTCTTAAATATATATATATATATATACCGACACCTCTTCATAAGCACGATGTGATACAACGTTAATTTTAAACGGAATTTAACAGATTGAAATTCAGCATGTCTCTTCTCCTAAACCGGTCGCTAGACCATGGATAAAAACGCCAGTCTGACCTATAATTTACCCACATGTGGTGGGAGCATAGATACATTAATAATTATCCCAGGTGTATTAAAAGCCATGTAAAATGCAAATAGACTCATCTTGGATGTGAACACTGGTCACTATGTCCATTTCCTGTGGGGATTAACATTAAACCTCAAACGCCGCGATTAAAAAATACTTATATATATATACATAGACTCACATAAACACACACACACACACACACACACATATATATATATATATATATATATATATATATATATATATATATATATATATATATATATATATATATATATATACTGGCAGCAAGTTATTGTTTAAGGATGCTTTGTTATCTACCAAGGAGTATTTTCGTATGATTTTAATGTTGAGACGCTTAAGTCTTCTTGTTTCTTTTCGTATTTTGGGATCCAGATAGCTAAGACACTCTCTTGATGGCTTACCACATCTCAGACACAAGTGCCATAAAACAACATTTAATTATATAACATAGCAATGATACTTGAAACGAGGAGACTTGCACGTCTAAACATGTAGATCATACGAAAAACATTCTACCTGGTTTATGACATAGCCTGCTTTAACAAGATAGATAAATAGATAGATAGATTTAAGAAGATTGAGACAAATAGAAACAAACGGTTAGATTGATATGAACATATATATATATATATATATATCGAGAGAGAGAGAGAGACAGACAGACAGACTGACAGAAGGAGGATCATACATATATATTTATATACACACGTGCATGGATAAAAAGAAAACAATATTATTCCAAACCTATGCAGATGTGTCTTTTGTTGGTTTCGTTTTTATTTTATTACTTGATTGGCCTTTTTCAATGACCCAGGAAGATTGTCACAGGATACAAGATAGACACAAAGCATTTTTCGCGATGAATTAATAATTTCTTGATATTAAGCATAACCAGATGATTCATTGGCTATATCACCGTGGAGACAATAGAGAAACAATTGTAAGATGCAATTGTTCTCTATTATGTTATAAACAATTGGATTAAATCTTTTCGTGTTGATAATTATAACATCTTTTGAATATCTTTAAGCCTTCATTCATCTACATATCTATCTATCTATCTTGAGAGAGAGAGAGAGAGAGAGAGAGAGAGAGAAGGAGAGAGGGAGGGAGAGGGAGAGATGGGTAAATCGTCACCGTTTTTTTTAATTTTTAGTTTTGTGTATGAACTTTCTTTGTTTCAGGTTTTGCCTACTGTGTTGCAAGTTCAAGTCTGTGGGTTCCGTAAGGAAAGAAGAACGCTGACGCAATTTACTTCTCCATAAATTTGAAAACTGTATGATGTACTGCTTTGCATTCACGACGTAGGCCCAATTACGAATATCTTAAAGTGTTTAGGTTTATCTACAGACAGATATTCCTACTGATGAAAACATCCAGTTCACATCATGCTGTTTGGGCAGGTCGATAACGATGTACCATAACATGTATGCAATAGACGTAATATTACTGCACCAAATAGGACGTTGTACTGTTACATACAAAATATACAGTTGTAACCTTGCCCAGACAAAAGAGATGAATACACTAGTTAACAAACACAAAAGTTTTTTTTGCTACTACACGTTTTAAGTAGTCATCAAGAGAAAGAGAATATGAAAGCTGAGTCGACTGCGATAGCTTGACAAAGAGAAACATGTCATGACGAGAAAGAGAGAGCAGACACTGAACTTTAATTTCCTTTCTGGTTTTCTGTTGCAGTTCTAACGTAATTGCTCTCTGATTTCGTATCTGTAATTGCCCGTCTGGTGTGAGATCTCTTTTTCGGAGATCACCCCAAAACTGGGGCCGTTATTTTTTGTCTCTCTTTACATCTTCCAGATTGGTGTTTAATTGTTGTCTTTACCTCCTTACGTTCTTCTAGCCAACTAAATTTCAAACCCTAGTCGTCCTTTTACTTCAGCCTGGTGGTTCCACACCTGCACAGAGGATTTGGAACCACCAGCGTTTTTCTAGTCATTTTTAATTACCGAAGTCATTCACCCATGATTGGCTTACCTACAGAGGTCAAAAGGCGTTCGTTCCGTAGACTCTCTGTCTACGTTTTCCTATTATTTCTCTCTCTCTCTCTCTCTCTCTCTCTCTCTCTCTCTCTCTCTCTCTCTCTCTCCCAGAAATTCCCTATATAACTTGAACTCTCCATATGACGTTACAGTGATGATGATGTTACCCCTCCATTCATTTTCCAGGGCTTCACATTCAAAATGAAGGCCTGCATCAAATAGCTGGAGGAAGTAGATCTCGCTGGATCGAGAAAGTAGCTGATGGAAGATTCTTCGTCAATCAACACGACCCTGCATTTCGTCATTCAAGCAGGAGACACCAGTCTTTGCAGTCAGAAAATTTCTTCAACCATACATACAACTGTAAACTCCTTGCCCCCTATGTCCTCCGATTGCAAAACCTCGATTACAATGCGTGGGGCACGGTTGAGCGATAGACGAGAAAAACTGTATAATACCAAAGATGCACCAAAGGTAGGAAAAATTGGTACTGTTGTTTCATAGAAATGCTATCAGATTTAGGGCTGTAGACGATAAAAAAAAACCAACTTCGATTTCTTAATCCCACTTGTCCCCTCGCCAGAGAGAAATTTCAACCGTACATCTCTGCCTTTCAATTTGACTGCCCAAAAACTGATATGCCCAACTGACCGAAAAATACTGCTTAAACAATACCTCCTGATTATTCCAGTCACTAATATTAGGACACGTGATCTTGACATTTATGTGTGACGTCATCACCAAAGACAGCTGACTTTCGTTCAATTTCGTTTACTTTTCAATATCCAGCTTACCCGCATATTTCAAAATGAAAATTCAATATGTCAGTCCAAGTGATTTTCAAAACAATCTTTCAACTTCCGACAGGTGGAATAAGTGCACCATATGACCTTCACATGTGACCTACTCTTCCAATAAATGTTTCTTGCTACTTATAATTTACCAATACAATAAAAAATTATTACCAAATATAATTAATTATCATCCTTAATTATATTATATGTTGATGTGTACAGTTTCATCCGAAGATCGTATTTCAAAATAGATAAAACTTAACATCATGAGTCTGACCAGAAAAACAACAAACTCATTTTAGGTTTTATACATATATATATATATATATATATTGAGCTAGAGTTAGGTGTATATATAGGGGAAGCGGGAGATAGAAAGAGGATGAAATTTTTAACTGAGTCGAAAAACAAAGATTTTGTGCAATATCTGTTCATTGAATATAACGTTTAACTCATTTATGAGTTTCTTAAAATGACAGTTAAATCTTTTGTTTTAAATTTTAAGTTTCATTCTGTGTATAATAATTCATCTATGAGGTTGAAATTCCTTTCGTTACGTATCTTTGATTACTTGTGAACGAAAAAGTATTAGAATCCTGTCGATGACCAGTACTTAAGCTATGAATTTAGAATAGTTGAAAAGGCTATTTTGTCTGAGCCTTGTCCGATTTCTTCAGTGCTAACAAAGATATTCTATCGAGTGTTAGGGGATGGGATCGCTTTGGATCAGTATAAGCTAACGACTCGACTTGTCAGTGGGAGAGTTTCTCTTGATGTCGACTTAGACGCTGAATGCGTAAAATCACGACAACTTCGATTTTTCTTTCACTTGATGGCTGATTTGGAATGCACTGCTTCTCAATATCATTTCCTGCAATTGGTATACTTCGTGTTTGCTTCACTGCAATCGCTGTGACAGTGAAAACGCTGTGGCTGCGAAACGTCAGAGAACGCCTTTATCCACTGTGATAGGGGTAGGAACTATATAAGTGAGTTTGCACATACATATACGACAATGTATTGACTTCTTGCTCTGGAGTCAAATGGAAAGTGTTTCTCACACTGTTTGCCATGGAGGGAATGGGAGCATGGAGCATGTAACTGCAACAACCCACAAGAATGAGTCTATTTCTCAAAACGATTGACATCACCTTAAAGGTAAAACACAAATAAAAGAAGACGATATTTTGTAGGTTTTTATTCATTTCTTATTTTTACTGAAATAAGCCAAAATCATTTATAATTATTGATAGCGCTCTCACAAATAATCAAATCTACGATATTATCTGATTTACTAGCTGCCAGTAAATCCCAAATCAATAATTTCTTGTTCCCTCTTGATACTTGAAAATGAACTCGTCACTTATCTTTGATAAAAGAATGGTTTCTATAACCCATTCTTTCATAAAAAAAAGACCATCTTATGACTAAAAGTACATTATAATTATTAAATGCTGGAGATAATTAAAAAGAGTGGTTATTTTGAAAATTGGATTATAAAGGGACCAGAGTCTCCTAATCAATATATAAGAACTCAGAATGTAAGTACACTGTCTATAGCACCGCACACCATTCTCAACTCCCTGCTGTGGAGGATGTGTATGTAGACATGATTGACAGAGGTAAGCCATGTGTCCATTACTCGATGGAAACCATGGGTAATAGTTGGAAATACTTTGCAATCTTGTTGTTTGGCTTTAGGTGGTCACATGGTATCTAAAAGTTTTTAGTTAAATTCAAGATGACTGGTTAACTCCTAGACACGAAGAGTAGCCACCAACATAGCTGGGGCTTAAGCGAAACCTTAGGTTAATATCTTATGAAAATACTTAATCTTTAATTACTGTTAATTATCTTTAATTCAACCCGAAAGATCATAAACACCCTATTTGTTTACTCCAGTATATTATTAAAACACGCCATTGCATTCAGGTATACAAGAATTGAATCTTCATATTAGTAGTAAAGCTTTTTGAACTATAATCCTCATCATTGTTGTTCGACTGAAGTGTCCTCAGGCCTTTCACGTTATAATAGGCAATGGGATAAGATGTTGAAAATCTTAAATAGTAACTTAATTTTAAATATGTTGAACTATTTTCATCAGTGTTTTATCCCGAATACCTCAAAGGTGGACTCAAAGTAATACCCCAATAACTTATAGATACTTCATTTCATTTGGTTCATTTCTCTTTTTGTGACGATCCTCGTTGAAAGCGGGCTTCTTTTGAGTATAGAGTTTTATTTTAAAGAGTTCGGTGTGAATGAATAATGATAAACAAGATACTAAGGACGGGTAATAATTTTCATAATGGAGGCATATGTTGCATTGATATCAAGAACATACAAGCCTTAATCATTTGCTCAGACGTTTGTGTATCCATTATGACCATGAGGTGAAAAATTATTTTGTCCCCTGACTGACCTCATGCGAATAGTTACATATATGTGCACGCCTATATAACTCACCCGCTGTATTATGTAGGGTTGATGATTTATAAATCAAAGAACGACCCTTTCCTGCATCGACTGAAAAAGAAAACGTTTCCTTTTTGTTTAGAAATATCACAATAAAAGAGAGTGGCTTTTAAAGAAACAACGTTGGTTATCTCCTACCGTCGGGGTCAAATAACCACCTTCGAGAACTCTACAATGTAAGGACAGACTCATAGAAATTCCAAGAAAATGAACGTAGATCTCATTGAAAAACTGTTTAGTAATTGTCGCCTGTCTGCAAAGGGAGGCAAGAATCTGTAAAATTTCAGACCACTTGAAATAAAAAAAAAAAAAAAAAACTATATACAAATAATACTCAGGGTTCCACTTACATATTGCATTCAAATCGGAAAGTTACGCAGAATTTAGCCCTTTTATTTTCCGTTCTGCATAATTATATATACTCTTCGTGATCGTATTTGAACGAATGTAAAAACGCCCCAATTAATTCGAATATTAAAGCAATGGGATAAGGTTACGTAAGTATTCTCAAGTCAATGAAGTGTGACTAAACATGAGCGTCTGCTATACTTGAAATCTCTGGGATCCGTTTTAATCGAATAATTTGTACGTAGCATTTTGAAACGAGTCAGAGCTCATTTATTTGTCCACAGTTAAATAGTTTCACGTATAGCAAATGATTACAAAGTTCTGTTTAAGCCAGAGAGGGAAACATAAAAGGTACTACCATTCTACGATAGAGTCCATCTGGGGAAAGATAAGACAATCATAGATCAAATGTAATTGACTGTTCGAGGGAATTATATTTTATTCGAAAAAGGTAATGTATTGGCAGTTTAAAAATTAGAATCCTTATATAAAAAAAGGTTATTTTTAATTTTTAAAAATAACATCACTGTGTGCTGTTTAGAAAGTTTTTTTTCATTTTAATTTTAAAAATGTCATTTTAATTCTATTTTTTTCTATTAGAAAATAATATAAAGTGTTTGAGTGCCTTTTCTAAGTTTGTTTTTTATAAATAAAGATTTTAGAAAACTTTTTGATTAGAAATAATGCCTAAAACGATAAAAATATCACACACACACTCACACACACACACACACATATATATATATATATATATATATATACCAGTGTTGGTCGAAGTTTTTGCAATATCTGAGTACTTGCTCATTAGTGGCGTGTATATCAAATGAATAAAGCTGTTCAAGCCGTGGTAGTTACTCACTGTTGTTGATATCATGTTACTTGTTGCGGTAAGATGTTTTGCAATGCCGTTTTTGATCAGAAAACTGCACAGGGAATCATGCATTTTAATCAAATGTTGGTGCTCATAATTCACGAGTTCAAAGTGGACCATAAAGCAACCCATAACATTTGTTAAGCAACCGATAACATTTGTTTTGCGAAATGTGAAGGCATAGTTGATCACAGTAAAATAAATTTTCCCTCCGGTTGGAAGAACCTCTGTAATCAACCATGGTTTTCGTGGCAGTGCTCTTATTCATAGAGGCAAATTGGGTGGGGTGAAGAAACTGTTGAACCCTGCTTGTCTCGTCCAATTCCTTAAGTTGATAACCATTACCCCATACGCTATATATATATATATATATATGGCTGTGTGAATGTATCTGTCGGTCAGTCTTTCCCTCTCTATCTTCCCTCCCTTTCTCTTTTTGCTTGAGATTTAGCACCTCTCTCTCTCTCTCTATATATATATATATATAGTCACCAACAGACATTATATCACAACTCTCCGGTGTGGTTAGACCAGCTGACTTTACGTTAGTTGGATATATTATCCCAAAGCTATTGTCATCCTGTACATAGCGAAGGAATTTTTTATGTATTTTTTTTACATTTAAGTTAGCGGCTACCAGGAGTGCTCAGTTCTTGGGAAGAGCTATTGAAGTACGTCGAATTTGTTAATGATCTGAAACTAAAAAAGGCACAAAATGAATTAGCAAGCTTTTACATAAAAGAACAGACAGAATACCTACAAAATCAAATAGATAAGATTAGAGACTCAGTGGAATATAAACAATCTAGGATTTCATGGCAAACAATAAACGAAGTAAGCAGAAGGAATAGCACTGACAAAGCTAAACTGAAAGCTACAAACCAACAAGAACGAATAAAACTGTGGAAACAACACTTCCACAATCTACTTGGAAAACCCACAAAAGTTGCACAAGAACTGATCACAAAAATTATTAGGAAACAATTAGACATAAAACTGGGACCGTTTACGCTTGAAGAACTTAGAAAATTTATTAAAAAAAAGCCGCAGAGCTTGATTAAATTCCCCCAGAAGTATAGAAGACCAGACAATTCGATGACATACTGCTCCGACACTGTAATGCAGTTTATAATTAAAATCCGATAGACAGATGGATGAAGGGATGCATCCTCCCTTTCCCTAAAAAGGACGACCTCGGATTAGCCAAGAATTACCGAGGTATAATACTTACATCCATAGCTGCCAAAATATACAGTGCCCTACTAGGAAACCGCATAGAACCCAAGATTGACAACATTTTTAGGAAGAACCAAAATGGGTTCCGGGGAAATAAATCCACAACCTCACAAATATTGACTATCCGTAGAATTCTAGAAGGCGTAGGGGCAAAAACCCTAGAGGCAACACAATTGTTTGTCGACTTTACCAAGGCCTTTGATTCCATACACAGAGGGAAGATGGAGCAAATTCTACTCGCATAAGGTCTACCAAAAGAAACCATCGCAGCCGTAATGATTCTCTACAGAATCACCAAAGTGAAAGTGTGTTCTCCGGATGGAGACACAGACTACTTCGACATTGTAGCTGCAAGGAGACACACTTGCCCCATAGCTCTTTATCTGTCTATATTTCGAGCTCAGAACATCGATCGATAAAATCAAAGAAAACGGTTTCGAGCTGACAAAGAAAAGAAGCAGAAGGTATCCCGCAAAAAACAATTACCGACGCCGACTACGTCGATGATATAGTGATTCTGGCAGATGCACCTGCCCATGCCGAGACACTACTGCATATCCTGCAACGAGCTTCTGCAGGCATCGGCCTCCATGTCAATGCACACAAAACGGAATATATGAGCTTTGATAAAACAGGCGACATTTCCACGTTAAACAGTAGCTCCCTGACACTAGTTGACATGTTCACCTATCAAGGAAGCAGTGTCTCATCGACACGCGACTAACAAAGGCATTGACATTTTACGATAGGCTATCAGTAATATGGAAGTTAGACCTGACTGATAAAATGAAGCGCAGTTTCTTTGAAGCAGCGATCATGTCGATACTGCTATATGGATGCACTACATGGACGCTAACTAAACGGCTGTAGAAAAAGCTTGACGGCAACTACACAAGAATGCTGCGAGCAATATTGGATAGGTCCAGGAGGAAACAAAGCAGTATCTGTACGGCCACCTACCACCCATCACGAAAACTATTCAAATTAGACGAATCAGATATGCAGGACACTGCTGGAGTAGTAGGGATGAACTCATAAGGGATGTACTCCTACGGACCCCTTCTCATGGCCAAGCAAAAGCAGGGTGACCAGCTCGAACCTACATACAGCAGCTCTGTGAGGATACGCGGTGTAGCCTAGAGGACCTGCCGGAAGCGATGATCGATAGGGAGAGGTGGCGAGAGAGGGTCATGGATATCCGTGCTGATAACACGGCAAGATGATAAGATGATGATATTTATTAAAAGTAAGAGACATTGATCCCAGACTAGGGAGAGAGACATGATCCAGTAAAAAATGGTGCAAATGTGATATGCTGAAATTTAACCAAATACACATATAATTTGCCAGTTAATAAGATAGATATATAATGGCGGTCCCTTAATAAACAAATAAAAAATATAAACAATTACAATGGCAGAAACACTATGTTTCTCATTTAGAGGCTCGCAAAAAATATTGGCTGGAACGATTATTATTTTTCTTCCATTTTACTTCAACACAATATAATTTGTTATGACATTTCAGACAGTAATATATCTGGTCCCTCGGACCATAAAATTAAAGTAAAAATATCGTAGTCTATTTTATCATTATACTTTCAGAAATCGCTTGTAAATTGCCAATCCGCCGGGAGCGTCTCTCTCTCTCTATATATATATA
The DNA here is from genome assembly GCA_963585895.1 of Sepioteuthis lessoniana. Lineage (NCBI taxonomy): Eukaryota > Metazoa > Mollusca > Cephalopoda > Myopsida > Loliginidae > Sepioteuthis > Sepioteuthis lessoniana. Next base: position 37,293,623 of record OY757938.1, read on the forward strand.
TATGTGTGTGTGTGTGTGTGTGTGTTTGTGTTTGTGTGTGTGTGTGTGCACGTATGTGTATGTGTGTGTGCTTATACGATGGCGCAACTTCATGTGCATACGTGTGCTTATGTACATCTTTGAAATTGTGTGCTTCCGTGATCTGATAATTCTATAATCTACGCTATGACAATTGTTATACCTGTGTATGAGAATATGTGTGTATGTGTGTATAAATACAGATATCAATATCTATATATAAGCATGGGTGTATCTGATTGAGTGTGCGTGTATGTATTTGCATCTTTATATACGCACTAATATGCATTTCATTAAACGATCACACACACACACACACACACACACACACACACACACACACACACACACACATATATATATATATATATATATATATATATATTACTGTGTGTTTATGAATGTGTGTGCATATATATAAAAAGACAGACAGACAGACCGAAATTGATTAAGACGGATATATAAGGGTACATTTAGCATTTCAGCTCTACAGAATTACATATGTAAATATCTAAAAATATGCATATAGATATAAACACATACATGCACATATTAATACATACACACATCTCTTCCTTTATATATATATATATATATATATATATATATATATATATACATGTGTGTGTGTGTGTGGGTGTGTATTTGTGTATTCACGTGTGTATGTGTGCGTTTATATGAATATACATATATATGTCTTTATTTATACGCAATTTTTTTTGTTATCTATATATATAATTCTGAAGTGCAGAAATGTAATATGTTCCATTGTCTAATTCCGGCGATTTTGATCTAGTTATATATAGACACGATAATATGTTTTTACCAATATATTCAAACACACACATGCACACGCACATACACTTATGGACACAAGAAACACACACACACAGACACACACAAACACACACACACACATATATATACATATATATATAATGCGTATGTATGTATGTGTGTATTTCATGCGTAATATCTATTATTCGAAGTTTCTGTTTGATAGGATTTCGACCAATATATTTTTTTGGTTTGATAGCTTTGGGAACCACTTTTCTATCGTTAATCGAATGAAGTCGAGGTTAAATGCTTGAGGCGAATTGCTTTGTCTGTTTGCCCAGAGGAAGTAATAGATGTAAATACACAGATGGACTACACAGCTAGATGATCTAAATTCAGTTTATTTGAAAAGCAGGCGACATTTTTTGGAACACGCACCTCTTCATACATTCATATCTTGTGTTGAAAACAAAAACATACTCTGGTTTTCTTTTTCTCTCTCTCTCGTCGCTATCTCTCGGTCCCTATATATATATATATATATATATATATATATATATATCAGCCCAATCGTCTGGAGCTGTAGAATACGCCGACTGCATGTCTACAGAGAACTAAGTATCCCCAAAGAGTGTCCTCAATATCACACTAATCAATCTGAGGTTAAGACTCCAGTCGTAGAGTTTTAAGTAATTTGGAGTTCCTCTTCAATGACATTACTCTCAGGTTCACTCTAATTCTCTGTGATATTATATGTTAGTGTTTATCTATAGGTCAAATAAATGTGTTTCATCGTTTACTAAAAAAGAAAACATTTAACTGGCAATAAACAATTGATTAATGTTGAATAGCATTATCAATGTTAGAGAGCAATACTTAAAAACATTTAGTGTCCTGTGTTTGAAATTAAACTCTATCTGATGATGACACTCCAGTTTTGAAGTTTTTAGAATGTGGAGTACCCACTTTATTTCTATTACTCCTTGGTCCACTCTGATCTGGCGTAGTAAAGACTGTTAGGGCCTCATCCGTTGGTCAAGTAGTACTGGTCAATCTTTTAATAGAATTGTTTATAAAAATTGTATATACAATTGTTAAATATAGATAGTTATAACCATTAAACCCTATACAATGACCAATGGGTCTTTTAAATAATATTACCTCTAAGCTATTCGCTAATAAACCATACACGTCCTGGTCTAATTAGTAGAGTTTTCGCCAATGATTCGGGAGACCAATTTCAATCGAAAATCGTGTCATATCAAAGATTGAAAAAATGGTACTTGGTACCGCTTTGCATAACACTCAGTATTTTAAGGTAAGGATCAAGGGTAAAGTAGAGCAATCCATGGAACTGAGTAAAACCCTCCCCTACTCCTAGGTTTAGTAACTATTGAGAAAGGAGCATCCGGGTCAACTTCGACTCAGGTCGCCAACTTTACTTATACGTGTGTGTGTGTGTGTGTGTGTGTTCGTGTATAAAAAGATGATTTGGCATTAAATAACCCACAAGAATTTGTATACTATAAAATACAACCAAATTAAACACACACACACACACACACACACACACACACACACCAACCAATATATATATATATATATTGCTGCTGAAATAAAAATAACCTCTGTGCAACCAACAAAGCGAACTCATATGTGATCTTTATGATCAATATTCTTTTGCTGCATAATTAACGCTAAACCAATCATTTGTTACTGTAGCAATAGACTCAGTAGATTTTCAATCAAATTTTGGGAACAACTGATTAAAATCCAGCCTAACTTTGTTGTCCTTTCTTGTTTTCACAATTTCTTAGCCAATCAGAACAAGCTCATCGAGGAAATATCAAGACAAAGCTGTACATTTTGAATAAACTGAGTCAATGACATTTTCCAGATACAGTGGGTGAGGATTTTAAGGAATTAAAATCCATGTAAAATTGTTACGCAAAAGTGAAATCTTTTGACAGCAGTTAAGTTAAATGGGTCATCTGCTAAGCGGGTGGAATGGTATCACTGCATGTAATTTGACACGATTACTTGCATATATACCCGAGGTTAATCTGAGACTACGGTTCAAATCAAATGGTTTCGATTAATTGACCAAACCGCAGTAAAAGGCAGATTTAACTTTAGTTTACCTTGCCCGAGACGAATCGACATCATAAAATGTAATTTTTATTTGTGTTCTGGCGCTTCTAACCCACATACGAGGGTAGAAATATATGCGAATTGAATAAAGGTGTGCCAGCGTGAAAATAGACTCCGTATTTTGAATTTATCTTAGCGAAGAGAATGGAGCAGACAATAAAGAAGATAGAACAGCGTGGTGAAGAGGATAACCAACCCAAACCGAAGAAGAATAAGAAGGCTATTAAAAAAGAAATCAACATACAAGGTCTGTTTCAAAAGCAACAGAACTAGGTATTCTTTGTAAGCTATGGGCGAAAGGGCTTAAGTGGATTGTTTTATCATCTCACATGATACTTTTGAAATATATAAATGTAATTCGATCTTTCTGCAACCATTGTAATTTTTTCGTATGCTTTTGTTTACTCCTCTCCGTTTCAGGTCGTACAACTATGAGCAACAAGAAATGAACAATGAAATCCAGACAGCGAATAATCCTGAATTTTTTTTATCCGAATGGGAAAAATTCCATCAGAAGCACACGGAATGGTTCCGTAAGTATATGTAGATAACACCACGTTGCGTACCCGCATTTTTAAGTTGCCCAAAAGGTTCAAAAAGAGTTACATGGAGGTGAAAGATAACTACAAAAGTGGATGACATTCAAGAATCATATCTAAGGTCATCAAGCGGATAAGGCAGGTGATGTGTGGCGATTGTTAGTTGACTGTTAACATGATCACAAGTCAGTTTGACATGAAAAAGGATCATTTTGAGAAGATTAACATCTGAGATTTGGGCATGCTAAAGCCCGAAGAAAGCAAGATAGTCAAAGTCAAAAGTCAAAGTCTTATGGGTTACGTATATATACGTATATAAGGGGTATTGTCCACAGCGAGTTCTTGCGACAGGGTCAGAGGACCAATCAGTATGTCTACTAGAAATTATTCTGACATATGCACAGTTCACAATAAGAGGCGAAAGTTGTGGCAGGACGCATCGCGGCTGTTCACAATGAACCAAAATTCACCTGCTCAAAATGCCCTGAGCATCCGGTATTTCTGGGCTGCGAGGAACATAGCCGAACTACAAAAAAAAAACTCCTTATTCAAATCTACTTGCTCGATGTGATATTTTTCTTTTATCCAAACTCAAAGGGATCATGAAACGGACCCATTTGGAAGTGTGGGTGCCATCAAGTGAGCCGTAACGACGGAGCTGAGTGACATACCCAAAAAATGCTCCCAGCAGGGTAGGGAAGCATGGTAAGGGAGGATGAGAAAGAGTATTAGATTTGAAGGGAATTTCTTTGAAAAGGAAACAGTTTAGTTTGTTGTTTGGAATTGAAAAAATATTTTTGACTCTAGTTTCGTTACTTTTCAGACGCACCATGTATAGCATGAATCTTTGTACAAAATCTCACAACTGAATCGCTAATTCAACGTTGGTACATTTAGTTTTAGTCCCACTGTGATAATATCAAATTATGCTGGAATATCTAGACAACATTTTGCATAGTTCGACTTCAGATTTTTTTTTAAAACCAGTAATCCGAATCGACACCGACAGTTAATATACGCTGCACTTTTGTCCAATACAGACCCTAGATTCTTTCTCTGCAGTAAACTTTCATAACTTCAATAAGCAAATGCAGCAAGCTAGTACAAAAGAGATACAAGGATAAGTAGGACAGGATGGGGAATGTGATGCACTGGGATTCGAGGAAGAGACAGAAATTTCACCACACTGTCAAATGGTATATGCGCTAACTAAAATCTTCCCCAGAATATAAAATACATTAGATTCTCTGGGACAATAAGATACGAACAGATCACTCGATCAAAGAAAAAAGATGATTACCAGTGTGACACTATGTATGTGGTCCGCCAAGCAGATGATCCCCTTGTCTGTTTTGGCGCGAAACCAGACAAAGGGTTTGGACTCGAGATCTCAACGCGACAGGAAGTAGGAAGGGAACGCCAGTAGGGGTTGGACAAAGGAACCCAGAAAAGGCAGTTGGCGACGGGAGTCGCAGAGTGGTGGTTGGGATTCAACACCGGATCTGAGAGACCAGTCGCATGAGAGAGAGTCCAGTAACAGTGAGGGAAGCCCAGTCAAGATGGGTTGGCATTCCTAGTAGCTTTGTCGAAATTTTTCTAGAAATCCACGCTAGAGTTAGTCTACATATGCACAAAGGAATGCACAGTGTCACAGAATCACCCTTCTTACACTTGAATTAACCCAAGCATATTGTTCGTTTGTTCTTTTTCTCCCACTCACTTGATTGTATTTTTTGTAGCTATGAATAATTGTGCAATACCCTATCGGAACCACTAGATGATCACCGGCCAAGAAGTGAAATGGTGAAGAAGTTGATGTAACGGGGCGGGGCAGCGTCACACCAGCGTTAATTAACAAGAAAATAAAATTTGACAATTAATAGATTTTGGTGTTCCAGCGGATTATAACCTAAAAAAGATAAAATAGGAAGATAGATAAATAATTGGATATTTTCAGAGAGTAAACGATCTGTTGGTGATACCAGTCGTAGTTAGAGCCCTTGGAACAGTTTAAAGAAATTGTAAATTAGACAGGGTGAAATGGAGATTAGATGAAGAATTGGGTTATCGACACTACAGCATTTCTAAAATCAACCGGGATACTTTACTCCGGAAGACCTTGTTTAGTTTGGTTTGGTTTGGTTTGGTTTATCTATTCCAGCAATTCTTTATGGCTTATTTCATGCCAAAATTGGCTTCATTTCTCAAAGTTTGATTACAGTCATATTTCCAATGCTCCATTGTTTTTTTTTTACTTGCGCTTTATTATTGGTCCATATATTTGCACACTATTATAAATCTAGTACACCTATCTATTATGAATAATTCGCACACAGTTTTGCTGTTTCTACTTCTTCTGTCTAATACTTATCCATGATTATATGGTTACGAGTTACTACTTTAAATCAATAATAATAATTTCTTTGCACAGAGCTGGGAAATTTATAGTAGCACGTCGCGATCACGGAGGCGGCTTGGCTCTTCCAGAGTCATGCTAGGAATACTGTCGGAGCCGATATGATGCAGAAATAACCCGAAATCGGCAATGAAGACAGCAAATCACTGAAGACCTCCCTGATGCATCTAAGATGTATGATTGAAATATGTTGCATATTGTCCTTTGACAGACTAGTAAGTTCGAGATTTCGTAAGCAGGTTATTCACTTGTGTAAACAAGGGGACAGCGGAAATGAATCGCAAATTGAAAGGAAAACTCTTGGGCTTTATGAATTGTATATGAACACCCCGTTTCAACCCCAACAAGACAGGCGGTCAGTCGGGAGAAGCGGGCAGTCAGAACAAGAGCTGACTTGGGCACGGCCCTGTGGGCCAGTGGCTTTGCGTTGAGAAGGTTCCCGATTAGCCCCGTTAAAGATTACTAAGTGAACCCTGGATATAGAATCACAAAGTGATATTCAGAAGATACGGTGTCAAATATGCAGTCAGAACAGCAGCATTACGACTACTTTATAAATAAAAACGAAGTGTATATTTTTATAAACAAATATTGTGTGCAACATATTTTTTCTAGGCTGCAGGGAAATTGACTTATCTCTTATGTTTAGGGTTTGTTCTATCAACTACTTCCCTTGCTCCACTTTCTCCAGCTCCAATCTTCGACTTGGAATATCGAGAATATTTTATGGAGATTCAGAAAACAAACAAAAAAATTTCATCTGTGTATTGGGTAAGCGTGACGTGCTCTCGTGACAACTAGAGAAACTTTTGATAAGTTCAGCAACCCCCAGTTAAATGATGGTTTTGCCTGACGGTGTCAAATATAGAGAATCGGTTGCTATTGAGAATTTTATCGTATTTAGCGGAATTGTTAGCTTCTATTTTATTTTAATTTGTCAACTTATCTCTTTTCCTACTTCTGTCTTTTGTCTTTTTTATTACCTATCAATTTGTACCCGGCGACGACTTTATTTTAGTGGCCTCTATTTTGAAAGCACACGTTTCAAAATATTATCATTAAATTACTTCAAGTGCCAAATAAATAGTATTTAAGTCTATTCGATAAATATTGTATATAATGATCAATGCATAACACTTTAAACGTTTTGCATTTATCAAAATGAATTTTAAAATGCATTTAAGTTAGTTAATTCATTATTTTTTTGCCTTAAACTTTTAGGCATGAAGACTTTCTGTGACAAAAACGATTTTAATCATTGTTTGTAGTGATTGGTTAATTTTAGGGGTATTTGCAACCGGTTTAGCTTTTTAAGCCTAGACGTATGGGAATTGGGCTTTTGTATATTTATAGTTACATTTTTTGTGTTTGCAAATTTCTTAAGAGTCTTCTCAAAACGAATAATTTTTAAGTAGATCAATTTAACCGATAAATGGTATCCTTACAAGACAGAGTGGACCTGAGAGTAATGGTAATGAAAGTTTACTTCACTGCTCTCAGATAGACAGGACTGAAGCATCACCATCAGATGGTGTTTGGTGTCATATGCAGGATATATTTCTTTATTTTAGTTATGGGAGTTTGCAGATGATACCATCAGTATATTCTCAGTCCGCCTATTGAGCGACATAGTTTGGGGATAATTTCACCCTCTCTCTTTCTGTCTTTCTCGCTCTCTATTTTGCTCTCTCTCACAATACTTATATATATGTGTATGCGTGTAGGCGTGAATATATATATATATATATATATAATGAATGATAGAACAGATACAGAGTTTATCAAAGTTTACCATACTGAACGTTAATATTACTAAATATTTTGTCAGTGAGTAAAGTATATGAAGGCAATTCCATTACATGTCGGCATAAATAACCCGAAAAGAATTGACTTGTCGTTAAAATCAATTAATCAATCAATATGGGCACTTTGTTGCTTCTCGATTAATATTATGACATGAAATTAACGTGCCTTTAAATTTACCATATTTTCTTAAGCGTTTTGAACTCAATAAATCGCCTGAATGTATTTACAAAGATTTCTACAGTACAACCCAATATACATATTAAGCAGGAAAGATTTCGTTTAGCAAATCGTTCATATCGACATGACTGAAAAAAAGAAATAACCCAAATCAGTAAGCCCACCTCACATATTTTATTGTTGTTTAGAGATTTTATTTTTATTTTCTTATAAAAAAATTATTAATATTTTCTCTTTAATCTTTCCTTTTCATTTTGCTTCATTCGTTTTCTCTCTCTTCTTCTTTTCATCTTTTTTTGACGTTTTCGACAACGATATTTGCATTTGTTGCCTGAAATTATCCGCATCTTCTCCGGCCATTTTACTTTTTTTTGTTTCCCTTTTGTCATCATATTGTTTCGTCCTTCCTTCTTTCGTTTCCCCAACATTTTTCTTTGGTTCATCGGTTCATTTTCTCTTTGCTTTCTTTCGTTCATTTTTCGCCTCTATGAATCTTTCTTTACTTTTTCTTTTTTCATGTATTCCTTTATTACTTTCTCTTCCTTTCTTTTTAACTTTCCATCGTCCTTTCTTCCAGCCTTTTTTTCTGCCTCTTTCTATCCTCTTTCTTTCTTTCTTTCTTTCTTTCTTTCTTTCTTTCTTATACTCCTTCTTTCTTTTCTTAGAGACTTTCGACCAACCTTTTAAACTCTGCAATGTCTTTTTTCATCATTTCTATTGTTATTTTGATTTTTTTCTACCATCTATCGTTCTTCTTTGCTCTCAATCCTTTTTAATAGACCCTTATACCTGCCGCCTTTGTTGCAGTTTCATTTTCTTCTTTCTTTCTTTCTTAATTTCTTTCTTTTTTTTCTCCTCTCTTCCTCCTTTCCATTCTATTTTTATTTTTCCATTACTTTCTTCTTGACTTTCGTTCTTTTTTATTCTATAATTCCGTTTTTCTATCTTTCATTCCATTTACTGTTCTTTATTTTCCTACATTTTTTTTTGCTCTTCCTTCTTTCGTTATCATTTTAATCTTTCTTTTCTTCTTCTAAAGTTCTGTTTTTTATATATTCTTCTCTTCTCTCTTTTTCTTATTTCTTCTTTCCTTCTTTTTCTACTTCCCTCTTTTTATCTTACTTCTTCTTTTATCTATTCTTTTGTTCTTTTATTTCTGCCGTCATTCTTTCTTTCTAATCACACTTCCTTAATATATTTTCTTCAATTTTTCTCTCCTTCTTTCCCTTCTTCCAACATTTTTTTGTAGTTCTTTTTTCAGTTCTATACTTCTTTTATTTATTTTCTTCTTCATCCTTTGTTCTTCATCCCTTCCTTTTTTCCATATTTATTGAATTCATTTGCTTAATTTCTCTCCTCCTTTCTTTTCATCCCCTATTTAGTCTTCCTTCTTTTCTTTGTTCATTCATTCTTTCTTTCTTTCAATAACTCCTTACTTTATTTTCTACATTTCTTCTTTACCTCTTTCTTTCATTTCATCTTTCTTCTTTTCTCTGTTCCTTTCTTCCTTTGTTCCATACTTCTTTCATTCATTTTCATCTTTCCCATTTTTTTATTTTCTTCCTTCATTTCTTTATTCCTTTCTTCTCTCAATCTGTTTACAATTCATCGGTTATAAAACATCACTCAGTACATACACATATCGCCTCAAAGTTTGTGATCAGAAAAATTAATGAGATTTTCACTCGATTGACTCATCGCTCAAAACAGATTTCCACTTGACTACCAAAAACTGCGTCATGCAATGAATAATTCACACACACACACACACACACACACACACACACACACACACACACACACACACACACACACACACACACAAACTCTACACACTCAAAAAAGTAAATAAAACGTGTACACTAGCCCAACCGAGCGTTAGAACACACAAACACATGTACTTAGAATAAAAAAAAACACCTGGGCTAAGAAATGCCACCCAATCATTTGCCAGAACCCCTCGGACGTGATACAAGACACACCTTTTCCTGAAAGCTTTCCTGTGTTGAGTACCCCCACGTACACACACGTCTCCCTGTGGAGATCGTTACACGCATCTGGATACACATGCACAAAAAAAAAGAAGAAAAGAAAAACACTGACATAGAAACACGCACACACACATCTGCAACAGATAATACTAACTTATACATAATCATATACGCCACATTCTAACAAAAAGCAGTGTGTCTTCGTGTATCTTATATTTGTCCGTAATACCAACAGATATACTTTCAACTTATACAGCTTAAATGATCCGATATTCAGGCACTTCATGTGAATTTACAATTTGGATAAGTTAGCCATACTAATTAGCTATGAAGAAGTGTTTAGTACGTTGATTTCGCCAAACACTATACCTCTAAAAATGTCCATTCGCGCTGGGTAACTTGTTCTTGCCTCATAATACTTTTAATTATCTTTCATGAAAACTTTATATAAATGGAAAATCTATTTATCTCCCAAAAAATTGAAATTATATCTTCAGATACATCAATAAATGGAAACGGTATTTTCAAGATTATCACGTTAATATTTCTCTAAGAGTAATAAAGGTTTAATAAAATATCGTATATATATATATATATATATATATATATATATATATATATATATATATGTGTGTGTGTGTGTGTGTGTGTGTGTGTGTGTGTGTGTGTGTGTGTGTGTGTGTGCGTGTAATATTTTGCTGAGAGGTTCAGTGGTTGTTATGTGACCAACTTTAAGACAAGAGTTGTTTCTCAGTGTTACGTCAGGCCTTGCAATAAGGGTTTGGGTTTGTTTTCTTTGTTTAATGTCGTATCAACATTCGTTGGTTACTCAATGCCAAAGCAATCCTTGTATAAAAACAGCAGTGTTACCCATAGCAGGTGATTAAGGGATTTCATAGTATTCTTAAATGCATTCGTCTGAAATCGAATTTAATAAGTACAACTGTTTTTTGAAATCTCTTACAGTCCAGCGCTTAAGCCAAATCGTAAACAGGCGACGGCTTCCCTAGGTAAGGGTTAACGAGTATTTCTTGTAGATCAAGATGACTGAGTAATCCGAATCATTTAGGCCCAGTTTTTTTCTAAAACTTTGGAACTCGAAATTCAATCAGCTTTTTTAATTGTTCTGAGTCCGGGTGTTTTTTAAATTAAGTCGTCTTAATCTCCGGAAGAGAAGAGCAAAAATACACAGACGCTAAGAGCTGGCGGAGCTATTTCTTCGGCATCTTCTCTTCATTCATGGCAATGTTAGTAGCATCAGGACAAGTGTAGAAAAACAAAGGGAACAGAATAATTTCGAACATATTTACGGGCAAACATAAGTGGGTCTTCGGTTCTAAAATGATACTGTCGATCGGTGAGAGACAAGTACATAATATCTGGTACTATTGTTTGCAAAACGTTAAAAGAATTGATTTTACAAGCCAAAATAGGAATGTAGTGTGTTCGATACTCACGGAGTAGGTACGCACAAAAGATAGATAGATAGATAGTCACGCACTCAATCACAAACACGCACACACACACACAAAATTATATATATATATATATATATATATATATATATATATATATGTATATATGCAAATTTCATTAAACATAATAGACATTTTATGTCTACATATTTTCTTTTGGATCCGTTCGAATTCCTGCATTCCTTTTATCGTATTCTGGGAGAATTGATTTATGTATTGTCCATAGTTGCATGTATCCCTAGTACTTTCTGCCCGACTTTGGGCCATCGTCAGGGAAGGATCTATTACAAAAGTGATGTAACTTTTGTTTTAGCATATTACTACTGTGTAAGGGCGTCTTTGCCGTTGAAGGTTTGGGCGTTTGTTTTTGAATGTGATTCTATATTTAGTGCCAGTAGCTAAAGACATTTAAGTACATTAGCACTGGTTTGAATCTTGAATCACAAAAAATACGAGACACACTTGAAAGCTCTATTACACCTGCACACCTCCACGAACTAGATAACAGACTTTCCGTAATCATTAACAAAAGTGATTACGACCACAAACTTACACTTCAAAAAAAGCTCAACAATCTCTACAAAGGACATCTACTTATTCCTAATAATATTGACAAATTTATCAATCTCTCGGACTGTAATTTAACTCCACAACAAAAAGATTTCCTCAACTTAGGACCCAACTGCCATTTATTCCAAGGATATACCAGCATCAACAAAGATACAGAAATTGAAATTTTATACCAAAAAATTTTAAAACTCCGGGGTAATAAGGTAATTTCAGTCAAACCCGAATTCCGTGATCTCCTTAAGGCTGAAGCCATCAAAAATAGATACAATAATAAACAACCTACATTATTAACACATCAACTAAAAACTGCTGCTAAAGAATTACGCAACCACCCTAACATCACCATAAAAAAAGCTGATAAAACAAACATTTTTGTAGTACTCAATAAAACAGATTACCATTCAAAACTACAAAATATCCTCGATGACCATACGAAATTCAAAAAATTATATAAGAATCCCACCAACCAACTAAAATCAAAAATTAATAAACTAAACACTGCTAATAATGCCGAACTCAATAGCATAAAACTACCCAAAATAATTGGGGATTATAAACCCGGCTATCTTTACGGGACCGTAAAAATACATAAACCTAATCATCCTCTACGCCCTATTATATCACAAATACCTGCACCAAATTATCAACTCACAAAAACAATAAAACAACTTATTTCACCATACTTACCTAGCAAATACAACATAAAATCTACACATGAATTAATTCAAGTTCTTCATACAATTAAACCCAATAATGGTATATTAGCCTCACTCGATGTAGAAAATTTATTTACTAATGTACCTGTTAATGAAACAATTGATATTATTATAAATAATATTTATAATAACCCATCCATTTCTCCTCTTAAAATCAACTCTAATATACTTCGAAAACTACTCTTAACATGTACTACCGAAGTTCCATTTTATGACCATCTTGGAAATATTTACGTTCAGACTGATGGCGTATCAATGGGGTCTGTCCTAGGCCCTATTTTCAGTAATTTCTTCATGTCCGATCTCGAAAATAGAATTTTTAATAGCATAAAAAAACCTCCAATATACCTAAGATATGTTGATGACATCCTTATTCTTACTAATAATATTAACGAAATCAACATACTACAAGACACCTTCCAAAACAATTCAGGCCTTAACTTTACTCATGAACTAAACAAAAACAATAAAATTTCCTTTTTAGATGTTCTCATTGATGCTAACAACAATAATAACTTCACTACCTCCACTTACAAAAACCCCTCTAGTAATAACTCCTGTACCCTCAACTTTAAAAGTGAATGCCCCTTCAGATATAAAAAAGCAATTATTCATAATCTAATATCCCATGCCAAACTAATCTCCTCCTCCAAAACAATATTTTATAAAGAGGTAGAAAACATAAAACAGGCTCTCATCAACAATGGGTTTCGTAACTATATTGTTGATGAACAAATTAAACGTATGATCAAAAATGTTAACCAACAAAATAAACAGTGTACTACTCCATCCAGCCAACAAACATATATCAAACTTTTTTATCGTAACCAAATGCACTACAATTACAAATCCGATGAAAAAATCTTGAAAACATTGATTCACAAAAACATACTCCCCACTGATCCTAATAAAAAATAAAACTTGTTATATATTATAAGTTTAAAACCTCGAATCTAGTCATTAGAAATAATTCCTCTCCCTCGATTGGAGTTTTGCAAAAAACCAACGTTATATATAAATTTAAATGTCCTTTAGGAGATTGTATCTCTGATAATAATAATATATATGTTGGTTTAACCTCAACTACCCTGTCGAGGAAACTTACAATGCACCTTTCAGACACAAGTTCAATAGCTCAGCATTTAAAAAAAACATTCATGACCACCAACACAACTACGGAAAATTCTCACCGACAACACAACAATATTAGAACATCAAAATAATAAACAAAAACTTCAGATTCTCGAAGAATTACATATCAGAAGCCTGCAGCCGACACTTAATAGAATTAATTTTCAAACCAGTGCTAATGTACTTAAATGTCTTTAGCTACTGGCACTAAATATAGAATCACATTCAAAAACAAACGCCCAAACCTTCAACGGCAAAGACGCCCTTACACAGTAGTAATATGCTAAAACAAAAGTTACATCACTTTTGAAATAGATCCTCCCCTGATGATGGCCCAAAGTCGGGCAGAAAGTACTAGGGATACATGCAACTATGGACAATACATAAATCAATTCCCCCAGAATACGATAAAAGTAATACGGGAATTCGACGGATCCAAAAGAAAATATGTAGACATAAAATGTCTATTATGTTTAATGAAATTTGCATTAACGAAGAAATGCTGCCTAAATATACATACATATATATATATATATATATATATATATATATATATATATATATATATATATATATATATATACTACGCTGTTGTCTGTTTAAAGGTGTCCCATTAAGATATAAAACTGTGTCGCTAAAGCAAACATTTCTTCATGTACCAAACAACTTTCCAAATGATATTATCTATTATCTCTACAAATCTTAACATCGGTCAAACTGAATCTGAACTGCTTGTTGAAAGTGATGTGCATTACTGGTACCAATTTTTTCACGAATATTTTGTTTTATCTTTTACAAATAACAGCCATGCTAATTTCTTTGAAAATTTTAAAACAGGACTGGAACTGATATGGCCAGCTTGAAATCATTGCACTTTTGTCTCTATTACTTTATTTCTAAGACTTTATTTTCATCTTAGTAAATACTGAATTGTCCATGAATCATCACGCAGAGGAATCGGTTTATTAAGTTGCTTTTTAACACTATAAGGGCTTGATATTGAAGACTAGGGAATTCGACTACATACTACTCAGACACTGTAATGCTGTATATAACCAAAAACACAATTGGCAGATGGACAAAGGGATGCACCCTTCCATTCCCTAAGAAGAGTGACCTTGGAATAGCCAAGAACTACTGAAATATAACCCTTACATCCATAGCAGCCAAGATGTACAATGCTCTACTACCCAACCGCATAAAACCTAAAATTAAGTAGAAATTTAGGAAAAAACAAAATGGGTTTCGGAGAAATCGATCCATGGCATCACAAATGTTGACTATCCATCGAATTCTAGAAGGAGTAAGTTAAAAAAAAACTTGGGGCAACAATATTATTTGTCGACTTCTCCAAAGCCTTTGATTCCATACACAGAGGGAAGATGGAGCAAATACTTCTTGCCTACGGCCTACGCAAAGAAACCGTCGCAGTCATAATGGTGCTATATAAAAATGCGAAAGTAAAAGTCCGCTCTCCGGATGGACACACAGACTTCTTCAACATTGTAGCAGGTGTGTTACAGGAGACACACTTGCCCCATACCTGTTTATCATCTGCCTAGACTACGTGCTTAGAACGTCTATTGATTTAATGAAAGAATACGGTTTTAAGCTGGCAACAGAAAGAAGCAGAATATACCCCACACAAACAATTACGAACGCAGATTTTGCCGATGACAAAGAGCTTCTGGCAAATACACCTAACCAATCCGATACCCAGCTACATTGTCTGGAACGAGTACCTGGTACTATAGGCCTCCATGTCAACGCAGACAAGACAAAATACATGTGCTTTAATCAAAGAGATGACATCTCTACGCTAAATGATAGTTCTCTGAAACTAGTGGACAAGTTCACCTACCAAGGAAGCAGGGTCTCATCAACCGAGAAAGATATCAACACGCATCTAGCAAAGGCATGTACAGCTATCGATAGACTATCGGCATATAGAAGTTAAACCTGGCAGATAAATAAAGCGCATTTCTTTCCAAGTAACGGTCGTGTCGATACTGCTGTATGGATGCACTACATGGACACTAACTAAATGTATGGAGAAAAATCTTGACAGTAATTACAAAAGAATGCTGTGAGCAATATTGAAGAAATCCTGGAGGCAACACCCAAGAAAAAGCTGATGTATGGCCACCTACCACTCATCACGAAAACTGTCCAAGTTAGTCATACTAGACATGCGGGACACTGCTGGAGAAGTAAGGATGAACTCATAAGCGATATACTCCTGTAGACCCCTTCACATGGACGAGCACAGGCAGGAAAACCAGGTAGAATCCATGTACAACAGTTCTGTGCCAATACAGGGTATAGCCTGAAGACCTTCCAGGAGCGATTGACAAGAGAGACGGGTGGTGAGAGAGTGTCAAGGATCCATGCTGGCAGTGTGACATGATGCTGATGAATGATTGCGGGTGATATATACAATCTTTTTTAAGGTTTCTTCAAAAAGACGTAAACGTGTATATCTATCTATCTATCTATCTATCTATCTATCTATCTATTGTTTGTATTCATGCAATTCTCAAAAAATATTTTAAAGAATGATCGAACTGGTTTGAATTTAGTGTTTTCCTTGCCTAAGCAACGTTAAAAACCCAACTTTGTTTAACTATTTACCCATAACCAATGGGATGGACTGATGAATTTATGCTTTTCCAAATGCATCTCTTTGTAGTAGATGTACTACAATTCCAAAATAGGGCTGTATGTGACATTATAACGAAGAATAGAGAAAATATTAAAAAAATGAAAATAAAAAAAAAGCGAAAGAGTTCATATTCCTTTCACTCTAATTCTCATGAGAAAGGCATATACCAATTTCTCAACGTGACTATAAATAAATTAATTAGCCAGAGTTTTCGCTCTAATCTTGGTTGGCACTTAATCGAAGAAAAATACAGCTCTAAATTTAAAACTTACTAAGAGTAGGGATAGTAACTTGATTTTGTCAAATCTTCTTTCTACTAAAACCGCATTACCATTTCTAATTTAACGTATCTGCTGTACTTTACACCAGAAGTCGTTGAGAATGAGTTTTTGAATCTATTATACTGAGTTTATGAACAAAAGATGGTTGTTCTGAATTGTTTCCAATGTAACAAAAATTTTGTCAAGGTTAAGACATTAAATTGGTAAGGCTCTAGTTCTGAAACTCTGTAAAGTGGAAAGTACTTCTTCATCACAAAGTCTCCCAGATCTACTCAGCTCCAAAGTTTTTCTACTTGTTAAGATCCCCTCAATGGGTAGAATAGATCTATCTGAAATTCATTAGATATCGGATAAGAATGCTCGAAAATATATAACTGTGGGCAAATGAATAATTGTTTCTTGAAACCATATAAGTGTGTATAAGATATCAATATAATATTGTCTAAATTTCATCTGGAAATTTTGTGTTCTTTGGAAGAAATTTTGCCAATCCCACCCGGTATATGGCAATGTGCAGCCAACATTACCAATACACCATCGTCACAGAAGGAAATGAACTTTTTGATTAGGTTGATATATATATATATATATATATATATATATATATATATATATATATATATATATATATATATATATATTGTTAAAACTAGAAAAGAGAATTTTATGCCATATCTGTTTGTGCAAACATAATGATTATGATAAACAAATCAAAAGGAAATTCTTGCAATGGAACGATAAAATATAGATAGTTATGTTAACAATTAAAATTTACGAATAAATTAAATGACCCATAACGTGTTCATATGTTGTTAACTAGACCAAGCAAATTGCTTTTAACAGTGATATAGAGCGATTATATCTATGAATAAATAAACAAATAAAATAATCAAAATGATTACAAAGGAACACTGAGTATATAAATTGCTATGATTATAATAGAAATATACTAAAATTACCAATATTAAATTGGAATAAATAGAAATGCTTTAAAAATTAATCACGTGTATTTACAGAAAAAAGAATATGATTAAATCTTAAAACTGTATAATTACTTGAAACACTTGAAAATATAAAAGAGTGTGTAAAAGTATTTGTCTCATCTCGTAATAATTGATATTATAAAAATGTATGTAAAAATACTAGTCTCACATCGGAATACGTGAAATTATAAGTGTGCGTAAAATATTAGTTTTACATCGGAATACTTGAAATGAAATAAGTGTACGCAAACAAATGAATATCAAATGTGAATAGTAACTTAAATTGCTTGAATCATTAATATATGTGGGGATTTAATTGATTGATCTATTGATTTTAACGGCATATCAATTTGTCTGTGGTATCTTATACTATGAACGTGGGAAATCACCGACAGTGTGCATTTATATTTACATTTTTGTTTGTTGTTCTTTCTTTTTCTTTTCTTTTTTTTTTACAATATTTCAATTATATCTTCAAATAACTCTTCTTAATACAAAAACATTTTCTGTAATATATCAAGTATTACTTTTTAATACTTAGAATTTCAAAAAGATCTTTCTTACTCATATATAGGACCATAATAGGTACTTCTAATTCAAGGCAGTGTGGACCTAGAAGTAATGGCTATGTAGGGGCACAATGCACCCACCATATCTCAAGAACTAGAGCCCACATCAGACAGAAGTAATTCATACCAAGGACATCCTTCTGGAAAGGGTTCTTACCCCTCCGCAGTGTATTCAAAATCCTGCAGACTGGGTTCTTACCCCTCTGCAGTGTATTCAAAATCCTGCAGACTGGGTAAGATTAGATTGGAATATTTGAAACCATATAACTAACTGCAAATTATTTCATATTAATTAGCAAGCAAATGATTATTAAACAAATGCAGTTTAATGTGATAACCGGAACCATATGTACATAGCTAGCCAAAGAAATGTGTATAGCCCACTTGAAAACATATGCCGGATGCGATGGGTAAATTGTCGTCATTTTAAATTAGTAATATCATTATTGCTTTTTTTTCAGGTTTTGTTTACTGTGCATTAAACTAGTGTTAGACATTTTTTGTAAGAAAAGCAGTACTATGACTCGATTAAGTCCGCCAAAAATTTGAAAACGACATACTGTACAGTGAGACGTTCATGAAGGAAGCGCTAAAACGATTATTACACAGTGTTTGGCTGTCAATCTGAGGAGAGTTCATCGGATTCAAAAAGAGTTAAATAAATCCATCGGTGATTACAAAGATACGGCAACTTTGCTAATTATTATGTAAAAAAAATACTGAATTTCTTGGTAAGCTCAATGCCATGATTGATTACGATCCCAGCTAGGTGATCGTCTCCATATCCTTTGGCATGAGAATGTTTAATTTCTTATCGGGCCGTTAATATATGATGAGATTGACAAACTATATCACAGTCTATGAAAGACAAGAAGAAAGACCGCTCAGTCAACCGAACAGGCTTTGGTTTTTCTTAGATGAGAAAAGTTATTTCCAGTATCTGGAAGTGAACTCATGGAACAACTGTTGGCTTCCTCGATCCCTACAAGATGTACCGATACTGATATACACCAAACACCCAGTCCACATCATGATATTTGGAGTGGTCACTGATGATGGTGATGTTAAGCCTCATTTCACCCTCTTATTTTGGCTCACATTATACACGGAGACCTAATTCAAGTGCCAAGAGAAAGTAGTGATTACCTGGATCGAGAGGGTGACTATAGGGTAGTTGCTCAAATATTCTAAACCAAGCAACAGAACACTGCACCATGCCACACACAGAGGAGAATCCAGAGTTTGCTGTCAGAAAATTTCCACTATTTCATCACGCCAATGTCTATCCCTCAAACTCATCAGATTCCAATCACCTTGTGTTGGATGTGGTTGAGCGGGAGACCAACAAAATGTCGTGCACCATCAAAGATAAACTGAAGGTAGAGATGATTTATCAATTGAAACAAAGAGACCATCGGTAAGACTTGCTAATAATTCTGAGGTCGTCTATTAGCAGTGGTTGAAACCAATAGCGATTTCTTTGAATGATTTTAATTCATTGCATTTCAAGCAACTTTCAAATATTTTTTGTAAATATAACTAATAAAGTGGGATGATAGTGTTATTTTCATTTTTGCGTAATTTAGACGATAAATTACTCATCGCACCCTATATATTACAAAGTGCTGTTGCGTATATTTCATCTGGCCTATGTCGATTATACCCAAGCGTGGAGCCCTTTTAAGTACGTTGCTCAGTTGGGAGGAATTAGTCCTATTGGCTCGAGGCTGGTCTTATCGATATATTTCAGTGTTAAATTGTATCATTGCTAATCTTTTGCTTTGTCATCAGTTGCATATGATTTCGCAATCATTATCCTGCCAGCAATTATTTTTCTATTCTCTTAATTCGTTCAACATGTCCAGTTTCGTTACATCGGGAAATTAACGTCATGGAAATAAACCTGTCATAACGTTGATCAATTATCATTAACAATAACTGGCATTAGATTCTCTCATCAGCGTCTAAGTCACCGATACGTCATTGTCTCTGAAGGTTAAGAACATTTTTTAAGATATTCTCTCGAATCATGAGTATCTTGGTGTGTGTGTTGTTTATTTGTTTGTTTGTTTATTTGCTTTTTTAATTCCTGCTTGGCTTTATGAACAATAGATAAAGAAAAAAGTCTATGTAAATAAATATTTCACACGACTTGTTTAATAATAAGAGAACAGGGAACGGGCTTCATGTGTCGCCATTTCACAGATAGCATACATTCAGCCAGAAAAAATATTTACCATTTACCGTATGTGCATAATAGGATTGCTTATGGAGAAAGCAAAGAAATTATTAAGATATGAATGCCCCGCTATAGCACCTAGGTATGAAAGAAAAATTAGAAGTGAAATATTGTCGACAAAAATAATAAAAAGAACAACCAAGAAATTTCCTGTCTGTCTGTCTCTCTGTCTCTGTCTCTCTGTCTCGATATATATATATATATATATATATATATATATATATATATATATATATATAAACAAAAGTTATAATACCAATAGGAAGATTACTTTTAAGTTATTTATTTCTGATGGTTTTGAACTATTTTGGTACACAATGAAAGAGAGGAAGCGTTTTTTTTAGGAAAATTTTAACATTTGTTTGTTTTTATACTTTAACAAAAAAACAACAATAACTTTAAAATAATTTTTAGAGAATTTTATATGCTATATGATAACCTATGTAAAAAGTACTGTTGATGTAGCATATTCATTATTCTTTGGATTTTATCTCTCTCTCTATATATATATACACATGGGCATAAATACACGCATATATACATATATAATTATATAAATGTATATCTGTGTATGTGTCTGTGTGTATGCGTGCATGCATTCGTGAATGTATATAGAAATAAGATAGAAAAGGAGTGGTTTGATTTTATTTAGCAGCGAATTAGCTTCTAATTTTCACGATGAGTTTCGATTCTTATAGATGTTTCTTTATAATCATAGCAATACTTTCGATGCGTTTTGTTTTTTATTGTATTCTTAGTGTATTATCATTTGTTTTCCTATTGTTATATGACTTCAAGAATTCCTATCTTGCATTAATAATTTGCAAACGAGTAATTTTTCTTCAAGTAAATAATAATAATAATAATAAACCACACAAATCAAAGATGCAAACACAAAATATGAACTTGGGAAGACAACCAACTCGCACTGCTGTGCTATTTTAGGAGCAACCCTGTATTAAGAGGATATAGAAAAAAGAATGATAGAGATTTTGCTGTATGCGCTACTTATCAGACAAAAACCCAAAGACTCGCTGACCAAGTTAGAACAATGATAAAAAGTTGGTTTTATGTCCTCGAAATACTAGAAATATGCCAGAAGACAATAAGTGAACGAGATAGTCATGCAATATCAGACACAGAAAGTATTGACAAAACGAGTATTGAGTGTCTAACATGAATGAACCACCAACTTCTGAAAATAGAAGCACCACACAACCAAAGGCCACACAACAAAACAACACAGAGCAAACACTAACACAAGATAAAAAAAAAAAGAAAATTAGAAAATCTAAATAGAATTATGAACGGAAAAATATTATCTTACCATCACTAAGAAACATTGAATGAAGAATAGTCAAGACAGAAACGGAAAAGTAAATCAATATAAGCATATATATCAACGAATAATATAACCGAATAAAATGAACTAATCTATGCTGGAGCGATATTAGTTTGTGGGAAAACCGGGGTCCCCTTCAAAAGCATGAAGAAAAAATTAAAACCTGGATGGGAAATTCGACTGGAAAAGCAGATAAGAAATCTACGAAAACAGGTTAAAATGATAAAACAAAGGAAAAACGCAGGAACATGCCGTGAGAAAAGGGAATAAGTGACAGAAGAAAAAATAACAATACAACTTGAGGAAATAAACCAGAAATTACTGGCGAAAGAAGGAAGATTAAAAATATATCGAGAAAGGATAAAGCAATAAAGATAAAACAGGAAATTCCAAAACAACGAAAGGAAATTCTACCAATAAATTTGGGTAGATGACATGAAAACATACCAACAACCGGATGCAAGAGAAACCGAAAAATTTTGGAGTAAAATATGGCAACCAAGAGAACATAACAAAAATGCCGAACGGATAAGAAACATGGCAAAAGGCTTAGAAGGACTCGTAGAAGGTCTGAGAGCGGAAATACACATCGATTTACTCAGAATAACATCTAAAAAAATATCAAACTAGAAAACGCCAGGCCATGTTGGAATACTTAAATTCTGGTTAAAAAAAATTCATCTCTATTCATGACAGAGTAACCCTCGAAATGAACAGATGCCAACAAGGAGCAATGGTACCCAAATGGAAGACAAAAGGAAATGAAAGAGCACATTGATTCAAAAAGACCTCCTCAAAGGAACCACCCCAAACAGTTACAGACCCATAACGTGCCTATATATGGCGTGGAAAATATTGACAGGGCCAAAAGGGGTAAGAAATGTATTACTTGCTAACAAGTCGTGGATTGTTCCCTGAGGAACAGAAATTATGGCGTATGGGATACAGAGCCACTGGAGAGATATTATGAATAGATCAGCAAATCCTCAACGAAAACAAAACCAGAGGGAAAAATTTCGCTATAGCCTGTATTAACTAAAAAATGTATATTTTATGGTACTGCAAAGCTGGATAATAAACTGCCACAAAGGGTACACAATATCAGATGAAGTCATAAACTTTATTAAGAAAACCATGAAAACCTGGAGAGTGGATTTAACAGAAGGAAGGAAAAGCTTAGCTGAAGCACAGATCCAAAGAGGTATATTTCCAGGAGATGCACTACCACTATTACTATTCATAATTGCCACTCAAGAGCATACTTCGAAAATGCAGAGCCGGATAAAAACTTAGTAAATCACAGGAAAAGATCAATCACAAGGACGACATCGAACTGTTTGCAAAAATGTGAAAAATTGTAAACTATAATGAACGCAGTGAGAATATACAGTCAGGTTATAGGGATAGAATTTAGCATAGAATAATGTGTCGTACAAGGAATGAAAAGCGGCAAACGACATGTGATGGACTGAATGGAACAACCAAATCAAGAAAAAAATTAGAATGCTTGGAGAAAATGAAACCTACAGATACTTGGGCATCTTGGAAGCAGACACCATCAAATAAGTTGAGTTGAAATAAAAAATTCAAAAAGGGCATCTCAAGAGAACCAGAAAGCAGACAAAACTATATAACAAAAACCAGAGAAGAATTTAAGCAAATGGACCAAAGAACAAGAAAACTAATGATCTTCAATAAGGCACTACATCCCAGAGATGACGTTGACAGACTATACGTATCAAGAAAAAGAGGAATAGGAATTGCCAGCATTGCAGACTGCTTTGAAGCATCGATACAACAACTCGAAGACTGCATAGAAAAGCGCGAAGACTGATTACAAACACAAGAAACAAGACTGACAACACGAGGACCAACCGAACGACAATAACTAGAAAACAAAGTGGGAAGAGAAACAACTCTATGGGCGTTTTTAACGACTAATTGATACTTCTCTCAAGAGAAAACTTGGACGTGGCTTTAAAAGGATAACTTCAGAGAAAAACTAAATCTCTCCTAATAACAGCACAAAACAACGCCATAAGAACCAATGATATCAAAGCCAGAATAGATAAGATGCAACAAAATAGCAAATGTGGGTTATGTGGTGATAGAGAAGAAACCATCAATCACATAATAAGCAAATGCAGCAAATTAGCATCGAAGGAATATACGACTAGACACGACTGGGTGGGCAAGGTGATTCACTCAGAGTTATGCAAGGAATCTAAATTTGACTATATGATCAAATAGTATATGCACACCCCAACATCTCTCCTGTAGAAAGAGACACATAAACTCCAATGTGATTTTAACGCGCAAACGGATCACCTAATCTCGACCAGACCACCAGACCTTATAATAATCAACAACAAAAGAGAATTTGTAAAATTGTGGACTCATCTGTCCTGACTGACTACTGAGTAAGATTAGAAGAAAGTGAAAAAAGGATAAATACCACAACCTTGCTATGGAATTGAAAAAAAAAACTGTGAAACATAAAATTGTTGTAAATACCAGTTGTGACTGGTGCTCTTGGTACCGTCACGGAAGGATTATTAAAGAGTTTGGAGGACTTTGAAATAACAAGATGAGTTGAGTGTGATACCAATTGTAATTGTTGCGCTCTTAGCAATCCCCAAATAGGGGTAAAAGGACTGGAAGACTTAAAAATAAGAGGATAAGTGGGGACAATCAAGACTACAGCATTATTAAGATCGGTCAGAATACTGAGAAGAGTCCTGGAGACTTAAGAAGACTTGCTATCACTTAACCTCCAGTGAAAGACTATCAGCAAATGCTAGAACGAGAAAATCTCAAAGGATTAAAGTAATGATAACCTTACATTATATCTATACGTTAAATTAATTCATGATATAAATGATTTGCACCCAGCTATATGGTATCAACTATTTAAATCTAATGCAAATAATATCTGTAAACATCTATTTGACACTTAAGCTCAAACATTCCACGTCAGAGTGGATCTGGGGACAATAGTAATGAAATCATCTCCTATACCCAAGAACTCATGAACTGGCTCCTTACTACTAAATACAGTTTAGTGTGTTACCGAGGAAATTTACTTTATGGTAGAATGGAGAGTCATGCCTTTCTGTCAAGGATGAAGTCAGCCTATCCTAAGCCCAATCTCTGACAGATCGTCTTCTATTTTACTCATAACAGTGCAATTACTAGCCATAGAGTGGACATGGGAGTAATAGACAAGAAGGAGTACTCTATACTCCGCAGGTCTCTCGAACTGGAGCTTCATCTTGGGATTCAGTTTAATGCCTCTTTTTGCAGGTCTTACACTTTTCCAAGGGATTACTTGGCTAATTCCCATACCACCGACAGGGTCGTGCTTAGCCGTGGGGGAAGTCAGATTCCTTAAGCGTAAGAGAAAACTCCAATACATTTTACGGCTTGGGGTAATCCTCTTTGGGTCGATAACCATATGTTACGGAAAATATTCCTTATGAAATCATAAATGAATAGAATATTATTTTCAATGGTCTCATGAATTTTTCTGAAGTGTATATACCCTCCACCATATATATATATATATATATATATATATATATATATATATATATATAACTTATAAATAAAGCATTAAATTGTCACATTTAATTCTAAGTGATTGTTTCTAATCGAACTGTGGACTTTCGATGGGTTAAACTATTAAAGATGCTTTTAATATGACGCGACGTATATCGTTCATAGGAATCGCTATCAAATGACACATCCCCACAGCAGCAGACGACAATGGCTTCCATTGGGGGATTATAAGCACCATCTGCCATCAGTGGGGATCGTCTAGGTCTGATCCATGGGATTTAAGCACCCTCTTGGTTTGAACTAAAGAGAGTAAAAAAGAGAAAAAACTGATAATGAATAAACGAAACCTAGGCTACGTGCAATGTTTAATACCAAAGAGAGATGGAAAAAAGGAGATCGTTGCATTTTATAGAAGAAGAAAGATATAGAATTGGAAAGAAAATTTAAAAAATTAGAATAAAGAAATAAGAAATAAAGAAAGGTATTTGTTGAGAGTAGATGAAATTTTTAGATGAAGAACGAATAAAAATGTAATGGTAGAAATACTAAAATGAAATGAGACGAAAGAGGACGACAGAAAACAAAAATATGAAGTAAGAATGATGGAGAAACATTGAATCGATTTATATGATTCAATAAATCACTGAAATAAAGGGGTAAAAGAGAAGAAAATGTTCTTGTGGAATAGAATAAAGAAAAGTGAAAAAAAGATCAACATGAAGTAAGGTAAAATACTGTAAAAAGACGGCAAAAATGGAAAAAAAGATTCAAAGGAAATATAAAAATGAATTCATAATTTGAAAAAGAAATTTGCCATTGACATATGAGAAATTAAAATAAGGAAAATAAAAATATATCAAATGAGAGAATAAGAACAAAAACGCGAAGATGTGAAAAAATAACACTAATAATCATATATATATATATATATATATATATATATATATATATATATATATATATATATATATAGTATTATTATATATATATATATATAGTATTATTATATATATATAGAATTATTATTATTATTGTCATTTTCTAAAGTCATATATATATATATATATATATGTGTGTGTGTGTGTGTGTGTGTGTGTGTGTAAGTAGTTTTCCCCCGGTTTTGGATAAACCAATTGAGGCAATAATGCAGTTATTTGATCAATGGAAAAACGACCTAGAAAACTGTTGCTCTCTTTATCTATCTATCTATCTATATCTATATATATATTCTTTTTTTCTCTCCAACTTTCTCACTATGTATATTTCACTCTTTCGTTGTCTCTTTCTTTCTTTTTTTCTTTCTTTCTTTCATTCTTTCTTTCTTTCATTTTTTTCTTTCTTTCTTTCTTTCTTTCTTTATTTTGCGTTCCTTTGTTTACTTATTTCACTCCTCTCTCTCTCTTCATCTCTCTCTCTTTCTCTTATTCTCTTGTCGTCATGTATATGCATAGATAACTCCCCAATTAAGAACTGAATATGATAAACACCAGTCCACATCATGACATTTGGAGTGGTCACTGACGATATTGACGTTATGGCTGTATTCCCCTTCCCACATGGCTTCTCATTGAAAATGGAAGCCTACTTTATGTACCTGGACGAAGGAGTGTCTCTTTAACTCATGAGGGTAGATCCTCAAGAGCCTGTACCACATCACACACGCAGAAGAAGCCAGTGCTTTCTGTCAGAAAATGTCTCCGACCCCATTACCCCTAATATATGTCCGCTTAACTCCTCGTGATTATAATGTGTTAAGCGCATTGTGCGAGAGACGACAAAACTCCGTGAATTACTAAAAATGAACTGATAGCAGGGATAACGGCAGCATTTCTCAATTTAAAAAAGAGACCGTCGTTAAGTCTTACTGGAGATTCCGATGTCGTATATGGGCTATGGTTGAAGCCAATGGCGATTTCTTGGAATAATTTTGATAGAATTAGTACCAGTTCGTGTTCTAACTATAAGTCAAATACATTTCTTCAGAAATAATTTCTTTTCTAAAGAACGAGTGTAAAATACCTCCTTAGAAAGAACTAAACAAAAAATATAGGACCATGCAATGAATCGATCCCTTAACCTCTGGGCATGAAATAATACTTGAGGGATTAAAATGCAATTAAAATAAATCAATAAACTACTGCAGTAATAGCCACATAAACCTGCCAAAATATGTTTATTATGATTAACAGTCAAGTCATGCTTGCAGCAACATTTTCCGGCCAAAGATAAATATCAAGCAATAACATGCCTAGTTACAAATTAGATGAGTTACCATTTCAGAACGGCTATCATAGCTTACGGTCACGTCATGCTAACAGTTTTTTATTCGATTTTATCTTGGCCTATGCTCTTATCCGGACACAGAAACATTGCCGTAATGATATTTTTAGCAAAACTCGTCGCTAGAAAATATATTAAATCTTAAAGGGAGCCCTATCGGTTGGGTTAAGAATCTGCTGATTTTCAGTGGGGTAACCACCCCACAAAAAATAACTGGTGTCCTGTGTATGACAATCAACTATAACCGGTAGTAAGGCCCAATTTATGGAATGTTGGGAGTGGGGTGTACTCTTTCCTACCATTACTCCCAGATCCCCTCTGATCCAGTGTAGCAGTGTCAGCTAGAATTCAATCCATAAGTCAAATAGATTTGTGCAAAAAAAGTTAGTTAGGAATACTTAAAAACCATATGACTGTAAAATAATGATTATTGCAATTAAAAACGAGTGGTTGCTTGAAATTATATAATTTCTTAAATTAGAAATATTAGATAGGGATATTTAAGGACGTGTAATTGTGTACAAATTATTAAATAGGAATATTTTATATCATATAACAAATGCGGAAATGTACGAAACTCTGAGTAACGGGAGATAAGCTCGGTACTACTAGTCTTTTTTTGTATAAAGATTTTAAACCAGCTCTTCAAAAGTTATGATTAAGTACTTTTAAAATTCCTTTCAGAACAGTTTACTCTTTATAATTAGTATTTTAGGTGGTTTGATTTTATTAATTTTTGGCGTCGTTAATATTGCTCTTAGCATTTTAGTTAAACAATTTCTGAAATATTATTCAAACGTTAACTGTGTAAATAGTCATTTAAACCACCGCTGAACTAAACATCCGCCCTCATGTTTTACAAATACAACTATAGATTGAAAATATATTTAAGATTACAATCATACATTTATAAACGAATAAAATTTCGGAATTAGATTATATATAAAGTTGATTAGTCGATTTAAAAAAGAACACAAAAAAAAAACAGATTTAAAAGGAGAACATTAACTAACTACGTAAATTGCCGATCCCCCTGGAGGATTACGTGCCCTGTTTATTGATTGATTCGCTCGTGAAAGAGGGCAAGATTTTTTGGAAAGACCAAGTAATCCTTGGCATCAAGCAATTTTTCAGCAATCAGTTTTCCCAGCGAAACTTGCTATCAGTATTCCTAAACCACAATCAACTTATTCGAACACTATTGTTGTCGACGGACCGGACACGTTAATTGTAGGAACCCGGATGTTATTAAATGTCAGTGGGAAAAATTCGTGACTTGGTCAGCCAAATTGTTATCTTTTTTGTCGAGGTGCCAGTTGCTCGGATTGGGAGATTGTTATACAAACATTTCAAAAACAATGACGCCCAAACTTATTTTTCATCGATAATCTTTCCTTCCATTTCCTTTCAAAATCCCAAAGATAAGCCACCCGTGGCGTTGGGGTTAATAAATTAGACACTCAGAGCTTTTATAATTACAATACTTCGTCTGATCCTCAAAGGATGCAAAAGAATTTGAGTTTCTGCCAGTCTAATGATTGATTGATTGATTAATTGATTTCAATGCAAAGTCTTTGGTTATGTTATGTCTAGACGTTAAGGAATTGCGTTCATTAGGCATTTTTTATTAGCATTTTTTGGATAGTTTTTACACACATCTTTACGATATCAAGTATGTCTATCTCATTGAAATAATTAGATAGTTTCAAGAAATATTTTCCTTTTAATAAAAGGCATTTGTTTGCTCATGTTTGTATGGTTTCAGGTAAATAATGCTAATCCTTTTTAAACAATTTTAGATCCAAGTAACTTTATAAAAATAATTTATTGTTATATCGCATCAAGTATTACTATGGAATGTAAATAATTTTTTAACAGATCTATTTGACTCATACACAGGTATTACCACACCGGTTCAAATTGGACCTGTGAGTAATGGCAATAAAGCTCTACAGAACACTCTCCAGATCTCTAAAAATAATGCCTCATCATCATATAAAGTTTAGTGCTGTAATCACAACGCTCCTTGAATGGGGATGCACACAGCGCATTTTAAGTTTCACTCTCAGGGTGATCAGACTAACAATTGCTATCTAAATTTCTATAAGGTACACTGTGAACATTAAATGCAGAAGAAAAGAAATAGTTGGCCGAATAATTCTTACAGAGCAACTATTGTATTTGATTTATTTGTTTAATGCTGTATGAACACCCGACAATTTATTTAATACCGGAATTTGATTCATTTGAACCAATTTATATTTAGAATTTTCATGGGAATTTTTCTTTGTTTATAATCATTTTAGCTTTAAATTATCATTATTCTTAAAAATAATCAACAACAATATGGCATCAAGTATTCTAATCCAATGCAAATAATTTTCAAACTTATATATTGACATGTAAATGAGATCCTTATGATTATAATCAGTACGGGTTGGAGTCGACTATGGTCTAATGGAACAACCCCAAAACTACATAATCCATGGACAAAAACTCAGAATCCAAACCCCTATTTCTCCCTCTGATAAGGTGCCCCAGTCATATGGCATTGTTCCACATCTAAGATAAAAGGCTTAGTAAATTACTACTACTACTACCCCTATTGCTCCTACTCAAGGTTTTGGGATTGCCTTGATACTTTCAGGCTTGTATTTTATTAATCGTAAGCAATATCCTTTTATCAAAGTGTTTCTAACTTTTCCAAATTGCAGTTAATAGATCTTCTTCGGTGAATAGAGCCTTCTCGCAAGACCATTGTTTAGCATTTATACTATAAAATTCTAATTGAATTTAAACTGTTTGCTGACACGGAATATATCGGCCTTTCCAAGAGATATAAGAATAATTTGGAAAGTTACATAGTTTACATATTCTTATCCAATGCAAATAATTTTCAAACTGATCTATTTGATCCAGAGATGAGATACTAATACAACACGAATTTGGTTGGTTGTGTTTACGGCATAAAATCATTTGTAGGCTATTTAATTCCAAACCTTGTGAATACATATATAATAAAAATATATAATTTTCAAAGAATTAGTTTGAATAACAATTTATAAACGAGCCCGAGCTCATTTATGTGCACACCGTGAAATGGTTTCATGTATTGCTATTAAACGCAAGTAATTCTAATCAACATTTATTCGTTTGGAATATTGCAATACTATTTAATATTAATAATGCAATTTAATTAATCTATTTGCTCGCTGTTAAAAAGTTTCAAGTATAGTAAATGATTAAATCGTTCTATTTGACCCATAGATGGAACCCAGACGGCTACAACAACTCAGGATCAAAATAGACCTTGGAGTAATGGCAATGAAGGGACACTCAACATCCCCCAATTTCTAGGAATGGAGCCTGACCATCGGATAATTTAGTGTCATACCCAGGATACTCGTTGACGGGGTTTTATCCCATTGTCGAGATGGAGCTGGTGTATTCTACAGCCCCGGTGGACAGGGCTACCATTTTGTGTCGAAAAGAACCCTTGAGTAATGTCAATAAAAAAGTATTATACACTACACGGGACTTCAGAGGTGAAACCTAACAGTAGTACTTTAAAGTCATACACTTGAAAATACTAATAGTATCATTGAAGCTATGAGTAGAGAAGTACACCTGGATGCACGCGGCTTAGTATTTACCTAAATATCTATAAGACACTCAGTGAGCATAGAACTCACAAGAAAATATGGTCAGCATGATAGATTGCAGTACAGAAGTAAAATTCAGATTATTTACCAAACCACTATTTTATGTCGAGCATCTAAAAATATTTCATTGTCAGGCACCTCGTCAATATCGACAGTTTCAACTTATCAGCAGACAATTGCGTCCGTTTTTTCAATTACAGTCTTAAGAACTGGCATGAACTCAAATAGCTTGGCCACATGTTTTAAAAGCAAGTTACTTTAAGATTCTGTTGGTGGATTTTGTCATAACTTGTGCCTACGAGTATTAGCCTGTCTTATACTATCGTTTACAATGGACGGTAGGTAATTATAAAAATTTAGTTCTCCAATATATACATATTTATACACACACACACACACACACACACACACACACACATATATATATATATATATATATATATATATATATATATATATATATATATGCAAAAGGAGCACTATGAGTACAAGGATTATAAATTCTTAGTTTTCCTTCTCCAAGAGAGATTGCTTTATCTAAGCTAAAGTGTCCAATCTGCCCTACTATTCATCTTTGCGTAAAGGAAAAATGATGGATTAATATTTTTCACAGTTATAGTAGGTCATAGTGAATCGCAAACAGTATCGCCCAGATTTGAACTCGGGTCAGTGAGGCTATTTACTATGACGCTATATATATATATATATATATATATATATATATATATATATATATATATATATATATATATATATATATATATATATATATATATATATATATATATATAATTGTGTACAAACATAATGAGGATTTTAGTAATAAGTAATATATGTTTGTATGTACCTTCCTATTGATTAACTTGCCAGCCACACAACAACATCACTATAAAAACTCAAATCAATCAACATAAAATTCAACTTACCCATTTTCAAGATTCGAATGCCATCTATAACACAAGCATAAGCACCCAAAAAATATTTCAAACACAAGACAATTTTTTTAATATAATGAACAAGGTAGCATTGCGTCTGAGAGTGAGACAATTTTAATAACTAAAAAAACATTATAGTATGGGGTTGGGGTTGGTTCGTTTCAATTTTAATTTCCGAAAGAATCTATTTGAGGTAGAGATGGGACTCCAACTGATACTACCTCGGGGTCAATGTGTACCTGTGCGTATTTCAACGAAGTTATTCCACCTTCTCGAGTGCTTCTTACACTATTGGCAAAAGTATACGTCGGTTCGTGAAGTAACTATTATCATCGTAAGAAATAAATTTGGCAACATCGATTTCAAATCCTGGACGTGGCTGTTTACCTTACTCTTTTGTTCTTGGGAAAGGTAATAATCCACCACTAATCTAATTTTGCTCAAATAGTAGTGTATCATCATGTGATATTTGAATAGCTTTTAGTTTGAGCAATATATATATATATATATATATATATATATATGTGTGTGTGTGTGTGTGTGTGTGTGTGAGAGAGAGAGAGAGAGAGGGAAGAGGTTTATTTAGAGAAAAGAAAGAAGTAGGAAATGAAAAGGGGAAAGGTTTGTGGGTATCCTGATTTATCAAAGACATTGACTGTAATGGAGTATCTAGAAATAAAAGAAAAAGAAAAGAACAAAAGAATAAATGACAAAAGGCAAAGAAAAAAGAGACATTCACGAAAAATCTTACATAGTATGGTTGTGTTTAGAGAAAAAAATGTTTTTGTTTTTGCTAATGTTTTATCTATTCTCTATTCTGATATTGTTTTCATGTAAAATGATGTCTGACAATTCGGGTGAAATCTGCAAGAACCCGGGACTTTTTTTTATGTGGTTTGTTTTGTAAATTAATGCAGCTTCATACAATCTGCATTTTTTTGTGGGGTGGGGGGTAATGTATTTGTTTAGAATGTCAAGGAAAAAAGTAAAGTGTGTTTGAGATCTAACATGTGGGAAAAAAGGGCATTTCGGTCGTCATCTAATTTGATTGGTTGTTTGTACTCGTAGATTCTTTTTTTTTTGACTGCGTTGGGTCGCGTCGATGTAATATTTGTTACAATCTTTGCATGGAATGGGATATATGCCTGCGTGAGAAGAGGTTTCATTGTTGGTTCGTTTCGAGATTAAGTGAGATTTTTAATGGTTAGTGATGTGGTTCGCATGAGTGGTATTCCTAATTTGGTTAATTTGTCATAGAGAGTTTTTTTTTTATATGTGTCAGTGGGCAGTTTTTTTTTATATGTGTCAGTGGTTAATTGGAATGGTGTGAGTATTTTCCTCAAGTTTACTTGATGAGAATATATGAAGGGCTTTTTCTCAAGTGTTTAATATGAACCAATTTAGGGTATTTAAACTTTTGAGGGAATGTTCCATGTACCTAAATTCGTCATCTAGGTCTTGCGAGGTACATATACTCCGTGCTCGAGATAAAAGTCAATTATGAGGACTGTTTTTGATTTTGTTGTTGTGGCGAGAGTAAAATGTATGTAATTGTTTTTGTTTGTGATTTCCTTTTAGGATTTAATAATTAGGATGACCAGGAAGGGTATAATGTTATTTGGTTCTTTTTCATGTGTAAAAGTGATGGAGAGTTCAAACTTCTTTCATTTCTCTGCAATCTCTTCGATTTTTATGTTTTGGGGTTGGGAAATGAGTATATCGTCAATATATCTAAAATTATTAGCGCGAATACGTAGTCTTTATTTAAAAGGACCGGATTCTAAAAACTCAAAAATAGACAGGTTAGCACTCCGCTAAGTGGGTTTTCCCTACGTAAGCCAGATTTCTGTTCACGGAATTTATTATTGAATTTGAAATAAGTCATGTTAGTTATGTGTTTGTTGATGTCAATCAAGTGTTTATGTAGAGTGGTGAATTGAATTGAATTTTTCTTAAATGCGTAGTAAGAAAGCTGAGGTATATTTGTGTAGAGGGAAGTTATATCTAGGCTGTTCATAGTTTTGTTTGGTATATCAATGTCCTTGGTTTTATTTGGTAAGTCTCCAAATTTTATAATGTTTGAGGGGGTGATTGCACTGAGTTGGTGGGGGATAATATTTTAGCTATGGCGCGAGCTATTTTGTGGGTGGCACTACCAATGGTAGAGACAATCCGTCGTTGGCGGTGTTTGGCTTGTGGATTTTGGGAAACCATCTATTATGAGGATTCTAGGGGGATGTTCAATGAGGGATGTCCAAGATTTTATTCTTTTTACGAGTTTTTAAAAGTTTGTTGAAATAAATAATGTCTATTTGATGGTAACTAAATAATATCTTTTATATGTGTTTGTGTCTTCTAGAAGTGAATTGATTTTGTCTATATATTTCTGTTTGTGCACGATTGCAAAGCCACCGCTTTTGTCAACGGGGGAAATGATGATGTTCGGGTGTTGCGGTAGGCTCGATAGTGGCTGTATATGTCTTTTGGCAAGGGATATATCATCTAGTTGAGAGTCAGAGGCGAGAATGATTCCTTATATGAAACCCTTAGAAAAACGGTGTCGTAGTTCCTGTGGTTGTTTTGTTTGGTATTTGTGGTAAAGTTCTTGTGCATAACTATCACAAATCTTATCATCTGTCTGGTCTAAATCTCTGATGAAACCCGATACACTTGGTGCCACTGAGCCTCGAGGTCACAGTCAAAACCAAATTAACCCTTTCCACTAACACTCAAATCTCCTTGTTCCTTCCCTTATCTATCTCTTGTCTGTGGACCCTTTCCCTCCCTTTATACCTTCTTACATTCTCCCCAAGTTTATCTATTCCCTCAATTGCAAAATTGTACAAAAAGACAAAATAATTTCAGTCTGGCAAAGTTCTTCTGTTAATAATGAACGAAATATTGCCACAAAGCTCGTTGTAAGAGTTTAATTTTTCCACTTTTCCACTTATTTTTATCTTGTCAGATTCACCAAAATCTATTATTTCTCAATATATATATATATATATGTGTGTGTGTGTGCGTGTGTGTGTGCGTGTGTGTGCGTGTGTGTGTGCGCGAGTGTGTGTGTTGGAGGTGCTGATAAGTTCTATTAGCATCTAAATGGATCCTTTTTTTTTTTTTGATCCCACATGGGGCAGGTATAGTATCGGTGACATGCATCATGCTCAAGTCATGTTAGCACCGGTTTCGAACGGTTGAACTAAACGACTCCCCCACCCTAAGTAGGCCTGTGGCTATCCACGTAGAAGAAGCAGGAAATGACTATACATTTCCTGTTTCTCGTATGTGGGAGAATTTCAAGAAAATTCTAGAGATTTCTACCTGCCTCTTAATAAATATAAAAGCCAGTCCCATCCCAGAGGGAGGAGATAGAAGGTTCCGCCCGCAGAGTATAGCAGTTTTTGGCTTAAAGTTGGGAGTCGGCATTTTTAGCCTTTGAAAAGAGACCACCGATAGAAAGGAAGCATACAAAATATATCTCTTCTGCACCCAGGCATTTCCAGCACCCACCTTAATAGCAGTAACGTCACAGAAGAGTAAACTTGGTTATTTAGCGTTGGTACGATATCCAGTCCAGGAAAAGGAAAACTTAAAATTCAAACCAGCTGTACAGCGATTAAAATGTCACCTTGTGTCGCTGTTACTTGCGGCGAGTGAAAAACATATCACTACTTTCCGCCAGCAAATGTATCAATTTGTTGGTAGGTGTGTGAATGTATCTGTGATGGTCCACATGTTCTTGGATGAGTGCATGTTTGTTGAACTTTTATATTGTGGGGATTAAGAAGGTGAAGAGACGATGAAGAAATGGTGACGAGATGAAGTTTTTTTTATATTAGGTAGGAAAAGACGATTACATGGTTACAAAAATTCTTATATTTTTTCTTGTTTTATCTCCTTCTAACTGGTAGGAAGGATATTAAAATGCGTAAAGTAGTGTGTCCATGTTAGTGATGTAAGTAAAGTAAAGTTGGCAAACGTAGTCAAATGTGACCCGAAGGCTCACCTTTCAATAGCTACTACCCCGACGTGTAGTATTGCTCAACTTTACCCTTGATACGTACCTTAAAATTCTGAGTGGTAAGCATGACGGGCTCAAGTACCATTTTTCAGTTTTTGGTATAACTCGACGTGGGATTGAACCCCGGTCTCCCGGACCATTGACAAAAACTCTAACCATTATGCCAATGGCACGGTCAAA
Organism: Sepioteuthis lessoniana; assembly: GCA_963585895.1. Classification (NCBI taxonomy): domain Eukaryota; kingdom Metazoa; phylum Mollusca; class Cephalopoda; order Myopsida; family Loliginidae; genus Sepioteuthis; species Sepioteuthis lessoniana. Next base: position 37,330,105 of record OY757938.1, read on the forward strand.
TTATGCAAATAGCCAAGGTCATGTATAGATTGTAAGTGAATGGTACCGGAATGCGAATAGATAAACAAATTTAAAAAGCCAACAGTCTAAAGAAAGACAGGAAAAAGTAAACTAGGAGTTGTCGAGGTCACCAGACTCCAACATCCATTTAAATGTGGTGGGGGCAAGGTGGGGGGTGCTGCTTGCCCCTCCCCCACATTCGAGACGATTTGTGTTTCGTATTTCTCTTTCTTCATCACATAACAGTCGTCAATGATTAAAGTATACACCCACCCTTATCACCATGGGGAAGACAGTTTTGCGTATCCCCAAAAATACCTACTGACTTGTCTCTGTTCCAGTTACTAACTCACAGATCTTTTTAAAAATATTCAAGTTTTGAGTCTGACTGCCTCTCGCCTTTAAAACGAGATTTTGCGTGATTCTTTCGCTGTTGCTCGTCTCGCATGCCAAGGTGTCAGAATCTATGGTTGGGAGTGACGACCACTAAATTACATGTGAGCAGGTATTGGGTCTTATTTTAGTACATGAATCCGTGCGTGCACATTAAACTCATTGAGTGCGTGTGTGTGCCAATCTATTTAACGAAACTATTGGGTCTCTAACACAGATCGAAATCTCTGTACATGAATATTTAAAAAGACGCAAGAGAAGATGTTAATCCTGTAGTATGTCGTCGCTAGTCTTTTCCAGATATGCACAGTCACGTGTTCTCATTTATTTTACACACCGATCATCTGCTCCGTCGAAATTTTAGCAGGATCTGCATTATGAAGGCCAACACTACACAAATTAACTGATCCCATTCTAATCTTCCTCTTCTCTTAAACAAATACAAAATTCCGTTTTTATTATATCTTACGCTATATAAAAAACTTGGAAAAAGCATGGTCTTTCCTTCATATCAATCTTCCAATCTTGTCTGTCTGTCTTTCTGTCCGTCTCAAACCCTCTCATTTTTCTTATTTATCATTTTTGCTTGTATTTACAAGTCCATTATCTTTTTAAGTTTCCCTCTATATTTCCTTTTTTTGTGTTTTTTCTTCTCTCACTTCGGTCTATCTTTGTTGCTCTCTCTCTCTCCCTCTTTCTCTCTCTCTCTCTCTCTCTCTCTCTCTCTGTCTCTGTTTCTGTCTCTCTGTTATACCTGGCTTTCATACAAATTTAAATTTCTTTCTTTCTTTCTTTCTTTCTTTCTTTCTTTAACTCATGCACACACACGTTTTTCTTCAATTGTTATTTGTTTCCCTGTATCATGCTTTCATTTAATGGTTACTAATACATCTTATTTTTTATATTTTCTTTCTTTCTTTCTTTTTTTCTTTCTTTCTTTCTCACATACATATATTTCTTTAATTGTATCATTTTTACTTGTCTTTCTTCAAAATGCGTTCTTTCCTTTTTTAAGTTACTTTTCATACTTCTTACTTCTGTTTAACTTTGTTCTCATTTTTCTCTAAGTAACCTCTCTCTCTCTCTCTCTCTCTCTCTCTCTCTCTCTCTCTCTCTCTCTCTCTCTCTCTCTCTCGTAAACGCACATTCACATCTTTCTTAAATCGCTTAATTTTTACTATTTCTCTGAGCTTTCGTTTTTGTTTCCTTCCACATCTCATCTTTTAAATATTTGTCTTTCGTTCGTTCTTTATTACATCTTTTGTCTGTCTATCTGTCTGTCAATCTCTATCTCTCTCTCTCACACACACACACACACACACACACACACACACACACACACACACACGCATATACACACAAGAGCCCAAACAAACACACGTATCTGTCTTTGTTAAATATTCTTCGTTTCTTCGTTCTTTCGATCTGTTCTTTCTTTCTTTCTTTCTTTCTTTCTTTCTACCCCTGTCTGTCTCTGTCTCTAATTATTTCTTCTTCTTCCTCCGTCATAGATTAGTTCATTTCTTCAATCATCTCATTTTTACTTATGTTTTCCTTTGCCTGATGGACTGGAGTTTACGTCGACTGCGATATTCAGGCAGGTTATCATGTTCATTCGGACTCATAAAAAAGTTATTAATCTCCTTATCCCCTCCAACTGTGGGTTAAATAGTACCGCTACTACAAGGATAGTAAATTAAATAAAGAAACCAAAAGCTTTGACTAGTTTTTTTTTTTTTTTACGTTTCCCACCACAATTCCTTATTCTAATTTCACCCTATCTTTCTCTATTTATGTCTCTTTCTGTCCGTCTATGTATCAACCCATATATCATATATGACTTTCTTAAATCATTCCATTTGTAGGAGTTTCTTTATGCTTTCCTTTATAAGTTCATTTTGACTCTTTATATTTGCTTTCTTTCTTTCTTTCTTACATTTCTCTCACTCTCTGATTTACATACCAATCTTTCATTTTTGTTCGTCTTTCTCTATGCCTTGTTCTTTCTTTTATAAATTTCTTTCCATGCAGCTTCTCCTTTTTTGTTTGTTTGTTTTTTAACATTTTTTCTTTCTTTCTTTCTTTCTTTCCTTCTTTCTTTCTTATTTCTTTCATTCTTAATTCAACCGAATTATTTTTCATTACCTCCTTTCTTTCTTATGTTTCCTTATTCATAATTCATTTCTTTTTTCCATGAATTTTATTTCAGTTTTCTTCTTTCTTTTTTATCTTACTATTTTACGTACATAATTCTTCCGTACCATTCTCTTTCTTTCATGTTTCTTCTTTATTTTCTCCTATTCAAAAGTTCCTTTTTTAATATATATATATATATATATATATATATATATATATATATATATATATACAAGCTGTGGAACTTGGTACAACATTTTCCTGTTATTAGCTTATCCAAAAAGTGTGGTTGGTTCTACGTAAATCGACACTACTTTAGGTAGGTAGACCAATGAATCATACGTTTAATCCATCTTGTAACTCCACATACGTCGAGATCAACGACAGTATCCATCATATATATATATATATATATATATATATATATATATATATATATATATTAGGTGTTCCTGGAAAAATTCTATGAAAAGTAATCATAATATTTGCACAAATTTGAACTAAAATGATTTTGGTATAAGTCAATATCTGAAAACATCGTTGCTCGAGTTCAAAGTTCAATGAAAATTGCTAGACGTCACAAACTTATTGATATGGATGTGGAACTCCATCTTTGGGTGTGGATGATCAACAAAATCATCCATGAATATTTGAACATCCGATGGTATCATTTCGTTGTGATCAAAGACAATTGACGTTCTGCTTTTCAAGGAGGATATTTATGCGCTAGAGAACGAATAGAAAATGTGCATCGATTTTGATGGTAACCAGGTAGGCAGTTCAGCCGGAAACAAATACGTATTGTTTTTATATGTACAGTGATAATCAATTTATATAAGTAAACATGTATACATTTCATTTTTGAATTTAATTATTAGAGTAGGTGAAAGTTGCTTTTAGAAATATCTACACTGAACGGAGGTTTTTCACAATTATTTTATTCCCTACCTGTTGATTCCTAGATGTTCTGTGTTGAATCCACTGGACTACTTGATAAATGTCGGTGTTTCAAATAATGAAGAGATTTATCTCTCTCGCTTTGTTAGATAAAAATTTATTATCTACAATTTTTTATCAATCTCATCATCTGATTTATTACATATTATTTTTGGCTTATGGACCTTCATCTTTTTCAGGTAACTTTTTTCTTAATCGGTAAAAATACCTGCATTTCATAGATTAGGAGCTTTGGAATGTGTTGTCACCACTTTGCAGTCCTTAATTTCATGTCCATATTCTAAAAAGTATGGAGTTAAAAAAACTTAGAAGATGTTTCCCACGTTATATTGTGTGTTGGTTTGTTTTCTTGGGAATAAATAATTAATTACACATAAGACATAAAACATTTTTATTACAAGTTAAATATTCTGGCTTCATAAAATATTTCTTAAACAAACTACACCAACTTATTTAAATTAATTGTATATTTTTCCCAGCCATGTAGAGAAAAATAAAACTGATTAAACCAATTTTGAGTAAAAAATTATGTAATTTATTGACAGAAATATTAAAATTAAAACTATGTACGAAATAAATATAAATTTTAAAAAAACTATGTACGAAATAAATATAAATTTACATAATTTAAAGCAAAAATCTTCTTCAGAGTGGTTCTAACTTTACCGAATGGCAGTTGATTGATTTACTTGAATGGATAGACCTTTCTCAGAAATCACAAAAAAAACCAAAAAAACAAAAAAATAATTTAACCGTTAATTTTTAATGGGATTTATATCTAGGCTTTTCACTGGCTATTTTCCTTTGTTAAAAATATTATTAGAACAAAAAATATAACTTAAACAAAATTTTTGTTTATATTAATTGTACGATTTTTTCTAAGCCATACTGTGGAAAATATTATGGAATAACGCGTTATATATATATATATATATATATATATATATAGAGAGAGAGAGAGAGAGAGAGAGAGAGAGAAAGAGAAAACGAGAAAGTCATATTAATAAATGCTGAATATTGCTCCTTAGCACTATGATTCATACAAGCAAAACAAACTTAAATGTCATGTTTTTTCGCTGTCAGTTATTGATCCTACCTTGTATATATTTATTTTCAAGTTCTCTTCATCGCGTCTGCATCACTTTAAACTTTTTTTTCTTTTTGATTCTTTAAGCCAGACAAATATTCTAGCGCCATCTGTCGGTTTGTTTGTGTTACTGCAGTGAAAACAGACATTTCCTTTCTTAGACACTGCAATGAGCCAAAGTCTTTTCAGACTGTTTCTCAAAGAACTGTCCCGTAGCTGGCACCTACTGTTGAAGTTGTTTTAGCTTATTTTTTGTCTTGCGTCTAATAGCAGCGAGAAATCATACCCAGTTTTGTGTGGGAAGCAGTCAAAAATCCATGTTTGTATAGATTAACATGTGACTCTCTTTTAACAAGAGAAATCATTTCCACATTGAGGATATCCACTCGTAACCCATTCTTCGAAAATGTAAATGAATCATCGCTTATTCAAAGGCCATATCAAAAGTACATTCATTTTTTTTTAATCGCAGAACGCTCATGAAGATCTGTTATTTTTTCACTCCGTGCAATTTTTCCTCATCAGGTTTAACTGGTGGTTTTACATTAGAGTCTGAGTGACAATAAATTTTCTCAGATCTCCAGGACTCTTCTAAGTATTCTTGTCAATCTTAAAAACTCTTATGCCTGCATGGTCTCGATACAGTATATGATTTCCATTTCTTTCATTTTTTTTTAAAACACTTAAAGACCGTTCTAAACGTATCAACTACAGCTGGTATCACCATTACTTTCATGTTGCACAGTTTTATCATTATCATATTACTCCTTTGAGAGTTTTTCACATCAAAGTCAACTGATTTTTTTTTTACTGTGGTTTGAGTGACAACAAGTCTCCTTAAGTCTCCAGGACTCTTCTCAGTATTCTGGCCGATTGAAAAAATGTAGTAGTCAGGATGGTTTCCACTTGTTCTCTTATTGCCAAGACTCCCAGTCTAGTGTTTTACCATCAGATACAGTTCAGTTTCGTACTGAAAACAACCCTTTTGGCGGATCTTAACCCTCAACAGGGTACACAGTCGGTGTATTCTTAGTCCTGCCAACTAGGCGATGATTAGGAATAGATTTTTAATCCAGTTAATTGTCTATAAATCATTAGTATTAGATTGGAAACTATTTCTGTTGGGCTTAGATTATGCCGACTCTATCCGCTACCGAGAGGTAAGGCATCTCACAAATGGGTTTCCTGGATGTAACATTAAACTGCATCTGGTGGTGAGGAGTGGGATGTACAGTTTTTATTTCCATTTCTTCTATGTCAATCCTGACCCCAAATTATTAATACATGTTTAGGTCCTATCTATAAATCTAACAGATATGTTTGAAAAACATTAGGATTGGATAGGAATACTTTGAACCAAGCAGATTTGTTCAATTTATTTGTATTAGGTTTTTTGTTTTCTTGAATTTCAACCTTCGTGGGTTATTTAATGCCTATTCCGTCGATATAGAAAAATAATAGTGGTACTATTTAACAGATAGCTGAAGTGATCAGGGAGTTTATGACTTTCACATGAGTTTTAGACCGAAAGTAAATATAAATGCCGTTTAGAGTGCGAATATGATTACTGTGATGTCACAAACCTGCACTTTGACCATAACCCCAAGGGGATTCCGTTCTTTATTTTGATTAGATAAGACTATTTGATAAATTGTATAACTGTGTTTAAAAACCTCTTAACCAACAACACCTAACTGTAACAATAAAACTGTAATGTACGAAATTCTTTAACTTATGTGAATTTTACGGCATTTAAACCCGTTTAAAAATCATTACTAAGTATACGTAGAAACGTTCTTTTTAAATGTTAATTGCAAAAAAAAATGAATTTTAAGAAAATTAGGATTTGTCCACAAAAGACGTCTATTTTATCGGCCTTTGGCCAGTCATTTCTCTGTCAGAAGGAGTTTAATATCCTCTTCTATTAGGTCACTCCATCACTATGGTGGTTGTCTTCTGGGGATTCCATAGGAAAAAATCATTGAATGCATTCGGCCGTTTTACTGAAATATCCCTTTTGTGCCCAGCCAGGCGATCTTGGTAAGAATTTTGGGTATGGAATATTTTGAAGAAGTCATGTGCTTCGTTGCAAACTAGTAGACGTTATTTAAAGTGTCTTTATTGCAGAGAGTAGTTCTACTTCGTATTGCCCCTGCTACAACCCTAGACAGGATTTGATGACATATGTAACGTGGGCAATATTAAACCACAACAGATAGGTACGTATTCTTCAAATATGATCTACGGCATGTCCTCCAAATATATTAGAAATAGGGGAAAACATAGAAAATCATTAAGTCGGTTGTTTAGCTTATGGCTGCACTTTTCCTAATGGTTATAAAAATCCAATATTTGATTAGGATATCTTCTGTTTCGTTCTTATTGGAATTGTAAAGTACCGAGCGTAATGTTAGACACGAATATCGCTGCTGGAGTGTTTGGTAATATGAGGCCTTGTCGTGTCATAAAATGAATCGTTGTATTGATGTATTAGATCTTGGTGAAGAAAGGTGAGAAGCAGAAGTAAATTAAAATCAGAAATTAAATTTAATTAAAGTTTAATTGCAGGTGCTCAAGACGATTTTAACGATTTTCAGTTGTATCGGGGAAAACAAATATTTAACCAAGCCTATACACATAATACTCATGGAAATACACAAAAACATACTTGCCTTCAAATATGAGTGGATATATATGTATATATACATATGAATATGAAATGAAATTAAACATATTATTTTATTTAATAGCCCATATATATATATATATGTAAGTTTATATATATATATATATATATGTGTGTGTGTGTGTGTGTGTGAAAGTTTATGCTTCTCCGACAAAGACCTACATATCTTGTTTGCAAGAATTGGATGATCAGTGCGACGAGAAAAAAGACGGCTGACTTGCTGTTTTATAGGATGTGACTTCGAGGATTCGTTCAAAACGACACGTAGTATCATTGTGTAGTTTCTACCAAGCATTTGCTTCAAAGTTTTGGTTATCGTCTTTGTAGTGCAGTCATACAATAGTACTTACATGGCTAAAACTTCGAAGTATTTCCCTTTCATTTCATCGGAGAGGTTATATGTCCATGCCAATATATATATATATATATATATATATATATATATATATGTGCGCACGTGCGTATGTGTGTGTGAGAGAGAGAGACAGAGAGAAAATGAAATGAATCAGACAAATATGTTGAAAAGTTAAACGGAAGAAATTTTGTCGTGGATGATGAAAATTTATTGTATTTACTTTGCCGACACGTGTTTCGTCTAAATCTTTGCCTACATTCAAGTATTCGATCTTAAATTATTTTAAGAATAAGGATAAGAATAAAATAATATTAATAGAAAATATGTTAAGCATGCAAGCCGAAAAGTCGTCTTCGGACCCTGAATGTTGCAACAGTGTCCAATAGATTTTCTGAGCAGTACATATGAAATTGTGAATTTAAATTCTTCCATCTCCAACAATTATTACCATACCGTAGCTTGATATCTCATTATAGGTAGTTTTTCAAAGACCTTAGAGGTAAGAAAAAACTGAAGAGTGATGTGTCGAAGATATTGTCACTTGCTCCTAACGATGAAATATATTAGTAAGAACGAGACAACATATGGGGTGTTTTTTTTTATTCGGTGAAGGAAAGATTCCTTCTTTCATAAATCGTTGTACACTGCAATTACTTACTATACATTTCCAGGAAAGTAAGGATAACACTAGGAAAAACTCGTGACTGCCAGGAATGACCGTACAATCATTAATACGTCACAAAATAAAATTATACATAGCGACATTTTGGAGTGAAATATTACAATTAGATAAAAAAAAAAGTAATGACGAGCATCTTGATAAAATTTGTCATCTTGGCGGACTTTGGGATCCAGAGTCAGGAGTTCTCCACAAAACACAAGATTCTTTTATTTACGGGCACAAGTTACACTTTACATAAATAGTTGCTTGAATTTGGAATATTTAGAGGTTTACTCAACTTTCCAATCATATTTGACTTTGTCGTCTCCTCAAATTTTTCCAATTAGCATCATTGAATTAACGATTCTTTATTTCACGGAAATTCTGTTCTCGTTCAGTGTACTAACATGTCATTTAGTTGTGAATTCAAATTAACGCTTTTATGTTGGAAATTGAAAATATAGCAAAGAGATAATCGAAGAGGATGAATCTTGATTTGGCATTCACTCAATGTGATAAAAAACCAATAAAAACTGCTCATGTTGTGTGCTATTTCTCAGACGCTTTGTTTAGTGTTTGTGATGTTTTGACTCAAAAACCGTAGTTTTTACTAATGAAGTGATGTGTCTCAAGAAAAGTTTCCGGTGACAAAGACGGGAGGAAAATATTTCACTGAAAAGAAACAAAATTAAATGCATTGTTAAAAAAAGATATCATCCATTTAATTAGTGCACTTCAACCTCCCTTTAAACTGGCATCGCTTCAGGAAGACGTAAAGAAGTATTTTTGCATCGATGAAGGAAATATCAAGTGATTTCATGAATCGTATCCCACCAAAAGAAGAGAGGCGTTTTTGCTTGTTACAAAATGTCAGCTTCTTACGTGTCCTCTACCGGTCACTGATTTACTGACTCTTTTAAAGACCTGCTGCTCTTGCGCGACTGATTCTAGCACTCATGACTAGGGTTTTCTGGTTGAACCTCTATTGTCGATCACCATATATACCGTAGAGAGAAATGCCGCCATTTCTCTACAGAAGGCTTTGTTATGCGCTCAGCAGTGTCATCTTCTTGCAACAGCATAGGTATGGTCGCTACACCAGGTTGTTGCGTGGAGCTTTGAAGAATGCCCCTTCGAAACAGCTGGTGTCCAGTAATTTATCTGCTATCAAACACAATATACAAGAAAGATGAATATGACAAGTTGAGCACTGCTGGAGAAGTAAGGACGAATTCATAAGCAACGTTTAACAATGAACTCATCGACACACCAATGGTGACCGACCAACAAAAACATATTCAACAGCACCGTGCAAAAACTGATTCTGGTCTTGAGATACCACTAAGTTCGATGGCCCATGGGGATGGATAACGAGAGAAAGTCAATGGAATCCGTGGTCTTGGCATGCCTTGATAATTATATATATATATATATATATATATATATATATATATATATATATATATATAAACACTGTCTGAAGCATACATGTATATTTTCCACAGTTATTCAAATCTATCTTTTCTTATTGCCTTCAACTTTTGAGTGCTAATTTCGCGAAACCAGTAAAAATAAAATCGAAAGAATTTTCAAATAAAAAAAATCAAATTTCGAGAGAAGAAACTGGTTTGGGTGTGTCTTCGTGTCTTCGAGCACTCTAATTAATCTATTTATTGATCGGTTCCTTAATTAAAAGGAATACGGTTGATTATTGATGTTTTGTGGAACAAGCATTTGCAAGCATTCTACGGAATCTTAAAAAACTAATTTTCATTACATGTAGTCGGACAATTCCTCAGTTGTCTTTTAATGAAGAGGAACTCTGAAAAAGGCGTTCAACCTAAGCAAGGGAATAGCTTTTTTTTCAATGTAGAAATTTTTTTTGGGGATTTTTTTATTGAATTAATTCAATATTTCAATTTCATCAATTATTTATCTACCGTTTTTATTTTTTATTTCTTCGCTTCAGTTTCCTGATTTTTTCTTTACCTTTTTTTCCTCGATTTTCCATAATAATTGGTGGTCTTTCGTTCTTTCTTTCTTTCCTTCTTTGTGATGAATGAATGAAAGAAGGAACTAACTAACATATGGAAATAAATAAATAAATAAAAATGCAATGATAAACAAGCGAAGGAAGGAAATAATGATGGAAAAAATGAAAGGCTAATGAAACTATTTCATAATTATGTCTTTCTTTCTTATCTTTATCTTTTTCTCTTTCAGATAATTTGTTGTTTTCTTTACGATCATTTCATTCTTCATAAATCTTAAGTTACATATCTCTGACAGATCACCAAGCCTTACTACTGGGTACATTTTAGTGTCATACAGTGTACATCACTTTTTAAAGGGGATTTTTCTGCCGAGAATGCAATTGGCGTGTTGTAGACTCCGCTGACAACACAATCATAATAAGGTATATATATATATATATATATATATATATATATATATATATATATATTCAAAGAGACAGACAGACAGACAGAGAGTGATTATTTGTTTTCTTGCTATTGCTTTTGTGGAGATAAATTTCAAAATCAAAGAAAAGTTTAGTCAAAATTATAATTGATAAAAAAAAAGTATCAAGTATATTTTCAAACTTCTTCCAGACTTAATTCTGCCTGGAATTTATCTTTTCTTCTTGAATAATATATTTTTTATGGTACTGTACGTAGAAAAAAGTGATAGTAAGAAAAAAAATAGATGCTTCTCATCAGAATAATAATGGTTAGTTCCCACCTTCGTTTCTTCTGGATCACTGCATGCAATGACCCAATTTCGCAGGTTTTAGCAGATTTCATATTTTTCTTTTCAAACTGCGCAATACAAGAACTTAAAAACATAAAAAAAGAGATTAAAGAAAAAAACATTTTTTTGGTTAAATCTGCAGTGAGTCCTATTCACAGCAGATGTTACATACGATTTCGTCCCATGCAGTTTGACGTAAAGGGCGTTTTGAGAAAGATCTGTTTTTCACGGATAGCTAGTCAGTGCTTAATTGTGCTTGCATTGTAAGGATTAGAGGCGCCATTGGTAATAAATCCAAACGCTTTGCATTCGTCCGGTCAATTGTAGGGGATATGCAACAACTGTTGGGAAAGATCTACATATTTTTATATTTTTCATTTATTTATCTATTTTATTTATTCATTTTTTTTGTTTTTGTTTTAGTGAACATGCGCAATTAAAAACGTTTGAAAGATGAATTCAGAATTTGCTATGGCAATGTCGTGGTATAATGGTTTGTAAGTCTAGAAAATGACTTTGGTCCTGACTTGGTGCCTCATACTTGAAGCCCAGTGTCAAATCTAATCGGTCGGAAACTAGAAATAAAAATCTATACTGATTTGTGAGTTCAAACCTCAACTGGGTTCCAAGTATTTATTTGTAACCTTGTACGAATTCTAAGTGATTTTTAATGGTTGTAACCTTTAAAATGTTTCCATCGACATGAGCAGTAATCGTCTTTCATTTTTAAAACATTTATTTGATTATATAAATATTACTTTGGTCAATATTCCTTATTATCTCATCCTTCCAGAACATTATGCAGAAATACTTTAGATAATTTTTGAAATTCCTATAAAGCCAAAAAAATAAACTATGAATGAAACGTTCACTCCTTTCCAAAATTGCCCACATTGTGTTAAGCATATCTTTTTCAGCCAGCTTTTTACAGTTAGAAGCACCTGGAAAAATCATCTGAAGTTGCACCATGTCATCTACGTCCTTCTACTTTATTTACTTCCTATTAACGATCATCTTATGGAAATAGGCGTTATGTCGATCACGGTCAACTCACTCCGCTATAAACAGAGATTGACAAAAGTTCAATCACAGAGAACCTCTTGAGATTACATCGATCATGATCAACCACTCTGTTATGAGCAGGGGTTGACACAAGTTCATTCACGGAGAACCTATTGAGGTTACATCGATCACGGTCAATCTCTCCGCTATAAACAGAGATTGGCAAAAGTTCAATCACAGAGAACCTCTTGAGATTACATCGACCACGGTCAACCACTCTGTTATGAGCAGGGGTTGACACAAGTTCATTCACGGAGAACCTCTTGAGGTTACATTGATCAATGTCAACCTCTCCACCATGAGCAGGGGTTGACACAAGTTCAATTACAGAGAACCTCCAGAGGTTACATCGATCACGGTCAACCCCACGGCCATGAGCAGGGGTTGACACAAGTTCATTCTCGGAGAACCTTTTGTTTGAATTCAGAGTGTTCCTTCTCCTATTGGGATGTTGATATCAAAATTTATGCGTCTGTGTCTCCCATTATTTACTCAGAGTTGGGAGAAGATTAATTCCATTTATGCCTTACTTCAAAGTATTAGCGCTATGATAAACGTAAACAACATCATTCATGATTTAAAATCTGGTTGTTGAGTATATTTTCATTGACAATAACCGTTATGCTACGAGCCTTCGCTTGTTTTATTTTTTTAAATCGTACTTACTGTAATCAAGTAACTTGGTAGTTGGATATTGATATCATCTACTAAATACTGAGATGAAAATCTGTACTTGCGGCCTAGTTTTAAATATTAACAATGCTCGCCTTTTTATGATACCTCGTCGTTCAGACTTGATCAGGTGACCTCGCAGATCGATTACCAGTGAGTTCGATTCTCCTTTGGTATCCCATATTTGTGACATTAGGCCGATTTTAGGCCATGTTTAATTTGTTAGGGCAATCTGTCTTGTTGTAATAATAATCAAACTAGATTTGCACTTTAGTTAAGACTAACAAGTGTGTTTGATCCAAATATCTCTTAGTCGTAATTGAGATGCCCTTTTTACTTCTTCGATGATCTAGTCTAACAACTTTGTGTTGAATATAAGCTGAACATTGCTTAAGATACAACACACATTAGCGAGAAAAGTTGTCACCATGACGATTGAATTCGACTCCCACTTGTTGATCTACACTTTTAACTTTAGGCCAGACGAACCTAACCCTAGATATAACTAAAAGAAATGTTTTATTTTGTTTCAACACAGTCATATCCGTCATGTTTTTCTACAATTTCATTTTTTACTTGAAAAAGAGACAACTCAGCGAATGTGAATGTTTTATTCAAGTAAGAAATTACAAAAACTCATCATAGTTGAGCAATAATCTGTTTACATGAATTTGATGAATCTGGAATTCTGAACCTTGTTAGAGTAACTCATTTCGGAGAAAGAAAATTCTGAATTCAACTCAGCTGTGATTCATTTAAAAATTCACTGAGGGATTTGGTAAATATGTAATCGTGAGTGAGTATAGTTACAGACTTGTTTATTCATGGATTAAAATCCGTCTCGGATTGACAATATTTTCCCCTCTGTTGCAAATTCATTTAGAAATCTGATATATCTTAAGACTGAACCATCAATAAGGAGAAACCTTATTTCAACAGAAATTTGTGCGTCGGGTTTGTGTAGTGTTGACACAACTATTATTTTGGAACTACACATTTTTATCTGTATATTTGAGCCTTTTCTGTGATCTAGCCATAATATCTGTATATTTAATCTGGAGTCACGTCATACTAAAGACTTAAAAAATGGTACTTAATACTTCCTTGCTTAACACTCTGCAATATGAGGTACGCATTAAGGGTTTACCCTTAATGGAGCAATCCTGGGAAAGGAGTAGTGCCCTCCCCAACACTTCAGTGTAGTAGCTATTGAAAAGGGAGTCTTCTGGTCACCCTCGACATCGGTCGTCAACATTTCTTTAATCTGGAGTAAATTGAAACTCATTCAGGATGGTTGCAATTATTCTAATGTATATATATATATATATATATATATATATATATATATATATATATATATATATATATATATATATATATACGTGGTGCATTCAATACGTTTCCAGATATTTTTTTTTTTGTACAGGCATTTAAAATCGACTTAGACTCTTAAAAATTCACTATTTTATTGCTATTCGTCTTATGAGATGTCTGACCAATTTTTATGATTTTACGTCCAAAGGAACAGCTACATCAAGAATTGGAATACACCCTACTAAAACCTGATTGTCACAGCTGGTGAATTTCAAAAATTCAATCTAGATTCTAGAAGAACTATATGCAATAAAATTCTGTTTTAGACATGGAAAAAATGCCATGCGATGAAAGTTGGATCTACTGCTATGACCCAGAGACCAAGAGACAGAGTACCCAGTGGAAGCATGTTGGCTCTGTACGACCCAAGAAGGCCAGATAGAGCAAATCTACCCGCAAAGTTTTGATGACCCCTTTTTTTGACAGCACTGGCATGATCTACATGCACTGGGTTCCCTCTGGACAGACAGTCAACAAGGAATAATATGTTTAGGTTTAAAGGAGTTCAGGAAGAGATTCCGTCGGAAGAGGCCAGCATTCTTCAAATCGGCTCAGTGGCATTTCCACCAGGAAAATACACCAGTCTACAACTCAATCCTTGTCACAGACTATTTGTCCAAGATGGGCATCAAGACAGTTGCTCAGCCTCCCTACAGTCCAGACCTTGCTCCCTGTGACTTTTGGTTATTCCTTAAGTTCAGAGGCTGTCGTTATGAGACAATTGAGGATATGAAAGAGGCTGTGACGAAGGTCATTGACACGGTCACACAAGAGGACTTCCATGGGGCCTTCGAGAAGTTGTTGGAACGGTACAACAAGTGGATTGCAGCTGGAGGAGATTACTTCGAAGGGAACTAGAGTTTCATGTGTGTACTATCAATTAAAGTCGCCATACGAAAAAATTCTAGAAAGTTATTTAATGACCCTTGTATATATATATATATATATATATATATATATATATATATATATACGTATCAGTAATATCCAAGATTAGATATAATTTGCATTTTACCGTCGTCTGGGATTCCAATGCTGTAACATAAAACTAACAAAGCCTGGTGTTATCCTAAGTTACGGCACTTAGGCTTCCTTGAGTTGTGGAAATTATGCTTTCACTATGTTTGACCCTAGTGAAGGATTGGTTGGTGCTACTGCATGTATTTTACCGGTTGATTGGTTGGTTAGCTGGGTTTTATGGTATATCAGCTTTTGAAGGTTATTTAAAGCCAAATCAATTTTTATACAAATAATAAGCTCAAGTTCAAACAATTCAGTTTAGCACGAGTACACAGTTTGATTGTACAAGAAAACAGTTCTAATGCAGCCAATTGGTATAAGTATAGATTTGGTTTATACACAGTTAAATGTCAAAACAGTTTTATATCAAACTATTCAGTTTAGCGTAAGTACAGTTACAATGTCAAAAACAGTTCCATTTCAAACAATTCAGTTCAAATATCAAAAAGACAATTTAATTATCTACAATATTTCTATTTCAAGCATTTCACATTAGTCAAACAGTTCTAATTCAAACAATTCAGTTTAACAAAGTATGCAGTTTAGTTCTATTTAACCCATAGATTGGGCCCTATCAAGTGCTACTATTCCAGACCAGAGTGGACCTGGGAGCAATGACAATGAATGGGTACTTCGCATTTCCCAAAGCCCTATCATCACCAGAAACTCACCATCAGATTGCTTAGTGACATATCCAGGACACTTGTTGGAGGGGTTTTTCCCCTCTGCAGAGGTGCAGTCGGTGTATTCTACTATTCCAGCCGACTGGGCAAGTATTTTTTCTGAATTCATATATATATATATATATATATATATATATATATTGTAAAAAGAAGAAAACAGAATTAAAAATACATACAAAAATACATCCCCATAAAAAAATTTATTTATAATATTAGTTGAAGTCTACCAACGCCTTTCGACCATATGAATGAAATAATCTTAGATACGAAACTCGGAGAATTTCAAGTGGGAGGTCATTTTTTGGGTGGATATTATGAATTTAGAATAATGTTTTAAGCCATATCTAAAATTCATAATTCCCACCCTGAAGATGACTTAAATATCTTCCATCAGAAACTTTAGTAATTTCGTATCTTGGATATTTTCATCCATGTGGTCGAAAAGCTTTGGTCGACTTTAACTGATAATATAGATAAATTTTCTCTTTCATTTATATTTTTTTTTTCTGTTTTCTGCTTTTTACAACATATCTGATAAAAGTGCATATCTTATATATATATATATATATATATATATATATATATATATATATATATATATCTGTGTGTATGCGTGAGTGTGTGTGTGTGTGTGTGTGTGTGTGTGTGTGTGTGTGTGCGCGTAATATATCATGTAAATCCTTTCTCTTTTTTCAATCTTAATCAGCTGTACTTTTTGTTTCAAATATTAACATTTTCGTTACAATTGTTCTGACCATCAAAACTGATGAGGTTTCTCAAAGAATTTAAGAAGGTGGAGAGAAATGAAACAATATCTAACCGTTATATGATTAACTAGTTTGTGCATTTGTACGATTGGCGCTTTGAATTAAACTAAAATTCAGATCATATTACCCCCATGATGTGATTTAGATTTTAATTATTGATTGTTTACTCTAATCCTGTTATATTACCTGTACATTTAATCTTTAAGGTGTCGCAATTTTATTTTCTGTCAGTGTATATATTTTTGTAAACGTTGTATATATTGCACTTGTTCTTTGTCTGTATGCACTTTGTATATTGTAACTAAATGTATTTTTACGCAAGTGTGTATCTGCATTTCTTTTGTTTCTTTCTAATGTTTGCATTACAAAGGCAAAACTAATAATTGATAAACCCGACAAAAACACAATTTTAGTATTAAATTTGATTAGTTTTGACTAACATTGCCGGCTTTTTTTCTGCTTTTTTTTCACAAACTTTTCACACTATATCCCCAGGGCTTGCCTGTTGTTAATGCAGAACTTTACAGACACCAAAGAAGACCGCAAGGTACACAGAGTGAAACCTTCCAATAAAATAAAATGAAAAAATAAACTAAATAAACCATAAATTTAGTCTGAGCTAAGAAAACTGCAGTGAATGTTTTATTTATTATTTAACATTTTGCTAAAATATTAAAAAGAAAAAAAGAAAGTTGCTTTGATTTCATCTTTTTTCATCCTTACTTCTCTGAACTAGATCTCACAAACTCGATTAAAATTTAGAGAAAAAAATAAACAACCGAAAACATATTCAGAATTTTTCAAAGCTATTCCATGAATCGCCTTAAAATGCAGTAAATTGTTACAATTCTAAAACTATTTAACATCAGTATCTGCTGTGATTTACCTGATCACAAACTATCAAGTCTACAGGGATTAGCAAAAGATGTAATCAGTCAAAAAACAATAAGCTTACAAGCTGAAATGGTTTTCAAACTTAAAATCATCTACTCATTAAATGATAAGCCACTGAAAATAGTTGATCAGTTCAGATACTTTGATAAAAATATCTCATTTTCTTAAAGCGTTGTCAACATACGTATAAAGAATGAACAAAGATAAACCTGGTTTCTCTTATTAGATAAAAAGTAAATTCGTTCAACCTGTAGCAATGTCCATATAACCCAGTTGCCATTATGGTTAATTGTATTAATTATCTTATCATCTTGTTTGGCTAGGCCGTGGGTGTTTCAGTTAGCTGTTAAATTAGCTAAGGTCTTGGGGCGGAAATATAAGTCAAATTGGAAAGTTTATGCGAGTTCCCCCCGACCAGTGAACTGTCATTCTACACAGGAAGATCAAATGTAAACAAAATAGATACATGTCCTGTCACAAGTTCGATTGAGTAAATTAAAAACACGGTAAATATTTGGGGACACATGTAAGAAGACGCAATAACTTAGCGAGATATGACATGCCAACCAACCAATATCCGGTATTTATGGATATAAAAGTTAGCAAATTTTGTCAGTTTTCAGTTAGAAGTTGGCGTTCAGAGAGTTCGGTTGTAGCGGGGGTCGTCTCTTTGTGAGTTGTCATAGGCCCTTTCAGACTCTCTCTCTCTCTCTCTCTCTCTCTCTCTCTTTCTCTCTCTCTCTCTCCCTCTCTCTCCCTCATGCTAATATATGCAATCTGAACATCGAACAGTATATCTGGCTAATAAAATGACAATTATCTATAAAACTATTGGACGTATTACTGTTATACCAATACGTTGCAAAAATGATTGCTAGTTGATGATGGAGAGTTCTTCTCGTCTTTGTGTTGTAAACAGCCAGGAAATTTTGTTCCACCGGATCAACCCAACTGTCAGAAGAAGTTCCAGATGGACTGAGTCATTCCCCATCTGTGGATCTTTCAAACAGAGCGTGGGCACAGAGGGGATTGATAAACAAACTACCTTGAATCACATTTGGTACCGTTACCAGGATAAGACCAATCTTTATTATTACATCTGTTACCACTACGTGTACAACGGTATTACATTTGGCCCTGGTATCGGCGTTGGTAGTCGTGATCACGATATTGTTAGTTCTGTACCCAAATGATGGCGTTACAAATGGTAACCGACCCCAGACATAGTAACAGATTTGGTGTCGGACCAAAGCGGTAATACTATGATTGGTGCTACATCAAAGCGATAGTATTATATTTGATGACGGTGTCCAGAGAATTAGTTTTGGTAACCAGGCCAAACGATAATATTACATTTGCTGCCAAAATAAGTGGCCTCTGATGCTGCTCAAAACGATACTACAGTATTGTTGAAGCACTTGGACACTTACGAACTGCTTCAAGAAAATGCTTGACTGGAATTATATGAAGATTTTGGGAGCCGTTTGGAAAAATTCTGGAAGCTGCACTGTACAAAACAACGGTTGCATGTTCATTTATCTCCGACCATATCGACAATCCAAGAAAGATAAACGAGATATGCTGTCGATTGATGGAGAAGCAAGGGCGAACATATAAGCAAAGTTCTTCTACAGGGTGGAACGATAAAATTGTCGCCCTAGAAAAGACGACATGATTCCATTTCCGTTTAATGAAAACCGTTTTTTTTTTTTTTTGTTGCAGACCATCTACTAGTTGGCCAGTTGTGTACAAATCCCAAGGGCGATAGGAGCCTTCTCTCATGTCTGAAAGTGACTCAATGTTTAACGAGCGAGATCGGAGATGTACCGCTGTATAATTCATGCTCTCTACCGATCAGAGTTATGACAACAGGACCATTGCCAGCATCCTCAAAATGCAAATCCAAACGGTTCAACGCTTGAGGGCACAGCTCAACTCATCGGACGACCATTTGGAGGTGGTAGAGCGGAGGGACACCACCAGGAAGACCCGGACCAAGGAGTTTATCGAAAAGGTCCAGGCAATAAGGGATGAAATTCCCCAGCGGCTGATTCGGCAGATTGCCAAAGATTTAGGCGTCTCACACACAACTGTGAATGCATGTGTAAAGGAGGACTTGAGGTGTATGTCCGACAAACGCCAGACAAGCCGGATCTTGACTGAGAAGACAAAGAACCTCAGGCTAATAAAGTCCGTAAACCCCCTCCTCCCCCAACATGAACCTGCTGGACTACTTCGTTTGGCCATACGTCGAGAACATAAACAACATGACCTCCTACAACGACAAAGCCAGCCTGATCGCCGAGTATTCGCCGAGTTCACGCCGGCGCTTGTGGAAAAGGCATGTTCCCAGTTCCGGATCCGTATCGCGGTGGTGATTGAGGCTAAAGGCGGCTACATTGAATAGATGTCAGCTCTACTACATAATCAACTTACCTGAATTGTTTTTTTCAATAAAGGTTTTAAAGTAAAGCTGTAGTGTTTTTCTTTAGGGCGATAATTTTATCGTTTTACCACGTATGAACTCCAACACATAAGCATCCGAGTGTTTTGGCCGACTAGCAAAACATTCATCAATTCTGTAAAGGCTTTGGGTGGAGTCTAAAAGACTTTCCAAGAATTTCAAGTGATAGGAACAGAAGGTCAGAAAGAATCAAAGGAATCCATACTATTGATGATGATGATAATGATGATGCTGACAGGGTTATCTCGCAAGGAAAATGTCATAATTCTTTTAATATATATATATATATATAGTGTGTGTGTGTGTGTGAGAGAGAGAGAGAGAGAGAGAGAGAGAGAGAGAGAGAGAGAGAGAGACAAAAAGACACAGATTAACAGGAATATGAGCAAATACTATTCCTTGATCTCTGCTTATGGTGGGAGAGCTACGCTTAGATCTTTGGCAGATGTGTCTGATTTGTTGGTTGGATTTTTGTTTGGTTGGTTGATTTTGCAGCATGTCAACCCTTACAGAATAATCCGATGCTATAATCAGTCTTTTTATCATGAAATTTCCGTACTGTATCCTCCAAATTTGTCAGTAGGTAATTGTGAACTTCTCAGATACCAGAGAAAATCGCTTGTTACGCCGGCTGAAACCTTGCGATAAAATGAAATGAGTAAATTGATGAATAAATAAATAAAGAAAGAAACAAGTATTTTAGCTTGATCTTAGAAAACTGTTCGTAAAGTTTTATATATGATTTAACATTCATCAAATGATAAAACTTAGTTTGATTACAGTTATTAGCATCCTTATTGCCATGTCACACGCGTATCTGATGGTGAAGCTTCAGATTTGGAGATTTGGGTAGCATGGCGTTCTCCATCACTGCCATTACTCCCAGGTCCACTGTGACACGTAATGATAATACAGATTTGGGTTTCATCTTTGGGTCTAATAAATCTGTTTATAAATTATTCGTATTTGACAGGACAGTGCGAAAAAGAAAAATCACTTGTGAAACAACAACACAAAAGATACGAATATGAACGTATAATAAATGTGATTCGCTTACATCTAGGCATATAATAACCCTAGACGGCCGTTAAAATCAATCAGCCATTAATCCGCTTATTTTGCCTTCCGGCTGATTGCAAGTGAGCAGCAGCCTAGCAAATTTGTGTCTGGCATGAAAACAGAACTGTGTCATTGAATATGTCCGTGTCGAAAATCATTGTCCCGACTGACATTAATCGGTACCTGTTGAACGTTAACGTCAACCAAATATTGGATGTGAACACAGTAAGGCGGTGGTTAATGTTGCTCAACTATGGCAGTCTTGAACTAGATTAGGGGATCATATCACTGGAATATGATATCCTAATCATGTTCAACACAGAGAACAACTTAAGAAATTACTCTTTGATTAGTTTATCCGTGCGAATCGTAAGAATGAAAGATGAATCAGGCAGACATTTTCCTGACAAGGAAGCTTTAACATACTTAAATAACAAAATGTAATTTGGTTGTCTGGTTAGGTCTTATGGCATATCAAAACCTGCTGGTTACTTAATGACAAATCCTGTTTATGTATATTTCAAACGTATAAAAGATTTGAAAACACATATTTTGTAGATAACATTTTTAAACGAGACATAGCTCCTTTGTTTGCCCGAAGTTGAATGATTTAAAGAATTGCAACATAAAACTGACAATTCAATTTGATATCCGTCATTTACTTGAACACAGTTCAATGGTTATAAAAATGATTTCTAAGTGAATAGTTTATATGCTATCCTATTCTTAAATAGGTTAGAGCTAATTCATTTGCACCCAGTTAAGTATTACTACTTCTTGTATACTCAAATGGTTTCAAATATTTCTATCTTACACTTATAATTATTTCTAATATTAATAATGTCTTTACACACAGTAACATGAGTTCATGTATTGCTATTCAACACTAATGATTCTATTCAACACAAACCATTTATTCACACAAAATAATATTGTCCAAAGTATTGCGATGTGAAATCAATGTTTCAATTTTTGCACTCAGTTAAACGATTTTATGTGTTCCTAACACCAATAATTCCATTTAAGTATTAAACACTTGTTTTCACGCACTTAAATGGCCTCAGATATCGCTAACATTTATAGTTTTAATAGTTGAATTGTTTAATATATTTCCATGTAACAATTTTGTTTAACATCATTTATTGGTTTACACACGGTTAAATGGTCAAACAGTTATAATAGACCCACGTATAGGACACTATCCGGTTTTACTACTCAGAGTTAGACTGGACCTGGGAGCGATGGCAATGAAGGTGTACTCCATAATCCATAAACATCCAGGTCTGGAGCCTTAGCATAAGATGATTTAGTATTTTATCCAGAGATGCAGTAGGTGTATTCTAAATTTAGTTTGATTTCAACTCTTTGAATTCTTACTTCCTTCTACCTGATCTCAAAAACTACACAGGCAAAAAAGATGCCTAAAACCTTATTTTAAATTGACATCATTTAATGACTCCAATGATAAAACCGTCATAATTAGTAACTGCTATTATCAATCTGATCATAAACTCTCGGGCTTACGCAGAAGAGTATGAATGGAACTAAGTCAGAAACATTAACCTTATGGGTTGTATTTTCCCCAAATAATACACATGGGGTATGAGTTTACCCCAAAAGTCAATTCTCATAATTATTCTAATATCAAACACAAACACACACACACACACACACACACAAACACACACACACACACACGTGTATATACATATATATATATATATATATATATATATATATATATATATATATATATATATGAATAGCTCCCTACGAGTAGGACATAACGCAGTGTCAATTTTAAAGAATAACTTAACAGCTGTTAATTTAACGTTTTCCTTCTGTTATACCAGTTGGCATCCGAAGATTGAAGAGCCCTGTCTTCTCTGTTACTTTCGCATAGCTGGAGAGAGAATAGTTTTATTCATACCTTTCTCAAGAATATAAGCGTTCCATGAGAAATACAAACAGCCTCGTCAAGGTTCGAACTCCAGTAATACAATCAATTTCTTACGATAATTGATTCAACTGCATGAACACCTCACACGCACATCTCTATGATTTAAGATCTTCTAATCTGAGCCAGGCGATCAAGCAGAGTGATAGTCACAAAAAAAAAAAAAGATAACCTGCCGAATATTGGACTTAGGCCACAAGGTAAAACTGAAAGAAAGCAAAAAGAGAGATAAGTACTTAAGTACTTGCTAGAGAACTGAACAAACTATGGAGTATGAAGGTGATACCAATTGTAATTGGTGCGCTCGGTATAACCCACAAATTATTGATACAAGGACTGGAGGACTTGGAAATAAGAGGACCAGTGGAGACCATCCAAACTACAGCTTTATTAAGATCACCCAGAATACCATGAAGATTCTTGGAGACTTGAGAAGAATTGCTGTCACTCAAACTCCAGTGAAAAATCATCAGCTTGTGATGGTGTGAAAAACTCTCAAAAGAGTAAAATAATATTGGTAAAATTTTCTAAACAATTATACCCTTAAAAAAACTAGTGAAATTCATATAATTTGCACAGCCTTTCTTTAAAGAGTACTATTAAATTTCATTTAGTTTAATGGTTTCAACATTTAATAATGACAAATTTCAAAATTTAATGATGACAAATTTTAAAAGAGAATCCTTGTAGCGAGAGTGTTTAATGTTCTGGATCGTGACATGATAGTGAGTTCGAACTCCACTATTACATTCATTTTGGATTAATAGTATTATGAAAAGTATAAACCCCTTTAACCATCAGCTATGAGTTAAATGGAATCACTACTGTTCTTCAATGATGGCTTTGGCATTTAATAACCCAGCAATGTTGATATGCTAAAAAACAAATTGATTAAAAAACAATATGTTATATAGAACCTTACTATCCTTTTAGACAAAATTGATGTTATGAATGAGGAGACCAGTTATATGGGTAACTGTTGATCTTCTATGCAATATTATCGAGATCCGGGCGCAGATCAATCGTCTAGCGAAACTTACAGAAACCATACTTCTTCACAAGTTTTCATTCAATTATTATGAGCCAGTTTGGTATTTAAAAAGATAGCCATTTAGTAACAGTATATATTGTAAAAAAAAAAGAAACCGGTGGGCTCAACAAATTAAAGCTAATTGCATAATAATACATGGATATTTCAATAATCTTAATTTAAAGAAAGCCGTACACACCGTAAATTAAACTCGGATTTCACAGAAAATTTCATGAATTCGTATATGCGTTTATAGATAGCAACGATTTTCCAAACGAAGTTTTAATATTCGCATTATTTTCATTCGTTTTCTTTACACAGCAGAACCCAATTAAAAATAAGCGGAGAAAATTTACAAACAAAACAGGCAATTTATTTGGGAACTTCGTGATTTTTATTTTCGTGAAAAGCAGACCAGCAGCAAGAAGAAAAGAAACTTTCATTAATTCTTAAATCATTGAAACTTGGATTAAATTTAAGGAAAAATTCTTACGTAAGACGAAAGGAATAAGCATGAAGCCGACAGGGGGAGATAAGTTATGCTGTGCTATTGTGTAAAGATGGAGGGAAATTGTCCAAGTCTTGTAAAAATCAAAAGTTGAAAGGGAAAAACAAAACATCTGAAGGAATACGGTCTTAAAGGAACAAACGAAAACGAGATTAAATTGTTGGTGATAAATTAATTAAGAGAAGAAAGAATGAAAGAAAGAAAATTATAAAAAACGAAAGAAAGAAAGAATGAAAGAAATACAGGGGCTTGGGCATAAAATTACTCAAGTGAGAATGAAATAAAAAGAAAAAAGAAACATTCAGAAAAAAAGGATGCTAAATGAAGAAAATATGAATGAAGATCGGTAATAGTTGAAGTAGAAAAAAATGAAAGGAAGAGAAGTAGACAGAAAGAAGAAATACATGAAAAGAGAAAAATCCCCAAAATTAATTTTCAGAAGAAAAAGAAATTTAAGAAAAAAAAAAAGAGAAAAATGTTTGAGCATGCAAATTAATTAAGAAACTATAGAGTTAAAAAAAAAAAAAGAAACGAATAAACAACTACAAAAGAAAGAAAGAAAACGTTTTTAAAAAATAGCGTAAAGTGTGTTCATATAGAATATCGTAATGGACTCAATGAACTGAGTTCAAATCCTGTGCGAAGGCATTCTCTTTACGTTGATGTCTCTGGAAAGGACATGGATCGCTTCTTCTAGATGTGAACATTGGACTCTTCAGCCTACTTACGGCCACTGGTCTATAATGAAACCAGTGCTATTCAGCTTTAAAATAAATATTGCTTCACATCCTATCCATACCAGAGGCCTCGAAGAGCCCACCAAATGAAAACATCCGTTAGTTCTGCGTTAATGTAATATATATATAGACGTAGTTTTTGAAGACGTAATTTTTAATATAACCAATAAATAATTTATAGAAACTTCCACTGCTGTGAATGGTTATTATATTCTGAAATATTTTTATGCCTTAACACAGATATTTTTCTTTATTGAGTTTCTATATACAAACATTAAAGAAAGAAAATTAAAAAAAAAACATGAATGAGTTACAGAAAAACGATTTAGAAAAGAAAGGAAAATAGATTAAGTTAATTTATTTTTGATTTACATTCGTTTATTTCACGGCATATCAACTTCTTACGCGTCCTATATTGCCGAAATTTGATGCATTTGTGAATTTTTGGTTATAATATTTTCAATGTTCCATTGCAATCATTTTTATTGTATTTTTAAATGCATATTTGAAAATGATTATACAATATCAACTATTTCTATCTATTATTAATAATGATTAAAGCACAATTAAAATAACTATTCTTATTTAACCAAAAAAATAATTTATTTAGACACAATTATGTGTTTTCGTGTTTTCGAGTAGTCCTATTTAGTAGAAATCAAGTCTATACGTTGATTTAAGTTCAAACAGTTCTATGAAATACAAATAATTTTGAAACTGATCTGCTTAATCAATTGAGGGGATGCTAGGAGATAGCAGCATATAGAGTGGAAATAATGACAATGAAGGGATGCGCCATACTTCCCATATCTCCGGAATGGAGTCGAGCCAAAGGATGCAGTTGAGTGTAAAACACTAGACGTCCCTGTTTTTTGGAGGGAATTGTTGGTTGGAAAAGAGAGTTTCCCTTTCTACAGAGAAAACAGAGAGCGTATTCTGACCCTCACAGACTAGGTGAATGAATTTGAGTAAAAAAAATCAATTAAAAAGAGCGAAAACAATTAGGTTCAACATGACATAAGTCAACAACAACAGTGCATCCAACGGAGATCGAACTCATTTATTATAAAGTGAAGGACTAACTCGCTAACTCTTACATTAGAGATGGTGCTCAGAAATAAATGATGCCTTCAGGCTAATGAAAGTGATAAAACGAAACAGTTTTGATTTAGAAAGAAATCGAAGGAAGATTTATTTAAATCAAGATGAAACAGAGTAGAAAACAGCTTTCGAAAAAGGAAATAAATTTAATTACGCTAAATACATTTTGTTGGTTTTTCACTTGTTTCCTTGACAAGAAAATACCTTATCTTTTATCTTTTTAATTATCTATTTTTAATTTTATTTTTCAAATTCGCTTGTCCTGTTGAATTGAATCAGTATACAAACTAAACACTTCAAGCGTAAATAACAAATTGCAATGTGGTTCTCTTCAAGATCTTATTGAAAGCGAAAAACCAACTTTTAAATGATTATCTAGATATATTCAGGTCCATAATGAGGACTTTATATAATGATAAAAAACTAAGCCACATATTTTAAACATAAAATATTTATCTTGCAACATGATCTCCTTCTTATCAAATCACTTAACTCAACTAGTAAGTAATAAAACCGGGCGAACATTTTACTTAGATCAAAAATTAGCTCAGAACTTATATTGGTCAAAGAATTTATCATTCAAAGTTTGTATAGGGAAATCCTACTTTTTATTTGGTCTATACAATCAAAATAAAACAATTCATCCATTTATTTTATTGACTTTTATTTTATTGAATTAGGATTTTCAGACAATTTATCATGCTGTAATGATTAACGAGCTTGTGAACAGAAGTGAGTTGATTTCCTCTACCACACTTTGTAGTTTCGTTTTTGTGCTGAAATTAAAACAGGCGTAATGGTTATAATTTGTTCTGTTACAGTTTTCATTTAAGTTTTAAAATTGAAAGAAAATTAAAGAAACGTTAGAAATTGTAAATTTATTAAAAGAGAAAACAAATAAACAGACTGACAGATCATAAGTATTTATACCCCCTCCCCCCTCTCTCTCTCTCTCTCTCTCTCTCTCTCTCTCTCTCTTCTCACACACACAAAATCACAGATAGATAGATATATAGATAGATAGATGAAATTATGTCATTTAATTTCAAAGAACACAGTTTCTTGGTATTTTTTTCTTCCGTAATAATGATTCAGAAAATCGTTACTTTTTTGTCAGATGAGAATTCCAGTTGAAAATGTGCCGCAAAATTATCAGAACTTTCATCGTTCGCAATACCTCTAATGTGAAGCTACATAATCGCCACCCGGTTGGACAGACATTTTATCCTTGCTACATTTACTACAGAAAGTAAGAACTTTTCAAAATAGACGTTGGTTCATGGGACGAAAAATATCTGACTTCCGAAAAGAAAAACCTCAACGATATGAATTTCTCCTAGTATGGATCGAAAATGAATGGAGTTTAAAAATTGTGTTTCATGTTTAAATGGGAATCAATGATGGATTTGTCAAGAATAGAAAGGTAGACGAACAACCATAAGCATATTGTGGCTAACTGAAAGTTTTAAAAATACATTGGTCTAAAAAGATCTATCTATCTATCTATCTATGGGGTGTGATGTGGGTTTTTAAAATCTATCAGAATCATTTAAGAGAACGAAGATTTTATGTGACAATCGGCTTTTCTATCTTTCTTTCTTTCTTTCTTTCTTTCTGGAAAAGCCTGTTCAAATATTCATTAATAAGAATATTTTCTGTCAATCAAAGCATTTATGTATTCTGTTGTTATTTACTTCTCTTTCTCTCTCCCTCTCCCCCCTCTCTCTCTCTCTCTCTCTCTCGACAGGCTCATACATATTAGTGTGTGTTTGTGTGGAGGCTTGTATATATATATATATATATATATATATATATGTGTGTGTGTGTGTGTGTGTGTGTGTGTGTGTGTGTGTGAATGAGTTCAAATCTATCAATATCTTTTGTATTAATCCAAGTTTTTATTTCTCTATTTTTCATCTATGAATCAATTTGATTGTTAAATACATTTATGTCACTCATAGATTTTTCTTTATTTATTTTTATTTATACCCCCCATCTCTCTCTCTCTCAATATATATATATATATATATATATATATATATATATATATATATATATATATATATATATATATATGAAGGGTTGCCTCTATTTATTGCTTTCAAAATCTGTTTCTTTAACTCAAAGTTTTTTCCCGGCTTTACTATCAGGATTATATTGGTGTATCTATCCATCGATCAATCTCTCTGTCTATCTATCTAGTTTTTTAGCTAGCTTGCTCATTATTTTTCCAAACGCTTATATCTATATTTTCATCGACATATTTATTTATCACAGTTTTGACAATCAACCATAACCTCTCGGCGCGTCTGTCTGTCTGTCTGTCTATATATGTATTTAACAACCCCTCACTACCAGGGGCATACAACACAAGGTCAATCTTTAACGGAAAGGTTTTGATTCAGAGTTTTCCTCGACCTTTACCGTTTGCAATATCATGGTAAAAGATCCTAGAATGTCATAATAATTATCGATGACTGGATGGAAGCATAATTGAATTTATACTTTTCCCACGGGTATTAGCGCTATGCGAAATGAAAACAGCCTCGTATATATATATATATATATATATATATATATATATATATATATATATATATATATATATATATATATATATATATATATATATATATATATCTTCTTATTTGATCGTGATAGTCCAAGCGTACACAAATATACGGTGGTTTAATTGACGATCAAACCTCACCATCTGACATCGAAGTGAAATTTATTAGTTATCCAGCCCTTTCTGGCATTGTATATACAGGTTCTCACATTTTTCCATCAGCCCAACCTAAAAGGATCGTTGATTTCGACTACGAAAACCCTCCTTAAATTACTTACAATGTGTAGTTGATATCTGGACGCTGGGCATATAACGTTCAGTTGGAAATACGAGTTGATGTTCCAAATCAGCTACAACGTGCCAGTCCGTGCAACTTTCAAACATTGATCTTTGCCTCGAGTTACATTCTCTTTCACTCATTCACATTGTGTACGGTGGGTGGACAAAAAAAGGACCCTATCTGCTATATATATATATATATATATATATATATATATATATATATATGTGTGTGTGTGTGTGTGTGTGTGTGTGTGTGTGTGTGTGTGTGTGTGTGTGTGTGTGTGTGTAAGTGTTTATGTTTAAAAAATTTCTACCACTTAAAGCTTTTCTAGTTCCTCCCTATCTGTGAATCTAACAAGCCAGTTAACTATTCTGGTATTCTTTATATTTTTATCTCTATCACAGTTTTTTTTAATTCCTATCATAGTCTGTCTGTCGGTCTGTCTCTAAGTACTTATTTAAAAAAATGCGTATACACCTCATTATTTCACATCATAATGATAAAAAATGCACAAACAAAAGTACATTTTTCAGCATACATTCTTTATCGATGCACTAAATTTTCTGAAGAATTTTAATTCTTTTGTTAGATCAGAGTCTAAACAGGCTTATATCAGTTCCATAGTAAATGTTAACAACTTTCTAAATTTAGATTTAAGAATCCAAGAAATACATTCATCATATATGTGTAAAGGAAATTGGAGTGCTGTATTCTCCAAAATCAAAACTGGGTTTATATTTTTTCCTTGCTGAAAAATTAAAAAAAACATCTGAGATTCTCGTTCACGTTGAAAATTTCAAGTCATTAAAATCAGATCATCCTCAAAATAAAGCAATCTGGTTTGCCTTTGCTTGATGACAAGCCTTTACAATGAGAAAGTGTAAACCACGTCTTAAAATAAACACAAACGCTTCTAAGACCATACCTTCGACAAAAAACAAACCAATAAGCTACTTTTTTTTCTGTTTTTCAAAATTGATTTTCTTTATGGCAACTTAACCTTACTCTAAAATGAACACTGTTCGAATGATATCTACGTGCTTCTTACGTTTCTTAGAGAGCACCTACACCCTCTTCTAAAATGACAGCGTTCAAATAATACCTACAAGCTCGACGGTCCCATATTGTGACTAGACTCTACCTTAAAGTGAATCCTGTTGCATAATATATGTAATATAACAATAGCAACATGTTTTTTTAGATTTTCTATTTAGTGAAAGATATAAACGTGAGTATAGAATTGAAATAATTGAGGAAACGGGTAACACTTAATTTATTCCTTCTTTTTTTTAATCTAAAGTCAATAAATTCAAAGGAAATGAAATCATTTTGATTTAACCTCTTTTCGTCTGACCATATCCACAGGTACTTTTACAAAAATCCTTCCCAGATTCCATTATGGCTGATCATAGTAAAAACCAGATAGCTATGCAATTGGAGATTTTAACCGTGGGTGGGCATGTGGTTCGCTTAAATCATTAATAACAGAGTTATTGAGATTATTTTTAGCAAATAATTTACCATGGAAATCTAATGATTCATTAACTATTATGACACTTACAAAGTATATGCGAGTGATATAAGTCTGATATAATTGCTATAGTCGGAAAAAGTGAACTCGGCGAATTAATTTCAAATCCTACAAGATTCTGTTTGTATTTCCCTTCGAACTAATGTCCTAGGAAAAATCATACATCAATCTTTACTTAGCCCAGTTGTGTAAATATTTAAATAGATTGAGCCCTTTTTTATTTGGTTGGGCAATCAATCTAAGAGTCGGAAAAAATTGCTCTACTCTACTTAAAAATTGACTTTCTGTTGGATCGTGCTTGTGACAGAGAGGGCAGGTGAATACTTACCCATAACTAAAAATTATTTCTTATTGATTCGAAAGCAGAGAAAATAAACCTCGCTATTGACTCTCCCTAACGAATCCCTTTCTAAAATCTTTCTCGATAGTTGTATGTTAGTTTTAATTTAAGACGCAAGAAGATCCTATTTACCAACTCCTCCGCTCGGGCAGGATATGACAGAAGGTCAATTTTTAAGCAAAGTTCAACGGGTTTGAATTCAGAGTTTTACTTCTCCTAGACTAGTTGCCTCACCAAGGCTGAAAAACCTAGTCTGTCCTACTATTTACCCATAGCTGGAGGGAGAATAATTGGATTCATACCTTTCCCAAGGGTATTAGTGCTATGTGAAATGCAATCAGTCTCGTCCAGGTTTTGAACTCGTGTCGCTGTGTACAATTCCTACGACGATAACCATTACTCCACCACGTGCACCTCCAAGATGCAAGAAGATTATCTCCAATGGAAGTTGCATGGTTGGTAGGTCTTTAGTTGGTATAATACTTAGCTGTCTAAAATATAATTGACTTCATTATTTGTAGGGAGATGAGTCGTTACATAATCAATAAGAACACTGAGATCAAATAAAAATTTTGTTCAGGGAAGTGATACACCGGAAATCTTAAATATATTGTTTATTTTTATTTGAAGAGGCAATATCGGAATTTAATCAAAAAGTCTTCATAAAAAAAGATTAATTTCTCTCTATATAAAGAAACGGTTTTATCTATGGAAACGTTGAAAAGGTTAATTTTATAGGAAGTGTGTTAAACGGAGCCCACGGGCCGGATACAGCCAACATCCAGTGTGTAGAATCAGTTTTGTTTTTTATTTATTACAAGTAATTTTTAATTTCAAGATATTCTGCTAAATCTATATTTATAGTGGCTAAACTACAGTTTATATTTAACCTTTGACTATTAAGGGTTTACGATAAATGAATTAACGGGACCCAACTGATAAGGTTGCTACATTGATGAGTAATTTGAATTCAATGCTTCCTCTCCTAGATTTGTCGACTATGTTAGGGAACCTAGTCTACTCTTCAATGTACCCTTATTTTGAAGAAGTAGGTTTAGTTTTATTGGGAGGAGTAGATATGGGTCTATGCCTTTTCCCTTTTGTAAGCAGTGATACGCACACAGCTTCTTCCATGATTTGAACTTGGCTCGCGGTGATCATTTGGCAGGGTCAATTTTGTTACGCCACTCCTCTCTTTGTACCCACATACGTATAATGTGTCTTTGTAGTATAGTTGTTGATTTTAAGGAATTGGAAGTATCAATTTTGCCTTTATGTAAGGAAAACGGAAGTATCAGTTTTGCCATTGATATTTGTCAATAAAAAGGTGGTGTAACTAAAGTTTTTGTCGATTTTATTAGAGTTACTTTCTCGAACAAATTGTAACAAAACCACATATATAAATGCATATAGAGACATTTACAGCGACAAAATTACAAAGTCGATTCCCTGCAAGCACCTGGCTTGCTTTGATCTGCAAAGATATGGAACGCCTCCCAAACTGATCTTTTTAATTATCATGCTTTGTTCAATGAAGTACACGACAACGAATTGCTTGAAATACATGATGTACATACTGATCAGATCCACGTTTTCTTATCTTCTACGTTAATCGAGAATCGGTCATCGGAACTTTAAGCCGCGTCGAACTTGATCAATATTTAGATAGTTAACCACTGAGGAAAACCAGTTTACCGAAAGCGTCTTTCGTTCTTTTGACTGATAAAAGAAATTTTTGTCGCTCACATGTAAAGTGATTGCTATCCGTGTTTTCGATTTTCGCGGTTTCACTCACCTCCGATCAACTCTTGATAGAGACGACTGATAATGTGTACTTAGTAATAGCCCCAAAGCGCAACGAAATGCTAGTAATTCAACTATTCCAAGGAGAGTTCGTAAAGAGAAAAAAGATAGCTATGTGACGAATAAAGATATGCTTTTTACCGCATATCTTACTTGTGTCACCTTCATAAAGAAAAGAAAAATATCGAAAATTAAAATTAGTTAGATATATGTATTGACCCTACTCCTTCATTTTGAATTCAGTGTTTACCTACGCTTAGACCTTTTGCTATATTAAGGGTAAAGAGCCTAGTCTGCCCAAACATTAACAAATTGCTGGAAGATTAAAGATGAAACCGTGTCGTTCCTAATACTAATAATCATATGTTTTTTAGAATTTTTTTTTCTATCTGATGATGGTCATTTTTATGGTAACATAGGATAATGATAATCCTTATAGATAAACTTAATACAAATACTTTACTTTTATATGGCATCAAATATTTCTATTTAATATGAACAATTTTAAAGATTCTATTTTTGCCCATATGAGACCCTAAAAATTGCTAACACTCTCGGTCATATGTAAACAGGGAGTATTAACTGTGAATGGGTATTTCACGTTCCTGATATCTTCGAAAGTTGAGCCTCACCACTGGATGCAGTTTAGTGCCCAACCTAGGACACCCACTTTATTTTCAGGGGGTTACCTCTGTGTAGGAGGTACTGTCAGATTATTCCCAGCCACACCGACAAGTTAATATTCTAATAGTTTCTTTTTCTAGTTTTTTTTCAATTGTTTGTTCTAAATATTCTTTTTATCATTTATTTTATGTTGTATTTTCCTTCCTTTTCACCTAATTTTTTAATTCTTTTTTAATTTGATTTTATTACTCTTTCATTTGGTTTTCATTTTTCTTCTTTACGTTCTTTCATTTTTTTTTCATTCTTACATAGTTTATGTTTTTAAGGTTTTCAGTTGTTAATCAAGTGATCTTGGCATACATTTCACTATAAATCCAAGTATATAAAATCAGTTGATGATCTTATTATATATGTATTTACCCATCTCATCCACCACAAGCAAGATGGAGCACAAGGTATATTTTAAAGCCGGAAAAGGCCAGTTTGAATTTAAATAATTTCTTCTTCTATTTTGTTTGTCTAAGAAAGGCTAAAGAACTCAGTCTGTTCAAATATTATCCATAACTGAGGGAAGAACGGATGGATTCTTGACATTTCCTTTCTATTCTTGACTTCTTCGACAAATACATATTACTTCATGGGATAGGGTAAGCTCTTTGGTTTAGAATTAAAATAAGCAATTTAGATTTTCATAAATACTAAGGAAATCTAACTGTATTCTAATAAGTTATAAATGCATATTTGTCGAAGAAGTCATTGTCTCCAGGTCTGCGAAGCATTATTTTCGCGTTTCTGTAAAGCATCATTGTAACGTTAAATTTTTTTTGGAAGACCATATACAAGAAGTACTTGTTCCATATTTCTCTCTGTGTATGGAATCAAATGTCTAGAAGAAAACTACAAACAATAGTGTTGCCTTCGAATTCATTGCTCGTACTCAGTCAAGCATTCGACGGATGGTCGGAACTTGAGGCTCTGCAGTGATTTCTTCAAAAAACGTTTTGATTTTTTCTTAGAATTTTCTCGATTCTTGGTTTGATACGATTGAGAAGCAGGGTATTATAAACCTAAGCACATACAGCTGCAGCTCTAAGGAATTCTGATTTCATCTTCCTTGGAGAAGGGACGGATGCGATCTTTCATCTATTTCACAATTGAGTTTCGTTTCTAGACTACATGGCATAATCGGAGAAGAATATTTTCAAATTTTCTTGTCTTCCAAATTTCGGAGGGTATTTCGTCGAGGTCAGCAGCTTTCCTTTTTTAATTTTTTTCCAACGCTGGGTCAAGTTCTCTCTCCGTAAACTGTTGTAGTTTGATGTCTTGTTGGCCATTAACAATTATTAGATAAGTTTGTCAGCGATTTCAGGAGGGGTTCCGAATGTATTTCAAATAGCCATTGATCTAATAAAAGAAACTGGTTTTACATTGACTAAGCATGGATCTAATGATATCCCACAAAAACTATAAAAGACGCTGGCTATGTAGATAACCAAGCACTTCTGGCTAATCTTTCAGCCCAAGTAGAATCCCAATTGCATAGCCTAGGGCAAGTAATAGGAGGCATTTGCCAATACGTGAACCAAACAACACAGAATACATGAGTTTTAAACAAAAAAGACCCACCTCCAATTTAAGTGGCGAGCCTTTAGAATTACTTGACCAATTGACATACCTTGGGAGCAACATCTCATCTTGTGAAAGTGAGGTTAATATAGACCTAGTGAAGTAAAGGATAACTATTGACAGGTTATTGGTCATATCGAAACCTGATCTATCCGATTAAATAAAATCGTATTTTCCTAGCCGTATCTGTCTACATACTACTATATGGTTGCAGCACATTAACAGTAACTAGACGCACCGAGAAAAGTAAAAGGGGAATTATGAAAAAGTTCTGCATGTTATCTTCAATTTTGGAAGTAATAAGCCACAAAAAAAACAAAAAAAACTGATGTATGGCTACCTAGCTCCCATGTCTCAGACAGTGGACACAATCTAGAGGAACTGCCAGAAGCGATGGAAGAATCAACGTGACTTGATGGTGAGGAATATAAATCTCGTTCAAGTAAAAAACCTTGCGGTTCCATCACCAGAAATATTATATACCAAGTTTAATATATACAAGACTGATCACCAATTAAATGTTGCCAAATCGGCTGGGGCTGTAGAATACACCGACTACTTCTCTACAGAGGAGTAAGACCCCCCCCACAATGAGTATCTTGGATATAACACTGAACAAACTGATGGTTAGGTTCCAGTAATACAGGAGCTTTGGAGGATGCGGAGCATCCTTTCATTGAAATTGCTCCCAAGTCAACTCTGGCCCGGAGAGGTAGCGCCTGATAGGGTCATAACTATAGATTAAATAGAACTAATCTGCGTACTTATGCTAAATTGAATTGCTTGAAAATAACTCTTTTGATATGTAAACTGCCTTATGCTAAACTGAATTGTCTGAAGTAGGACTGTTTTTGCAATTAAAACTGTACTACGCTAAACTGAATTATTCGAAAGAGAACTGTTTTGACATTTAACTGTGTGTAAACAAAAACTAGACCTAAACTAAACTGAATTGTGGGAATTAAAACTGTTTAACTAAACTGAATAGCTTGAATTAGAAATATTTTTGACAATTAAATTGTGTACTTATGCTAAACTGATTTGTTTGAAATCAAACTGTATATTTGTATAAAAATGGATTTGGCACTAAATAATCTTCAAAGGTTGATATGCTATAAAATCTAACCAACCAACCAACCAACCGACCAAATAATTAAATGGTTCCCTTCAATTGATTTTTGGTAATGAACTTTTTTATTTTAGTACTTGAAATAAATCTTTATTGTATCCGCATTTTCTTTTCAAGAATTCCATTTCCATACAGTTTTCAACTACAGTAGTCATCTTGCACCAAGTCAACTTACAGAATGCAAGTTGCACCATATCGACCATATGGTAACTGTAACTTCTTTCGAATTATTATGGCGACCGTATTGCCTATAAATAAACAAAGCTTCTTTTCATAAAAAAATATTTATTTTCTTCTAAACGAAAGATACCTGGATTTTATTCCTTCTAGTCGAAGGTTTTACAATCAAAACGCAAATCATTTGGTCTTATATATTACGGATTTCTACAGCATTTAAACTCAGAAAGGAAAGGAAATTTCAAATTCCTGTTGAAATAACTGCATGAAAATATACAAAGTCCGTTGTTATTTTTGGATTGCATCACAAGTTAAATTTCTAATTTTCAAAAGACTTTTTTTACTAAAATAATTTATCACCTTTAATTAAACGTTATTAATTAGATTTGTAAATACTTCTTAACTATACAAATAAAATTATTTAGATCGATAATTCTCTTAGATTTCTCTGGGAAATGACATTAAATTTTTCATGATAATATTAACCCCACTGGCCTCCCCAAAATGTGTGTAAATATATATATGAGGAATACTCATTTTGTGACTGTTACATAATCATATATTAGGAATGCTTAACTTTCTTTCTTTTTTTCTTTCTTTCTTTCTTTCTTTCTTTGTCATCTAATTCTTCCAATTACTATGCTTTCTTTCTTTCATTTACATGTACGAGATGCAATGGAAAATATCAATATTGAATCTATAATCATTTGGTAAACTTAAGATATGCATTAAAATAATTCTTCCATCGGTTATATAAGTTTTCTCCGCGTACGATTTGATAAGTTTTCGGTCGAACGGAGAAGAGAATGACGTTTTTTAAGAACGAAATAACTTTTAGAAACAATGAGATACTTATGAAATGTAATTAAAAACAAGTATTGTAATTTGACCTCTTTGAAATTTGAAATTTCAGATTTTAAATGAAAATGAAGACGGCAGAACAACTTATATAACAAAGTGATGAAGTCTTGACTAATATCTAGATGCTTAGACAAGTCAGTGCTAATTCTCCCTAATTTTTGATCTGTATTTTCCATTCATTTTGATCTTCTAATTAGAATGTCAAGTGGAGAACCTTTCAAACTCACCAGACCTAATTCTAGTAAGAAATCTTTTCTTTTTAACAATATTTTTTTTGGCAAAACACAGAAATGTTCAACTGATGCATCTTCCATACTCATCAGACCTAATTCTTGACAAGTTTTTTCTTTGATCAATTTATTTTTGACAAAAGACAGGAATATGCAAGTGCAACACCATTCCTTATCACAAGACTTTGCTACAATCAACTGTTTTTTAGTATTCTAAATCGAAAATTTAATCAGAGTGATAACAGTTGAGGACAGGGAAAGCATTTAAACAAATACAATGATGCTGCTTCACACCATAGAAAAATCAGAGGTGCTCAAATGAATTAAAACTCGCTGGAATAAGTGTGTTGAATGCAGAAGGAATTATTTTGACGAAAATTAATTTGGAATTCATTGTACATTCTACTGCAGGCACTTTTAGCGTAATGGTTATCATTTCATGATAAATTTATTGGGAAAGGCATGGAATCCTTTTCCCATGAGATAAATGCTAGTATATACTCGATTCTTTAGCCTTGATTAGGCAACCATTCAAGAAGAAAAATTGCGTATTTAAACCAGCAACACTCCACTTGAAAATTGGCCTTGTGTCACATCTTGCCCGTGGTGGAGGAGTTGGGTAAATACAAAAAGTTATGTCTTGGTCAATACAAGTTCATTTTTCCATTCTTTTTTTAACTATCGAGTATTGTAGGGTAATATAAAATATGTTTCCGTTAGGTATATATCTTATTATTAATACATAAATTTTTTAGCAATAAAAATCGAACTCAATAACAAATATCTCAGCAGATTATTTTTTGCTGGAATTCAAACAATTATCATGCATGTACACATTGCAATCCTCAGTGTTCCAGCCTGTATTTAAACAGTTCTGTATATTATTAAGGAGGAAATAAAGAAAGGCAAATATAACAAAAGAAAAAATATCGCCTAACAAATGAATGTTCAAAAGGTAATTTGGATTAATCTGAGAAGAATGAAAGATAAAAATTAAACACAATTCAACAAAATGAATATTCTTTTCCAGAAAATAATTAAAGCCTTTTTGTTGCAAGGTTTTAATCATTTTTTTCATTTAATGTTGACAAGCAACTCCTTAGTTTGTGTTAATAAATGGCTAGCGGAATTCATTAAGGCTTATTTTGTCAATTCTGAAAATCCTACAATAAAAGAAAAAAGGTTATATGCTAAAACTGTTTCATCTAAAGACATATTGGTATATTATCCTTTGAAAATTAACCCAGTGAAAAAACTTAGATAAACGCGCTTACAGAATATATATATATATATATATATATATATATATATATATATATATATATATAGAGAGAGAGAGAGAGAGAGAGAGAGATAGATTGATAGATAGATAGATTACCTTTGTATGAGAAATTAGATAAAACCTTATATATATATATATATATATATATATATATATATATATATATATATATGTGTGTGTGTGTGTGTGTGTGTGTGTGTGTACGTATATTCTTCGTTTATTTTTGTCATGAATAATATAATGAATAATAAAAGAAGAATAATTGAAGTATGTTCACACCACAACACAATCCCACA
Organism: Sepioteuthis lessoniana; assembly: GCA_963585895.1. Lineage (NCBI taxonomy): Eukaryota > Metazoa > Mollusca > Cephalopoda > Myopsida > Loliginidae > Sepioteuthis > Sepioteuthis lessoniana. The sequence goes on from OY757938.1 coordinate 37,369,210, forward strand.
ACCACAAGATTTTTTTTTCAAAATGTCACCATCTATGGGAAAAATTATATTCAAAGAATTGAAAATTTACTCCATAGGTTAGCTCATCTTCCTCTAAACATTCAAAGAAATAAAACATCACAAATCAGTTTCTCAAACGACAAAACGAAATTAACTTTTCAAAACAATTCCATCACTTGACATGATGCTATTTGAACATATCAACCAGTATTGACCTTTTTTTCAAATAGCAATATCTACAAGCCCTCATGAAGAGTTCTAATTGAATCTAAATTTATCTATCATAATTATTTCTTATACTAAAATAATTTCTACAAAACACTTTTGCATAAAAAAAAAAAACTGAAATCGAAACGTTTCGGCAAAAAAACTAACCATCGAACATATTGATCTTCCGATTTATATTTTCAACGTACACTCTGTCAGATTCAACTCCTTTCTTCCTACATATATTTATATTTATATACGTGTGTGCGTGCGTGTACATGTATATAGGTGTATGTGTATATATGCGTTTATATATATATATATATATATATATATATATATATATATATATACACGTACCTTTATATATATATATATATATGTACATATATACTTGTGTACGTTCGTGTGGGCTTTTCTGTATGGATTTTGTCTGTATATATATATATATATATATATATATATATATATATATATATATATATACGCTCCCCCATGGGGGTTGAGCACTCTGGTAAAGGAATTATCGGCCGCTGCTCGCATAATGCAAAGCTCTTCGAAAGAATTGAGCACTCTGGTAGCCGATAGGTTATAAAAAATATAAACAAACGGCTGCTGCTGCTAAAAAATTCCTTTAACCAACGTGGTCCGCTTCGTGGCCGAGAGGTCTGAGACTTAATCTAACGTAAAGTTTGACGGGTTTCGATCCTGGCTTCAAGCGTCCTGCGTGTCTAGCCACACTGAAGAGTTCTGATAGAACGAAACAGTCTGTCTGTGGATGGCTATATATATATATATATATATATATATAGGTATCATCCAATAACTGATGTTTATACAACAGCATTTCTTCTGACAAAGCCTTCATCAGATGATGACTCTGGGTTCAGGCACGGTTTCGGGGACAAAGCATCATTACCACTAATCCAGAGCGCCCCAGCAGTATCTCACGACACCACCAGACTTAGTCAGATAGTTGTCGCTCTGTGGGATTGCCAGATCCACGCTGATGCCGTTAGAGCCTTATCTTGGATCTTTTCCACGTATTTTCTCTTGTTCGATGGAAGAAGTCCGAGATTAGTTAAGAAAGCGGAGGTTGAGTTGGCAATAAAACCTCTGCATCAGATAGATAGATAGATAGATAGATAGATAGATATTATGCTGATATGGTAACATTTTACACTTTACTAAATTTTACACGGACCCGAATGAGGCTGTGTTTCAAAGTTACAGAAGAAGAATTATACCGTTGATTTAAACAACTCAATCTTGCGAGTTTACGGTATATTTTTGGAAGTCATAAATTGCAGTTATTACATGGAAATGAATTGTTGTATCTTATCGATTATTATTATTTGATTCCATGCTAAATGTTTCTTGACGATACTCGTCCACGTGTTGCCAAGATGACATTGGGTAAGCTCACTAATAAGGCATAAAAGACTTTGACCCATTCCCCATTTTATCCTGATGTCGAGTTTTATTTTACATGAATAAATAAGCTTTTTAATTGTTAACAGAAATGCATAAATGTTCAGGGATCATATTTTGACTGATTAAAACGCTATTCAAATTCTTTAATCAACAAATAAAAGTTTGTTCTAAATTTGCTACGTTATTTTCTATACAACATAATATTTAACAATGTATTCCATTCAAAACTATTTTGTATTTCTTTTTTAAAACTGAAATGCATAACTAAATGCGAACATACTTTTATATATAACGACGAAATGCTCAAATGAAAATAACCAGTTCAAATACTTATGGGAACTATGTTTTAATAGATTTTTACCCTGTAGAACATATACAGCTCCCTATTTTACCCACCTTTCTGTTTGTATACGTTTTTATTCACTTACATTTAATTTGCTATTCGTTAATGCCACTTAGTTTATTCAGTGAATGACTGATGTCAATCTTTTCTTTTTTTTTCTCATGTATTTTTTCTTTCTTCTTTTTGGCCAGAGTCCAATTTAAGACGATAGGAAATTGAACCAGTGCAAAACATGTTGAGATTTTTTTTTTATTTCCACCATGTTTGTCTTCAGTGTCAGACAAAGATTTGCGAGTCTGTCATCTGTCATTAATGCAACTGAAGAAGCTGGCTGGACCTGCAGTCAGTTTTAATCTGTTTCTAACAATTTTCTTTTTATCCTTATTTCTTTCGTTCTTTATTTCTTTATTTATTTACTGAGTTCAAGCAGCCATTTGTTTGTTTCGTGTTCGAAAAAGTTCGGGTACATGAAAAATAGAGGCAGATCAGATTTATTTAGTTGACATGAACTAACCGCGAAACACGAAATTTTTTTCGTCATCCTGTCTCCACTTCACCAACCCCGACTCATGGAACAATGGAAAGATTTTGATGAGTAAAGACAGAGAAAACCGAAGAAAACGATAGATATACTCAGAGATTTGCATATATATACTTAACTGCGTATCAGTGTTTCATCTGTATATATCATATCCATATAGATATGTACGTATTATGTGGGAACAATAAGAAAATTGTGGAAATGAATAAAACCAAAAAGAATAATGAAAGGAAAACGATCACGAGAACTAATAAAGAAAGAAAAATGCCAAAGTCACTTTAACAATCATGGCGTTCTGTTATATTCAGTGGATAAATGTATCTTCACAATTATTCTTAATGTGTACACATTGATACTGTAAAAAGTTATAGTATAGAATTGTCTTCGAAGACAATGAATTAATGTTGTTCAGAATCATTGGGAGCATTAAAGCAAGCAGTTATTAGACGTATAGGTGGGAATTTAACCGAGTAAACCCGAGCGTAATAGCAAAAAAACAAAAAAAAGTGACACCACACACCTTAGAAATCCCGAAGCGAAATCATTGCTGGATGCCGTTAAACCTAGGATGAAAATCAATTTTCGATTTCTGTCATAAATCAGTGATTTATTCTAAATAAAAGAATAAATTCTAATATTAAGATAAATCTTTCTTTACAATATTACCAACTGTTTTTTCCCGTTATCTGAAGTATGATGACCTTGAATAAAGTCCAAGGTCAAAATGAATTAAATTATTTACAAACTTGAGATTTTCTGTATCATTGTACCAAGAATGCATTGTCGTTTTAGAGTGAGATTTTTATAAAGAAAGAAAAAACAAGTCAAAGGATCACACACACACACACGCGCATGCGCGTATATCTATCTATCTATCTACACACACACACACACACACACACACACACACACATATATATATATATATATATATATATATATATATATATATATATATATATTTGTTGTTCTGGTCCATTCCAAATATTCAGTCAGATTTTCCAATGAATCGAGTTCTCTAATTATAGAACCCTACACTTCATATGCTACGACACGTTTTTGTTTTCGGTTTTAAACGCAAAGTCACTTTTGCTTTCGTGAATTTTCCGATGCCCTTAATAAACACTGTTGGGAATTTTTCTTTTCTAGGGTTTGGTGGACACATTTCTTTTCGAGGGGTTAGTGGTTACGTTTCTTTTCGAGTAGTGCGGGAGCAATTTATATTTTATTACAAAAAAAAAATCATGAGTAAATTCCACAAATTCTTCCATCCTGTCTGCACCTCTCACATTCATTGGAAAATAATTCGTTTTAATGTGTGTTCCAGCGCACGAAACCCGTCATGAAATTTGGACCTGAAAAATATTTTCCCACTCACAATGTGGACTTTTCTGTGTGTGTATCAGTGTTGGCTTTCCAATACAGTTCCATGTTTGTTCATTTGTTTAATGGCGTATCAACCTTGTTAGATAATGCCAAATCCATCCTTCTAGAAGAACAGTAGTGTTACTATTTGACCAATAGCTGAGAGAATAAGAGTGTTTCATATAATTCCCAAAGGGTATTCGTTCGAAAGTGAACGTTATAGTGCGACTAGAGTTCAAACTCGCTTACTACAATTCTGCAGTCCATATCTTCAACCATCACGCCACGAGGACACCCGAACATCTCTATGTATGCTCCCTAATAATAGTAATATTACTACAAGTATCTTGCTGAAATATTCTTTCCTTTTTATACATTTTGACTGGGAATTTTTTTCTATTTTTACCCTTATCAAAAATTTTGGTCGGGAAAAGGATTTGTACGGAACTAAAATGTTCACTTTCATTTTTTTAGATTCGATTTACTTTGTTTATGACCCATGTGTATGTCCCCAATTTCCTCTCAGTTTTATCTTTGAATTGGCAGCGTTCTAAAAAGAACACACACCAGAATCGTAATAACGTTTGGGTGCTAGATTTTTGAAATCTTTTTAATAGCTTTGGTTGATTTGTCAGTAACTGGGAAAAATCTCTTCCATCAAATTTTAAATTCTCTGATATTTTCCAACAAAAGTAATATCAGTTTCGCGTCTTGTTTAAGTTCAGGTAAGTTTCGAGAATTATTTTTCTGCATCTTTACCTCAAATAAGTCCTTGCTCAAAAGTCAAACATGACGTAGTTATTTCATGAAGTTTAAATATTTCACATTCTTGTCTTAATATTCGTCAGGAAATGATCGTGTCATTCTTTGTATAATTCAGATATTGTCAATGCGTATTAAAAATCTTTTTCTTATCGAAGGTATTTGATGTGGACCCAAATTGGGACCACGAAAAGATAACTCGGAACATGGTATAAGTTTAAGGATATATTGAAGTAACAAGATACGGAGAAAAGTGGTGGCGTAAGCTTGGCTTACTGGTCAGTCGAATATCCAGTTTCTGCTAGGAGAATACTTGGCCCTCGATTAATGTAGGAATTGGAAGAGTCCATCAATAGGTAGGTAACGGTCCCATAACTGTATCTGAAAAAATAAACTAAGTCTTATCAATACTGATGTTTCTCGGGTTCTCAGGCAAAATATAATGGCAGTATTTCTCATCTTTTTCACGACACAACCTTCCCAACAGCAAATAAACAAGTTTTTTTCATTGAGCTAAAGTAAACAATCTTTGTTGACTACTTCTTTATAACTTCAGCAATATACTTGGAAAAAATGTTTCTTCCTTCTGATTATAAGAACACGTTTTCATTGAATTTACTACGACATCAGGCTTACATAAAACAGTTGTACTCGTTTAATTCATTTTCTGTAGCATCAACGCCAACAATTGTGTTTTATGTTGTATCATAGTCTTCAAATACTCCATTCTTAATCCAAAATTCAAAACCAGCTGTACGTGAGTTTGTTCAAAAAGAATATTAACAAAATTGTAAGAGAGATATTAGCAATTATTTTTGCAGTTAAAATGTTTCACAAGATGCTTCATAACGTTAAAATTGTTTTTTAGACAGATCATCGACCACGGCCGACTATTTTTGGTTCAGAAAGAAAATACCCTCACACAGCACCAATAGGCTCCAAAGATGAGGTGAAATATTGCTGAAATATGAATTGAAAAAGGAATATTTTCATTTGAAAAATAAAATAGGACATATATAGGGGTTTTCTAGATTGATTCCAATAATTAAAGAACATTTTATGGATAATGGGATCATTTCATTTATTTCCGAAACAAAAATCAAAATTCTTTGTGAAAGATAACACTGGTTTACAAAGAAATTGACGCAAGCACAAAAATATCCGTTTTTACCTAATTTGAGGGTGCTAAATTCAAATTTGAAATCCGTTTTTACTCATCACCTCTATTTTTTTTTAGATATGCATAGTGTGCATTTTGTGTATATACGGTACATAAAGACGTATATGAATTCAGGGTTAATTCTAATATTGTAAGATTTATGGCCTATTCTTTAGTTATTTTGCACTAAATGTAAGTGATAGCATTAAATCATATATATATATATATATATATATATATATATAGAGAGAGAGAGAGAGAGAAAGAGAGATATATATATATATATATATATATATATATATATATATATATATATATATATATGGCAGTCATTGGAAAAGGTTGTCTTGCAGGCGGCGCAGGAGGTCGGTGTCCCTCAAATGTCGTGTTACACATATTTGGGTTATCAAATATTAGTATTATATTTTCAAATGCACATTTAATTTTACTTTGTTATATTTTCAGATTCTTCAATGGCTTTAAGCACGTCAAAATGTCGAGGATGCCTCAACAAGGCCAATTCTTTCTGCTACTTCACAACAGTTGCACAGGGTCGAACCATCACTTCCCTCCTCAGAACCGCCTAATTTCACTATTTTGACTGTAAAATTGGTGATCAGGACAAGTCTTGGGCTCCACACATCTGTTGTAAACTCTGCTACGATGGACTAACTGCATGGTTTAATGGCAAGAATGCGGCTGTCAACTTTGCAGTCCCGATGGTTTGGAGAGAGTCGCGAAACCAAGCAGATGATTGTTATTTTGGTTCAACTAATATAACTGGTTTCAATGCATCTTCTAGGAAAAGAAAATCAGATATGCCAACCTTCGATCTGCTATGAGACCCGTTCCTCATTCAGATGATCTTCCTGTACCCACACCTCCAGTAAATAAGGATCTTCTTTCCTCATCAGATGAAGGAATGCCTTCAAGGGTGGATTCGGCCGAGTCAATATCTTTGGAAGATATTGAGTCTACATATTCAGGAACAAGTGGCAATGAGTCATACTGGATCATGCAAGAAGACCTGAATGATCTTGCACGTAATTTGTATCTGTCAAAACAGCAGTCAGAACTCTTGGCCTCTCGGCTTAAACAGTGGAACCTAGTCCAGGAAGATGTAAGGATCACCAGCTTCAGGAATCGGAACAAAGAACTTGCTTCCTTTTTCGACATGGAAAATAACTTGTGCTACTGCACAAACATACCTGGCTTGGTTTGCCACACAATCCTTCAGACTGGCGTCTTTTCATAGACTCTTCCAAGGGAAGTCTCAAGGCTGTTCTGCACAACGGGAATATATAACCCAGAATTCCCACTGCACACTCTCTCCAACTAAAGGAGTCCTATTACAATATGGAGCTTCTTTTAGTTTATTAAGTACAGCGTGTACCAATGGATTCTGTGTGGGGACCTCAAGGTCTTTGGTCTTCTTATGGGTATGCAAGCGAGCTTCACAAAGTGCTATTGTTTTCTCTGTCTCTGGGATAGTCGAGCTGTATCCCAGCAGTACAAGAAGAAAGACTGGGGTTCTAGAAGCAGTTTTGTTCCTGGCGAACACAGCCTCAAGAAGAATCCTCTGGTGGACATGAAGAAGGTGCTTCTTTCTCCTCTTCACATCAAGTTTGGTTTGATGAAGAATTTCATGAAGGCGTTGCACAAAAATGGGGCTGCCTTCCAACACTTGTCTACTTTGTTCCCAGGTCTTAGTGCTGCTAAGCTCAAAAAGGGCATCTTTGTCGGACCTCAGATCCGCGAAGAGCTGAAAGATATTGATTTTGAGGAGCTTCTTAACTTAAAGGAACTGAGAGCATGGGAAGCATTCAAGTCAGTCTGTAGTAACACACGCTTACCAGATTACCAAGTCGATATTGAAGGGTTGCTAAAGTCTTACGAGGATGTGGAGTGCCGAATGTCACTCAAGATTCATTTTCTCCATTCCCACCTATACTTCTTCCCGCCAAACCTTGGAACAGTGAGTGATGAACATGGAGAAATATTCCACGAAGACAGATGGAGAGCAACTATCAAGGCAAATGGAACCCCGGCATGATGGGAGACTTCTGCTGGATGCTCTTGCGTGACATCCCGGAGGCAAAGTACACCAGATCTTCTAAGAAAACACACTTTTCACTGTCTGTGGTACTATGAATTGTGTAATTGTGTCTACCAAGTATATTGATTCAATCAGTGTTCTTTATCTATCCTGTTTTATCTGTTATAAGCTGCTGCAACTCTTGAAATATGCACATATATTCTCTGTTTATACAAAAATGAGACTATTTAAAAGCCAGAAAACTATTTATGAATTTGAATTCAGCACACCCAAATTCACAAAAAAAAAAAAACACCTATCCCCATTCTTGCCTCAGACGAAAAATTTATTTTTTTAAACCAGTGTAATTAGGTAACGGTTGATTAAATAAACTTACAATCTGAACTGGATGAATATATCTAATAATTTATATATATATAAATATATATATGAATTGGGATGGAAAGAAAGGAAAAATCCTCCCCACGTTTCAAGAAATGAAATTATTTTTTTCCATCTAAGATGACGTTCTGATGTACGTATATCGTCTCGTTTTTCCTTCGTCACTCCAGAAAAAAGATTTTAAAATGAATTTCAAGTTGGTCAATCAGGAATTGTAAAAATTAAGTCTTTGTTGAAGAGTTACGCGAATTGATTAAAAATAAAGAAAGACTGAAAAGTTAGTCAAATCATGCAGAAATTGTGTTTTTGCAACGAAATTAGCACCAATGAATTTTCATCTTTGGCCAAATACCTAGAAGCTATAAATGGATTCTATTGTCATTGACAGTTTTATATAATATATGGAAAATTTTCCGTGTTAAAAACGACTTCTACAGTAACTGTTAAAGTCATGCGTGATGTCTTTTCAAGATTTGTAACTGCAAAAACCATTGCGTCTGATAATGGAATGCAATTTGCTCAAGTAAATTTCGGAATTTTTGTAATTCTTATGCATTAGAACATGTAACCACTCCTTCATATCATTCAAGATGTAATGAGCAAGAAGAACTTTTATTAGACATGTTCAAGAGAGCGTTAAAAAGCTAAAGAAAAATACTTCAACAGGTTTTGTGTTTATCATCGAAGCAACTTTAAAGCCAAACACACAAACAGGCGAGACATCGGCGCAGTTAATGCTCACCAGGAAAATATTAACTGTTTTTGATGAATTGCCGCTGAAAATACAGGTCAATATTTTGCCTAAAAAGTAACATCGTTTTCAAATGGAGTATTTATAATGTTTTTTTTTAACTTAAAAAGCAGAAAGGCAAAGTTCGACGGGTGGAGATATTTTCAAATGGTTCTAGACATATATGTATATAATCCAGGTTATCTTTATACAAAAAAAAAGAAAAAAAATTGAACACAACCCTATCACAAATATTTCCTTTTTATTTTCTGAGCCACACGTTCAAATTGCTTATCTCATCAACAACAAATGTTCGGTCACGTTAAGTAAGTAAATGAAAAAAAGAATCTTATAGATTAATTGGAGCTAAATCCGAAAAGAAAGCGGAACTAGTTAAAAGAGAATCATATCTTAAAAGGGAAGGTGCTATGAGAGAATAGACATGATTTCTTTTTGTGTCTCTTCTTATTGGCTGATTAGTGAACAAGTATTAAGATAAAGAACATGACTTTTCGTTGTGGGCAATACGGTTTTGTTTTAATTATTGCAATTAATATTCTTCTAAAGTAATTAACTGTTCGTCTTTTTGCATATTCATGCTAATCTGCTTCAAAAATTACACACAAGCTTATGCACACACACCCACACACACATATATATATATATATATATATATATCACTTTTTATTGTCATATTTTTCACATCACAGCTAAAGATATCTTTCAAATGTGTTCTTTATTTTTTTATTTTTTCACCATATTAGTCCAAATCGCTTGACAATATCCTTTTTCGTCGTTGTGTAGGTCTTTCCAATGGTCGATTCGATGTTCCCTCACTCTCTCTCTTTCTCTCTCTCCCCCTCCCTCTCTTCGTGGGTTATTCAATGACAAAGCTCTCTTTCTAAAAGAACATCAGTATGTTTATTCAACCCGTAGTGGGTTATAAAGCGATTCATTGCTTTCCCTAGGGTATAAGTTCGAAAGTGAACGAAGAAGCAAGACTACAATTCGAACTCGCAGACTTCGAGGCTGCAGCCAACTCTTTAACTACACGGACACTCACAGCTAAATTTTGACCGTAAATATTGGTTTTCTGTTTATTATGATATGTTTAGGGAAATTTAATATTACGATATCTGGCCCAAAATATACAAGCCCCATGTATATTGTGTATGTGCGTGAATATGTATGTGCACTGCTGACCCAGATATTGAGCGGTTAACATCAAATATTCTTGTCGCGTTTGATACCGGCGTTTAACCTGGGTCAAAGACATTTCTTTTGAAAAAATACAATAATGAGAATATTTCATTTTCTTTTTTGTAGAATGGTTAGGTGCGAAGATCAGAGATTTGAAAGATCCTACATATTTATCAATCCCTTCGAACAAACATGGTGTGACTCAAAATTGACTGTATTTAGAAAATTAAATGGTGTAAGATACTACATATATTCTACATTATACATATAGAAAGTAATGATAAGAGTATTCGTAATAATGATGACTTTCAGTGGGCGCTGATATACATATATGTGTGTGTGTGTGTGTGTGTGTGTGTGTGTGTGTGTGTGTGTGTGTGTGTGTGTGTGTGTGTGTTGATGGTGTCTGTAGATCATCATATTTACAAATATTTGTAACATAAAGGTGCCTATGGTGTAAAGGACACAGCAAATTCAGTCCAAATTCTGGACGGTACTGTTTGCATTTCCCATAGCGCTAATACACTGCTCAAGGCATGAATCCAACTGTTCTCCCTTCAACTAGAGGTAAGCAGAATAACAGATAAGCCTCTTTAAACTTTGTATAGCAATCAGCCAAGGAGAAAGAAAACAATGAATTCAAACCTGTTAAATTCTGTTTAAGAAATTGACCTTGAATCACCCTGCTTGTGTGGAAGATATATATATATATATATATATATATATATATATATAATTTTTCTTTATCATTTCCTTCAAATATTTATAAAATGAACTCTTCGCTAATTTTTCAAGGAGAAAACTTAATGTACCAGATATATCTAAAATAGAATCTGTTATTTATATCTTAAAAAAAAAGAAAATTAAAGATTCTTTTGATTTATTCGTCTCTTTTTAACTTAGCAGATTATTGTTCCTTTTCAGATAAATAGAAGGCTATCCGAGAAGTTTTTTGCGAAATGATACGGAGCACGAACGAAAGAATATAGATCAGAAAGACCCCAACAATCGTGGGCACTACATTTCAAATGATCCGTTATAAAATAAAAAACAAAAACAAAAACAAAACAAAACAAAAACAAAATAAAAAAAAAAGGTGCACCGATATGATAAAATCTCCCATTAAGAATTGCTGCTATAAACAAATTAATCCACAAAGTGATGTTTTGCCGTGTTGTTGATTAATTCGGATGTGAGTTGTGCAGTCAACAAAAAATCACAATGAATCAATAAAAAGCCACTTGAATATTTTCAGTGTGACATTCTAAAATATAAAGCCTGTAACAGATTTGTGCAAATTCGTGTTGTGAGGCCCACACTGAAAAATAATGTCTCGTGAATGGCAGACATAAAAGCTCTGTTAAAAGTGTATTTAACTTTTGTTTCTCTTACGACGGCCGGGAATAACATATGAGTCCAGTTACTGCATGCTTAATAATTGACAATTATATTTTCTAACCATGTTCTTTCAAGGTTCAATCGTAAAGAAGACATCTCGGAACGTTTTTTAAAGTTTAAATATCTCTTGAATTAATTAAACACGTTGTTAAATTTCAACTTTTTGAAAGACTCTTTTATGCATTTGTGCAAAAATTCTCAAGTTTTTTTTTTAAGTTAAATTGAAATAATGCATATTTACCAGAAGTGATAGTCTAAAACTCATTTTTGTGAACAACCTCGAGTAAAGGAAATATTTTCTAAGTTCCTCTTACACAATAAGGAACCAAAATACGAAGGAATTGTTAAATATTTTTCGTCAAAATTAAGGGACTGGACACCAACCTAACTCTAAGAGTTGATTGTTTCTATTTTCCTTTGTAAAAACAATTTAATCCACACCAGCTTCACCCGGAGCGAAGTCAATGAAAATAAAAAATCTTGAGATAGAAACAAAGATACCCATAAGATGACGTCCTAGTTTTATCTGAGAAGACGATCATGTCAGGGTATGGGTATTGCTTGTATAAGGAGATCGGGGAATTGAAAGGTTTTAGAAGGTCTTCTTTGTTTAATCGAAAGTAAAACGGCCATTCTGGCATTTCAATATATTATCTTTAGCCATATCAGTGATTCAGTAAATAAATGACATTTTTGCTTCCGTGGTCAATTTTAAAGAGTTTTTTTAGTTGTGAAGCTACAGAACGACATAGTTGATTTGAGGTAGTTGCAATATAATTTGTTTTATCATTATCAAATGGCTTGAAAAATTTAATAGGTTTATAGTGGGTTTCTAACGGACTTCATTACTATTTAGTATTGTGTAGGTTACTACCGTTTCTATGAAGTCATTTGATCGATAAACCAATTTAGTCTTTGAAAATATCTTTTAAGCTGCGATTTAATTTCAAAATGTCCAAACAATTCTTTATTACTTGATCTTAAGATGGGGGGGTATTGTTAAATATTGGTTCGACGCAGATGCAATTCAGTTTCCATTTCGGTTTGAGTTTTAGAATTACGTTGATAGTGGTAAAATGGTTTTGTTTATCTGGTTTTCAATTAAAATAGTATCTCCGTATAAAGAACTATTTTATTTGGTAAAATGCGTAGTCTTTTCAGTTCGTTATTATTTGTGCAGATTCTTCATAGTGATTTCCAGTGTTTGGGTGAGAAGAAATTTTATCGGAGATAGAGTAATGCACACCCATATATATATACATATATATATATATATATATATATATAAGTGACTGAATATGCAAAACTGTTTGCGTGATTGTATATATTTGTAAGATTAGGAGGATAGAATATTTTCATATAAAAGTCATTTAGAACGGTAAGATATGGATACGTTGCAATTTTTTATTTGATATATTATCGCGAAATTCATTTCTGATTTTGTATTAAAATCTGATGCGATGAAAATATTCTAAATATATTTTATTGTCTTCATAAATGTCAAAACAAATCAATAGAATGAAATAAATTTTTAATAATTCTAATATTGTAGACCTGTTTAATCTGTCTCGAGAACAAATTGTGTAGCCTTTTCTACTTCATTTGTTGGTTTATCAGTAATTTCTACTATTTCAGTAAGCAATATCTTTGCGCTTCGGCCAAAGTGTCGCTTACCAGAAGATGCACCTTGGGTAATACCTCTTCTGCTCAGAATTTTGGCTTGACTTTGAATGAAATATCTTTCCTACTAAAGTCAGGTTTTTATTTTCCAACAAAAAGCAGGGCCCGATTACAGGGATTCAAACACAGTGAAATATTTTTGAGTTATTCAAAAAATGTTCACTTGATCCAGTGATCCTTGTCGGTGGAGCGTTAAATACACTGACCGTGTCATCTACAGAGGGAAAAACCTCATCAAAAAGTCGTGACACAAAACTGCATCTTATAACGAGGTTCAAGTTCTGTAAAACAGAGGAGTATAAAACACACCTTCATTGCTTTTACTCCCATCTCTACTCGAACATGGAATGATAATATAAGTTAAAATCCCTTCTATGGGTGAAACAGATCAGTTACAAAATTATTAATATTCCATTGGTGCGTGAGAAAAAATCAGAAACAAAAAACAACTGTGCAAAAATATAAAAATGAATGACAATGAATACGATTCTCTAACCTTTTAGCATAGAATACCCCTAGACGGATTTACATGACATTAAAATCAATCAGTCATTGATCCAGTGTGTCGTTCAGGTGAAAATGAATGGAGGCAAAAAAGAACTGAAGAGATAATATCCAGTTTATATCAGGGGAAAGAATAACGTTATAGAAAAATAGTGCTCACTTTATTGGTTTTGCATCATCCTCTGGACCGTTTTAAAAATAAAGGAAATTTAAAGTGGTATTTTCGAGTCGATGCAAGAACAAATTTTAAGCCACTCCTAATTGGGGGAGGCTGATAGCCCCAAAATTTAGATAATTCCGTATAGCACTCTAACTGATTGACCCTTTTCAAAAATCGCAAATTCTCGTATGTGACCGTTTCTCGCTTCTACCACGTGAGATCTTGCGAGTGATCATTTGTGGCCGGTCACACAGCTAAACATCAGTTTCATTGGTGATGGGAGGCGACCACAAATTTACTCCAGGGCAGGTCTCAAAAGCTGTCGATCGTTGACATTTGGTTCAGATGACGGAAAGAAATTAATAAGGACTTTTTTGTTTTTTAGATTCCCGTGTTTATTGCGTTGTAGATTAAAAGAAGCCAGCTTTTTTTCACGGATAAATTTATTTTGCATTAGTCCTTGAAGGCTTGGATATCCCTTTTTTAAGGGTGAGGATCTAAATGCTAAGTTTTCCTTAGGCAAGTGTATCCTTTCTAGTTTGAACCTTCACTGACTTTTGTAATCTTACCAAATTCCTGAAAGTGTTTCACCTATTACGTGATATCCCTTAATCACTCAGAATACAGTTCCCTCCAAAACCTATATCATCTTTGTTCTCTACATTCTCACATTGAAACATAGTGACCGACAACTGCCAATCAACGTTTGCGCCTTATCTAAGTATTTGACCTTCTATTTTACAATTAAGAATAAATTTTATGACACTGATATTGATAACGCCGAATTATAATTACTACAGGTGTTTGGTATCAATGACTCATATACCCTGGAAGCTTCTCACCGATATCCGACCATTTTACCATTAATTATAAATCTTATATCGGAGTATCAATAATAATAGTAGTGATAATATTAATGCCTAGTTATAATCTCCGCAAGTGTTTAACCTCGGGGTCACGGATCCATTGCTAGCTTATGCACCCTACCATTTTACAATTAATTATAAATTTTCTATTGAGGGCATAGCAACAATATTACAAACGACTAATCGTCATTTACGCATGTGTCTGACCGCGGGATAACATATCTGTAGGATTTGTCAGGTTGCGTGGGGCAATTAGTTGCGATAGCCGAGAGTAATTAATCGCGTTAGCTAAGAACAATCAGTCGTGAAGACAGGAAACTCAGTTACCGATTGAGGAACGGGAGTTATTCATAGTTCCTAGGGGCACCCCGTTGTGCACAAATGGGCTATTTCATTGCATAGATCGTGATTGGCTGTTTATAAGTAAGTGAAAGTATATTATTATATAAACCAGCTTCAGTTTAGCATTGTAAGGAGGACTTCACTGAGCTACTACCTGCTTTATTTTTGTCTGCTAGGTGGACGCTTTACGGAGGTATGTGTTATTGTTTTTCAACAATATCCATTGCAAATTTCTACATCAGTACCCTAATATTTTACAATTAATCGTAGATATTATATTGAGTATCAATAACAATAATATTGGTAATGCTTGCTCATAAATTTCGCTGATGTTCGACCTCGGGGTCACACACCCGTTGAAAGCTTCTGTACCAAGGACCTACTATTTAGCATTTGCAGCGGCAACTCCCCAAAGCAACTCAGTGTAATTTTCCCCTTATAAGTCCAAAAAATACCTCGAATCGAAACAATGTTGCAGACCTGTGTTATAAATAATAAGAAAGAATACAAGAATGGATGCTATTAATTACAAAGATATTTAAAAAGAAGCAATTGCCAACCAAATGTATTTAACTACATTTTACACTTATACAGTTCTTGTTTTTGCTTTATTTTCAGCATAACGAGAAAGATTTTTGAAATGTGACTTTAATTGATTTTTTATTGGCTTAATGGACATTGCTGATGAATTCATGCAAGCGTGAAAATTGTTCTTTATTCAATTGAGTATAGACAGGATTAATGGCGTTTATGATTTTAAAAAGTTCACGATTTAAATCAAGTTCTAAGCCTCATTAATTATCAGGATAATTATATCTCTGTTAATTCTACGAGTAAATTAAAAGAATCTATATTATATTGGTTTCTCCTAAAATAATGTTTCCAGTTCATTTCCACTGGAACGAAATCAAATAAAATGAGAATTTACAAAAACTTATATAATTTATCGCAATGTGGATTGACGTGCTTTGATACTTAGACCTTGAATTATTCAGTAGTATCGATGTACTATATCTAACCATTTAATCCACATTATATTTCTTTTTTAAGACGCTTATATATATATATATATATATAGAGAGAGAGAGAGAGAGAGAAAATCGATTACAAGGTAATATAAGTGGAAGGAGAATTTTATTGAGAAGTCGACACTATAGCGTTTCGGTTCTACTGAACTATCAATAGGACCATGAGGGGTGATATTAGCGATGTTAAGTCAACAATGGATGTTTAAAAATGCAAATTACAAAAACCTAATATCACCCCTCATGATCCTGATGATGGTCCAGTAGAACCGAAAGGGTCTAGTGTCGACTTCTCAATAAATCTCTCCTCCCACTTGGATTACCTTGTTATCAATTTTTCTCTACATATTGTCGGATTGCAATCCATTATTTACTTCCATATATATGTATATATATATATATATATATATATATATATATAATTTGCTCGGTAGTTTTAAGCTTATTAAATATAAGAGAAGAAATAAAAGCCTGCATATCATGGTGATAAATTAAAAAGAACATTTAAATTACACCAGCAAAATATTTACATAAGCGATGGGTACGTCACTGACAAGAAAAAATGTTTACTAAATCCATCTTCCGCCTGCCCTACTCGAAGAGATGAGAAAACCAAAGAGGTCTTCATTTCGCGGGCTGGTATATTTAGACACTACGTTTTCCCACTATATTCGCCATACTTACATACAATAAACATACGCTGCTTTTTTTGCTGCGAATTTAAAATCATGTTCTAACGTCAAGTCAAATGTAAAAATGCAAGAATCATATGTGCCATAGCATCTGTTCTCTCATCTGACTGGTTCTCTGTCCGTCTGTCAGTCGTGTTTATCTTACTCTCCTTTTTCTCTGACAGACGTTTCGACAAATTCTTTGACAAAATTCCACAGCCCAATATCACTCATATACTAATTTAAAGAAAATCTTAATTTTCTTATAAACCAAAAATCCCATGATCCTATTATTTATATGAAGAAATTGTAAAAATCAAAATGGATATTATCAGGAATTACTGATTACCAAACTCTAAATCATTGAAAAATTGTCACTAAAGATATGAATATATAGTAAACTAAAAGTAAGTTCCCCTCTATACATACCTATTTACTTTTAGTTTTTATTACGGAGGGATTTCAATAACGTTTTAGTTTTAAGAAAAGGGGATAAAAGGTGTTTAATAACTAAAAATAAGCTCAAATGCTGACTTGCAGAGCAGTATAGAAAAATAAAAGAAATTTAAATATCACCGTCTTAACGTTTCATTACAAAAAGTTTCATATATGTTCTAAAGAATGAAAGACACAATCATGAACTGTAAGATTAAACTATATATATATATATATATATATATATATAGGGTGTGGAAGCAATATTAGGGATATTCTAGTATCATGATGAACGACTCTATCATAAAGTAAAAAACAAAATAAGACAAAACTGTATGTTTACTCAATATGGCCATCATTTTTTTCCTAATAGTATCAACGCTCCTTCGAAACGATTTGAATGATTTTAAAATAAATTCTGCAGAAATTCTATTTTTTTAAAAGATAATAGACATTATTTAGAGAAAGAAAGGCCCAGCGTATGGATATAAAGTGAGATTTTCCTGAGTACACAGTAATTTCTTCTGGACCATGTTAGCTTTGTCATTTTACCGATTAGTATTAATGATCGCTTTTGTAGATGTTCTTCAGTATGGCCCTAAACTACATACGGTGATTAGAAACTGATCGTGTCCAATCTCCTTTCAGATATTGTTTACTATCATTGGGATTTATATTGATAGATTGACTCTGAAAATATCGATATCTTACTAAGGATGATTTGTTTAAATTTTAAAAATTCAATTGCTTTTTTGGACGATATTTTGAAAAAATAATTTTTTGGGCGGCATATACAACGATTTGTACAGTATATACAACAATAACTTTTTTGTACAGTATATACGACAATTTGTGTGGCATATACAACAATTGCTTTTTTATGGTATATAATAGGAGATAACAATTATTAAGCCGACTTGGTGATAAACTAACCCGACAAGGGTTGATATGTCGAAAACCTGACAATCTAACCGACTTCTTTGTTGTCATGAAAACAGTAGCTGTACACAGCCCAATCTGCGAAAATGATAGATTTTAAAGGTAAACGGTTTAATGATTCGGACATCTCATTGAAACGTTCTGCAATTTACAAAGGTGACCGACCTGAGTCGTTTTAATTATGAACTCATCTATTTCACTAAATTTACAAACCAAAAACAATGTGCTGACTTTTTAGGAAGTGCGGACACAGAAATTTTTGCCTCAAATTCAACTCAGTGGTTGAAAAGGGGAAAATACAAATTAACAAAAAAAAATTGTTCATCTTTGGAAAAAATGTTGCAGGCTCAAAACTCGAGCTGCCCGATTATTTAGGCTTTGAATACCCTGGATGCATCGTCTTCACAGAAATCTAAAAAATGTATCATACGTATGACCCGAAATGGTACCTGATGGTAAGGCTTAAGTTCTGGACATTTGGGGGTTTGGACTACCATTCTTTTGTCATTATCTCTAGATCCACAATTATCCGAATTTGTTGTACCTGTTAGGGTCACATCTACGAGTGAAATTGATCACTTTAAAATCACTCCTCTTCCATAGGAATACTTGATAGCATGTAACAGTAGATTATTTTTATAGATTGATATTTAAAGATATAATTGTGTACTAAGGATTATTATTATTATTATTATTATTATTATTATTATTATTATTATTCACTTGAAATCATACTACTGTTAGCAATTTCTTGCATTTGATAAAAACATTTGATATAACTGTTTGAAAAAAAATCTCTTAAGAAATATCAACACAAAAATTCTAAATATGCACTTACAATGAATGGTATTCCCTCAAGGCATAGAATAAGCCATAGCAGGTTGACAATCCATTAAAATCAATCGATCAAAACAAAGGAACCGAGGCTGGACTGAGACTAGCGCATGATCTGAGCGTTTCAATAGTTGAATAATGTTGTGTCTTTTACATTTTTTTCTGTATCACCAATATTGTAGCAAGTAAGGATAAATTCTGCCCTCCTCTCCTAAGGGTCGATTCCCTTATAAAACACGCTTGTACAATTAAACCTTTTGTTTCAACTTGAAAATGCCTATCAAAGACGCTGTTGCTCCGTAGGAATATTAATCGAAGTGAAAACAATGCTGAAAAGCGGGGAAAACTGCAATCTAGAAACAACTCCAGCATCAACTTATTTTCTTCTTTTTTTTTAAATCTCTTTTCTGTTTGCCCTACCGACAAAAATAAGCTGAACTTGCAGACGCAACAAACATTCAATAAACCATATTCAGTTTTTTTTTAATAATTTTTCATTTGTTATTTTTTGCATCTTTTTCTATTATCGAGGATTAATACAGGTTTGATGAATTGAAGGGAGGAATCTCTTCTCCTTCCAACCACCAAGCATAAAACGTTAATACGAGTTCTGAGAGTCGAGAAACCAACATGGCCGCCGGCAGTTATCTGCGCATGTGCAGAAAAGGAACCGACTGGGAGGTTATTAATTTCGACGAGAATTTTAATTAAAGTTTGCGTTTAGAGGTGGAGAGTGATGTGATGAAGAGCAAGATGGTGACGAAGAATAGAATGAAACAAAATGAAACAAAAAATAATTGTACAAATAAAAGGAAGTGGAAAAAATATTAGAAAAATAAAGAACGTGATCATCAAGGTAATCCTCGAGATAAATGAGATTCCGATGAATGTACCAGAATGGCAGAAAAGAAGCGGGATATTGTAACGATATGTATCAGAGAAGACAGAAAATTAAGCGGATTGATATAGAGAAAAGATAGACGGAGAAAGAAAAAAGTTAATAAACACTTTTATGGTATTTTAGGGGTATTTAAAAGAGAAGACGACAAGGCAAAATCAAATGAAGAAGAAGAAGAAGAAGAAGAAGAAATAACCGTTAATTCAGTGGCTACACTGTTCTAACTTACACACACACACACACACACACACACACACACACACACACACACACACACACACACATATATATATATATATATATACACAAGAATGCTGCGTGCAATCTTAAACAAGTCCTGGCGGCAACACCCCACAAGACACCAACAGTACGGCCACCTGCCCCCTATCACGAAAACTATTCAAGTTAGACGAACCAGACATGCAGGACACTGCTGGAGAAGCAGGGACGAACTCATAAGAGATGTACTCTTATGGACCCCCACACATGGCCGTGCAAAAGCAGGACGACCAGCACGAACATACATTCAGCAGCTATGTGAGGATACGGGATGTTGTCCTGAAGACCTACCTAGGGCGATGAACGATAGGGAGGAGTGGCGAATGAGGGTCAGGGATATCCGTGCTACCAGCGCGATATGATGATGAAGATATATATATATATATATATATATATATATATATATATATCCCAAAACCTTACGTGATTGTTAAGATATAGATAGATATAAACAGATGGTTACTGACTTCCTCTAATTGTTCAAATTACGTTTTCGTCGCAAAGTTTCGATCGTTATCTTTCTCAGCTTTCTTCAGGTGTCTCTCGCAATTCAGTGACGATGTTGGAATTTCGAACCATACACTTTATTCAAATCATTTAAGATTTCTTTTCCAGATACGAAGGTCTATCGCTGATTCCAGCTGGTTTAAATGTCAAAACATCTATCAATTTCAGAAGGGCACGAATGATCGAGGAACTATCAGGGCACGGCTCCTTCGCAAGAGAGTCCATCATAACCAAAAGATTTAAAGGCTGAACTATACAACAGCAAAACAAAAAAGATTATATCAGTACCGAATTTCTTTAGTCTTGGATAGAAATGAAATACAGCAAGATTTTGACAAGCCCAGGAATCAGGGATTTGAATGGGTCAAAGCATGCTGAATAAGGAAATTACAGAGGTTTAAAAGGTTACGGTAGACGTTACAAAAAGATCAGAATCAACCCGTAAAAGTAGTTGCCAATACCAGAGAACGCCAGTTGGGTACCCGCGGGGAAACAGTGCTAAACATAGGTCTCAACCCTGCAACAACTACCAAGTAAGTTCCATGCATGGATTTTGATAGCTGCACTGGCGGAAGCTGGCTTGGAATTCACCAAGATACGAGTAGGTGAGTTGAAATTGGAAGTGAGGCGGACCCAATATATATATATATATATATATATATATATATATATATATATATATATATAGAGAGAGAGAGAGAGAGAGAGAGAGAGATAGAGAGAGACAGGGAGAGATAGAAAAGATATATATAGTGAGGAGGATAAAATCTCCAAAAACAAAAGAAAGTTTAAAAGACATGAAAGGTGGGGTCCGAAAGTCGTTGGCTCTACGAACCATTCTGCAAACAACTACGATTTTTTTCTCATCTCAAACGAAAGAAACAAGCCAAAAAGAAAAATATAATATTGAATCCAATTTCTCGTTGGAGATTAAAAAATTAAGAAACAATATTCATTATTCCAGCACTTGAAAAATTCAGTAATATTGATGTAAAGCTCGTTCAATAATCAGTTATTACATTTAATGTTTTTTTACAAAACTATAAATGTATATATTAATTCACTTAAATACATTCCGCTCAAGGCAGATTCTATTTAAAAAATTGAGTAATTTGTAAATATTCTCGTGGATACCTTAGATTTTTGTTATGTGCTGAGTAATTTAAAGAATGTTAACATTTATATAGGCGTAATTTATGAGATAATTTGAAACTGTCTCCACATGTATACCAACTGTGTCAAGACATTGTCGGCAAATTTCTTAAATGATTAGAAACATGTTAATATTTCTATGGGAGTATCTTTTTAAGAAAAATCGAACTGATATTATGTAGACTACCTTCGGAATATTTAATTTTGTTCTGACTGGAATGGTTAACAGATAAAACCTTTCAAATCATAACATCATAAAACCACTCCCCTAAAAATGTTGATATATTTTAAAACACCCACTAAACGTTTTTCAACAGGCAGAATTTTATTTTTCTCTGGGTAAGTTGTTTTTTTTTTCATTTTGCGCATTTCTCTTATCTTTTCTTATTTATTTGCTGAAGATTATAACTGTTTACTTTATGGTTTCCTTTTCCTTCTTGCTTTGTTTTTTTTTTGTTAAATAGCATACCAAACTTGGTAGATTATTAATTGCTAAAGCCATACTTGTAGAGGAACTGTAATGGTACTATTTAATCGATCGCTTGAAGGATTGTTAGGGATCATATCATCCCTAAGCTATTAGTCGGAAAGTCAACGTAATAACATCAATGGAGTTCGAACTCGCTTAGAAAGAATTCAAAGTCCACTACATCCGTCACTACATCACAAGTACTCCCGCAGTTCTTTTTTGCTCAGCTTATATTTTACATCATCTCTGTACATGTTTGGTTTGTTGTTTAGTTGGGGTTTTATGGCATATCAACACTTGTATGATATTTTATGCCAAATCCATTTTTATACAAATAATCAGTTTTCTTTCAAACTTTTCAGTTACAGGAGTACTGTTTAATTTTCAAAAACATTTTTTCAAACTATTTAGTTTAGTCAGAGAGTTCTTATGCAAACAATTCAGTTTAGCATGAATAGACAGTATAGTTCTATTTAACCTTTCGATAGGGGCCTAATATGTGCTACCACTCCGGGTCAGAATGGACATGGAAGGGATGGCAATGAAGGGATACTTCACATTCTCCAAAGCGCTAGCATTACTGGAATATCACCATCAGATTGTTTCGTGTCATATCCTGGAAATTCGTTGAGGAGGTCTTACCCCACTGCAGAGAAGCGGTTGGTGTATTCTACAACCCTAGTCGACTGGGCAACTGTGTACATGAGATGTTTTAATTTTTTTGCGTTTTTATTAAGTTTATTGTTCATTGTATTTTCTTAGCGAATGTAACAACGATATAATCCTTGTTGATTTTAACAGTACAATGGTCAGGATTGTTTCGATTATTTCTTCTGATCTCATGCTCGCCCACTTTCTTTTTTAGGTCTTCGCAAACCATTCATGGGACTTCAGCAACAATTAGTATCATCGTTACGTTCACGTTTCACTGCTTCTTCAGATCTCTGGCAAGATCCAATTATTTATCTATATTTTCGTTTTCTTTTATTTTTACAAAATAGTCCACTGGAACTGCGAGATCATCAGAAGTTCATTTCTTTTTATTAAGTAATACTACGATTGGTTTTCTTACCCGGATTTAATCGTCTGTTTGTGCTACATATTGACCCTGACAGGCATATTAGTTCAGGATTTCATAAACAGGATAACGCACTTGTGTAAACAGGGGACAACGGATATAAATCATGTGAATTGAGAATCGGAAGAAAAAATTCGTGGGCGTTGAGGATATTATATAATAAGAAGATATTTGCTGTCATTATCTTAGAGATTCGGTCACATTCGGAGAGCAGCCAACGACTAAACAGGTCAGCCAGCGGCAGGGAAGCAAACACTCCCTGGTTGTAAAACGGTTCGGTATCAAACATCCCATTAAAGAAGAAGAAATGCTGTAAATATGTATGTCCCCAACATGGAGTCAATGATAGCAGACCGAGTTCTTAGTCTCTCTGTCCCTATCTCACTTGCAACCATTTCGTCTCTTTTATGATAATAGAGAAGAGATATATATTTTTATAAACAAAAGAGTTATGGTTTATTCTTTCATTGTTATTCAACATTTGTTTCTTAACGTCCCAGAAAGTTTAATGCATATTATTTTCAACTCACTGAAATGTAACTTTTATTGTTCACCCTGACACGCCGAATACCGTTTAACAAAAACCAAGAGACTTTATGATTGTCACCGAGATTCAGCTATTTTATTCCAGTTAGTGTATAGCAGTCATAACTATCACAAAACTGAGGGTCGAATTACTATTGTTCATTCCTTCCCTAAAAGAATATTTCTTTTTCGGATTCTCGCCCACTCACTTTTCGGCCAAAAGAATTTTTTAAAATAGCTTATAATTCCCTTGTTAAATGTTAACATTTTTAGTTTCAAAAATATACTAATCTTTAAAAATCTCTAAAAAAATTCTTCTATAATTCTAGAATTCTATCATTAGTTTTTCTTACTGTATTGTCCAATATCCATTTAACCTCAATATTTCTTCTATCTTCATCCCTTCCTTCCCTCCACAGACTATTACTTATCTATCTATTTATCTATACCTTGCGGCCTGTTCTATTAATTTTCCCCTAACTGTGTCTCCACATCCCTCCGATTTCAAAAATCTCTTTCAATCTATCTCATACAGTTTGTTCCTATCTATCTCACACCAGTTTATCATACTATCTATCTATCCATCTGTCTCATTTCCTCCATCTCTGTCTCTGTATCTCTGTCTTTTTCTGTCTCTCTTGTTTGTCTGTCTTTCTCTCTCTCTTTCTCTCTCTTTATATATATATATATATATATATATATATATATATATATATATCCCTCACTTCAGACCTATCTATTACTTTTGTACTATTCCATTATTAGAGTCCTTCATAGCTTTTCTATATCTTGATGTTTTTCGTAGCTAATATATTTCTCACGGTACGGCCGTACTATCTATCTATCTATCTATCTATCTATCTATCTATCTAATTTAATTAGTTAACGAATCTTTTTTTTTCATTTTCAATTTGTCTTAATTTTGTCCTCTGCACATTGACGTGACTAAAAACTTTTTTTTTCCGCAGAAACGTAATTTGTTCTATGAGGAATACTCATTGTTCTATTCTTGGCTAAAACAAATCAGCAAAAAACAAACCAAAAAACCTTGTGCTGCAGGTGTTAAAACTTATATTACAATAGCATTCTTTTGAAGGATGAACAAACATAAACCCTGACGGAGATAAAGAGAGAGAGAGAGAGAGAGAGAGAGAGAGAGAGAAAGAGAAGAAAATAGAAACCTCGAAGGAGAGAGATAAGAGAGTTTGTCGTACTAACTAAGAACAAAAGATTGTTTTGCTTCCATGTTGTTGACTTGTCATGGATCTTACCGATTGGATGTGTTTTTCAATTTAGCTGAAGTTATGTCGTAGAATAACAAGACAGCTGTGATCAATAACGGCGAAAGATGTCATTTTCCAATTTAAAAAATGATTTCACAAACGAGGAATAAAAATAAAGGAAATAAAGTTGGATTTTTCAAAACAAACAGTGTTCTCAAAAGTCATCGAAATTACACAAAAAAGTAAGAAAGAAGCTTTTATTTAGAAAACAGTTTAAAGATAACAAACTTATCTAATAAAAGAGTGTTTCATACTATAATTTCCTTCGTATATTTTATAATGATCGTTTAGAACGGCATATCAATCAGCTAGTGCTATTTTTTGACAATATGTTGTAGAATAGTGTTTATTGTATTTTCACATACACACGGTCCATTCGTATACTTTTTGAACATATGTTTGAACCCATAGATAGGACCATAACCAGTCAAACTCCGGGACATATTGGACCTGGCAGTAATGGCAATGAAGGAGTACTACTAAATCTTCACATGTCCAGAACTTGTGCCTCAACATCAGATGCAGTTTAGTTTCTTACTCAGGACTTCACTTTTTGGAGGGGCTTTAGTCCTCTGAAAGGACTACAGTGAGCGTATTCTAAACCCTGCTGACTGGCCTTGTGCTGTAAAATGGAACGATTACGCGACACAAACAAAATTAACCGAAAAGTTATTTTTAAAGAAGTCATTTGCTGTGCACCCATTCCATAATCTATCCTCTAAATGTGGTGAACATTTGCGTAGTAAGGATAGATGGGTAAATATTCAAATCCACAGTTATTAAGACAATGAGTGAGTCTCTGTAGTAGGCAGGGGTCACTTAGGTGGCAATTAAGAAAAATTCCCCCAAAATTGAAGATGCCCAGGAAAAAGTGTATTTTCATATTGATGCGAGACACCGTTGTCCATCTTTCCTCTGCTTGACTGGGGCAATCTCCATTCTGCAAGTTGATTGCTGTGTTGAACGTGGCTTCACACTGACATCAATATTACAAATGTAAAAAAATTGCTAATAGCCTAAAAGTACTCACATCCAGTTTCCTATCAATTAACCTTTAACAAGCATCAATGAATGTTAATAGTTACAATTTGCTTCCGCATTGTAGAATTTCCTATTAACACTGCTTTCACGTTAGAAATTGTTGACTAAACGGATTTTTTTTCGAATAGAACCGTTTATATGTATAAAAATGGATTTGGCTTTAAATAACCTTCAATGGCTGATATGCCATAAAACTAAACCAGAAATTAGACGCCATTTCTCCCGAAAAAAGCTCAGTTGCTCTCTTTAAGGAAGCAGAAAATGAATGGATCATTCAAAAACGGTTTAAATTCTACTGCCATACCACCTCTGACATTGTGGCATTACTCGTACAAGAAGGTTAGTTTCATGCACCTCTGTTTAAACAAGTAAATTAAGGAAGTGCACGTTGAGGTACCGTTATTGTCGTAGGAAAGGGAATCAGGGACTCGAATTCAAATCCAGAATGAGGCTGTTTGAGTTGACTTCATGCTAAAGTTCTTGGAAAATCCATCAACTAATCAGTTTTCCATGCACCACAATGACTACGATTTATTAATGATTTAATGTTTCTTTTGTTGACTGAACAAGAACCACCTACTATCTTTCTGGTTTTCATATTTTTGGCCCCAACCTCAATTCCATATTTGAGCGCGTGATGGCCCCTGAAATAAAACTTGATCTTGTGTCTCATACGATATTTAGATTAAGGACTTGACGAAGAGGATAACGTCGTTATGGAAATTTCCAGCTTCTGACCGGTATTTTTCAAATAATTACCTTAATCAACTCTCTCTCTCTCTTTCTCTCTCTCTCTCTCTCTATATATATATATATATATATATATAGATACAGTGTATCATAAAAGTGAGTTCACCCCTCATATTTCTGCAGATATTTAAGTGTATCTCTTCATGGGACAACACTGACAAAATGACACTTTGACGCAATGAAAAGTAGTCTGTATGCAGCTTATAAAACAGAGTTAATTCTTTCCCCTCAAGATAACTCAAAATATAATCATTAAAAGCTAAACCCCTGCCAACAAAAGTGAGTACACCCCTAATAAATTACACGCTTATATGTCCAAGTTGAGTACTACTTGTCATTTTCCATCGAAAATGTCATGTGACTCATTAGTGTTACTAGGCCCATGTGCCTAGGGATAAGGTGTGTTCAGATTTGTAGTGCAGCTCTCACGCTCTCTCATACTGGTCACTGAAAGTTCCAACATGGCACCACATGGCAAAGAACTCTCTGAGGATCTTAAAAGACATATTGTTGCGCTACATAAAGATGGCCAATGCTGCAAGAAGATTGCCAACACTCTGAAACTGAGCTGCAGCATAGTGGCTAAGATCATCCAGCGTTTTTAAAGTGCGGGGTCTTCTCAGAACAGGCCTCAGGTAGGTCGTCCAAAGAAGCTGAGCGCACGTGCTGAGCGATACATCCAAATGCTTTCCTTGAATGATCTGCGTATGAGTCCAGTCAGCATTGCAGCAGAGATTGAAGAAATGGGGTGTCAACTTGTTTGTGCTCAGACCATACGCTGCACTCTACATCAAATTGGTGTGAATGGCTGTCACCCCAGGGGGAAGCCTCTTCTGAAGACGATATACAAGAAAGCCTCCAAATAGTGTGCTGAAGAAATGTCAACAAAGCACATGAATTGCTGGAACCATGCCCTATGGTCTGATGAGATGAAGATTATTTTTTTTTTGGTTCTGATGGCTTCAAGCATGTGTGGCGGCGACCAGGAGAGGAGTACAAAGATAAGTGTGTCATGCCTACAGTCAAGCACGGTGGTGGGAATGTCCTGGTCTAAAGCTGCATGAGTTCTGCAGGTGTTCATTGGAGGAAACATGAAAGCCAACATGTACTATGAAATACTGCAGCAGAGCATGATCCCCTCCCTCCAGAAACTGGGTCGCAGGGCAGTGTCCCAGCATGACAATGACCCCAAACACACCTCTAAGACGACCATTGCCTTACTGAAGAGGCTGAGGGTAAAGGTAATTGACTGGCCAAGCATGTCTCCAGACTTGAACCCAATAGAACATATTTGGGGGATCCACAAGTGGAAGGTGGTGGTGTGAAAAGTATCAAATATCTGCCAGCTCCATGACGTCATCATGGAGGAGTGGAAGAGCATTTTAGTAGCTACCTGTGAAGCTCTGGTAAACTCAAGACCCAAGAGAGTAAAGGCAGTTCTGGATATTGATGATGGCCACACAAAATATTGAGTTGACATGGTGTATGTTAATATTGGCAACTTTCCTTAAGGGGTGTACTCACTTTTGTTGGCAGGGGTTCAGCTTTTAATGGTTTTATTTTCAATTATTTTGAGGGAAAAATAAATTAACTCTGTTATATAAGCTGCATACAGACTACTTTTCATTGTGTCAAAGTGTCATTTTGTCAGTGTTGTCCCATGAAGAGATACACTTAAATATCTGCAGAAATATATCACTTTTGTGATACACTATATATATATATATATATATATAGAGAGAGAGAGAGAGAGAGAAAGGATGAGGAATGACCCCAAACACACCTCTAAGACGACCATTGCCTTACTGAAGAGGCTAAGGGTAAAGGTAATTGACTGGCCAAGCATGTCTCCAGACTTGAACCCAATAGAACATCTTTGGGGATCCACAAGTGGAAGGTGGAGGTGTGAAAAGTATCAAATATCTGCCAGCTCCATGATGTCGTCATGAAGAGTGGAAGAGCATTTCAGTTGCTACATGTGAAGCTCTGGTAATAATAAAGAATGAAAAGGCCAATCAACATTTAATTTCACGTTGTACTTAGGGTCTTTACACCAGCAACTAGTCAACGAGAAAAACGATTTAGATTGAAACTCCTGCTGGCCTACTTCCTTTACTTCACCCGTTTTAAAGAAAAAATGGCAGACATATATATATATATATATATATATATATATGCCAGCATTAATCCCTCTACCCTCAATAGTTAATGCCCCTTCCGTTATAAAGGAACAATCATAAAACACTTATTTCCAGAGCTAAACTATTACCTTCCTCTGAAACTATCTTCCTTACCGAACTTAAAAATATAAAACAAACCCTTATTAATTATGAATTTATCAACTACATTGTTGATAATGAAATTAAACATTTCATTAATAAAACTGAACAACGTAGCTTAGACAAAACCCAAAACCATAAACAATCAATTAACCTTTACTAAAAAAAAACATTTCAAAGTAATTTTTAGATGAACATATCTAAAAAACCTTATCCAAAAATGTTCTCCCTACTGATCCTACTAAAAACGAGAGACTTATCATTTGCTACAACAAATTTAAAACCTTCAACCTAATTATTTCCAATAACTCATCCCCTTCCACTGAACTTCTTGATAGGACAAACGTCGTATATATGTTCAAATGTCTCTTTGGAGATTGCGTAAGAAAATGAAATATATGTTGTCTTACTATTACAACGACTTACGATACACCTAAATGATTCTAGCTCCATACTTTACATAATAAAACCCATTCTATTCCAAAATCCAAATTTCGGAAAATTCTATTTGAAAACACCACTATAATAGGACACGAAATTAATTAGCTATGACAACAAAACCTAGAAGCCCTAAATATAAAAACAAAACAAAAAAAAATCAACATAGTTAAT
Organism: Sepioteuthis lessoniana; assembly: GCA_963585895.1. NCBI lineage: Eukaryota > Metazoa > Mollusca > Cephalopoda > Myopsida > Loliginidae > Sepioteuthis > Sepioteuthis lessoniana. The sequence goes on from OY757938.1 coordinate 37,399,115, forward strand.
TTTGAAAATAGCAACAATATTTTGAAATTCCTTTAGTTTTTTTTTTTTTGTTTTTCTTTAATATTCCATATATCTTGATAATATTCTATTTCCGCTGATGGTATCTTTTTTAATTCATCAGCATCACAGTTTTATCGAAGTCTGCGTTTACATAATTTTATAATGTAATAAAAAACCTAAAAAAACTCTTTAAAGATTCTTTAAAAAACAATTCCAACCTGAAACTTACCAGGAAACTTGAAAGGATCTTATTAAAATTAGAGCGACAAAATGTGTCTATATTTGTTAATCAAACATGCTTAAATGAAAGACTGCTGCCCAACTATACACACACACACACACACACACACACGCACACACACACACACACTTATATATATATATATATATATATATATATATATATATATATATATATATATATATATATATATACATTATCAGTCAAAATTATTTTGTCATTGCTAAAATGTTCCATACCAAAAATTTTTTTCTCAATGAAACAAGTAAAGCTCAACACTAGTTTTATTTGCTATACTATATACGAATCTTTCTGGGCCACATTAAATACAAATTTGATCAAAAAAACACAACTGACCTCTTAAATTCTATATTCATCAAAATGAACCACTTTGGCCGCTATCACTGCTTCACAGATTCTCGGTATTGTTCACACCAAATACTCTAGGTAGACTGAAGATATTTCGGCCCATATTTCCAGCAAGAGTTGTTCTATTGCCCAGTCTTTTAGTACTTCGGCTGACTGGAGTCTTTTGACATTGTTTTGCTTCCCCAACAGAGGTTTCTTGACAACTATTGTCATATAGACCAACTTTGCAGAATTTTCTTCTCACAGGGGATGTTGATGCATTTTTTACGACATTGATTCAGTTGTGCAGTGATATTTTGAGCAGTCAGCCTTCTGTCACACAAGCTGGAGAAGCTGGAGAAATTGTCTGGGATTTTTTGGTATTAAAGAAGAAAAACGTCCTCAAATTATATATATATATATATATATATATATATAAATTGTAATTATTTTTTCACTGTTGTATATTCATGTTTTTGGCTACTGATTTTAGTGTTACTGCCGTTGGTAATTAATAATACATAATGATAAAAGTTTTCTTTTTAATATCCCAGTTACAGTTATATGTTCGTTTGCGTGTGTATGCGTTTAGAGTTTGGTTCCTTTTAAAATGTGTTTATTTTTATCTATAAGGTCTTTCTTTCATTTGGAGTAATGAGTCGTCATTGATCTGCAATTTTCGCCCTATAATAATGTTCGCCTTGTTGAATTCATATCGGTGTTTTGAAATAAAGTTTTCTATTTTCAGGTAATTGTATGTTGCTTTTACGTAAAAACACTCAATTGTTCATTTTTTCATATTCACGCTATATAAATTTCGTTGTAATTTGTGAATTAGATTATGTAGAATACATTCTTTAAAATTGTAGGTTAAATTTATATTTATATTAAATGTTGTTTGGGGGTTTTCGAGGGTACAGTTTTTTCTCTATATCACATGCTTTACATCTTTTATTTTTGAAATTTAAGATTCCATGGTGTGTGTGTTCTATAAGTTTAAATGATGTTATTGTGTGTTTTTAGTTTTTTGTTGTCGTTTGTGTTCAATGATTTTTGTAGTGTCTAACATGTTTTTCGTTTTCATAGCGTTTTACGTTGGTCTAGGCTCTTAAGTATTTCTGATAATAATTCTTAGTTACTTTTGTTATATGTTGTTAATTGCTTTGTTTTTGTCCCTTAAAAATTCTTCGAATGGTATTTATTTACTTCTACCTCGAATACTTTATTTATTTTTGCTGCAGATTATAATCCCAGATATAGGTTTACGCGTAATTCTTCTAGCCAGACTTGTCGGAGTTTTTGTGAGGGTCTGTGGTTCAGATCCAACATGCTTGGGTGTAAGGGATTTTTTTAAGCAGTTTTTGAAGTAAAAGCTTGTGAAATAGAGGTATTATCGATTGACGGTAAATTCGTGTTACATATCTGATAATTTGGCCATTCTGTGTTTTAACAAGGGTTCTTAAAATGGTATTTAAAAAAAATGTGTTCTATGGTGAATTTTACTTTAGGGTATAGGTTTGGAAAGTTATATACATAGTAGATGTCACCGTTGATCACGTCCAAAATTTGAAACAGTCATCTAGGCATATTTTCGATGATCTAAAAAGATCTGCTTTTTTATAGTTGCTCTAATTTTCCCTATGATTTCATATATATTTTCACTTTGTATGCTAAGGTTCATTAGAGTCATCTAACTTCCCTTAAATGTTCTAAGAGGTAGGATGAACTTTTTATTGTCGAATTGGTTAAAGTTATCATCTTGGATTAGTTCTATTCAATGACAAATCTTACAGAGTGTAACGTTCCTAGGTATTTTTCAATCCAAATGGAGATTAACTCTTTCCCTAATTCATAGGGGATGTAATCTTTTTTTTGTAAGATCACGTCAAATATTGCCTTGAGTGTATAGAGATTCGTTCCTTTCTGGTATGGAACGTAAAAAGAGGATCTCAGCTCTAATGTAAATTTTATCAAATAGAGGAGCACTTGTGGTAGAATATGTATAAATTTGCGGATAATCTTGGTGGGGTATGATTGCCATGATTCTATTGATCTGGAATTTTCATGGATTCAGATTATTTGGTTCTACAGCTATTTGCATTTTTGCGGACTTGTGAATTTTAATAATTCTTTAAAATATCTCGTTTTTCGAATGTAGTTAGTTGGGAAAGCTCTTTTTTTACTCAGTGTAACACTGTGTACTCCGCAGGATTATGGGATCTTATATATGATATCAATGCTTTTGTATCAATTAATTTGCAGTTTCCTTAGTATTTGTTGGACTTTTTTCCTCTAATATGATTCATGTAAAATGATTACTGAGTTAAACTTGTCTTTTCTTATAATTATGTCATTATTTACCATTATATTTTTAACACTTGAATTTTGCGGGTGAGATCATCGGCATTTTTTCTTTAAGTTAATGTTCTGAAGCTTTTCAAGTATTTTCTTCGTTGTGGAATCTTTATATATATATATATATATATATATATATGTATATATATATATATATAAGTGTGTTCGGGAAAAATCAACTGAATTTCATACAAAACTTTTGTGCCAAAATAGTACCAAGAACCTGCAATTTTTGCACTGGTATTTTTGCATTTATAGATCAGTCTTTACCTTCATATAGAATGCGCTTATCTTTTAATTTCTTTGAGATTCGCAGACGATAATACTTTTAAATGCCTCACAAAATTTAAAGGATCAAATCCCAATATAATTTTTTTAAATGATACATTTTCTAACAAATTATTATCATAGATGAACTGATCAACTTTTTTTAATAAATAAAAAAGATAACATTGATAAATCTTGAGTCAATTTTTGATTAATTCGCGTAATCTACAAGAAGAATTGGTCTTTATTTCACTTGAGTTAATATCAAACATTCTATTCCTTCGAGTTGGTATTCGATTTCTATATCGTTTAGTTATTTACCATCAGCAAAAAGATATTTTCTTGTTTAACCTTTTGATTTTTGAGATTTTTGGGCGAAAAGTATTTTTACTAGTATGAAAAATCTTCATCAGCCGATTTTTTTCTGTCTTTGCATACAAATTGATATTAGCATAATATACATACATTTACCCAACAAAGAGAAATACTCACCCAAAGTTTTTTAACAAAAACAAAACATTTTAGCTGGAATTAGACAAAGAAATAGTCAACGTTCAAATTATGTACCTTTCTTTAAATTTCTGTAAACATTAGCGTATATTTACGCTCTATTTTCTTTTTCACAAGAAAAGATATGGTGACCTTTGTTTTTCAACAAATTTTTTACTCAGTTTAAAGAAATAATTTTATTAAACTTGTAGATTCTGTGCTTTATTCCATCATCTAAAAATGTATTTCAAAACACACACACACACACACACACACACACACACACACATATATATATATATATATATATATATGGGGGGTATTTTGATCGGGAAAAATGAGCTTAATATACAATGGATATACTGAAAATGTGATCTAAAAGGGATTTAGAATCGTTCGGTAAATTTTCTTTGAAATAAATTTTACTGAAAAAATGCCATTTCCTTAATAATCATCAAATGCTCGAAACAGATTGTCACGTGATATCCCACTGGGAGGAGGGAGATAAAATTACTACTCCTCGTATTTGAATTGACAGTATCAAGCCGTCAAGAAAGTGACCGTTAAGGAAGAATGTAGGTCACAGAGGGGTATCAACAAGTGTTGGTACTTAGTAACCTCAGGTCGCCGGACACCGGAAAGGGAAAGAGAGAGAAGCCAAATGATTGGCTGGGACCTCAAAACGGAAGTGGGGACCCCTTTCCCTCAGCGGAAGTAAATAGGAAGAAATTTAGTTTTTGAGCAGGGTTCGTAGCGGGCGGACGAACCATAGCCATTTTACTCCGGGTGGAAGACAAAAGAATTACTGAGACACGAAGGACCCCAGGCTCTTCAAGCCAGTGTAAAAAAATAGAACAAAGTCTATTAGCCCGTGAAAGAAGAAAAGATTCTCCAGTGGAACCCCGTCGAAAAAAATATAAGATAAGTAACTTTGGGGCCATTTTCCTTTATACCCAAATTTCGTTTACCACTCTCTCTCTCTCAATTTGAAGAAAGATAAAAGTCAAGAAAAGACATTTATATTCGTGGACTGTCCAATTATTATATGTTTTGACACCTTGAAAGGTGTATATAACTGTAGTAAAGGAATTCATGTATTTTTATGTCACCATGTGGTCATTGTTGTTATTTCATGCTTCTTTTCAGCTTCTATTCGCCTTATGTTATCTTGTTTAGAATTGTCCAATTAACTCCTAAAATATCACACGGGGAACCGGAGTTGCCGACTACTACAATATTAATATTATTACGACTAAGACCTGTAGGCCCGTATTCTTCTGTTATCTAAGGGAAAGATGTTTAGCGGCCTGGTGGGTGCCTGATAGTGTGAAATTTGGAACCCCTTTGCCAGCGGCGGTCAGTCTTGCTCTAAATTGATCCCTCACGTAATATGCCAGTTCTTATATGCCTGAGAGAAAAACTCTGAACGAGGACTTATTCCATAGGGGATCAAGTGCCAACCTGCCCCGTCTTCACACGTACGAAAATAAAGTCCCGTTTTGGGGATTTTAGTCAATTTCCCGTCACAAGATGGAAAGCAATATATATATATATATATATATATATATATATCCATTCATTTCTACCTATGTATCAATTCATTCATATATATATATATATATGTGTGTCACCCTAGGAGAAAATTATGTAATTAGCACCCTTACCTGGTGTTCGTTTGGATTTTTTTATTCAGCACAAGATAAATAAAAGCAGTTACAACGCAAAACATTTTTCTTTATTTAAACATTCAAGCGTTAGAAAGATATACTCTTCCAAACCAAGTGATGACAATGACATAACAAAATGTGGGTCTTTCTTATAGGAAGTCAAATAGTAAAATTCATTTTCAAATTATATATAAGGTGTAGAATCCACTTTCTAATTAGGCACACACACACGCACACACACACACATATATATATATATATATATATATATATGCATGTGTGTATCTGTGTGTTTAAAACTTGAGAGGTCATTCCACCAGATCCAGTTCACACGTTTTCATTTAAATTTGAAAATTTAAATGTTAAAAGATAAATATAATAAATCTCCAGTAATGAACCATTTTGAACACACTTCCCATTATATGGCTTTATCGATTGTTATTTAAAATTTATTTTTGAAATATTTTACAAGAATATAGATATATCGAATGCAGTGTGTCGTAAAATTATTCTAAAATAATCTTCCACATAGGAATCGTCTGCCTGCTTATCTAAACTAATATAATTTTAAAACCATCTCTTTTTCCCTTGTCTAGAAGACTGACTAGGTTTGCTGTAGGCAAATATTCTTATCTTCGCTTGCAAACAAGCATCTGTATAAGGACTTTTTTTTTACATATAATGACGCCATGTCCACACGGAATTGGACTCTTGCTTTTGGCATAGAGATACTAAATAGATTTTCTTGGCAATAGGGAACTGTTTTCTCTACATTTTCTATATTTCAATTTAAGTATTCAATCTGTACAGCTCTTCGTGTCTGCGGGTCTCGGGTGTTCATACTTTTCTTTTTTTTTAAATTAAGCTCTGTATTGAGTCCTATTTCTTGTTTAGTTCCTTGACGAATCTTACTTCTGTGTCCTCAAAAACCAAACATACGATTGCCCAATCGATAGATAGAAAACGTTGAATGCACCCCTTGACGGTGTGGTAAGACCTTACTTCGAAAGCGTTGTCCGGGATATGAAACTAAATTTCACCCAATGGTGTGGCCTCTGTTCTGAAGATTTGTGGAGAGTCTACTCCTAATATTGTTGTGGTTACACCCAAGTCAACCCTGACTTGTATAAGTAGTACTTACTATGGTTCTATTCATGGTCAAATATCATCATCATCATCATATCGTGCTGGCAGCACGGATATCCCTGACCCTCTCTCGCCACTCCTCCCTATCGTTCATCGCCCTAGGTAGGTCTTCAGGACAACACCCTGTATCCTCACATAGCTGCTGGATGTACGTTCGAGCTGGTCGTCCTGCTTTTGCGCGGCCATGTGTGGGGATCCATAAGAGTGCATCTCTTATGAGTTCATCTCTGCTTCTCCAGCAGTGTCCTGCATGTCTGGTTCGTCTAACTTGAATAGTTTTCGTGATAGGGGGCAGGTGGCTGTACAGTTGGTGTCTTGTGGGTTGTTGAGCCAGGACTTGTTCAGGATTGCACGCAGCATTCTTGTATAATTGCCATCTAGTTTCTTCTACAGCCGTTTTGTTAGCGTCCATGTAGTGCATCCATATAGCAGTATCGATGTGACCGCTGCCTGGAAGAAACTGCGTTTCATTTTATCGGTTAGGTCTGATTTCCATAAAATCTATAGCCTATTGATAGCTGTCCATGCTTTCGTTAACCTCGTTTCGATGTCCTTTTTGGTTGATTCGACGCTGCTTCCTAGGTACGTGAATTTGTCAACTAGTTTAAGTGGGGTTCCTTCTAGAGTGGAGATGTCCCCTGTTTGGTTATAGCACATATATTCCGTTTTGTGTGCATTAACATGGAGGCCTATGCTTGCTGCTGCTCGTTCCAAACTATGCAGAAGTGTTTCGGCTTGGTCAGGTGTATTTGCCAGTATCGCTATGTCATCGGCGTAGTCGGCGTCGGTAATTGTTGTTGCGGGGTATCTTCTGCTTCTTCTCTTCGTCAGTTCGAAGGCATTCTCTTTGATTTTGTCAATCGATGTTCTAAGTACGTAGTCTAGACAAATGATAAAGAGGTACGGGGCCAGTGTGTCCCCTTGTAGTAATCCTGCTACAATGTCAAAGTATTCTGTGTCTCCATCCGGTGATCGTACTTTTACTTTAGTGTTTCTATAGAGAATCGTTATTGCCGCTACGGTTTCTTTAGGTATGCCGTACGCTAGTAGGATTTGTTCCATCTTTTCTCTGTGAATGGAGTCGAAAGCCTTGGTAAAGTCGACAAATATTAATGTCGCTTTTGGGTTCTTTGCCCGTACACCTTCAAGGATTCTGCGGATGGTTAATATTTGTGAGGTCGTGGATCTATTTCTTCGGAAGCCATTTTGGTTTTTTCTAAGTATGTTGTCGATTTTGGGTTCTATTAGGTTTCGTAGTAGGGCATTGTAGATTTTGGCAGCTATGGATGTAAGTGTTATGCCTCGGTAGTTTTTGGCTAATCCGAGGTCCCCCTTTTGAGGGAAGGGGAGTATGCATCTCTTCATCCATCTATCTATCGGATTTTGATTGTATACTGTGTTGCAGTGTCGGAGCAGTATGTCGTCGAATTGTCTGGTCTTCCATACTTCCGGGGGAATTTTGTCCAGCCCTGCAGCTTTCCTATTTTTAATTTTTCTGAGAACCGAGTCGAGTTCTTCTTGTGTGAACGGTCCTAGTTTAATGTCTAATTGTTTGCTAATTATTCTGGTGATTGGTTCATGCGTTTTTTTTTGGTGGCTTTCCAAGTAAGTTTTCGAAGTGCTGTTTCCACAGTTTTATTCTTTCTTGTTGGTTTGCTGCTTTAAGTTTTGCTTTGGCTGTGTTCTTTCTTCTGCTCACTTCGTTTATTGTTTGCCAGGCTATTCTAGATTGTCTATCTTCCACCGAGTCTCTAATCTTATCTATCTGATTTTGAATGTATTCTGTCTGTTCCTTTATATATATGCTTGCTAATTGATATTGTGCCGTTTTTAGTTTTAAGGCATTTGTGTTTGTTGGGTTTTTTCGATAGTTTTTGGAGGCTGTTTTCACTAGTGCACGTTTTTCTCTCACCGCTAAAAAAAAATGGTAAAATATATCTGCTTGAAATATCTAGGTGTTTGCTGGTTTGAGAAGATATAACTTTGTGTCGCATATATTTGGAGACTATGATGATTAAAATGACTTGAAAATAAATCAACAACTCCATATTGATACCGATTGTGGCGAAGCCCCCTGTAAACAAAAGTGTCTTCCTTGTTATGACACTGCACCGCATCAGATAATTTGGCACCAGTTCTGGAGCTTTTAAGTAATATGGATTTCCCCTTCATTGCTTTATTCCCAGGTCCACTTTGACCTGGAGTGGTAGAAATTGTAAGGGTCCCATAGATCTGTATAAAGATTAAAAGCATTGCATACGGATACTTCAAACGATATATTATAAATGTCTTTGATATTAAATAGTTTCTAAAAACCATATAAGTGCGTATAATTTATAAGAATTCAACAGAAATACTTGAAACTATTCCACAGTGGGTAAATTATTTGTATTGGATAAGAATATTGTGTATTATATAATTATGTATAAACAAATGATTATACACAATCGAAAAAGTCCAGTTTAAAAGAAAATACGAAGTATAGTTACGATTAGAATCAACTATTTACTAATGAATTGAATTTCGGCATTAAATAACCCATCATGCGTTGATATTCCATTAAATATATAAACCAAACCAAACCATAAACCAATAAAAAGAATAGCCAATATTTTAGTATTCTAATATAGTGATATCACTCTACACTTTCAGGCTCTACTTTTGTGTGTTGACCGTTTTGTAATATTTTTTTCTAATTTTACTACTGTTTTAGATTTTATTTAAACGTTGTTTTATACAATAATTTGATACTTAATCCAACAGCTTACCATCCATGTTAACACGTTTTTTCGATATTCTTATGATGTTCTCATCAATATTAGTTGCCTATCAAAGGTGCTCCAATAGGTTGTTAAATGTTTTAATCATCTTGCATTCATATATATATATATATATATGCATACACGCGCGCGCATGTGTGTGTAAAATCGTTGTCCAACGTGGTGTATGGAGGTGTTGTATTCAGCAATGAACGACAATAACGTTGATTATAAAAAATATAATCAGCTTCTTTTCTTTTCGTTTTATTAACCGAAATATATTAAATGGTAGAGTGAAGGAGAGAGTCGAAAACGGCTGAAATGTACGCACAGGGCAAGATACGAATCGTCACTAAACTGCTTTTTCTTCGTTCTGCTTTTATGAGACTGCTACAGGGCCACCTCAAGACATTGGGTCATCTTAGTTTCTTCTCGCTTCTCTTCATTCTTATGTCTGGCAATGGGCTTTCACAAGGCATCGAATCATCTAAGTTTCTTCTTGCTTCTCTGCTTTCACGAGTCTCGTACAACTCAGACTTTTCTCTGTCTCCCAACCCAATGCAGTCTGGTGCAAGATCTCTTTTGCCGGTCAACTTCGTTTTCCCTCGCGTCTCGCTGGGGTCAAAATCTTCCCTGGTTAGCATAATTTTTCCGGACACCCACCCAAATCTTAGTGGTCAGACCTCCTAGCTACCGTTGCGCGTGGACACGCATCCTCTCTAGCATGTTCCCCAGCAATTTACTTGGCACTTCCACTGAGGAAACACCTGTGATGTGTTTCCTTTAGGGAACATATGTATATCCTCTCATGTGATCCACGCAATTTAAACAGATGTATAGCCTTTTATGTGATCCAAGCAATTTAAAAGGATACACATCCTCTAATGTGATCCACGCAATTTAAATGGATGTATATCCTTTATATGATTCATGCAGCATGTTGAAGGAATCTTTCCGGTCAATATTCAACAAACATAATGTAATGGTTATCATCATACAAAATGGAACTGGTGACCGTGTTTAAATCCTAGAAGAAGCCATTTGCATTTCACGTACCGATAATAACCTTAGGAAAAAATAAATTATTTTCTCTTCAGCTATGAGTAAATAGCAGAGCAGAGTGAGCAATTTAAGCTTGGCATGTCAAATGGTCAAGGAGAAGAAAAACTCTGACGGGAAACCTGTACGACTCCACTTTTAAAAATTTAACTTCTGTCACATCCTGTTCGTACGGAAGATTTGGTAAATACATATATACGTCAAACCTCAATTTCTATAACTACCATGTTTCTTCAGATGATTTAGAAGGATTTTAATTACCGCTAAGATACTTTCAAATTGATGATGAAGCTTATGTGTGTTCGATTGTTTGCTAATTCATGCAACAGAAACATTTTTAATCAAGGAAAATTGGAAAATGAGGTGATGCAAAATTCAAAGCCAATGAATTTTCTGAATAATAATAACGAAGAAAGAAGCGAAATATAATGTGGTATAATCCATCATAGAGCAAAGTACTGAAGTCGAACGAGGGAATAATATTCTTCCATTTAACTGATAAAAACTTCGCCCCAAATAGTAAAATAAGCAGAATATCTTAGAGAAACTCGGTTAGATCACCTATGATTTCTCATTGCGCAATCAGCTGCGGAGGGTAAGACCCCACGAGTGTCCTGGATATGATACTAAACGCTAGAGCTTTGGGGAATGCAGAGTAGCTTTTAATTGCAATTGGTCCCAGATCCACACTGGCCCGGAATGGTAACACAAGATAGGGTTCTAACAATGGGTCAAATAGAACCGTTTGCCATTTGAACTCTGAACTTATGCGAAACTGTGTTGTTTAGGATGGAACAGTTTTTACATTTAATTAAGTGTAAACACAAAAACGGTACTAATGTTTAACTGAATTGTTTAAAATATAACTGTTTGATCGCTGAACAGTGCATAACCCCAAAACTGTACCTATGCCAAACTGAATAGTTTGAAATTAAACTAAACTATCTATCTGTGCAAAAAAATGTGCTCAGGTTTGTTTAAAAATGCTATCTACAAAATATGTTTAGAAATCATATATTTAACGTATGTATGAAAAGGAATTTACAGTAAATGACCAACAATGATTGATATGCCATAAAACTAAACCAAACCTATGATTATCTGAATAGATAATGAACTTATTAAAAAGGATACACAATATGAAACTGTCGAGAAGATTAGCATCCAACTCGAACACTCACTAACTCAGTCAATGGGGTTTTGAATACGCCGACTGCATTCCTTGCAGACATGTATCACCTCTATTCCCAAATGAAAAAAAAAAACATAAGTGTCCTGTGTATGACATTAGACTGTATCTCAAGTTTAAAATCAAGGTCTGAAGATATTGAAAATGTAAAGTACGCTTTCATTGCCTTTATTCCTGAGTTAACTCTGAACTGAAGCAGTCGTACCTATTCGGGTACCATCCATAAGTCAGACATATCATTTTAAAAATTGTTCATATTTAATCAAATAGTATCCAAAAAAGTCTCTAAAGAAACAATTCCTCAAAAATTTAACTATTATCATACCATGAATGGGATTCCATGACTCATAGGCATAAAATAACAGGAGTCAGGTTCACATAGAGTCAAAATCAATAATCCAGTCAATCAATCAATGTAAACATATTTTCCATGCACCGACATAATTATCGTTTAAATAGAAAGTGCTAACAAATAATGTAATTTACATGACAAATTGAAAGACTTCATAAATGCACCCCAAAAGGAGTTACAGGAGGACTCCTTTTTCTCTATCAGTTTTGCTTTCTTTCTTTGAGAAGCAGAGTACATAAGAGTTAAAGAAATGCAGAAATTCACCTTATTTTTGCATTTGGTTCCAAGCAATTTTGAACATTCTTTGACCATTTTAAAGGACAAGAAAGAGACTCGTCGAGTCAATTTCATGATGACGATAACCGTTACGCTACGTGTGTAGACCGCAGACCTGGTCCCAAATTTATCCTCCAGTGCCTAACTTATATATATATATATATATATATATATATATATATATATATGATTATTCGGTCCTATGAATGGATTATGTAACTTAAATAATGTCGTATATCAAGAAATAATTTACCCAAAAGAGAATATAGCGGATAGGCAAACTTATATCGGAATTTCCTCCACGAAATGGAAGGAAAGGTACGCAAATCACAAATATTCTTTCTCCCACGAACATCTAAAACACCAAACAGCACTATCTAAGCAATTCTGGAGTTTGAAAAACAAAGGGGTAGCCCCTGAGATTCAATCGTCTATATTGAAAAAAATCAAATACTCCAAAAAGCTTTGACGTTAGATGCAGCTTGTGCTTAGAAGAGAAAATACAAATAATGACGTATCCAGTGCCTGAAAAGTTATTGAATAAGAGATGTGAATTAATAGAAAGATGTAGACATAAGGCTAAATTTAAACTATAGACTAATTATCTTTAAAAATCATAGAAATAAATTGAGAAACAGGGTAAATGAACGAAAAAATAAAATGAAAATAAAAAAACGTATCCAATATACATACATGAAAAAATAGGCTACTGAGGAAATAAACTCGAAATCAATATAAGTATTAATATTTCCCTTACAAAAATTTATTATATAAAGAAAACACATAAAAGTTAATTATCGAACTTAACAAAAAAAGAAAATAGATAAAAAAGTTAAATTACCATGATTCCAAAATTAGAAAAATAAATAAAATAAATAAGTAAATAAAACAAACAGAAGTTTAATAAAACGAGGAGATAACTCTTCACCTCTATTCCTCCCCACCACCATGACTATTCTGTTTTATTTTATCCATAAGATCTGAAGAAGTCCTGTTATATTTTTTCTTCGTGTTTTTGGTTTATATCAGAAACACAAAACAGGATGGAAATAAATAAATTTATAAGCCTAAAATAACCGGTCTTTGTTTTTTTCTTTAAAGAATATATATATATATATATATATATATATATATATATATATATATATATATATATATATTAGGTACCCTGATGAGCCACTTAGGCGAAACTATAGTATCTAAAACACTTAAACCCACTGATTTCTGAGATTTAACAGTGTAATTAAAATCTTACCGTCCTCGGGGAGGGGAGCTGATAGCAGTTACACATCTGCTTTGTTTGGAGTAAAATAGACGGCCAGACTGATATTTCTAGCCTTGTTCGGACAACCAGTCAAGGAGAAAGTGAAACTGAATAAAATTATGAATAGTCTTGTTCTGTAAAAGCACTGGCAAACTGGTACACCATTTTTATGTTACTAGCTTACCAAAAAAGCGTGGCTGGTTCTGCATACTATACTTTACTATAAACACATCGCCTATGTAAGTACCCTAGAGACTCATATATTTAACTGAACTATTGAGAACCTATTCCTAGTGCATGATGACAAGATACTTCAAACAATGTGTTTGTATATATATATATATATATATATATATATATATATATATATATATATATATATATATTCAGTGGTGACTTAGTTGGTAAGGCCTTTCTATCTAATTTCGAATCAATGATCATTTCTCCTTGACTTTGATTAGGACTTATTTGAACCATTGTGAATGATCATTTTAACTCTTTTATAGTTTTGTTTTAATTTCCAACCTTATAATGTAGACAAAAAGAAATTTTACCGATAGTCTTCACGAAAATGACACCCGAAGAAAAAGAAAAACAACACAAAAGAACAAAAACAAAAAAAACCGAGATGAGTTATTTCGAGAACATGAAAATGAAAAATAATCAAATTTCTTTTAATAACATGACTCAGTCAAATAGATATCTGGGTGAAATAATAAAAAAATAATCTTTAAAAATCTCAAATTTGTTTTTTCCCCATTTTTCTAATATTTCTTTCTTTCAACTTTACAGCAAAATTTTTACAGTAAATATTTCTTCATGATTTTTATATTATATCAGCAAAATTTCATATGAGCCCTATCTATATTCTGTGTGTGTGTGTGGGGGGGGGGTGATATGTTTCACCGAGTTTGAGCGGTTAATGTAAAAAATTCTCGTAGCGTCTAAGACACGTGATTACCTTGGGTCAAAGACAGTGTTTTGGGGAAAAAACGCAATAGATTGAGTGAAAATATCGTTTCGTTTTTCGTAGATTGGTCAAATGTCAAGAATTAACAATTCAAACCAATACCTGCTTAGAGCTTTTATATGTAGTCAATTTTATTAATGATATGAGCTCAATTTGCATTTATGTTGGAGAGTCGCTACTGAAATATATATAAAGGCAAAAAGAAAAAAAAAACACTTTCTTCGTATAATTATACATTTTTTCAGATTTTTAACTTCTCGTCATTGGTGGAGACACGTATGCCGAAATTGGTAAAAACGTAAACCACAAATTCGGCTTACACAACGTAAAACAGAAATGAGAAACATCCAACAGATTTCACGCAAATAATAGAATATGATGACTCAATACAAAATTTCAGAAAAGGAATCGAAAACTATGAACCTACACCTTCGCAAATAATACTAAAGCACAGATAGACTAAGTCTTTATGAATAAGAAATGGAATAATAGCGCATTGAATTCTGAGGAATATTCCTCTTTCGAGTGTGTGTCCTGCGATCTCTGAATTGTTACGCTAAAAATACGACTGAGCTTACGAAGGAATACGGTCCAAAAACCACTGTACATTATAACAGGGATATTAGAGATAAATATGCGTTATCACCAAGAACCAAATTCGATACACTACAGGAAAAGACAGAAACTCATAGTCGGAATGACGAATATGAGAATTTCGTCAATGCCAACATAGAAGCAGCAGCAGAATGCATACCAACAAAACAAAGCGCTAAAACTAGAGTCCTATGGGAGACATTAACTGTTAAAAAAAGCAGACATGCATGAACATTACTTCCAAATGTTATAGGAAAAACCCAACTTATACCAATTCACTGAAACTTAAAAAGGCACAAGATGGATTAGCTTACACATACATAAAAGAACAGACAGAATACATACAAAATCGGATCAATAAGATTAGAGATTCGGTTGAAGATAGATCATAGCAAACGGTAAACGAAATAAGCAGAAGGAAGAGTACTGCGAAAGCTAAACTGAAAGCTACGAGCCAAGAAGAACAAATACAACTATGGAAACAACATTTCAAGAATTTACTCGGAAACCCTCCGAAAGTTACACATGAACCAATCACGAGAATTATTAGTAAACAATTACACATCTAACTAGGACAGTTTACGAAATAAGAATACGACTCCGTACTCAGAAAAATTAAGAATAGAAAAGCAGTAAGGCTTGATGACCCTTCCCTTAGAAGGGCAGCCTCGGATTAGCCAAGAACTACTGAGGTATAACCGTTACATCCATAGCGGCCAATATATACAATGCTCTACTACGAAACAACATAGAACCCAAAATTGAGAAGAACCAAAATGGCTTTCGGAGAAATAGATACACGACGTCACAACTTCTTGAAGGTGTACGTGCAAAAAAACCGAGAGGCAACAAAATTATTTGTCGACCTCTCCAAGGCCTTTGACTCCATAGAGGAAAGTTGGAGCAAATACTACTCACCTACCTAAAGAAACCGTCGCAGCCATAATGATTCTTTATATAGAAACACAAAAGCAAAAGCCCTTTCCCCGGATGAAGACACAGACTACTTCCACATTGTAGCAGGTTGCTGCAAGAAAACACATTAGCCCCATACATCTTTATCATCTGTCTAGATCACGTGCTTTGAACGTATATTGATAAAATGAAAGACAACGGTTTCAAGCTGACAAAGGAAAGAAGCAGAAGTTACCTCGCTAAAACAATTACTGACGCAGACTACTCTGATGACATAGCGCTTCTGGCAGAAACACGCATCCAAGCAGAAACCTTGGTATATAGACTGAAACGACCAGGGGGTGGCATAGGCCTCCATGTCGACGCAGATAAGATGGAATACATGTGCTTTAATCAAAGAGCGACATCTCAACACTAAACAGTTGTTCTCTGAAGCTAGTAGACAAGTTCACGTCCTTAGGAAGCAATGTCTCATCAACCGAGACAGACATTAACACCCGACTAGCAAAGGTATGGACAGCCATCAATAGTCAGACCTGACCGATAAGATGAAACGCAGTTTTTACCTAGCAGCGTTTGTATCAATACTGCTCTATGTATGCACTAAATGAGCAATAACTCAACGTATGGAGAAAAAGCTTGACAGCAACAACAAAAAAATGCTGCGAGTAATATTGACCTAGTCTTGGGGGCTGCTATACGGCCGCTTATGACTCATCATGAAAACTATCCAAGTTAGACGAACCAGACATGCAGGACTCGGCTGGAGAAGTAAGAACGAACTAATAAGTGACATACACCTCCACTCGCTGGTGGCATGACATGATGATGAGGATGATAATTTTTTTGAAAAAAATTCCTCACATAAATAATTTAAATTTTTGTAGATGTTTTCATATTGTTTCCAGCCTATATATATATATATATATATATATGGGTGTGTGTGTGTGTGTGTGTATGTGTGTGCGTGTGTGTATTTATATATATAGAATGTCTTATTGTCCTGGAGTGCTCTACATAAAACTCTATCTATATACATATTTTCAAACATAACTCAGAATGTTCATATATATCACAATCTACTGATATCTACCTATCTATCTATCGATCTATCTAGGTTTTATCATCATGCATGTATTTACCAGTGAATAAATTCATTCATGCTAATTTATAACCACACTCACACACACATGCATAGGAACATAATAACATGCATACTCATTTACACGCACGTACACGAATAATCACATGCACACGCCAATAATAACTTATAATACACACACACACACATACACGCACACACAGATCTTAGGCTTCACACATAATTTACTCATTATGTATAAAAGCTTAAATATTGGCACACCTCTAAGCATACTTTTCTTACAAAGCATATGCATACGCAGACACGTGAACAAATATATATACAAACCGATGCTATAATCACCATCAGAATTATTCTTAAAGATATATATATATATATATATATATATGCAAATGAATTTATATTTTTAAACCTCTTAAAAAATAAACAGGGATAGTTATATTGATCTATTTATCAATCTCTCTCTCTCTCCCTCTCTCTCTCTATATATATATGAAGAGAGCGAAAGAAAGAAAGAAAGAAAGAAAGAAAGAAAGAGAGAGGTGGGGGAGAGTAATAATTTTATTGTGGATATTACAAGAATTGTTCAGTTTAGAACCGATTCTGTCTTGAAGACATTGCGTGTTCTTTTAGATTTACCACTGCAGAAGTGAGGCGCATATAACGGCTTCTCAACATAATTTCTCAATAATACACACACACACACACACACATACACACACCCCCATATATATATACGTGTGTGTGTGTGAGAGAGAGAGAGAGAGCGTGCGTGTATATGTGTGTGTGATTCGAGGAAGGAAAGAGAGAGAAAGAGAGAGAGAGAGAGAGAGAGAGAGAGAGGCGGAAATACTTCTGAAAAGATTGCCTGAAAAGAAATTATCCAAATATAACAAGAAAAAAGAAGCATTTTTACAAATTTTACACAACATAAAGAGTTCATGTATCCTCACGTTTCAATAATTTTTATTACCATAATTTTCATGTATATACACATCGATATCTAGATACTCACATGCATGTCTATTAATATAAATGCTGTATGCATAATCAACGAGTGCATATATATGTGTATATGTGTAGATGAGTGAGTTGGAATTACACTTACTTGACATTTGCTTAATTTTCATTCGTGTATAGATTTTTATCCCGATACATTTTGTGTGGAGAAAATTGCTGCGGATCTAGTAAGTCACTGTCTGTTTGAGTGTGTATCGCATTTTTTTAAAATCTCTCTCTTTAGATGTATGATTGTTATTACTTCCTCGTCTTTGAGTACCTTTTATTTTTTTACTTTTAGAATATTCTTATTTGACTCTGCCCCAAGATCGAAGATTACAGGTAATTTTCCTCTATTTCTACTTCCTACCTGTCCCCTTCTTCACGTCTTCCTATATTCTTGCGATGCCAGTGACGAGTGAAGGTGATTATCTAACTGCAGTGTTCAAAGCTTTTCTACCTCCACTTTTAAATCAGAGTAGCGTCAATTAATAAAGAGAGAGAGAGAGAGAGAGAGAGAGAGAGAGAGAGAGAGAGAGAGAGAGAGAGAGAGTAATGTAATCATTCGGTGCGAAGCAATTTCAGCCAGGAAAATACTGAACTTCATCATCATCATTATTATAATAAAAAATCTCCCCATACTCTTACTCCTCACCAGTTTCGTCATAATAAGCATTTGCCTCTTTTTCAACGTGATCATCGACGTTTTATATTCCCTATATATCAGTCGGTTCAATATCTATCTATCTATCTCAGTATTTTTATATTCATGTATCTAATAATTCATGCATCAGTCTACTTCTCCATCTGTATATCAATCTATTTACCTTTCTCTTTCTTTTTCACCTTTTCTCTTTATCCGGCTCATTGGACAAGTGGGTAGAATTTTCGCCAATAGCCCAGGAGACCGGAGTGAAATTCCAATTCAAGTCATACTGTTATATTTTGACATTCGACCCGGCCCAAAAATACTATTCCAAGGTGACACACTGGAAGGAAGTGACCCATTCCAATGGCCAGTAATCGAAAGAGATCGCGTGGGCGGATTAAGGCTTATGATATGGGACAAGGTGAAGGTCCTATTGTGCCACTACAGTGATGCACCGGAAGAGAGTAACCTCTGAACTGTATGACAGTTATTACCGCTTGATGACGATTAAACATTCGATTTCAAACATCCAGTGGGCGATCGTGTGGGCGTTGAATTATTATATAATTGAGTTGAGTTGGGTGCCAAAGCAGTTGCCAGTAGAATTCCTGACAGTAGAGACCAGATGTGGTAGGGAAGGCCACACCCGACCGAGGGGAACCTCGGAAACCCCCGATGGAGTTGCCAGCAGGCTTTCAGAGAGTTAAAGACGAGATGTGGTAGGGAAAGCCACACCCGACCGAGGGGGCCCTCGGAAGCCCCGATGGAGTAGACCCCAACATCAAGAGAACAAGAAAGACACAACGTGACGGTCATAACAGTGGGGTCAAAATATGAAGTTCGGTTTCCAGCACCCTCTCACATGCAAACCATTGAACAACCCTTTCGAACCCTTGCAATAAAGTAAGAGGTGAATATTTTTCTAAAAAAGTCTTCTTGCGTCTTCCTTCCTGCATCTTAATTGTTACTTCGAGCGTCTTTCTGTGTGCCTCTGTCTTTACTATTTTTGAGTCGTTAGGATACGGCAAATGAGCATATAACATTTATATTAATTTGGTGCATGTGCCAGCAGAGTTCTTCAAGGATTCAAAACTAACCTAGTTACCGTAAAAGACAATTTTAAGCATCCCAACACGACATCAACGAAGAGGGACAAAGAAAAATGCTGGAATTGAAGGAAGTAAAAAGAAATAAAAACAAGAACAAACCATCAACAATAAGAGGAACGGACCGGCGCGGAGAGAACAGAAAGAAAAGAAGAAAACAATGCAACGTGCTGGAAGAAAAGAAGAAGAAGAAAGAAAAAAAAATGAAAACAAGAACAAACCCGCAACAGAAAAGAGAAAAGAAAGAAAAAAAAAAAACAGGAAATGTAAGTAGATTGCTCATTCATGTAACTTCTATTTCTCTCTGTTATTTAAATTGGGTATTATAGTGAAAGATTTGTTTTAATGACAAGGGCCTTTCTAAGGGCATAAAATTGGAAATAATCTTTTTTTTAAAAAATGTGTGATCCCAAGATAAAAATTGAAATTACTGCTATGTGTAATATTGTATCGAAGTGAGGGAGGAAAAAAGAAGGGAAAACAAAAGATGGCTAAGGGACAGTTGCTGTCCGTTTTTTTGATATACAGCAATAGTAAATAAAATTTTGTCAATGGGATTTTTTTATCGTAAATAGGTCCTTGTAAGATAAAAAAATTCGTTGTAGCTTTTCATTGGTCAAGACAAGTGGTGATTGAAAATTAGAATTTCAGTCCAAGATTTGGAATCCCGCATATCTGTAGTTAAGATCTTTTGGGCAAGTTTTTATGTTTGGAACTTGTGGATTGGAAATGAGAATTTTAATCCGAGAAATGTAATCCTGGGAGCATCAATGGGATTGTTCAAGAATTTTGCACATTGGTGGTTTGTCTGAATAATGTGCATATAATTTTTCGATATTTATGAAGTTGGGAGAATCGATATTTTCGGCACTGGTAGAATCAGGCCGGTTGTTTTGCTGTGGAAATTATTGATATCAATTATTGAAGACATCGGTATTGTCTTGAAAACGGTCTTACCGTGGAGGCAGAATAACTAAGAGACAGATGTTTTTTTTTTGTGTCTGACGAAGCAGACAGGTATTTTGTGAGTTCCCCCTGGAGTGAAGCTTTGAGATTGTTATTGGGGAAGATATTTTGAAACAGGGTTTTAGATGTAATTAAGAGATGCACAGAATTTTGACGGAACCAAGTGTGGCGAAGATTCGCAGATTCGGAAATATTTTGAATTGGGAAATGTTGGCAGAATTTATGAAAGTTTGGGTCGTTTAAAAAAAAAAACCCAGTATATTTTGTGAAAAGAAAAAGAAAAAGAAGGCTCGTAAGCTATTGAAAAAGTTATATTATAAATCAGGCTTAATTTATGGTACCGTAGACTGAAATTGAATAAACTGGGAAGCGAACCTATATTTACGTGTTAAGGTAAAGACAGAGAGGTAGATATAAGGTTGAAAAAAAAAGGGACATTGAATGAGCAATTTATTATGAAAAAAATGAAAAAAATAAAAATGAAAAAAAAATGAAAACAAAAACAAAAACGTACAGGACAATAGAAAAAGACGGAAAGAAAAAAAGAAAAAAGAAGAAACTTGAACATTGTTGGACACAGCATATGAAAAAAACCAAAAAGACAGAAAAGACATTTTTAGTAAAATAGACAATACATCAGTACATAGATTGAAAAAAAAGAAGAAAAGAAAACTGAACATTTTGAACTGTGATTGTAATATTGTTTTGACTTGTTGTAAAGTGAAAAAACATTTTTTTGAGTTTGAGTTTAAAGGCGACATTAGAATTTTTTTTTTCCTGTTCATATTATGAAATTTGACGAAAACCATTAACAGAGGAGTTTATACTAGGTTTACTAATATTTGTAATTATATTGATTCTAAATTCTTTTTCAGAATTTGGGGTTTTCGTGGAATAGGAAATATTTTTTGGGGGGGATTTCTGTTTTGAGGAATCGGTGGCTGACGTGAGAGTAGGACAGACATTCATTCAAGTGGATTTACAGATTGTTGATGAAAGTAATTCTATCGAAGAATTCGCCGACCCATGAAGCTGTTGAGGGCCAATTTGGTTTCTATTTTTTTAGTTGGAGTTCCGAGGATGGAATAAAAGAAAAAAGGCGTGGCCTACTCCAAAATTTTGTGGATAATGTCTGAGTCTTTCAGTCCCGATGGTGTTTTAGATTCGTGTGTGATTTGGCAAAGTGAAACGGATCTGGGAAAGGCGAGATGCCTATATATTGGTAGCCACGAGGGTTCCTGATTAAATTGAAACCCGGCGCAGGTTTGATCAGGTAAGGCATGTTCCTCAAGGGCTTGCAAACCAATGGGCATGGAAACGGAAACTTAATGAAAAAAAAATGGGTAACACATTGCTAATTAGTGTTTTGCGTGGACTATTTTAGTTGGTTTACAGCATGCGTGCCAGATTGTGATACATTCTGATGTATTGTGATTCTTTGTTTTGGGCCATGATTTTTGTGAATTTTTGTGGAATGCTTTGAGCCTTGAAGATATTGTGTTTTAGTTTATGAAATTCTCCGGTTACTCCAGGTAGGAACCTGTTGAGCAAAGAACTGGAGTGTGGTCATGAGGAATCCAGGCGAAATGTATTGCTGGAATGACCAGGGTCACTAAGTTTGTGACCAGGATATGGGACCAGAGTATGGTCCTTTTAGGGTTTTGAAATTTCTTCAAGGAATTATGGAGGGCCCGTTGTGTTGAGAGAATAAAAGATGCATCCGTATTGTACCTTGATGCACGCATGTCAAGATGGCCAACCACGCAAATATAGTAAAACAAAATTTAGATAATAATTAGCCGGGCAAGTGTTACATAGAGAGAAGGTCGCCTTGTAAGTAAGATTTTATTTTCTGTGGTTCAAGTGATTCTTTTTGTATTTTCAGCCATTATTGTACTTGGTAAATTATTCTGTAAAATATGTGTGAGGTTGATGGAGACGAACGTGAAGAGAATTCAACACGTGGAATTTTGAAAAATATTTAACGGATGAATGTTATATTTTGACCTTCGACCTGGCCCAAAAATACTATTCCAAGGTGATACACCGGAAGGAAGTGACACATTCCAATGGCCAGTAATCGAAAGAGATCGCGCGGGCGGATTAAGGCTTATGATATGGGACAAGGTGAAGGTCCCATTGTGCCACTGCATTGATGCACCGGAAGAGAGTAACCTCCGAACTGCATGACAGTTATTTCCGATTAAACATTCGATTTCAAAGATCCAGTGGGCGATCGTGTGGGCGTTGAATTATCATATAATTGAGTTGAGTTGGGTGCCAAAGCAGTTGCCAGTAGAATTCTTGACAGTAGAGACCAGATGTGGTAGGGAAAGCCACACCCGACCGAGGGGCCCTCGGAAAAACCCCGATGGAGTAGACCCCAATATCAGGAGAACAAGAAAGATACAACGTGACGGTCATAACAGTGGGGTCAAAATATGAAGTTTATGTTCGGTCTCCAGCACCCTCTCACATGCAACCCTTAAACAACCCTTTCGAACCTTGCAATAAACTGAGAGGTGAATATTTTTCTAAAGAAGTCTTCTTGCGTCGTTTATTCATGCGTCTGTCTTTGATGTTGTGTCGTTGTGATGCTGAATGATGATGTAGATGGCTATATAACAATACCCAAGATTCAAAAAATGATACTTGATTCTTCCTTGCTTAAAAATCAACATTGTAAGGAACATGTCAAGGGTAAAGAGGAGCAAATCAGGGAAAGTTGTATCGCCCTCCACTACACCTCAGTGTAGTAGCTATTGAAAACTTTACATACTTTATGTATTAGTCTCTATTCATTCCATCCTAACTAGAAGCAGGCTGTTATTCAAATGGAATGTATAATTCCAAGAGCTTTTTATTCATCATAATAATAACTAATATAAAAATCTTTAGAGTAGTCTCTTGTACAATCCCTAGCCGATCACCTTTCCTAGTCAATCTTTCCCAGTCTGTTACTACTTTTGAATTAGTACACTGAATTCTCTTACAATGTGATTAACTGTCTACTTTCTGATTCTAACTAGCCTAATCTGTTGCGGCGGTATAATACACTAATCACATATGGATAATCCTCTAACGAGTATCATTGATAATGCATGAAACCATCTGATGGTAAGACTCCAATCCAGAACCTTTCGAGAATATGGACTATCCTTTCATTAGTGTTGCTTTATAGACCATTCTGGTCCAAAGTGGTAGTTCTTATTTGCGTCCCCACTAGGGGTTTAATAAAACCATTCAATCTTTTGTTGGGGATTTGTATCTTTATCTAATCGAATTATTAGTTTGAAATAGTAATATTTGAAACCATTTAAGATGGTTTGGTTTGGTTTCTTTGTTTAATCTTTTTAGGTTATTTAATACCAAAGCCATTCTCATGGAAGAACGGTAGTGGTACTATTTAACCCATAGCTGGGAGGATAAGGAGGTTCATACCTTTCCCAAGGGTATTTGCCCGAAAGTGAACGCAATAGCGCGACTGGAGTACGAACTCGCGAACTACGATCCTGCAGTCCATCGATTTAACCATTACACCACGAGGACACCCCCAGACCATTTAAGAGTTCGAAACAAATGATTGGTCGTAAATTAGATAAGAATACTTGATTAATAGAATTACTCAAGTTAAATAACAATACTAGAAACCACATAACTGTCAGCAAATATGACGATTAATGTTAAATTGCAATACGGGAAATGATTCAACTTTCTGATAACAAATGATTGATACAAAATAGAATTATTAATGAAAGAGTAATATTTGTAATCATTTATGTGCGTATAACAAATGAGCTCTAATGCATTCAAAATAAAGTTTTTACCCACAAAATAATACAAACTATTCGGTTGAAATTATATATATATATATATATATATATATATATATATATATATATAATTCTTGTACCTAATCTATAATTCTGACGGTGTAAAAAAACAAATGATATAATTCGAAAATTAAAAAAACAATATAACACAAACTGATATCTGGGGAAAAAATCCCATGAAAAGGAAAAAAATTAAAATCATTTATACTATTTTAAATATTCAACCAATAACTTATGCCTAATCAAAAGAAAAAAAAAAACATCGACAGAGTACCTTTAGTTTAACGTATGGGTACTCAATACACCAAGTAGAGCAAAATGCGAATACCTGCTGAGTCAGATGAAAGAATAATTTTTTAAATCTATTCTTTATTCCTTCTGGTTCAGCCCTTCTTTGGTCAGAATTATCCTGATAGTTATGGTAGGTGAAAACTTGGTAGATTTATTCTTACTCTGTAGATATTCGTATATATATATATATATATATATATATATAAACTATATTTTGTATTAAATAACCATCAAGCATTGATATGCCATTGAACCATATAACTTAACCTAACCTAATCTGTCTCCACATTAATAGAAATTACCCTTCAGCTGCGTATTATCAATTTATACTTTCATAAAATTGGTACCCGAGGCATTATTCCGTGAATAACAGATATTCAGGTTCTTTTTTTGTAGATTCTTTTTCTAATTCATGCCCAGATATCTCCGTCAGCAATTTCGACAGTTTGTCGTTGGAAATATCCATGCAGTTGTTTTTCTCCCCTCTTGTATTTTCTAGTTTTTTTTCTATTTATTCTCATGTTGCCAAAGGTATTAATGGCTACAGTTATTAGTCTTCCTTTACTCTTTTTTGTGTATTACTCGAGTAATTGTATTCATGCATCTCAGCATCCTTTCATTCCCCCGCGTTTTTTTCTTCCTTCTTTTCTTGTTAAATATAGTATATCTGCGTTATCTATATATTAACCACTGATTCATTTTAAGAACCGTCCTCATTATCTTACAAGGGCGACTACGCAGGTGTTTATTCCTTTGATGAGATTTCTGTTGCAGAGTTTGTTTTTATGGAGTTTTATTGTTTCTCTGAGATACTCTTTTCCTATTTTTCCTTCGTCACTGGTTTTTGGTGGTATCTCTTTCCAATATTTCCAAGTACTTGCAGTTTTCCTTCTCTCTTAGCGACCGAATACTTTCAAGATTTGTCTCTTTTATTTCTTCCGTAGTTTCTCTTTTCCTACTCTTCATACTTTTAAGTTGGTCCACCCATTCATATATCTTAAGTCGGCGATTTTTGGAAAATATCTTGATATCAACCATATATATTAGTTAGTTTATCTTTTACAGCTATTATTTTAAATTTGTATCCCCTATGCATTTTTTAAGAGAAATATTATATTACTCGGTGAAACGTCCAAGACTATTTCCTGAAGAACAGGAAGAATTTCACAAGAAAACAAGATAAAAATATCAACACATACTGACGACGATTAAAACAAAATAAAAAAATACATAGCATGACGTGGATTGAGCGTAAAACAACAGAAAATTGGGTCCCCCAAATTTGGCTTATAAAATGTACTAAATCTAAAAAAAAAAATCATAAACGTCATCACAAAGCCCTCGAAAACTGGAAAGTAGAATTAGCAGCAGGAAGTCAAAATCTAGCTGAGGTAAAAATCCAAAGAGACATCTTCCGGGGACACTCACTCTCACCATTGCTTTTTGTTACGGCAATGATGTCACCCATCAATATATTTAGGAAGTATGGTCGTTCATATCTCATTGTGTTAGTTCGGAAGACTTATGGGTAGAAGTTTCTTTCTTTCTTTTGGAATGTTCCATTTTGCTAAGATTTCTTAACCCTCTTCTGAGTATCCTTTTCTTTTGCCAATATCTTCATTGTGTCTTTGTGTATATTACTTATCAATATATTTCCCTTGTTATCATAGTTTCCTGATTGATCCTTTAAGCCTCATTTCTCATCATGGCTTTGTGTTTCTGGGCAGATACCTTTAGGATATACCAATCGTATCATTAATTGGTTTTGATCCTGTAAAAATTAGATCATTTAGATTGATGTTGTTGTCTGTTGTGATGTTTTTAACAATAAATAATCTTTAATATATTCAGTAAATTTTTCTCCATCCCGATTCCTTATGGATGGTAAGATAATGCTTCGTTTTTTTTTTTTTTCATTATATTTCCATTGTTTTGTTCTTCTCTCGTGTGCAATGATTTTTTCCTGGTAGTATCCGTGATACTATGATTTTCACAATTTGATATTTCAGCGCGTTTAGAGGGTGTCTTCTTGAGCATATTCTTCACAACGTTCCTGTCCGTATATTTCTGGGATCTCGAAGTCAGAAATTCAGCCATTCTTTAAAATAATTTGCGCTTCGTCAGCAAGTTTTTGGTGATGTTGCCCTTAAGTTTAAATTTTTGTCTGTTGAACATGTATTTTTAATACGTCCTTTTCTGCTTGTTTCAAATTTAAGGGACTCAGCTCCAAATTTGATGACCCTTTCCCTAAGTATGATTGCTTTTCCAATATCAGTGGATTGTATTTTTTTTAGCTTTCTCTAGTCTATTTTTTCTTTGGTATCTCTCAACTGCAATGTTTCTTTGGGGATTGTTTGTGCGCTTGAAATCAAAACAATATGTTGTGGGAGCCTTACCCATCTCACCATAATGGACTCTTCTCACCGTTATTTGTACTGAGAAATTTCGCTGCCAGAGGCAGATCAATATCGGTGTTATCTAAACAGTACGAGACTTCTTACCTTTTCTATGTAACTCTATCTTTCTTGTGTAATGTAATCTGTTATTTAATATCCGTGTTTGTGTTTTCATTAGTGACCCTTTCCGGGACTTCAACACAATCAATATATGCCGACTTTCCAATGGGGTTAATTAACATCTGTGCTTCCAATATTCCCAAGTGTTCGTAATTTTCCTTCTCCCCAATGTCTTGATACACTCCTGTTTTACAGTTTTATTCCTCTAGTTGTTTCTCTTTTCAAACCTTTTTTTTTATCATCATCGCACTCTTTCCTATATCCTCGGTGTATATTATTATTGTTAATATTGAGAAGACAGAACAAACGTAATTCACTTTACACAATGACACTAGAAGGTATTATTGACATAAAGGAAGTCTGAGACGACAATTCATTTCAGACTTCAGTGCTGGCAATGATAATCGGACAAGTTGTTGTGGAAACTTTTTTTAAAATTTTCAATGTCAAATTCATAAGTCCACACCCATCTCGAAAGTTAATCGTTCAACTCCGATTTTCTGATATGGTATCCAGAAAATACTCAGCATTTCATTTCACTGATCGTCCCCAAAGTACCTCTATTCACGGTAGATGAGCTAAATCTTTCAACCAGAGTGGCATGTGTATTGTTTTTTTTCGATTTCCTCTAATTCATCTGGACAATTTTGTCAGCAAATAAGTAAATTTCCTTTTAACTGTCTTCCGACTTTTTTCTCATACCCTCAGCGTAAGGTCCGTCGTGAGTACAATAGTGATTGCATCCACATGTTAAGCATTTGACGGTATTGCTTTCCGATCCTAGTGGTTTAATTTGTTGTTAGTGATGCATATCAAGGTTAGTGATGCATATCAAGGTTAGTGATGCATATCAACGTCTCTTTCCGCCACTATTGTCACTACATTGGTTCCATTGCTTTCCGGTTCTTTTGCTTTAATTTTTGGTCAGTGGAGCATGTCGAACTTTTATTATGACTCTTTCTGCCACTATTGTCTCTACCTAGGTGATATTGCTTTCTGGTCCTAGGGGTTTAATTTTTTGCCAGTGAAGCATATCGAGGTTTTGTTACGTCTCTTTCCGCCACTATTGTCACTAAGTTGCCACCCTGAAAAACGAGCGCGTAGGTTAGACCAGCACCCATAAAACAAACCATTTGTGTCCGCAAGGCTGTTAACGTTGTACACAATACCCATTTCATTTTTCATCCCAACCGGTAGAGTTTTGGTTTACGAAGTGTTGCAGCACTGTCAATGTATGATATTCATAAGTTGCCTGGACTTGACAGACAGTTTGAGTTCACTGACAATGGCTTTAACTTGCCACTCATTCTCCGAAGTAAGATCAGTATTCTTTAATATCCATTTGGCAAGTACTGGCTCCAACAAAAGTATATTTTGGTCCTTTAGTTTAACAACGTGAGGCTTGAATTTTATGAGAAATTCGTCTATTGACGAGTCGCACTGTCTTCGGTACCCCTCGAGAAACTCATATGCCATATAAATGGATTGGTTTGTATCGTCCAAGAAAAGTGCATCCAATATTTCGTTGCTTACAACATCGAGCAAAAGCGATAAGTAGAGATAGAAATGCTTGTCACGAAGAAATGATTAGTTTAAGACATAAAATCCATTTTAACAACTACCCAAAGCGCATAACATCGGCTCCCAGAAACTTGGACAGGAAGACGATACCCGAAAACCTGCCATAGTATGTCTGCCCTATGTTAAATGCCTAGCCGAAAGAATCCAAAAGATATGTTTTCCACATGACATCAAGACAATATTTACAAGAGGCTCAACTCTTTGAAGGCATCTCTTCCGTGTCAAAACATCAACAGAATTCAACATGACCAAGAACTGTGTGTACTCCATCCCTTGTAGTTGTGGTAAAGTATACAAAGGTGTGACATGCCACCCACTAAAAGTAAGGTTAGAAGAACATCAATAAGTAGTAGTATGAGGTGAAATTGAAAAGTCGGGTATGGCGGACCATATATAGAAGGAAAGGGGAAACTACCTGCCCTTATGGGAATAAATGGATTGATAGAGAAGAACACTGGAAGATTAGACGCCTAAAGTTATCAGCATATATGTTGGGCTACAGGGACATGTAGAGCAGAACAAGAATAGAGATAAATACAATATGGGAACCAATAATAAAAATGGTTGGATCAAAATTTCGTAAGATAAGTTCAGGTAAAAAACCATACATAGGTATAGTAATCAACGTGATGTAAGAATTATTAAGTTTATAAGTCCCAAGTAGGTGGATGCTAATGAGCTAATTTATGGTCACTTTTCTGATATGAGAGAGCTCTGAACCTGCTAAGAAAAAATCATCAACATGAGTAGCAATAACATCCTGCAATCTGTTTCCAATTATTATTACTATTATTATTATGTCTCGAATATTTTTTCAACACCATTTGCAGTTGGTCTTTCACTAGAGTCTGAGGCAGATAGCAAGTTTCGTTAGGACTCGTGGACTCTTTCAAGTATTCTAGCTAAATTTTAAGAGCTGTGGTTTGGATGGTCATGATTCTACCTTTGATCTTCTGTTATCTTAGTCTATTTTACCGGTCTTTGGGAACGCTCAAATGGCATCAATAATTATTATCACCATCAGCTATTATTATTATTATTGTTATTATTATTATTATTTAATTCATTAATTAATAGTATCATTCAAAACTGTTATCAATAACACTGGTTTCCAAAAATAAATTTTTGGTCTGAAGCAAGAATGGGGATAGGTGCTGTTTTGTTAATTTGGGTGTGCTGAATTCAAATTTATATACAGTTTTGCTCTATCACCTCTAGTCTTCTGGCTTTTAAATAGTCTTATTTTAGTATAAACAGAGAATATATACGCAGCTTATAACAGATAAAACAGGATGGATAAAGAACACTGATTGAATCAATATACTTGGATGACACAATTACACAATTTATAGTACTACAGAGAGTCAAAAGAGTGTTTTCTTAGAAGATCTGGTGTATTTTGCCACCGGGATGTCACGCAAGAGCATCCAGCAGAAGTCTCCCATCATGCCGGGGTTCCATTTGCCTTGATAGTTGCTCTCCATCTTCGTAATGGCTTGGTGGAATCTTTCTCCATGCTCATCACACACTGCTCCAAGGTTTGGCGGGAAGAAGTTGAGGTGGGAATGGAGAAAATGAATCTTGAGTGACATTCGGCACCCCATATCCTCGTAAGACTTTAGCAACTTCTCAATACAGGCTTGGTAATCTGATACGTGTGTGTTACCAAAGAAGCCACGACAGACTGTCTTAAATGCTTCCCATGTTCTCAGTTCCTTTAAGTTAAGAAGCTCCTCAAAATCAGTATCCTTCAGCACTTCTCTGATCTGAGGTCCGACAAAGATGCCCTCTTTGAGCTTAGCAACACTAAGACCTGGGAACAAAGTAGACAAGTGTTGGAAGGCAGCCCCATTTTTGTGCAACGCCTTCTTAAAATTCTTCATTAAACCAAGCTTGATGTGAAGAGGAAGAAACACCTTGTTCATGTCCACTAGAGGATTCTCCTTGAGTCTATGTTCACCAGGAACAAAAGTGCTTCTAGACCCCAGTCTTTCTGCTTGTAATGCTGGGATACAGCTCGACTATCACAGAGACAGAGAAAACAACAGTACTTTCTGAAGCCTGCTTGCATACCCATAAGAAGACCAGTGACCTTGAGGTCCCCACACAGACTCTATTGGTACTCGCTGTACTTAATAGCTTCTAGAAGAAGCTCCATATTGTCATAGGACTCGTTTAGATGGACAGAGTGTGCAGTGGGAATGCTTGGATATTTATTGCCGTTGGAAGAGTCTATGAAAAGACGCTAGTCTGAAGGATTATGTGGCAAACAAAGGGACGTAAACTAGTCAGGTATGTTTGTGCTGTAGCACTAATTGTTTTCGATGTCGAAAAAGGGAGCAAGTTCTTTGTTCCGATTCCTGAAACTGGTGATCCTTACATCTTCCTGGACTACGTTCCACTGTTTAAGCCGAGAAGTCAAGAGCTCTGACAGCTGTTTTGACAGATACAAATAACGATCAAGATCATTCAGGTCCTCTTGCGTGATCCACTGTGGCTCATTGCCAGTTGTTCCTGATTATGTAGACTCAATATCTCCCAAAGATATTGACTCGGCAGAATACTCCCTTGAAGACATTCCTTCATCTGATGAGGAAAAAAGATCATTATTTACTGGAGGTATGAGTGCAAGAAGATCATCTGAATGGGGAACGGGTCTCATAGCAGATCGAAGGTTGGGATATTTGATCTTTTTCCTTGAAGATGCATTGAAACCAGTTATATTAGTTAAACAAAAATAACAATCATTTGCGTGGTTTCGCGGCTCTCTCCAAACTATCGGGACTGCAAAGTTGAAAGCAAAGTTGAAAACTAAATGTGCATTTGAAAATGTAATACTAATATTTAGTAACCCAAAAGTGTGTTACACGATAGTTGAGGGACACTAACCTCCTGCGCCGCCTGCGAGACAACCTCTTCCAATGACTGTCAGAGTGTGGATTGAGACCTGCTGCCTTAACTGTCAAAATTCGTCTCTCTCTCTCTCTCTCTCTCTCTCTCTCTCTATATATATATATATATATATATATATATATATATATTATGTAATGCTATCACTTACATCTAGTGCATAATATCTAAAAAAATTAGCCATAAGTCTCACAATATTAGAATTAACCCTGAATTCATATACGCCTTTATGTACCGTATATGCACAAAATCCACACTATGCATATCTAAAAAAAACTAGAAGTGATGAGTAAAAACGGATTTCAAATTTGAATTCAGCACCCTCAAATTAGGTAAAAACGGGTATTTTTATGCTTGCCTCAATTTCTTGGTAAACCAGTGTAATTAATAGCTCGTAAGACATTCATATCAGAATTTATAAAATCAGCTACTTTTTATCTAGTACCCGTGTTGATAGGCTCATGTTACTAATGGTTAAACAGCGATGAGACAGCTAAGTACGTAGATTAGTAACACTTAGTAACAGCAGGTACTGTCATCAATATGCGGTTTGTGTGAAGCTTAGGAAGTAACTTTAAAATTATTGAGTGTTGCCATTTAGCAAAAAACATACTCTTTAGTTTTTGTTTTTGATCTGCTATTTTAGGAATAGAAGTAATGGTCAGTTTCCTGGGTCAGTGTTTCCATAGCTGCATTATTACTAAGTTCCCTAATGCATTAAAGATAGGATATATATATATATATATATATATATATATATATATATATATATATATATATATATAAAATGTACAGTTGGTGCAGCGTCTCCATTAGTCTGAAGAATTCTTTCTGATCAAAGTATCATTTGTTGGTTTTATATATATATATATATATATATATATATGTGTGTGTGTGTGTGTGTGTGTGTGTGTGTGTGTGCTTCTCTGTTGTGTGAGTACGTGTTTCAATATGATTCGATTATGTTTGGAAGGAGTATTTCAAATTACCCATGACTTGACCGAATTTTTGTTTGTTAGTGAAGATTTTTCTCAGTGTTATTTGCAAGCCCATTCAAATCAGTAATGACTTAATGTCGGATTTTGTTTGTTTGCTGAGTCGTTTATATTTGTCATTTTTTCTTCTTTACCGGTTAAGTGATTAAATTCATATTATATCCAAATGGCACAAATATTTTCAGACCTTTTCTTTATTTAACTTCTTTTTTCCAATTATTGATTTCGTGTTAATATATTTTTCAATCCTTTCTATGAATTTGAATCTCGAATCTATGTTAAGCTCATGACCATTTCTATGGACGTGTTGTTCGATTAATGTTAGATTGTTCTGATCTATAGATTTGAACCTGGACTATTGTTATCGAAAAAAGAAAACCAGGCCATTCTGACTTTCTAACGTATTGTATTTAAGCAGCATGTGCATTGCATCTACAGTTTGACTCGTGGTAATTTTTAAAAATCTTTTTAGTTGTGAAACGGGCGAACGAATTGGTTATTTTTTTGTGTTTGCTTCATAAATTCTTCTTGAGTTTGCATGGGAGACACAATTTAGTGGATTTTTATGGTGGGTTTCCTATGGATTATTTTATTGTTTATTAGGTTGTGGCAACCAATGATTTCTCTGAAGTTATATGGTCGACGATCGGTTTGTTGCCTGGCTTTTGGAAAACATATTTCAAGTTGAGATTTACATTGAAAATGTCTCTCGGTTCTTTTATTAACTGAGCTGCCAATAAATATGCTGCAACAAAAGTTTATTTTACATCACTTTTCATGTTGTGTATTAACTTCTATAAAAACCTACTTAAACAATTACGGATTAAAAAAATCCTTTAACATATTTTTCCCCATGAAACCTTTTTCTCCTGACGATGACCTAGTTGAGTACCATGAAAAATAAAGTACATGAAAAATATTCCTATTTGTCTTAACACCTTTATATATATAATATATATATATATATAATATATATATATAATATATATATATATATACTCAATGTTAGAATTAAAATCCGTGAAGCGAGGGCCTCACCTGAACTAGGCTGGCCGTGTATTTTTTTTTTCAGTCTAATGACTTTGGTAAGGGCATGGATCCATCTGTTTACCCAGCTGTTGTGGCTACATATTTGGGCAGATTAGCTTTTTTTGTCTTGGTTTAGCAACCAAATTAGAAAAACTTTGAAACAAGCAGTACTTCACTTAAAAATTGACCTTCCTTGTGTTACTTTAATTTGACAAGCTTCTCAGACTTTTGAAATGTGTGTTTAGGCCTCATAGGATTTATAGGATAACATTAGCATCTGAGAAACCAAAACAAACCCTGAGGTAATTCCAAACGTTGATGAACTTATGAGGCTTCATCATTTACGTGCCCCAAAGTCATAATCCCAAATGTAATTATTTACAAGGATTGGCTTACATTTGGTTCTAGAACAGAAATATATTGTCCGTCCAGTAAGGACTGAACTCAGGAACAATGGTTTACTAAACTATTGCACGACACTGGAATCACCCCCAATCTTAAGCATTTCTGAAAGTTTGTTTGCATGTTGGTTGGTTGCTTTTCTGGCACGTCAAAGTTAGTTTAACATTTGTGTTCTTTTGAAGATAGGTTTTGTACCGTATAGAAATACGGAACAAATCTTAACTTCAAAAGCATTTCAAGCAGATAAATAATTCATTCTGTAGTTCGAAATCATTTAGAATTATCTAAAAAGAATCTATTTAAATCAGAGATGGAGCTTTTCGGATGAAGATTTTATTTGCTCTCTGGACGAATTAGACATCAAGGGTTATTTTTTTTTTTTGTCAAAACATTCCAGGTGACATTGAGAGCAGACGGGCGTTTGCCCTAGCTCACTAGAAATCTTTACAATATATGTGGGATAAATATTTAAGGAAGTAAATAAGTGGTATGATATATACATATATATGTATGCATTGATTTACTCTGTAAGCTATAGATAGATAGATAGATAGATAGATAGATAGATAGATAACTTTTACATAGTAATTCACGGCATTCCTATATATGCATTTGTCATACTACATGTTTACTTCCTCAAATTATCCTGATTATCCGGTACGTAAAACCTAGGGATTACTTCTGACTCTTTAGGCATATATATTTATATATATGTTGTTAATGAGTACAAATAAAATCAACCTATATATTTGTGCATCATCATCATCACCATCCAAGCGTCCTGATAGCCGAGATTCCTTTAACACACACACACACACACACACACAGACACGAGCACGCGCCCCCTCCGCGCCCCCTCTCTCTCTCTCTCTCTCTCTCTCTCTTCTCTCTCTCTCTCTCTTGTCTCTCTCTTTCTCTCGTCTCTTGCTCTGGGCAAATCCTCTACTCAGCACCCAATGGCTGTATGTAAGTTTTTGCAAGTCGGCTAACTCTGGTGTGTCCATATGTAGGAGTCCACAAGAGAACGTTCCTTATAACTCCGTTACTGCTTCTCTAGCAAAGCTCGACATATGTAGTTGACTTACTTAATGGTTTATGAGGTGATTGACAAATAGCCGTTCAGCTGCTTCTTGCTACGGTAACTTTCTAGAAGATATATTCTTCTCAGTATGCAGCATACTTGTATAGTTCCAGTCAAGCTTTTTCCTTCAAACGTATAATTTGAGTCAAAGTGGTGCAACCAAGCAGTAGTACAGACACGGATACTGCTTGGAAGAATTCCCACTTTATTTTTTGAGGGAGACAGTGGATTTTCATCTGATCAATTACTTCTCAGTAGGAGATCATGCCTTTTCTATGATGAAATGTTGGAATGTTGATATCGCTTTCAGTGAAGGATATATTGTCAACAGAGTATGAGAACTTATCCACTTTGAAGCTTACCATTCAGTGGAGAGATTGTTCCATCTTGTTTCTGACATATGAACTTTCACGAAAAGGCGAATTCAACTTGCTCCAGGTTATGCAGCAGAAACTAAGATCATCGACATAGTCAGCATCCATAATAGTTTCTGCTTCTTTTTTTTTTTTTTACAGTGAAACTATTTTCTTTCACTATTGACATTCGGAGTACGTAATCTAGGCCTATTGTGAACAGAAATCTTGCTAATGTATCTCTTAGCAAGTCTTCAGCGATAATATCAAATAAATCAAATTCATCATCGGATGATCAAACTGTTATTGTATCTTTGCACAGCATCCTTATAGTTATAAAGGGTTTTTTTTTAGAAAACCTTATGCTAGTGATATTTAATCCATCTTGTCACTGTTTATGGAGTCAAATGCCTTGAAGAAATACATGCGTTGATTCGATATTTTTATTTTACACATACTCCTTTGATTTACCGAATTGTCAGAATCTGAGAAGTTGAGAGAAGTATTCTCCAAAACATTTTGTTTTTTCTAAACATTTTCTCAACTTTCGGTTAGATCCCATTGAGGATTTAGGCATTATAAACGTTTTAATCGATATCATTTAAACTTAATCTTCTTCCAATCTTCGTGATTCCCATTTGGTGATTTACTTCGTCGATTATGAGATGTAGAGTATAAATAAAACGCAATAAAGAAATGGTTGATTTGCAGCATCGTCCCAGTTTATAAGAAAGGTAACTCCTTGACCACAATATATATATATATATATATATATATATATATATATATATATATATATATATATATATATATATAGACGCTTGTCTGGCACTACTGCTTTCATTCCGTCTTTATACGACAATTATCAGGATTTTTCTGCTAATGGTTGTCGTAGAAAGACGACATGAAACCAGTAGTCACAGATTAGCAACCATGCTATTAAATACATATGAAAACGAATATAATAGTCTGATGCCATATACAGGGACGCTCGTTGTGATGTGTGGCGGTCTTACCCCTCTGCAGCGAAATAGTTGGTTTATTCTACAGCCCCAGTGGACTGGGCTGATTGTAGTGAGAGTTCAAGAATAACAAAAACGCTACCGAAAAGCAATGTAAATTTGTAGCATCTTTATTAACTGCCAAGTCTGAAACTGGTTTTCTAAATTTCGTTTTGGCAATGATTTATTGAGTGGTGAGCCCAAACAATGCCGCTCATCAGATCTCAATGAAGATGCCGTGAGAGATTTGTTGGAACGGAAACATATTAGTGAATTAGGCCTGGACCACAGAACATCCTAATCCACAGGTCTATGTTACATAGCCATATACGAATATATGGAACGTACATATGTTCATAACGCACATAGAATCCAGACACACGAAAAATACGTACCGACTTCTTAGTTCAGGTACGAAACCTTGTATTACCTTTGAGTTAAAGGTTTCGACATAAGGAAGAGAGATGGACAATCTTTCTTCGATGACTTTTCCATCTGCCCCCCCCCCCCCCCATCACGTGCGGCGCCCGTAGCGCACAAATTCGTCTGGCCTCAGCGAGTCCCGAAAGTCGATCCTTCCCGTTCGGAGTCTAGTTCTCAACAACTGACTTTTTCAAATCTCCCAAAATCTTCCGCACACGCTTCCGGCGCATGACGTCATTCACATCCCTGGTTACATCCTCTCTCTGGGAATTTTATTTTGACATCTGTGAATGACACATCCTCCCTGCGCGCGCGTCAACCCCTGTGCTCAAGTTCGCACCTAACTAACCCATGTTCTGAGCCGAAAGGTTCTCAGCCTAACTAAACCCAAAGGCAAGATATATAAAACGAAATGCCTCGGCCATTATATTACAATATACACTCACTTGAAAAAGACAGTAAAAGTGAGCAAGGTAGGCGTTTGTTTTCATGCTAGAAGAATGAGGAAGATTGCTTATACGTAGCGACAAATTTTCTTTTAAAACAGAACAGAAAAGTTAGGCTGCGTGTATAGTGAGATCACTGCAGTATTATTCCTTTTGATTTTTTAAACTGCATTCTGATACTCAATGTAGACTTAAATCAACAAACTACCTGATAAAAGACAAAAGGAGGTTTAAATAATGGTAAATATATGATTGATTGAAATTATTTTATTGTTAAATCATACATGAATAAATTATATTTTACTAAAATGAAAATTACATATGACTCAACCCAACTCAATTTTAAAAATTGACTTTGTGTCACTTCCTGCTCCCATTGAGTGATTGATATATATATATATATATATATATATATATATATATAGATAGATAGATTGATAGATAGATATAGATATAGATAGATATATTAACGTTAAAACGGCTACTTTTTGTCATTATTTTATTTATCTTGGTTGAAAATAAAATATATTTTATATGAATATACATATCTTACCTTTTATATATATATATATATATATATATACTTCCTCTGAAAACAAAAACCTATTGTCATTGTTTAAATGAGTTTGTTTTTCAAAAATATTCATTTTTTTTCTTTTTCAACAAATTCAGGGAATTTTTTCTTGTCTCTGAACATTGTTATCTCAATTGTCTTTGCCCTTGATAATGTTTTCAATTTAATATCATCATTTTTTCCCTTTACTTCCAATAAATCATTTTATGTTCTGTCAACAGAGCCTATGTTCTTGGCAGCAATATTTTTACTCGTCTGGTTGGTTTTCTTTCGTTTCTCTTTTTTTCTTTTTGATTACCTCGCATATTCTGTTCTCTCATACAAAAAACAAAACAAAACAAGAAGACTGGTTTAAACTAATACAAAAGTAGTCATTATCATAAACAAGATAATTTTGAATATAATATCTTTTGGTATGTACGTGGGGAATAATCAGGTTATAAATAAAATGCAATATATATATATATATGTATATATATATATATATATATATATATATATATATATATATATATATATATATATATATAGATATAGATAGATAGATAGATCAAGTATAAAACAAGATAATAAAACAATAAAAAATCCTGAATTATACCTTCACGTTATCGATCCTCGCATGAGCTAGTAAAACCAAGTATTCACCACGTGTTGTATATTTTTTTAAATATATAATTAATTTAGAAAATTTAAAGAAAATTTAAATTATTATTCTAAACAAATATACAAATTAAAATTTTAACAAAAAACGTTTATACCGGGCTATTGGCTTAATGAATATAGTGTTCGCCAATGGTGTGGAAAACCGGGGTTCAATCCGAAATCAAGACGAACGAAAGACTCAGAAAATGGTACTTGATGCCACCTTGCTTAACATTCAGCATCATGATGATCGTGTGAATGTGTATTTATGTGGTGTTTAATCTTGGTTTAAATCTATGAATTTGTTTTCTTTTATTTTGAATAATTAGCTATCATCACTCTGGTATATAGGTATTACTTTAAAGCACCCTTGCTGCATTCTTGAAGCATTCCATTTTCTGATGGTAGAATGTTGCTTTTATATAAAGAGACTATATTGTTCAGAGCGCTAGCGCCACCTATACATATATATAGTTGGGTTTGTTTATTTGGTTATGTTGACTAAATTCTTTAAATGCAACTTATTTTTATTTATTTTTATTTTTATTATGAATGTTGTTTTGGGGTTCTTGAAGATATAGAATTTTCCTGCAATGATTATACTTATTATGTTAACTCTAACTTCCATCTTTGTATTTTCAGACTTCATCTGTTATGTGTTCTCCAAACTGGTGATTGTGTGTTTAAATTATTTGTGTTGCCATTAGCTTGTAAATGATTTTTGTTGAGGCTTATATGTTTTCTATTCTTGTAGTGATTTTAAGATCTAGATTCTTTAATGTTTCAGTGAATGAATTTGGGTTGTTTCCGTTTTCTCTTAAGATATAAGCTAAGTGTTATTTATAGCCATTTTTCTAGGTTTTTTTTTAGTTCTTTTAATGGTATTTTTCTGCTCATTCAAATCATTCATTAATTAATACTGATGTGTATCCTCTCTGATGAAGAATTAAGCGTAATTCTCCTTGGCGAGCTTGTCAGAGGTTCCTGTGAGAGTCTTTGATGCAGCCCCTGCATTCTTGTTTTTAAAGGATGTATTTTATGCAATGTTTGGGTGGGATGACTTTTTAAAATAGCGGTATTAGTGGGTGCCTGTGGATTGTAGTTAAATATCTGATATTTTGGTTTTTAATATGAGCATCTAAAAGTCCAAAGGTGAATTTTATTTTAAGGTGTTGTTCTCGGGGTAAGTTATGAAAATTCCTAATGTTGGACTATGAGCATTTCTGACATAGGAAACAGTTATCTAGATATACGATGTGCTTTCAATAAGTTTCCTGACATTTTGTACAGGAACTTAAAATTGTCGTAGACTCTTGAATGGTCAGTATGTTATTGCTATAAATCTCATGAGATGACTGACCAATTTTTATGATTTCAGCTATAGCAGGAATTGGAATACACTTTACTAACGCGTGATTGTCACAGCTGATGAATTTCAAAAATGCAATCTGCTTTCAATAAGTTTCCTGACATTTTGTACAGGAATTTAAAATTGTCGTAGACTCTTGAATGGTCAGTATGTTATTGCTATAAATCTCATG
This sequence comes from Sepioteuthis lessoniana, assembly GCA_963585895.1. NCBI lineage: Eukaryota > Metazoa > Mollusca > Cephalopoda > Myopsida > Loliginidae > Sepioteuthis > Sepioteuthis lessoniana. The sequence goes on from OY757938.1 coordinate 37,439,446, forward strand.
AGATGACTGACCAATTTTTATGATTTCAGCTATAGCAGGAATTGGAATACACTTTACTAACGCGTGATTGTCACAGCTGATGAATTTCAAAAATGCAATCTGGACTTTAGAAGAACGATATGCCATAAAATTGTTTTAAACTTGGAAAAAATGTCACAGAAACGTATGGAATTCTTCAGACTTCTTTTGGAGCATCTTGCATGAATCGATCACCAGTTTTTGAGAGGTATAAGAGATTCAAGGAAAGCTGGATGTCTGCGAGGGATGATGGGAGGTGTGGGAGGAGTAAGGAAGTCAGAACACCTGAGTTGATTGGACAAATAAAGAATTCCATGGATAAGGGCCATTGTGTGTCTACAGACACAATAAGTGCAGAGTTTGATGTCAGTGTGAGAACTGTACACACAATTATTCGCGAGGAACTGAAGATGCGGAAGATTTGTTCGAAGTTTGTCCCAAAGGTGCACAGAGAAGATCAGAAAGAAAGACGTTGTCATGACAGTAGGGAGATGGTCGAGCAGATCAATACAGATCCCGCTTTTCTTGGTGCTCTGGTGACCTGTGATGAAAGCTGGATCTACAGCTATGACCCTGAGACCAAGAGACAGAGTTCCAAGTGGAAGCATGCTGGCTCTACCAGTCCCCAAAAGGCCAAACAAGGCAAATCCACGCACAAAATTTCGATGATCCTTTTTTTTGACAGCACTGGCATTATAAACATGCACGGGGTTCCCACTTGACAGACAATCAACAAGGAATACTATGTTGAGGTTTTAAGGGAGTTCAGGAAGACATTCTGTCGAAAGAGGCCAGCACTCTTCAAATCGGGTCAGTGGCATTTCCACCAGAACAATGCACCAGTCCACAACTCCATCCTTGTCACAGACTATTTAATCAAGATGGCCCTCAATACAGTTCCTCACCCTCCTTCTAGTATAGACATTTCTCTCTGTGACTTTTGGTTATTCCCAAAGCTTAGAAGCAGCCGTTATGAGACAATTGAGGAGATAAATGAGGCTGTGACTAAGGTCATTGACATTCCCACACAAGAGAACTTTCATGGGCCCTTCTGGAAGTTGTTGGAATTGTACAACAGATGCATTGAAGCTGGGGGAGATTACTTCGAAAGGAACTAGAGTTTCGTGTATGTACTATCAATAAAAGTCTGGAAACTTATTTAATGAACTTTGTATATTTATAAGATCAGTTTTATATTTCTTCTATATTGTCCCTATGATTTGAGAGATATTTTCTTCTAAGTATGCAAATGTTACGGTGAGGTACGTTAGTGCCATTTTTATTTCTATAGTTGTTTCTTCGTTTGTAATATTTTATTACCGTATTTAGGATGAATCAGTGATAAATATTTCTTTATATCTTAGATGTAATCTTTCTGGGTATTTTACTGTCTAAAATAAAGTGGCCTGTCTTTTTTTTAATTTATGGGAGACATTACTGTCAGAAGTTTTCATGAATATTTTGAAATCCGTTTTTTGTGGTATGGAATTTAAAAAGTGAATGTCATTTATAATGTAGCTTTTTAACTAACATATAAATGTTTGCATTAGAATATCTTATTAGTTTGCTGGGGTCGTTGATGGAACATAATGAGCTTGTCACGATAGGTTTAAATTTGAGGTCAATGGGGTTTAAAAAATTTTATGTAATCAGATTTTTTGTATTTCTACAGCTATTTTTCTTTCCACAGATTTATGATTTTGTGGTCATTCGTAAAATTTTCTTGTTTTTCGAATCTTATTAATTTGGAAATATTTTTCTTTTTAGTTAATGTCTCATTGAGTATTGTGCAGAATTTTACAATTTTTGATTTATCATTGTCTGTGTTAGTAGTAATTGAATCAGAGTTGGTTTCATTCTTTCGTATTTCCGGAATTTTTATTCAGTAATGTATTTTACATAAAATGACTTCTGCACTTCCCTTGTCTGCGTCTTTTATAATTAACTCATTGTTTTCCTGTATATTCTTAGAGCGTGTTTTTGTTTGGATTAGAGGTTATTGTATGTATGTGTTTTTTTCTTGAAACTTAGTGCTTCAGAGATTTTTCAAAGATGCGTTTACTCACTGTAGTTATTTTTGTTCGATAAGAATTTGGATTTATTCTTTCAAGGAACTCTTCTGTAATTTCTTTGTCATGTAATATCTCTTAAAAACATCTACATTTTCTTTAAAATTCTTTGAGGTGTCTTTTTATTTCTCCTGAAGTTCTTTTTAGGGTTATGACGAAATTTTAGACCAAGTATTAATAAATCAAACTGAATGTTTTTCAATTAGGTGTTGATAGATTGATTATTTTTGGTTTTATGCTGTTGGTTTTGTTTGATAGGATGCCAATCTGGTCCTTTTTTTTTTGGCTTGTATTACCTGAAACTTGCTTTCTTACTGTGTAATTATGATATCCAGGGCAATTTATGTTGCCTAAAAAAGTTTTTTTTTTCCTGGTTGTTGTCATCTCTCGATCAGTATGGATGGCGCCTTCTCCTGGTACGTATTTTATTGTAGCTTAACAAATAGTTTCTTTGTTTTTACGATAGTTGGTTTATATGGCATTTTCCACTTTGCTTACATTTTAGGTTTGTTTGAGTAAGTTAGTGCATGTTTTGATATATATATATATATATATATATATATATATATATATATATATATATATATATATTGTCATCCAGGGAAAGACTGTTTCATTGTATCACAAATCATTAGTGTAGCTAAACACGCAAGATGCAAGATGCTTCAAGTGGGGATCGAAATCCAGCTAACTTTACATGAACCTGACAAAGTAACGCCACCACCATCAATTGCCCCAACACAAGCTAGAGAATTCACCGTATATGTATTAACCTCTTTTACACAATTATATATATATATATATAGAGAGAGAGAGAGAGAGACGGAGAGAGAGAAGGAGAGAGAGAGAGAAAGAGAAAGAATGATAGAGAGAGGAAAAGAACAAAGATACATAGAGAGAGAAATAGATAGATAGATTGATAGTCTGAAGATCACGTCGATAAGACCACGATTCTCCTGGAGGCGTTGATTACAATCTCCTAAGATATGTATGCTCTATCGCCGACATTGGCTATTCTTTATGAATATATATATATATATATATATATATATATATATATATATATATATATATATATATATATATAGTATTCTTTGGTCCAGTTAAACCGGAGTTTGGAGTAATTCCATCTCATTTTCCTCCTGAAATGGTTGAGCTCTCTTTGGAAAATTCCAACTTAAAAACATATCATCGGAAACCTTACCAACTCAGAAATGGATAACTATACTCCGGAATATTCACTGAAAAATATCCCTTATCCATCTTACCATGTTTTTCGATTGGCTTTAACAGGGAAAATTGTGGATTTCGTCAAAAGATTGTGGTGGAAGGCTTTTTTCTACCTGGACTCATGGGAAAATAATGACTATGTTAAAAAAGACGTTTATAACCTCAAATCCCAAAATACTCCTCCAAATAATAGGCTACTAGACTCGTTTGAAACGGACTTATTTAAACTAATTAAAATGGTTAAATTTAAGAAAATACGTAATAATTTTCAAATGAAATTAAACAAAGATATAGAAAATTAGAAATGAAATTAAACAAAGATATAGAAGAAGTAAAAATGTCTAAATATATATGGGTGAGGTCAGATAAATCCAAAAATATATATAAAATTAAACCCTCTAAATATCAAGAAATTTTAAAGAGCAAAATTACAAATAATTATAAAATCATCATGATCATCATCATCATATCGTGCTGGCAGCACGGATATCCCTGACCCTCTCTCGCCACTCCTCCCTATCGTTCATCGTCCTAGGCAGGTCTTCATGACAACAACCTGTATCCTCACATAGCTGCTGAATGTACGTTCGTGCTGGTCGTCCTGCTTTAGCGCGGCCGTGTGTGGGGATCCATAAGAGTACATCTCTTATGAGTTCATCTCTGCTTCTCCAGCAATGTCCTGCATGTCTGGTTCGCCTAACTTAAATAGTTTTCGTGATAGGGAGCAGGTGGCCGTACAGTTGGTGTCTTGTGGGGTGTTGCTGCCAGGACTTGTTCAGGATTGCACGCAGCATTCTTGTGTAATTGCCATCTAGTTTCTTCTCCAGCCGTTTTGTTAGCGTCCATGTAGTGCAGCCATATAGCAGTATCGATGTGACCGCTGCCTGGAAGAAACTGCGTTTCATTTTATCGGTTAGGTCTGATTTCCATATAGTCGATAGCCTATTGATAGCTGTCCATGCTTTCGTTAACCTCGTTTCGATGTCCTTTTCGGTTGATTCGACGCTGCTTCCTAGGTACGTGAATTTGTCTACTAGTTTAAGAGGGGTTCCTTCTAGAGTGGAGATGTCCCCCGTTTGGTTATAGCACATATATTCCGTTTTGTGTGCATTAACATGGAGGCCTATGCTTGCTGCTATGCTTGCTGCTGCTCGTTCCAAACTATGCAGAAGTGTTTCGGCTTGGTCAGGTGTATTTGCCAGTATCGCTATGTCATCGGCGTAGTCGGCGTCGGTAATTGTTGTTGCGGGGTATCTTCTGCTTCTTTTCTTCGTCAGTTCGAAGCCATTCTCTTTGATTTTGTCAATCGATGTTCTAAGTACGTAGTCTAGACAAATGATAAAGAGATACGGAGCCAGCGTGTCCCCTTGTAGTACTCCTGCTACAATGTCGAAGTATTCTGTGTCTCCATCTGGTGATCGTACTTTTACTTTAGTGTTTCTATAGAGAATCGTTATTGCCGCTACGGTTTCTTTAGGTATGCCGTACGCTAGTAGGATTTGTTCCATCTTTCCTCTGTGAATGGAGTCGAAAGCCTTGGTAAAGTCAAAAATATTAATGTCGCTTGTAGGTTCTTTGCCCGTACACCTTCAAGGATTCTGCGGATGGTTAATATTTGTGAGGTCGTAGATCTATTTCTTCGGAAGCCATTTTGGTTTTTTCTAAGTATGTTGTCGATTTTGGGTTCTATTCGGTTTCGTAGTAGGGCATTGTAGATTTTGGCAGCTATGGATGTAAGTGTTATGCCTCGGTAGTTTTTGGCTAATCCGAGGTCCCCCTTTTTAGGGAAGGGGAGTATGCATCCCTTCGTCCATCTATCTATCGGATTTTGATTGTATACTGCGTTGCAGTGTCGGAGCAGTATGTCGTCGAATTGTCTGGTCTTCCATACTTCCGGGGGAATTTCGTCCAGCCCTGCAGCTTTCCTATTTTTAATTTTTCTGAGAACCGAATCGAGTTCTTCTTGTGTGAACGGTCCAAGTTTAATGTCTAATTGTTTGCTAATTATTCTGGTGATTGGTTCAGGCGTTATTTTTGGTGGGTTTCCAAGTAAGTTTTCGAAGTGCTGTTTCCACAGTTTTATTCTTTCTTGTTGGTTTGTTGCTTTAAGTTTTGCTTTGGCTGTGTTCTTTCTTCTGCTCACTTCGTTTATTGTTTGCCAGGCAATTCTAGATTGTCTATCTTCCACCGAGTCTCTAATCTTATCTATCTGATTTTGAATGTATTCTGTCTGTTCCTTTATATATATGCCTGCTAATTGATATTGTGCCGTTTTTAGTTTTAAGGCATTTGTGTTTGTTGGGTTTTTTCGATAGTTTTTGGAGGCTGTTTTCACTAGTGCACGTTTTTCTCTCACCGCTAAAGTTTCCCATGGGACTCTATATTTAGTTTTAATTTTTGTTGGAATGTATTTTGCTGCTGCCTCAAGGTGTGCATTGACGAAGTTTTCGTATTCGTCGTTTGGTGTACTTTTTTCCGTCTTTTCTTGTAGTGTTTCGAATCTGTTTCTTAATTCTAATACGTATTTATCTCTTACATCTTTGTTGTTTAATAGGGCCCAGTTATAGTGTTTGGTGGTCGCTGTTCGTTAAATTTGCAAGTATATTACAAATTGAAGATAGGTTGGGAAAATTTAAAAAGAAAGAAGCTTATATTCTATTTAAGGATCATAAACCTAATTTTGAAAATAAATTGCAAACCAGACTGATTAACCCCTCTAAAACAGAATTAGGTAGGATATCTAAGAGTATTATTCAAAATATTGTAAATAGTGTAAAAAAAGCTGGCCTTTGCAATCTTTGGGGGAACTCATATGAGACCATTGAATGGTTTAGGAGGATAAAAAATAAGAATAAGGCGACCTTTATACAATTTGACATCATTGATTTTTATCCTTCCATAACTAAAAATAGTCTAATAGATAGTATTAACTATGCCCGTAAATATATAGATATAACTAACGAACAATACGAAATAATATTAGCTTGTAGGAAAACAATTATAAAAAATAACGAATCAACTTGGGAAAAAAGTGGATTAGATAATTTTGACGTTCCAAAGGGGGGGTATGATTCCTCCCAAGTAGCAGACCTTGTAGGTTTATTTATGTTAAAGATGCTTACTAGAATCATTAGTCCTCAGCAAGTAGGATTGTATCATTATGATGGTTTATAATATATCCCAAATATTAATGACCCTCTTTGCTCTAGCATACAAAAGCGGATCATAAGGGCCTTAAAGTATTTGGGATTTAAGATAGAAATCTAATCTAATATTAAAATAGTCAATTTCTTGGATGTGACTTTAGATCTATCAAATAATTCTTATAAACCTTTCATAAAGACTAATCTGAACCCATCGTATATTAATATTTATTCCAATCACCATAAAAACATAATTAAACAAGTCCCAAAAGCAGTAAATGTAAGAATATGTAAGCTATCTGCAAATGAAAAAATCTTCAAAGAGAGTAGTAAGAGGTATATAGATGCCATTAAAAATAGTGGTTTTAAGGAGGATTTTAGGTATTTAAAAGAAGATATAACGAATGAGATTACTAAAGAAAATAATAATTACGATCAAAAGAATGAAAATAGAAAAAGGAAAATTATATGGTTTAACCCCCCTTTTTGTAAATTAGCAAATATAAATGTAGGTAAATATTTTTTGAGACTGATAGATAAGCATTTTAAACAAGATAATATATTACATAAAATATTTAATAGGAAGACCTTGAAAATAAGTTATTCTTGCACTAAAGATATTTCTCAAATAATAAATAGTCATAATAAGGAATTAATTCATAAATTTCATAACCAATTAAATAATAATAATAATATTAATAGTAAAAAAAATAGAATGTAATTGTAAATCTCGAAGTGATTGTCCTATTAATGGTTTGAGTAATTTAGATAATGTAGTATATCAAGCTATTATTAATCCAAAAGAGGACAGAAGTGATAAGAAATTTTATATTAGCGTTTCGTCTACTAGTTGGAAAATTAGGTATGGAAATCATAAATATTCCTTCTCCCATGAGCCTCAAAAAAATCAAACTGCTCTATCTAAACATTATTGGGGATTAAAAAATAAAGGGTTAACCCCTGACATTCAATGGTCCATATTGAAAAAATCTAATACCCCAAAGTCTTTCAATAATAGGTGCAATCTGTGTCTTGAAGAAAAAATCCACATTTTGCTTTTTCCACAGCCAAAAATGTTATTACATAAAAGAAATAGCTAGGTGTAGATATAGGGCTAAATTTAAACTATAAATGATTTTAAAAAAGCATAGTTAATTTTGAGAATTAATGTAAATGAATAAATAAAATAAATTGTTAGATAGAAAATTGTGAAAAAACATATAATACATACGTACTACTCATAAAAAGTATAACTGATTAATGGTTTCTAAATAGTTTTGACATTTTAAAATATTTTAAATAAATCAAATATTTGTTTTAGTTTAATATATCTATTAATGTATCATTAAGTGAGGTTATTAATTAAAGTTTAAATCTAATTCAATATAAAATCTGTAATTTAGGTTAAAATGTAATTAAAAATTAAAAATAAAAATTAAAAAAAAAATGTACTACATTTCTAACCGAAATTAAAATCTAAAATGGTAGTGGATTTAATGAAGTGATAACTCTTCACCCCTCTTCTATCCCCTCCCACTCTTCTGTGTCTATTCTAGTTTTTTTTTATCAAAAAGATCTGAAGAAGTCCTGTTAATTTTTTTTTTCGTGTTTTTGGAAATTTCAAAAATGCGTAACAGGATGGAAATAAATTTATAATCCTATGTGACCGGTTTCGTTGTTTTTCTTAAAGTATATATATATACTGCTGAATATTTCCTTAGCATACTAAAAGAAAATTACCTGAGTAAATTAAACCTACACGCTCTTCTGCTATGTGTTAGTTTTAGTTCATAGGGAGTCGGGTCAACTACTCCAATTCCCATGGTTCAACTTTTAAAATGTCCGTCACGTAAATTTCCGATGGGGAAAAAAGTTTTCGGAAATAAGTCCATAATAGTTTTGATTATAGCAGCAAATCTATAAGTCCTATTTTTAGAAACAGGATTCTTTTGAAAAATGAGCGGATTAACATAATTTTTTAAATAATAAACTACCTATACATATGGCAATTACAGGCCCATGGACATGACGCTTAGAGTGTTCACCAATGATCCGGGTGAGCTGCATTCAATACTAGGTCGAGTCATAGCAAAGACTTAAAAAAATGGTACTTGATGGCTCTTAGCTTAACAGAGCATTATAATGAACAGATCAAGAGTGAGTGGAACAACTCAGGGTAAGGAATAGTGCATCCACTACACCTCGGTTTTTTTAGCTATTTCAAAGAGCTATCAGGTTGCACTTGACAACGGTCAGAACACTTACTTACTTGAAATGTTTAATGTTGAATATGAAATTGACTTCTTGTTGATTCGCTTTCTGTATTCAAAGTTGCGTATACTTTTTGGTGTATCCCAACTTAAAACGTTTTCTGATCTTGCACACACTGTAACAATTATCTGCCTTGTCTTTCATTCTTTCGTAAACAAATAAAGACTGAAACAAGCAACTATTACATTCGTAATAAATTTGAAAAAGAAAAGAAAAATAAATGACTCTAAAATATCAAGATTAATTTATATTTTCTTGGTCGTATCTAATCTTCACTGAAAAAAGCTAAGTACATATTTTTAAAAAATTCTGATAGGCAATTTACTAAGTCTTTTTTTATATTTTTTTAATCTGACACTATCTTTAAAATATTTTTCTTAATATCTATTATTTCTTACTTTTTGTATTTTTTTTCATAATTGAATAATTGTCATAAGAGTTGTTCTTAATAACAATATTTTTTCTTCATATGGATGGTATAGATGATATAGTTTTATCAATAGCATCAATTTCAACTTCTTTTTTTTAATTACTCAGCCGTGAGATGGAATTATCTTAAATGAATTTTACTAAGATTAAATTCTATGTAAAAAAAATAAGATAAATAAATAAATTATTAAATAAATAGATAACTTTATAATTAGAATAATAATCTATTCATTATTCATCAATTAATCAATTTAAAGGTGATATATCATAGTACCTATTTGTTTGTACACTGTTTGTTCCCGCCCGGACAATGAAAGATAGCCTCGTAATAAATCAGTCCCCGCTTTTATAACTATTAGAATGCAAGAAGAGACAGCAGGTAGGACCGAGTTTTTTTCAAAAATTAAACGAATAAGTAATGCGATGTTAATTAAGACATTGAAAAATAGAGGTTGATAAAAATTAACATCTACAGATCTAATTATTGGTAATACGAGACAATATTTCAAGACAGCAGCTGTGGAATATCTTTAACAAGTTGATTAGCAAACAATCCCCCGGCACACCCCACGTATATATATATATATATATATATATATATATATATATATATATATATATATATATATATATATAGTGAGTATATATTGTTTAAGATATGTTTTGAGCATCTGGTTATTATCAGGAAAATGCAATTTTTCAATTAAATTTGCTTTAAAGAACATTTCATGAAACAATCATTTACTGATTTTATTAGATCTTACCTTCTGTAGATGTTTATTATAATTTGGCTGGTTTTACGTATCAGAATATATATATATATATATATATATATATATATATATATATATATATATATATATATATATATTTAATAGCATGGAAGCTTATCTGTGACCGTTGGATTCATTCCATTTAATTACGACAATCATCAGGCAGAGAAACAATCATATTAGAGAAGAAAAACGAAAAATACAGTCAAAAGAATGTTTGGGTTTTGTACAACTCTTTATGTGTGTGTGTAAGGGGGGATTATATTTGTATATCATTTCGTATGGATGTATAAGTGATTGTTTATATGTGTGTGTGTATGATGATACATACGCTGCGCGGCGAATTTGAGGGCGTCTCCTGGATATATGAGTCGCGATGTGTAATGAAAGTTGTGAACAGACAAGGATTTGACCGAGTAATTTTGTTTTATTTTTTTCATATGTGCGTGTGTGTAGTGATTATTTTAGCTGAGAAACAAATTATCATCTTCATTGCATTACAAAGAAAATAAACTTGTGATTTATAAGCATAATAGACAAAGATGTATGGTGAATCAAAACGTCAGAATGAGTTAAGTGGAAATATCATGGTGATAAGACATGTTGTATAGTAATATATTATGAAGTGTTATGCAATATTAGTATTTTATGCTGGAGTGTGTTCTGTGTTATATTAAAATAATAATTTGTATTAACTATGTTGTGTTAATGTTATATTACACATAAGTTATTCCTATCTATGTTGGGGTTTTTGAATACACCGACTGCAACTCTACAGAGGAGTAAGACTTCCCCAATGAGTGACCTGGATATGACACTAAACAATCTGATGGTGAGGTTTCAGTCATGTTTGAGCTTTTGTGCAATGCGTAGTACCTCTTCATTGTCATCGCTCGCAGGTCTACTCGGAGTGGTAGCACCTGATAATAGAAATAAACAACGTACTTATGCTAAACTGAATTGTTAGAAATGGAACAGTTTTTAGCATTGAAAATGTACATACGCTAAACTGAATTATTTTAATTCAAACTGTCTGACTAAACTGAATAGTCTGAAATAGAAATGTTTTTGACAGTTAAACTGGCACTTATGCTAAATCTAATTGTTTGAATAAGAACTGTTTATCTATATAAAAATGGATTTCACAGGAAATAACCTACACATATTGATTTGACATAAAACATAAACAAAAAAAAAATCAAATAAAACTAAACTGTGTACTTATGCTAAATGAATCTTTTGAAATACAACCGTTTTTGACATTGCAACTGTACTTACGCAAAATTGAATTGTTTGAAATTAACTGAGCTGCTTGAAATAGGACTGTTCTGACATCTAAACTACATACTAAGGCTAAACTATATTGTCTGAAATAAAACTGTTTAGTTGTATAAAATGGATTCGGCATTAAATAACCTACAAAGGTTGATATGCCATAAACCAAAAAAAAAAACAAACGTTGTAAACTATGCTGTATGTACGTAAGGAATATAATGATTATATTGTATTAAGACGTTGCAGTAATTGTTTGTATAAATTATGACGTTTTAATGTGAGTTTTATGTGTGTGTGTGTGTGTGTGTGTGTGTGTGTGTGTGTGTGTGTGTGTGTGTGTGTGTGTGTGTGTGTGTGTGTGTGTGTGTGTGTGTGTGAAGTGATACTTTTTACATAGGTGCAAATTATCATCATCACTGCATTTTAAAAGAAAATTAATTTTATAACGTGGAAGTATGATAGACCAAAATATATGCTGGTGTAGAACGTAAGGATAATAGGTGAGAAAGGAATATCATAGTGTGGAGACATGTTATATTAAACTGTCATATATTATGGAGTATTATGTAGCAATATGTTGGAATCTGTTTTGTGTTGGGTTACAATGATAATTTTTTTAGCTGTGTGTGTTGTTTTAATGTTATATTACGTATAAATTATTGTTATATACGATGGTATGGGTGTAAGGGATATATTAAGTATATTGTGTGAAGACATATTTCTAACAACCCGGAAAACATGAGTAACGTACTGACATCAAACGGTGGGGATGCTTGGAGATGGATATAAATTTCTAATAGATGAAAATGGTACCTACGTTGCGTCGGGTGTGTTGTGGAGTTATTTGTGAAGGAGTGTGAAGGATTTTTAGTAATAGGATGGTATATATATATATATGTGTATATATATATATATATATATATATATATATATATATATATATATATATTAGCTCAATCAAATGTTATATTTTGACCCTCGCCCCAGCCCAAAAATGCTATTCCAAGGTGATACACCGGAAAGAAGGGACACATTCCAATGGCCAGTAATTGAAAGAGATCGCGTGGGCGGATTAAGGCTTATGATATGGGATAAGGTGAAGGTCCCATTGTGCCACTACAGTGATGCGCCGGAAGAGAGTAACCTCTGAACTGCATGAGAGTTATTTCCGCTTGATGACGATTAAACATTCGATTTCAAAGATCCATTGGGCGATCGTGTGGGTGTGGAATTATTATATAATTGAGTTGAGTTGGGTCCCAGAGCAGTTGCCAGCAGACTTCCAGAGAGTTAGAGACGAGACGTGGTAAGGAAAGCCACACCAGGCCGATGGGGCTTGAAGCCCTGATGAGCTCGGGTTCAGAGAAGATACCTGATAAGATGCAGTGAAGAAAGCCAGCATCCAGCAGTGGACCCTAAATACCTCTGGTTGAGCAATTAAGAGAACAAGAAAGACACAAAGTGACGGTCATAAGTAGTGGAGGTCAACATATGAAGTTTATGTTCGGTCTCCAGCACCCTCTCACATGCAACCTTGAGTAACCCTTTTCAAACCTTGCAAATAAAGTGAGAGGTGAATATTTTTTTTGTCTTCTTGCGTCTTTCTTCCTGCGTTATCCTTCATGCACCTGTCTTTGTCGTTGTGTCGTTGTGAATTATTCTACATATATACGTGCACGTATGTAGATGTGAATCTGCATATTTTACTATGTAACACAAAGATATTTAGCACTCTCCGATTTATACTGTATTTGGTCTGACACAAACTCACTAAGAGAGATACTTATGATCGTTATATATATATATACAAACACACACACACACACACACACACACACACACACACACACACACACATATATATATATATATAGGTAAGCCCATTCGTATCTATAAATCTATCTTAATCGGTTCATATCAATCTGAGCCTGTTGATGTCTATATGTCCATCTATCACAGTCTATTCATATCTATTTATGTATTAAAGACTCTCGCTCACTCCCACTTTCTGTCTCTCTCATTTGTTCTCTCTCTCTTTTTCTCCCTCTCTCTCTCTCTTTCTACACACACACACACACACACACATATATATATATATATATATATATATATTGGTTCATATATGCCTTTCTATCAGGGTGTTTTTGCATCTTTGTATCTATCTTACTATTATCTTCTTTTTTTAATGTAAGATAATTTATTTTCTTTCTCTCTTTCTTTCTTTCTTTCTTTCTTTCTTTCTTTCTTTCCGATGTTTGATGTTTCCATCTTTAACAATTTGTTTTGTTTACTTTCACTTAATCTTTTTTTTCATTTCACTTCAGAGAGTTTCATTTATTTGAAAACCATTCGCATTTAAGAGCAAAACCAAGGAAACAAAACTCGTGACGTCAACAATGAACGTGTAAAAATAAAATTTTAAAATCTCAAAAAATCAAAAGTAGAAGAAATACCTGGAAGAAAATAGTACTTTTTTTTCTTTCTTTTACTTGTACACTTCACATTCATATCTTTTTACGACTTTCAGTTTCTTTTCTTTTTACTTTCCTTTTTAATAGTAATTTATAGCTCAATTTAATTTCAGTCGTTATTTGTTCTTGCTTTTTTTTTCTCGTTAGAAATCCTTGCTTGTGTAATTCTTGCTTTCTTTCTGTTTTCATGCAAAACATTTTCAATTCTCATTAAAAATGGCGTCAGTTCACGAAAGTTAAATTTTGTAGATAAGGAGAGAAAACAACTGTCATTTACTAGGTTTATCCCAGAAAGTCGTTGCCTGCAAGAACCAGAATCATAGATTCCAGGAGTGTTTACGGCGCCAGAACAAGACGTGTTACATGGGAGATACTGACCATGGTGAAGGGCATCATTCACCATTTTGTAGAAGCAATGAAACAATGCCATGATTGTCTGGGATTGGAAGCGATTTAACATAGCCACTTCTGTAAACAGAGGATCTTCATTTCTTCATGTTTGATTGTATTTTTAAGTTATTGGCTTCACTTTAAATAAAGATACAAACCTAATAATTTCATTTTCTAGTGCGCTGTCAGCTCTAGTCTTCGGGTAGGCAACCTAGATATAAATTTTTCTAATAGGTAGGTGCTGTTAACAGAACTGTTATCCTCATAGAATATGGTGACATGAGTTCAAATTCTGGATGTGACTGTTTACATTTTTCATCGCGCTAATATCTTAGTGTAAGGAACGAATCCAACTATTCTCATTCTAGCTACAGGAAGAATAGTAGGGAAGACTAAGCAATTTAACCTTGCTATAGCATCGAGTCTGGGAGAATGGAAATAGTGAATTAAAACCAATAAGAATCAGCTAAAAAATTGATCTTGTGTCACATCCTGCTCGTGGTGGAAAGGTTGAGCAAATGCACACTTTATGGATTAGGATGTAATATCTCTCCTCTATTTACTGTCCATCCTATTTTCCTTTCAGGCAGCTACCTGAAAAGAGGTTGGGCCACAAAATTATCTTGTTTAAAACTGACTTTTGCATGAATCTAGGTGGTGCCACAGAGTGCTTATGAGAAAAAAAAATATCATCGGAACCTTCCAAAAAGGAAAATCCATGAAATTATCTGTTATCGAAAAAGGTATGGGTAACCAAACAATGTGCTACTGAAAAGAATCTGAAGACATTGACTTTTCATATAAGAAAAAAAAACCTCATTTTTACAACAAGAGAACTGACATAACATTCAAATTTTCTGACTATTAACCAAATTCACAGAATTGCCATTTGTTTTATACAGAAAGTTGCTTTTTCTTTTCGTCTCGAGGCACAGCTAAACAAAATTGGTCGTATGCAAAAAAATGTATATAACCGTCAAACATCGATCAGCTTGACAGACGTCAATTGTGATGCATTTTCCTAAGTTCATGAAGTGAGTGTCTTCATCATTTTTTATCGTGCGGGTCAGTAACTTAATTCTATTTTTTTCAAATATATTTAAATTGCATTTTTTACACACCTTGTATATAGAAATATATTTAAGTAGATGGCAGTAAATTCGGACTGAAGTTCATATTCATTCCATTAACTTTTAACTTAACAAGATGTTTCACTTTGTTGTCCCTGTAACGGACTAAGCTAATCTTAAGAAATTTCAAGGACACCTATCTAATATAGCACTGCGACAAACTATTTCTGGCTTAGTATCTATCCGCTGAAAAGACGAATGGTCAACATAAAATCTTAAAGACCTTAAGTCGAAACAGAATGCACTCGAGACGGATGACCGAGCAATATAGGCTTTGAGAATTGAGCGAACTTGTCAGTTAAGCTTGTCTTATCGTTTCTACAGGAGATATAAATCATCAAGTTTTATTTTGGCAACGCTGCCAATTCTGAAATGCGTTAGAATTGTGCAGTTTTTATTCAACAGAGGTTTTATTAAAGAGAAATAAAGAAAGAAAGAAAGAAAGAAAGAAAGAAAGAAAGAAAGAAAGAAAGAATAAGATAATACAAACCGATCAATTCAATTCCGTCCAAAGATATTCTCGTATCAATGTTTATGTGCTGAAGTAAATGAAAAGAAAGAAAATAAAGAATGGATGAAGAATGAAATGGTAAAAGGAAGGAAGGAAAGAAAGAATGTAAATGCATTTTCAGAAAGAAAGAAAGAAAAAAGAAAGAAAGAAAGAAATACATTGTGAAAAAGAACGAAAGAAAGAAAAACTCAGAAAAAGAAGAAAAGAATGAATGTAATCTATTGAAAGAAAGAAAGAAAGAAAGAAAGAACGAAAGAAAGAAAGAAAGAAAGAATAATGTAAATGCATGGAACGTAGAAAGAAAAGAGAAAGAAAAACTGGAACGCAAAAGAATAAAAGAATGAAAAAAGAACGAATGAAATAAATAAAGAACACCGGAAAAGGAAGAATGAGGAAAGCAATATAAAAGATATTGAAAGTAAGTAAAAGATAAAGACCTGAGAAAAGGGTTTCCTTAATATTTTTAAAGATGTGAATGACTCATTAGAAGAAGACGAAAAAAGCAAAAACAAAAAACAAACAAAGAGTAAAATATATAAATGTATGAGACAAAGAAAGTGAAAAGAATAAAAAAGAAAAAAATAATGATACCCAAAAAACAAAAGGAAGAAAGAACGAAAGAACAAAATGAATATAAAAGAAGGTACTGACAAAAAAGATAGAGAGGAGGAAAGCAATGCAAACATACAGAAAGAAAGAAAGAAGGAAAGAAATAAAAAGAAGGATATAAAAAATGCTTTAGGAGAAGGAATTTTTAAAAAAGAATAAAGGAATAAAACGAAATGAAAAAAAGGATGAAATGACTAACAAAAATCAATAAATAAGAAGCAAACAAACAAAAAGAATAAAGAGAAGCTAGTACGATAGATTTACAAAATGGAAAAAAATATTAAGGAAACCCTATAAATAAATTGAAAGAAGGAATAAAAAAAATAAAATAGATGGAAAAAACACAAAAAAATAATGCGTTTTATGTTTTATTTCTTGGCTCTATTTCCTGTCTTTACTTCCAAAATTTTGCACACTTCAGAATTTGTGTCTTCTCTCTCTCTCTCTCTCTCTCTCTCTCTCTCTTTCTCTCTCTCTCTCAATCTATCTCTCTCTCTCTCTCTCTCACACAGACACCCCCACACACACATATATATATATATATATATATGTATGTATCCAAATAAATATCAGATGACACCGATAACGTTGTTATTACACGACATTTAAGTGGTCATGCTTTAAATTCGTATCAGAATAAAAGAAAATATCTACTGTGGATCAGCAGCGGATATTTTTAAATTTTGCTGACAAATAATTAAGATCTTTATCAAAATATTGCATGGACCACGCAGGCCTTTAAATTCAACCTCTTACCATGTGAAAAAGATGCGAATATCTATCCCAGCCGAGAGTACAAAAGACAGAGACTGGTGAAGATTACTTATCATGGGGGCTTTAACTGATAATATTCCTATGAAAGCCTCAGCTGCCAATTTTCACGACTAAAGTATGGCTCCTTTGAAGTGTATATCTATCTCATAATGATCAGATTTTTAGAGTTTTTGACGGTGAAAAGGTACATTGCAAAGTAATTTTGATAACATCGGCATCGTTAATACACTTAGAAAAAGAAAGACAATTCCCAGTTGACTTTGAAATAAATATAATAAACCCTCTAGTTTGCTAAATAGATCCTCCATGATTCACTGAATTCGTCTTCGTTGTGTTAGTTTACTTTAAAAAGAAAAAAAGATGGATCGTTGTAATTGGCCGAAACTACAAAGAGACAGGGTGGTTGCATTAAAGAATATAAATGAAGGGACCGAACGATTGCAACAATTAAAAAACATTATAATCAAATTCACCCGAGCGTTTCACACTATTAGGAAAGAGGTGAGGTGCTGTCTGAAGAAGAAGGTTTCAAGAATTGCGCTGAATAATATTGGAATATCTAGATCAACCTCCAAAATTCCAGGGAGCCACAAATGTTAAAACTGAAACTTCTCACTTTATAGTTAATGGCCTTTACCTGAAAGGTCTACTATGATTTGTTAATGGACCAGCTGAACAACTGCCATTCACATATTCCAACCATAACATCTATGCTGATGAAATTCTTTCCCTAAACATCCAGTGCCCCGTCGGCTGAGGCAGTAGAATACGTCGACTGCACCTCTCAAGAGGGATAAGATCCTCCTTCAATGGGGCTACCTATTGGCCGTGGGTGGCAACCCGTAAAGCGCTAGGATGGAACCCAGGTGATTGAGGAGTGATTGATTCGGCAACAGAGTGGTCAATTGTTTGCAACACACCATTTTGGCCCTTAGTTGGTTTGGTGGTTGGTTGGATTGGCCCGATCCGATCAATCGGTTGGTCATGTCAAGCCCTACCTCCTATATGTTTCATCCCGATAGTACTTTTAAATATGCACTTGTAGCAAGTTAGGTGCTAGAAAGCGGTGGCTGAGGGTCAATTGCGTTGAAAGAATATGAATTTGATCTGTGCTGAGAACCTGAAAGTGGCAACGGCTGGGAAACCTACCCTCAACTCGAGTATACTGGTCACGTCTACCTATCTCAAACATGACTAATGGGTTTCCCTCGTGATTCATTCCCAACACAAGTTGAACACCGTGGTAGATTGTGGAGCACAGGGCCATCGAAAAATATTCTGCATGTATGGCGTTTTCAAAAAAAAATAATTAACGAAACCTCTCAAAATCAGACTCGGAGAATGAAGCAGCACACTTTTCTAGATTCATTGTTATTGAATCTTTGGAGGAGGTCTGCCTAGCCAAAATCTCGCCTTTCCTCATAGAATTAGTAATCTCGAAGAAATAGTAATCTCTACGAGGACTAGTCCGAAAACTGTAATGAAAACAAGGAATAACAACTTGCTTGTCGAAGTGGACAGCCGGCGGCAGGCAGAAAAGAAATTAGACAAAAAAAACAAAAAAAAACTTTCATACGACGAAATGTAGAACCTACCCACATGAGAAACTCAATATTTCTAAGGGAGTTATCAGGATTAGGGAGTTGGCATTGGCTATAGAAGAGGAGATAGCATCAGCCCTGGGGAAACAGGGAGGTGCAAACAGAAGAAGAATCTCCATGAGAAAAGGCGAACAACGAATCCAGACCAACACTTACATCCCGACATTTAACCATCCCCATATTCCTAGGAAGGTAAAAATCGGCTATTGTAATGAGAGAGTTGAGCAGTACGTTCCAGCTCCCCTGAGGTGCTTTAAATGCCAAAAATATGGACATCACAGAGAGTCTAGTAGAGGATGACAGACATGCGCCAAATGTGGTGAAAAGGACCCAGACCATGTAGAGGATGATTGCTTGAAAAAAATTAAATATGCAAACAAAATCATCCGGCTTATGCAAGATCTTGCAAAACAGAAGAGGAAATAATTGAGGTGAAACACAAGAGGAATATGTCCTTCCTGGAAGCAAGGAAAATTGTTGGGAGCTACATTGGCAAAAACTGCGACGCCACTGTTGCACGAAGGGAGGATATAACCATTGAAGACTACAAATATAGAACACTCGTGGAAAAATTGATCCATTTGGAAGCCAATTTTGGCCAAAGTTTCGTGAGCACTTAAAAAACTACACATGGCCGAATTTTAGCAAGCACCAGCTCAGCAACTCCTAAGGTGCGAAATCTCTATCAAAACAGTCGTTACATAAGTCACCAATCCGTCCACCAAAAAGCATTAAAGACGGATTTTAAAAAATTGTCTCGCATAAAACCTGAACAATTTAAACAAAAATCACAAGCTCCCATTAGCCAAGCTGTGAAAATACAGATGCACCCCAAAATGAACAAGAAAAAGACAGGAAGCAGATTCAAAATGCCCTCAAGAACAAAGTCATCCATAAGAACTAAACAATCCAATGCTCAGGGATCAGAAAAATCCAAAAAAAAGAATCTATAGTATAGAAAGTATGAATAGCGAGAGACTGCGTAGTCGCCAGCCTTAATCTTGAAGAAATAATCCATAACTATAATACTTAAAACCAGTTAACAGTAGGCAAACTTATAAGCTCAATCACCTTTTTAAATGTCAATTTCTTACATATCATCCGTATCTATTTAAATGTGTGCAAACAAATGACTGGTGGTAAATTGTGACGGTTAAGTAATAACACCCATAAAAATTTGTATGTAAATAAATGAGGAAAAGTAAGTAGAAGGATTTGTACTAGAGAAAAATAACTGAAATCATTTAACTGTGAACGAAAATGAGCTCAGGTCTATTTAAAATGTTATTAGAAAAATGATCACAAACCATATGTATTTAATATATAAATCTAGACTGGGTTTATAACTGAACAATAAGCAATGTTTGATATGACAAAAACAAACCATCTTACGAAGAACTATTTTTGATACTTGAAATGCATACTTTCGTAAAACTGAAGTGGGTGAAATGGAACTGTTTTTACATTTTACTGAGTGTCACCGGAAACTGTACTTATGCGACACTGTACTGTTTGAAATAGAACTGTTTATATGTATAAAATAGATTTGGCATTAAATAACCTAAAATGGTTGATATGCCATAAAACCAAATCAAACCAAGCCTAAACAGGGTTTGTCATTGAACAATTTGTAATGTTTGATGAGACATAACAAACCATCTAACGAATAACTGCTTTTTACACTTAAACTGCGTACTTACGGTAAACTAACTTGTTTGATATAGAACTCGTTTTACATTTTACTGAGTGTAAACACAATCTGCACTAATGCTAAACTCTACTGTTGTTTATATGTATAAAATTGATTTGGTATCAAATAACCTAAAATGTTTGATATGATATGCTATAAAACCAAACCAAACCAAACATCCAGTTACTAAAGGTGAATAACTCTCATGATGATAAGATCATTGAGGAAGAAAAGACACACCTTCACTTTCAATACTGATTCTATAATTGAATCTAACTTAAATTCCAAAAAAAGCAAGGCAGAATATATAAAAGTATCTTAATTTCATCCCTTTTTCTTTCTTTAGCGCTCAATTGAAAGATCAATAGTATAACAGACACTTTAGTTTTATTTTCACTCGTATTCATTTGAATAGAATATTTTTGTTTGCTTTAGTGTATGTAGAATTTATGGATGGAGAAACAAAGATATGTATATCAAATATCCCATTATCATTATTATATTTTATTTTTGAATCTCATTTCAAAACAAGCCATGCTATTACTACTCCTTTACTTTCTCTCTCTCTCTCTCTCTCTATATATATATATATATATATATATATATATATCAAAGGAAAGGAAGAAAAACATTTAGGAATATTTCTTATTTTAATAGGACAAATGGTACATCACCTGTCATACATTTTTAAGCTCTGTCACCAGTGACTTCTACGTCAGTGACGAGCAATCGTTAAATTGGAAAGAAAAAATAAAAGCATTTGACTTTAATCGTTAAGACTGTAGTTTTATTCTCTTTGTTAAGTATATGTGGCCGTGAAATGAGAAAGAGAGGAACAACTGACACTTTGTGCTGGATAAGTTTCTTCGTTCTTCTAGAACAGGACACTTCTCGTACCTTTGATTCGTTCCCCGTTCTCAGCTCACTGCGAGTGCATGTCTTCTCGCACCGAAGTCTCGTCAGCACGTAGACTTAATGACGTCAATCCGGTTTGCTACACAAGCATATCATGTAAAATTTAGAAGAGATTTTAAACTCTGTCAACTCTTCTCCTTTCGGCTGCTGAATGTTTTGATAACTTACAATGCTACATATTTTACGCGTGTTTCAGGTCAGAGTAGCACATTTTAGTATTTGTGTGCCCATCATATTGTAACATATTGAACTTCGACCCAGCCGTCAATCGAGAAACAGGGACATCCGGTCAAGATATCACCTTGACATGTGAACGGGTTGAATTCGGTGGAGATGCAACACCCACAAGAAGCAGGTGGATGACAAACAATTATATAACCCGGTGCCAGAGTTGGAGTCAGCAGTTGAAGTTCGAGTTGGAGTTCGAGGCAGTGAGAACCAGCTCCCAGCAGAGGGCTTGGGCCCTCAGGACCCCCAGTTGAGCAGCCCAGCAAAATGAGAAAGAAGCGCTGCTATAGACAGAGGAATTTGGGGTCAATATGTTGCAGTCGGTTCTGTCTACAACTCACCTCTCACACATAACCCTTTCGAGAATAAAGTGTGAGAAGTATATTTTTCTAAAGAAGAGTGTTCGTTCGTCATTATTATTCATTTCCGCTTGTATATGTATAGGTATAGTTGTATCACGGCTATACAACAATATGTTTTATTCCCTACAGATTGTTAATCCTACAAATATGATTATTCAGAGTGCGTTAAATCCGAAATAAGTTACATATAAACTGAAGAGTTCACAATCCCCACAATTACTTTTTACATAGCAAACCAGTTTCTCATGCATGGTAGTACATATTAGTATATGCATATTATTATCAATTGTTAACAAATATTTTCTTTTGTCTTTAGCCTCAAAAACACGATGGTATAAGTTATCAAAAAGCCAATGGACAATACAAAGACGTGTTGACAGAGTTCAATATCTCTTCCACTACACTAGGTATAATAATATATGTTTGAGAAAACACTCAGATTGAAACAAAAACAAGAGCCAACTAAGGGATGACGGTGGCTGGCCGGGAAATTTCACTCAACCGAAGCGGAAGTTTGGTTGGTGATTCTACCTTTGTTTTCTCTTTTAGTGGCTAGATGAGAGGATACAAACGTTTATGTGAATAGAGAACGGAGAACGAATGAAATATTCAAGAAAATGTTTTTCTTTGAAGAACGAAGAAATATACTTCACATGAGGTGTCCGTTATTCTTTTCTTCCTACTTCCACGGCCTCAAAGACCGAACAGAGAGAATAAAACAATAAAATTCCTGACGTTAAAATGCATTGTGATTTTATGTTTTTCCTTCCCAACCATCAATTAGTCATCACTGAAATAGAATTTATCGATGACTAATTTTTAAATTTTTTTCTGATTCATTTACTTAGACTGATGATAATAGTATTAGTTGATAATACTTCATATAATAAAAAAATAAAATAAATGCATATAAGTTTTATTTATAAACAAGATCGTTTAACTGACTCATATTATTTGCTAAGAACAGATATCTCTAACGGTTAAGGCATCATTTGATTAGACCGAAAAAGTATGTTTCTTATCCACACAACAAATCGTATTATATGTTAAATCAATAATCAAGACCAACGTCGATAATATCATTTTCGTCGGAAGCGAAATACATTTTCGCTTGGGCTCTTCCAAACATCTCAACTTTATCACCCAACTGCAATTAGTCACCAAGTATTCGGCAAATATCTATTAACAATTCATTTACTTTTCCCCAAACGATGTAAAAAGCTGATTGTCTACCACTCGGCATTTAAGAGATAGTTTTATTGTTGTCTGCGACGATTCTTAAAAAGTTAATTTTAACATTCTTCCAATTTCCAATTAGTCCACAGTTTTTTTTGTTTTTTTTTAAATTCTGCTTGTCTGCTCTTGAGAAAAAAATTCTCATCCTGAGAAGGCCTTCGTTCCGCAGGCAAATTGCAATGTAATTTCTTGTTATTACAATAGGGTTAAAATGCTTCCTTTATGTTTGAATACCTAACCAAGGGGAATAACTCGCTCTATATGTATTTTAACAATATTCTATATGTATCTTTATGTTCTTTTTCTAGTTCATACAATTCCAACCCAATTTTAACATATTGATGTTTGTATGGATGCGGTAAAATGCATATAAATACATACATCGATTGTGAAACAAAATACAAGAGGGTCATCATATTCACGTGTCCAATCTTATTTCGAATTCTGAATAAATATCAGTTCTCAATGAAATATTTGTCACGTGACTATTTACTACATTGCTATTTATTTAGTCAAGTGGCTGAATCTGGCATCAATTTACAAAGTAAATATATACCTATTTATAGACATTTAGATACTAATTTCTTTATATCATTCTACAAATTGTTAAAGGTATGAAAAATATAACATCTGAATATATCTTTTTTATTCTCCTCAAGAAAATTGCTTGGCAGTGATAATTCTGCCGCAACCAAGACAAAAGTTGAGTGAACTTAGTTTGTTCTATCATTATCTGCTAGCTATTTTGATTTTTTTATATAGTAGATTTTAGTCTTAAAAACTGGGTCATTTTCAGGTTTTATACACACACACACACACACACACACATATATATATATATATATATACACCAGTGAGTGTAATTTTTTCAGTTCACTCTATCTCAGGCTATTCATATCTATTTTAGGCTGTTCATATCTATCTATCTATCTATCTATATATATATATATATATATATATATATATATATGTTTTTATGTATGTATGAATGTATGTGTGGGGAGTGCGGGTGCTTTGGATGTGGTGTCTAGAGATCAAATCAGGGACGAGTTGGTTTGCATTTCACATAGAAATAATTCTCTTTCAGAAAGGTATGGATCCAACCATTTTCCTTCTAGCTATGAGTGATTAGTAGGGCAGACTATGCTTTTTAAATACGGTACAGGAACCGGTCAAGAAGAAGAAAAACTCTAGATGCAAATCTGTAAAATTCGACAAAAAAATTGTTCTTGCTACACATGCTGCTTGCGACGGGATCATTGGTAGATACGTTCATAAGTACATACATGCACACACACAGACACACACACACACATATATATATATATATATATATATATATATATATATATATATGTGTGTGTGTGTGTGTGTGTGTGTGTGTGTGTTTTGTGTATATGCGTGTGTGTGCATATGAGTGTGTGTATGTGTGTACCTCAGTATATTCGTAACTAGCTATCTATGAGAGTCTTTTCATATCTGTTTACCTCTCTGTCTATTTCAATCTATTCCTCTATCATTCTCTCTATCTCTTTCCCTTTCACTTCCTCTCTCATTTTTTCTCTTTATATATATATATATATATATATATATATATGTGTGTGTGTGTGTGTGTGTGTGTGTGTGTGTGTGTGTGTGTGCGTGCTGCGTGCGTGCGTGTGGTGGTGGTGGTGGTGGTAGTGTGTGTGTGTGTGTGTGTGTGTGTATTTCAGAGACTGCATATTGATAGTTAAGATGCAAGTTGCTAACACGGCAAGTCAGGATTAACTCTGAGCCCTCAGTTATTTTAGGCCAGTGTCAAACTTATTCAAGTTAAATCTATGTCCACATAGCAACACACACACACACACACACACACACACACACACACACACACACACACACACACACACACACACACACACAGAGCACTCAGACGTAAAAATTCCTGCAGACAACCAATTATTTTTCTGCGCCGATTTAAAATGTTTTAATATTCTTTATTTCAGAAGCAATAAATATTTGACCATAACTTAATCACTTACTGACGTGGTCTGCATCGAAAATCCAAGTGTTTTCCTCAAATATTCGATGCATCGCCATTATTTTATAGCTATGGAATATACCGGATTTTTGCGTTCTCGATGTGTTCATATTTTTACATTTTTCCCCTCGAAAAAAAAAAACTAGACTATGTCAAAAATTACAAAAGATAAATTAAAACAAAATTTGGCTGAAGTAAATGAACTGAAACCTATGGCAAAGAATGAAACAATAAAAGAAATACGCATACATACGTCAACAAAGAAAAGTGCAATAATCAAATGACGTAATAGATAGATAGATAGATAGATAGATAGATATATAGATAGATTGTAAAAGACTGAAGTAGAAAAATAGAAAGAAAAAAACGCGAGAATAGATTCGAATAAATATAAAGACAAACTAACTTACTTTAAGTTAATGCAATGACATACATGAGCACATACATACATGCGCACAGAGAAATATATACACACACACACAAACACACACACACACACACACACATATATATATATATATATATATATATTCTCCCTCTAATAACAGTATACGTAGAAATATGTATATGAGTAAATCGATACACATGTATACACATATATTTAGAGAGATACACTCACATACATATATTAACAGAGGCACACACCCATACTCCTACACACACACACACACACATATATATATATATATATATATATATATATACATTTATATATATATATATATATATATATATATTGATATATAGATAGATAGATAGATAGGCAGAGACACACTTGAACATGCTTGCCTTCCCACCGTCTCCAAATGAACGTGCACTAAATACAGAATAATATATTTTATGTCTCTATTTTTTTAATTCGACTATATTCCGACGTTACTTGAGATTTTCGTTTTTTATTTTCGCTTTTCTTTTGCAACTAATAAATAGAGAGAAAAAATCTCTTCGCATATAAAACCAGAAAAATTAGACAATTTATTTCGCGAAATACTCGTCTGAATTTACCAATTATAAAATTAATCGAACAAAATGAATAATTAAATGATGTTTGTGCTCGCTATGATTTTTATGTGACCCTCTGTATCGTCAAAGATGTGCGCATTTAAAAAATATTTAGAAAAATCAAAGTTAGTCAACACAAAAATTGCTTTTCGGTGAAGTCTAGAATTCCAGGATTACACCCCGTGCAAAAGGGTAAGAAACTCAACAAAAAGCGTTTCCAATGAATTACATTAAACTGCATCAGGTGGTGAGGCTCCAGATTTGAAGTCCTTGGGAATGTTAACTTAATCTTTCCTTGATATTTCTTACAGTTCTACTGGCAGACATGCCTGATTGCTCTCGCTGCAGCAGTGGCCTAGAAGAAACGGGTGAGCACTCCTTCTACTACTGCGAGCGAGTCCGCCCGTTTTGGGATCACGTCGGGGAGTGGACGGTTCGCATCGAACCCATAAAGCTTGTGCTGCTCGACGTTGGTTACGTCGTAGACAACGTTCTTCCTCCGTTTCATGGTGAGAAGCGTGTGGTGTTTCTTGCGATCCTAGCTGTAGCCCGAATGGTGATTTGGACGACGCGAAACAAGGGATTGTATGACGATGCAAACTTTTCTCATCGTGATCTGGTTTTGTATTTTCGGCATCAGCTGAGGGTCAAAATCAGATGCGATAGAAAACGCTTGGATCGCATAACATTCAGCAAAAGGTGGGTGACTGCAGCGAGTCTGGTCGTACGAAAGGGGGCAATGTTGGAGTCATCCT
Source organism: Sepioteuthis lessoniana (assembly GCA_963585895.1). NCBI lineage: Eukaryota > Metazoa > Mollusca > Cephalopoda > Myopsida > Loliginidae > Sepioteuthis > Sepioteuthis lessoniana. The sequence goes on from OY757938.1 coordinate 37,466,351, forward strand.
CCAATCCTCTGCCGGCACGGGTCCTTAGGGACCATATCCCTGGTAAGTAGAAATCTTTTTTTTTTTTTTCCCGATGTAACCTAGTTAGCAGTATGTTGTGAGTCATTGTCCCCGTCACCTAGCCGTTAGTTCTCAAGATCTTCCCCATCCCTATTACATTTGTACCTCAACCCGTATCCCAGTCCACCTTTTCTGAAGTTCTTGAACATTCATATGTAAAAAAACATATTACCTACTTCTATCGACCCATATCGCGCCCGACCCTTTATTTCTTTTATCTCTGTAGATTAGGATTCCCGCCCCACCTAGGGTAGGTCCGGGTTGTTTTCGGTTTCTTTCGACCCGGAAAACAGTCGGCCTCCAATTTTATAGACGGGGGGATGGGAGGGAAACCAAATGGGGAATTTTTTCCTTGTTTTCTTTCTTGTATATATATTTTTCGGGGTTTTTTTTCTCCCATTCCCACCATATCATTATACATAAACCATATTTTGTAAATAAAAATCATATCCCACTTTCGGGTTTTAAGTAGGTTTTCTTCATAGAGCAAATGTGGTATTTTGGTAACTGCTGCGCGCATGATGAAGGACGAATGGTTATATATTGTACTGCTCAATGGGTCGGCAAATGTGGCTAGCTAGGTTCCCTTAGATTTCTTAGTTAAAGCATGACCGCTCCCTTTCCCTCCCGCCAAAACCTTAAGGCCTTGTACCTTCTTTGTAATATACAAAGAAATAAAATAAATCTTTGGGTCAAATCGACTTAATGTTTAAAATGGTTTTGAATTATTTTGGCTCTTGAAAAATTGATATTACAATTAATTATGAAACGTTCAGCTGTTTTAAATGAATGCGAAGAAGCATTTTTTGTGCCGTATATAATCTGAGACGAAAATCATCGAATTAGCTTTGACATAAAAAGCCTCAAGTTCTGTTTGGGCTTAAAATGAACCAAGCTACTGGTTGACTAACCATAAAATCAACCAAGCACCGCTAACTTAAAATAACTGTTCTTTGCCATGAGGACAGATTTGAGAACAACTCCGAATAGTACTTTATGTCACTTTGAATGACTTTAAGTCACTTTGAATGGCGGATGAGTCAAATCGATCTAATGTTTTGAATGATTGTGAACTGCATCAGAATATTGGTTTTTAAAAAGATTTATATAGCAACTAAGTTTGAAGCGTTTTGAATTCTGTGGAAACACTTTTAGAGCTGTATATAATCGGGGACCACAGTGCTTCCATTCTCTTGGCATAATAAATCAAAATCAAATGAGGTTTGTCTTGGCGTAAAATTGACGAACCAACAAAACTAACAATCACCTAGAAAAGGAAAGAGAGTTTTGAAAATGTATACATATATTCAACTTAAAAAAGGTTACTCCAAAAAACTGATCTCAATAAAAAAAATGAAAAAAAAATGAGAGTAGACTTGAGGACAATCTTGATGCAGTTTCTAAGTGACTGCTAGATAGAACCGCTTTAAAATTAATTAATAGATCAACTCGATCTAATATCTAGAAAGATTCCGTATGATATCAATTCATTAGCTCTTAATAGATTTGGTATAGTTTGGTTTGGTTTTATGGCATATCAATTATTTTTGATTATTTAATGCCAAATACTGTTTTTACACATATATTAAATATATATGATTAGAAAATCCCTTTTGTAGATACACATAGTTAAATGATCAAACGGTTATATTCCTAACAATTCAGTTTAACATAATTCGAAGTTAAATGGTTTCAGTTATTGCTATGCATAACTAATAATTTAATTAAACATCATTTATTTATTTACACACAGTTAAAGTCTCAAATAATTCAATTTCTGACCAAATTATCATAAGTCATTGGTTTTCACAGTTTAAATGTCGAAAAGTGCTATTTAAGCCATTTATCATTCAGTCTAGAGTTAACTTGGGAGTGATTTTTATGAAGGGGTACTCTACAAAGTTTCAGCATTACTAAATCCTCATCAGCAGATTGTTTAGTGTTAAATCCAGGACAGCCATATATTTTACAGCCCCAGCCCAACTTAGACAAAGAAAGGAAAGAAATGTCATAACCTGATCTTAGCGGATGGTACCAAATACACCTTTAATGCTAATTTTGCACTGTTTATTGAACTTACTGTTAGTCATCTGAGAGGGCCACTTGTATTTTCACTGGATGCCTACACTGCGTTGAATTGGTGTCATTGGATTGTCCAAAAGAGAGAACAGCGATTGTATAGATGACATATTCTTTCTTTCATGTCAGTGAGGTTTGTAGACAACATATATATATTAATTGTTATTATAAAAGAAACTTCTTTACTCATCTGTATACTTCTATTTTAACGTCAAAAACAATAGCTGTTTTGTCTATTGGCAACGTAAAACTGTGCATCTGCATTAATAGATCAGTCCTGTATCAAGGTTAAAGAACCCAATCTACCCTAATATTTAGGTAACGCATTGAGGTAGAATATATTATTCATGTTTTTACGAAGAGCATTAGTGCAAACTGAATCATATCGGCCTCGTTCATAATTTGAACATGAGCGATATATATATATATATATATACTTCCTAATTTTAGGAATTCAGTTCGGGGCTAATTCATTAAAATATCAAAGAGTTTTGGAGTATATGTGCATACAAGATAATATATAACTATTCTCAACTTGAAGGATAGACTCGAAGATAGTCTTAATGCAACTCTGAAAGTAACTGGATACCTGAATTTCGGAGTTATCTTTATTTTAGTCATAACATTAGCAGTTGTGATTTCTACAATTGACATTTGGTTGGTCGGTTCTCGGATGAAAGTATCAAGGTAGAAAGAAGGAAGTAAGGAACAAAGGAAAAAGAATGAAGGAAAGAAAAAAGGAGGAAAAGAAGAAATATTTGATTTACATTAACAGTTTAGCCTATTTAAATCGCTTCTTTTTTTGGATAACTTTAGTGTCATAGCAAGGACACCATGTTTTGGGGATGTGGATTCCAACACATTTGTAATGTATGCAGTCAGTATATTCTAAGCCTCACCAACAAGGCAGTCAATTTCAAAATAATATTTCCCAGTCAGTGTGGTGGGCAGCTAGTACTCTAAGTTTGGTGTGACTTTTTATTTTTTTAAAGTCAGATTGAAAGATTCTGTTAATTTTCTCGATGTGTTTAAACGAAAAATGAGAAACCTGTAATTTGGCGCATGCCACCTAACATTAACTTACATCGACTTTCCTTTTTTTTCCCCTTTAACACATCGTTGTTTTCCAGTTAAGAACTACTGAAGTTTAAATGCACCATGAAAAGTAACTTAAGGTGTTTGATATGTAATAAGTTTGATGAAGAATGTGTATAGATCAACGGTGAGTCAAATTCAAATTCTGCACGAAGTAGTTTTCGTTTCTATTCCTACTTGAGAAAGTCTTGAATCCATTCTCCAATTTCCTTCTATGGGTTGATTGACGAACTGGCATGGCTTTCTAAGATAATCATCCTTAAAAAGGAAAACATCTAATTTGAATACCTACAAAATGAGTTATGTTAATGATTTTTCTGTGATTCTAGTATTATTTAACTCAACCTGGCACATTTTTAGAGAAGGTATTGGTATCTTTCATTGCATTACATCATTTTCTGGTCGTGGGTTCTTACTTATCTTCCGAGGATCCAGTCGGCATATAATAAGTTTATTCACTTTCCTAATCTTCCATTGAAATGCTACGAAGGTGAATCACTCGAAGTGACAACCCAACAAAGTAATAAGTTGTTGTTTATGAATATAGGTGACTATAATATACTGCTGTAAAATCTTTTAAATACCAGCATCGTTTTTGATGGCCCCGGTAATAACAAGTATTTTAAATATCTATTCTGTAGTTTCAGGGATTAAGCTCGTGTTGACTTTCAGAGTTATCTCATTATTAACTAATGAAATTGGTATCACGGGACATTAATTTGGTAATTATAGAAAATTCAATTTAGATTGTTTATGTTTGATTTTATTACGTTTCGCTTTCATGTTTTGCCCAGAGATAGACTGGAGTGACTTATCAAATAAATTCTGTGAAATCATCGCAACCATTAGCAAAAAACATTAAGTCATTTATCATTTAGGGATACATTTTTTATATCTTTATACGCTTAGAGTATTCCGTGTTTTAATTAACTAAGTCAGTTAAGCGATACTAAGAATGTTTTTGCCCAACTTTTGTGTCACAGACGAGTTGCGACACAAGGCCAAATTAGCGGAGGAGAGATCGTTTGAATTCAGAGTTTGTTTTTTTTTTTTCGTCGACCGGTTGTCATACCAAGGGTTAAGAGCCAAGCCTATCTTACTATCTGAGCAATAAATGAAACAAATAAGAGAGACAACTCCACCTTTATCTCGAGGAAAGACCGCCTGCTTCTATCGTGGTATAAATCAAACCAAATCTCTACCACTTCCACAAGTTTTTATTTTGTTTTGTTTTTTTCTCTCAGGTCTTTGTGAAAATGTAGTTTGCGCCAACTTCCTGTTTCTTCGAATTCAAACAATGATTCTTTTTTTCTCTATCTCTTCTTTTTCTCTTTTTATATATATACTTTTCTTTCTTTCTGTAATAAATCTTCTCTCTCTCTCTCTCTCTCTCTCTCTCTCTCTCTCTCTCTCTCTCTCTCTTTCTCAGCACTTTTGAGCGCAAGCTGACTTCTAACTAATATGCACTTTCCTAAATGACTCCCTATTTTTTTCTTGTTTTGTCCTATATTGTCAAAGTCGTATTTACGTTTTCAAAATCCAAAATTCGTCTGGATCGAATATCTTCTCAATCATATAATATTATGGCAAATCTAATCCCCTTTTCATTCCAATATTTTCCTTAATTTCTGACGGTATTATTTACATGTGTACTTCTCCCCATATGCATAGTCTACAATAACAGTATTGCTTTTTGACAATTCCACTAAGGTCTAAAATCTATTATGTACTCCCCCAAACACCCTTGCACGAATCGAATGTGATACGAAGTATTTTTTGTGAGGTAAAGCAATTTACAATTTCCCTTTTTCAAGGTTGGTTACCCTACTAGTCCTGTTCAACCCATAAGTTATCCATAATTAGTGGGAGAAGATAACGCCTACTTCATTTAACAATATTATGAGCACGTTGTGAAATTCAAACTGTCTCATCCATTGTTTGAACTCGTTTACCCGAGTTCATTTCCCTCTACGGTAGCAGTTAAACAACAAGAACCTCATAAATTGTTTATAATAATTGATTTTCATATATGGTCTTGCTCAGTCAGCTGGAGCTGTAGAATACACCGACTGCACCTCTTCAGAGGGGTAAGACCCCGCAAGGGTGTCCTGGATATGACACTAAACAACCTAATGGTGAGGTTTCAATAATGTTGGAGCTTAGGGGAATACGGAGAACCCTTTCATTGCCATTGCTCCCAGTTCCACTCTGACCCGGCGTGGTAGCACCTGATAGGGCCCTATGTAGGGGTTAAATAGAACTAACTGCATACTTATGCTAAACTGAATTGTTTGAATTAGAACTTTTTGACTAAACTGAATAGCTTGAAATAGAAATGAGTTTGACAATTAAAATGTACTTACATTCAAACAGCGTGCTTATGCTAAACTGAATTGTTTGAAATAGAACTGTTTTTGGCATTGAAACTCTACTTACACAAAATTGAATTGTTTAATAAAGAACTGTTTTAACATTTAACTGTGTGTAAACAAAATCTGTACCTATACTAAACTGAATTAACTGAATTAGAACTGTTTTGACAATTAAACTGTGTACTCATGCTAAACTGAATTGCTTGAATTAGAGGTGATTATTTGCAAAAAAATGGATTTAGCGTTAAATACCCTACAGAGGTTGATATGCCATAAAACCCAACCAACCGACCAACAGCCTAAATCGTCATTCATATCACAATTACCGGGCGTAGACTCGTGTAACTGATATTTACTTTTTTTATTTGGCCTGGAACAGAGTCTTTGGGTTCCTCACTCTACCTTTTTAAATAGTCACTCGTCTCAAAACTGTTTAACTTTAGGCATCTAACTCAACATGGGTTCCTGTTGATTGATGTCACTGTAATTTATTAGATTGTTATACAATGAGAGATAAAATACCTCATTTGACAAAGTGGTCATCCATGTTAAAATTGTGCAGACTTATTAGCTCTTAATTCCAGTGCATTTTGCTGTCAAAGTTATGATTAAAGGAGGAAAAAGAAATTGAGAGCCATGAAATAAAAGCATTAAATTTATTTATGTTTGATTTTATTAAATTTATTTATGTTTGATTATTATTTTATTAGTATCATGATTTTATGAGGTATTTATTTACATTTTAATTTCTTTTCCACTTTCAATGTGGATATGGTTTTCTTAGATTTTGATGGTAAGATTATTCAATTTAATCACGGAGCACATTATACACTTACCTTTAAGCTTCTAAGATTTTGGTCTCTAAACTTTTTAATCTTATTGAAAACTTTTATTACATTTTGAAGATGTCGGTGCTGAATATGAAATTTCAATATGAAATAAAAACATATGTACTTCACTTGATAAAAAAATTCACCCATACAAAAATTGAGTTATTTTCTTAGTGATCACGAAAGAAGATCCCACAGAACAAATAATTTATGCATTTTCTCTTCTTCAGAACTTTTTAAAGGTCTTGAGTTTATTAAACTCTTGCTACGATGTTCCAGTTTTAGCTTTATTTCAGTAGCAAACATCAAAAAATAAGATCTTTTTTTATTATAGATGAGCTATGTATGCAATGTTCACTCATATTTCATTACTATTAATTTCAGTGCGTTTTTACTGTTACCACATAGACCATTGCCCAATCGACTTGGGCTGTTGAATACACCGACTGCTTATCTGGAGAGGGGTGAGACCCCACCACAAACGAGTGTCCTGCATATGACACAAAACAATCTGATAATCTGAGGTTCAGTAATGCTGGAGCTTTGGGGAATGTGGAGTACCCTTTCATTGTCATCGCTTCCAGGTTCACTCTGGCTCGGACTCGTAGCATCTGATAAGGTCTTATTTATGGGTCAAATAGAACATAAATGAGTACTTTTACTTGAAATAGAACTTTGATATTGAAACTACGTACTTATGCTAAACTGAACTGCTTGAAATAGAATTGATTTAACATGGAAACTTCATACTTATGCTAAGCTGAATTGATTGAAATAGAACTGTTTTAACATTGAAACTGTACTTACGCTAATCTGAATTGGTTGAAAGAAAACTATTTTGACTCTGTACTTATGCTAAACTGAATTGTTTTAAATAGAACTGTTTATTTGAATACAAATGAATTTGGCTTTCAATAACCTAGATACGTAGATATGCAATAAACTCAAACAAACATATAGATCAACAATACTCGATAGGAACAAAAAGCATAGAAATAGTGACTAACATCAAGATAAAATAAATACTAAGAGATAATTATTAAAATTGGTTGATTAAAATATAAAATGAATATATTATTCTTAATTTTAAAATGGTTTAATTTGGTTTGGTTTGATTTTTTAATGGTATATCAACCTACCGGTTTAGTTAATGTCAAATGGAAGAACAATAGGGAAAGTATTTAATCTAAAGCATGCTGGGATAAGGAGATTCATACTTTTCCCTAGACTATGAGTCTGAAAATAAGCCTAATATAACAACAGAAGTTTAAAATTGCTTACTACAATGCCGTGGCTCCGCATGTTGACCACGACAAAACGTTTAATATGATCAGTGTATGTAAACAAGCAGTGAATATAACACCGAGTGATCGCAAGGGAAATAGGGTTGGTTTAGAGTTTTTGATCTGTTTTCAAAACACTGAAATTTCAAACAATTGAGTAATTGTCATAAATAGGTAAATTTGCGAGATAAAACGGATATTAATGCAAGTGCGTATTTTTTTTTAATGTTCCGTCTCAGATATTGTGTCATAGCGGTACACTGTCTGAGTCTTTTCTCCAAAAAGCAACAAAAATGAAGATGAAATAATTCTAGTGAAAATGTTATTTATTACTTATGGTTAGTAATAATAATTACCAAATTCATAACTTTGGATTACTTTGTTTTTCATTTTTTCTCAAAACTGTCGGATGCTCTTCTATTATTTACTTATATATATATATATATATATATATATATATATATATATATATATATATATATATATATATGTGTGTGTGTGTGTGTGTGTATATATATATTAGGTGAGAAGCTGGCAATAACCTGCACAAACTATTACCGATGCGTATTACGCAGATGACATAGTGTTTCTGGCAAATACACTTAGCCAAGCTGAATCACTCCTCTATAATCTAGAGCAGGCAGCAGGTGGCATTGGCTTCCATATCAATGGAGACACAACAAAGTACATGTTTTAATCAAAAAGGATACATGTCCACACTAAATGATGGCTCTCTGAAATTAGTGGACATGTTCACCTACCTCGGAAACAGCGCCTCATCTATTGAAAATTACATCAATATGCGACTAGCGAGGGCATCAACTACTTTTGATAAGATATTGATCATACGAAAGTCAAATCTATCCAATAAAATAAAACGCAATTTTTTCCAAGCAGCGGTTGGGTCGATTCTACAATATAGATGCACCACATGGACGCTGACAGAGAAAAATCTCGACGGAATTGTACGAGAAGGCCATAGGTCATATTGAACAAAGTGAATGGAGAGAGAGAGAGAAAGAGATGCAGGGAAATCCGTACTGTTAGTGCGAAATGATGATGATGATGATGATGATGATGATGATGATGATTATTTACTCCAAAAACCTATTGTTACCCGTCTATTCCGTAGCAATATAATATAAATTCTCTCAGAACAAATGATTTGTCCTTAATTGTTCTTTAGGCCTGAGTCGGACCCTCAGGAATCATTATTTTAACTCATTATATTTTATTGATTTATTAGAAATAGTTTAATGTCTTAAATTATTGAATTAGGTAAATTCTGCTGGTAGTATTAATAATATACAAAAAATAGCAAAGGTTTTGGTTGGTTTTATGACACATCAACCATTGCAGGTTACTAATGCCAAATCCATTTTATACTTATAAAAAGTTCTATATCAAACACTTGAGTTTAGCGTAAGTACACAGGTTCATGGTTAAAAACAGTTCTATTTTAAACAAAGTACCCAGGTTGAATGTCAAAAACATTTATGTTTATACAATTTATAAGTACACAGTTTCAATATCCAAAATAGTTCTATTTCAAACACTTCAGTTTGGCATTAGTTCACAATTTCGTTCTTTTTTATCCATAGATTTGACCCTATCAGCAGCTACCACTTCTGACCAGAGTGGACCTAGGAGCGATTGCAATGAAAGGGTGGTCCTCATTGCCCAAAGCTTCAGCATTACTGGAACCTCACTATCAGATTGTTTAGTGTCATATGCAGGACACTTGTTGGGAGAGACTTACCTCTCTGCAGAGAAGCAGTCGGTGTATCTTATAGCCCCAGACGACTTAGCAAGAATAGTGAAAGAAAATTAACGAAGAAGAAATTAAGGCACGAGTAATTTGGGGCTGAAAAAAAACGAAGAAAATCCTCTTAAGACGATTAGATTTCAGGCTAAAGTAATTATTATAATCTTTAAAAATCTCGATTTTTTTAAAATAATATATTTTGTTTTAACTTAAAAGCCGTATTTTGATTGTAATTTTCTTGTCTATTAATCAAATGGGAGAATTTTTTAATACGACATCGAACCCAAAGGATTCGAATTCCATCAAAGTCCTAAGTGTGTGTGTGTGTGTGTGTGTGTGTGTGTGTGTGTGTGTGTGTGTGTGTGTGTGTATAAACTGTTCTTCTGATCATGAGATAGAGCTGTTAACATCAATTTTTTTTTTATGATTAATACAGGTGTTTAAGAATGGTCAACATCACAGTAAATGCTGTTGAAAGCCTAATTTTTCAACATACGTTAACGCATTGTCATATACGTAAACAGGCAAAAACACAGAAAAACTACTGAAAATAAGAAGCGTTTCGAATCGTTAATTCCGCGTGCGTTTTCACTGTTACGACGCATGTATATATAATATATATATATATATGTATACATGTGTGTGTGTATCTATGTGTGTGAGAGAGAGAGAGTGCGTGTGTGAGTTTGTATCAGTGTGGTGAATATTAATCATTAATATTTACTCACTCCAACATATGGGTAAATAGTTGGGTCGTTTGGGCTCTCTAGCATTGGATAGGCAAACTGCCTGGGAAAAAGAGCTATCCGTATTCAGACCAACTCAGCTCAAAGAAGATATCGCCTTGGATCTTGTTCGTGTTTGTGGGGTAAACACACACACACACACACACACACACACACACACACACACACACACATATATATATATATATATATATATATATATATTCATAAGTAGACACAACCTTAAATAAAAATAACAAAAGTTAATTTTCTTCGAAATCAAAAATATTTGGGTAAATTTTTGCAATCAACTTGAAAATCATTCGGTATTATCTATGTCACTCATTGTTGCAATTAAACTCTAACCAAAACAATATAAAAAATAAGTTGCCAGAAATAAAAAAAAAGCGTATATATATATATATATATATATATATATATATATATATATATATATATATATATATATATAAGAGGTATACTTATTTCCTGACTACTAACTGTAACCCAATAAAAAAACAGTAAATCAGAATAAGATTTTTTCTGAGAAATATTCTGAAAATATTTAATTTTGGAGAATAAATCAATTTCCATTTAAATAATTCTTGGAATCAGTTTTCTTGCTGAACATGTTTTTGATGAAAAGATCTATCTATCTATCTATCTATTATAAAACAGGGTTAAATATAAAATTGTGTAACACATCATTGTATTTTACATACATTATGCCAACGTCTTCATTTAAATTTTTAAAAATCATATACGTAAAATGTAGCGATTCAGTTTCGATGATATTCAGTGACACTGTATGTTATTCATGGTTATGCTCAATATTTTGAGAGATGTTTTTTAAAGTCATTTCTTGTTAACTAGCACCACCAACCTTTTATTTGTTACACGACTCTATAAAAAAACGATTATTTTTTTCTAAAGAAAAATCGATTACTTCTAATGTTTTGATGTAGTGAAGTCGTTAAAAATATTGGCGGGGTTTTCTGTACGGAATTTTATACCTTTGCCAAAAGAGCTATCGAATGACTCGCATTTAAAGCAAAAAGAAACAAACAAACCATCAAACAAACAAAAAACCGGACCCAGACGCATTTAGATAAATTTCAGGGAGTCTCTCTTTTGTTGTTTAAGGGGTTGGAAAGACGAGTGTTTCCACTCTTAATTCTTTTGGCAGCAGTCTTTGGGGTTTGATGCCATAAAAATAATCTCTTTCGATCAATTTAAGCCGTGATTTCCAGGGTGTGCAGGGCAGGCCAGGAACCTCTTCGAAATAGTGCCAGTCGTTGGCCGAAATATCAAGCTTGTCTAAAAATAGTTATCTCCCCTTCCTGTTCTTGGCCTCCGTTGAAAATCGATTGAATGTCAGACCAAACAGCTAAAGAGAGACCGATTCGATATATTTTTGTAGAGAAACAAAAGAGTGGGGAGAGAAAAAAAAGGACAAAAAAGAAAAGGGCCATTTTTATTTATTCATCGCAACGCTTCCGGCATTTTCACTTACTCTTTAATTTAGAATGACCAACAAAAGGTCTTTTGTATGTGACTGTTTATATTAGCCCCCTTTTTTATTTCTTTCGTGCCAGTTATTAATCGTTATGCCGAAAGAGAAAAAATACAAAGAAAACTCCCGAAAAGAAATGTTAAAATATTTGCAATCTGATTCAAATAAACACCCGCCGGGTTAAGTGGCACTTGGAAAGCACTGTAGCATGATCACACGAAGAGAAACTGTCCCCGGGCAGTTTTTGTTTGAGTTTCACAAGATGTTGCAAAAAAGTATGTACATCCAATAGTGCTTCTAAATATGACCTCATACCAACACTTTCCTGATTCAATAATTAAATCTCTGACAAGTTTCTCTGAAACAAGCACACACACACACACACACATATTTATATATATATAGGAAAAGGGACGTGACTTTTCAGCTCGTTGCTTGAATTCCTTTTTTTATAATTCATGCTATCTCGTTACCATAGATCAGTATCTCGAATGAGTTACGTGCAGTTGGTTGAAGAAATATTATTTGAAATTGATTTCTGATATCCATCAGTCTCACGAGACAATGAACCTGCGTCTTGATCTCGGCGCAGACCTTGATAAAATGGTTATACTTTTAACACTGAAAGTAATGTTTGTGTAAATGAAGTCATTGCTATTTACTAAGTATTGCTTCATCTGACATATAAACCTAAAATTATTTACAATACATGATATTTCTTATTTTGATCCATATTAGTTTTTCGCATCAACTCTAACGTGTAAGTTTCGCTGAAGTTTGAATGACGGCAGATACCAGAAAATCAGCCCAATAAGCTGAGGCTGTAGAATACGGTAAGAAATGCCAACGAGTGTCCTGGATATGGCATTAAACCGTTTAATTGTGAGGCTCATGTTCTTGAACTTTGGGGATGAAGAGTACCCATATCATATTCATCATTCCCAGGTGCACTCTGACCCAGAGTAGTTGTACCTGTTAGTGCCAAATAAAAATATTCAAATATTTTCTATACTTGAATCCATTTAAATGTATGCAAACAAATAACTGTTGGATTGATTTATTTGTATTACATCCCGATACTTGGAACCATTTAACTGTGCGCAAACGAATGTATAACTCATAGAATTACTTGTGTTCAATAGAAATACTTTATAATATTTTTCTGTGCTCAAATAAAACTATCAGTCTTTGATATCAAATATTGAAATAAACTTTGGCAAAAAAATGGGCCGTTTAAAAATCATGTTACCTACAAACTATTAATTCATGCATATACATTTATAGTGTTATATAATTAAGGAATTATTTTTTTATGTTAATCATTTTTCATTAATTATATCTTATCATTCAGTTTGGTTGGGCTTTGAACTATTCGGGTTAAGAGTTCAGGTGTGTAGTCAATTGGTGCAGTTTACGCTCACGCACAAAGGATATGACAATCACCATTGTCATAATAAACCCCACACAGGAAATGAGGCTGGAGTGTGGATGAGGTCATGCCCAGAAGAGATGGGCTGAGAATTTGGAAGACTTTGAAAAAAAATTGAGTTGGTGTCCAACCATGGTGTTGAGAAGCTGAGGTACGACCATGGTGTTGTGAGATGAGTTCCCACCATAGAGTTGAGAAATTGGGGTCGGACCAGGCAGTTGAGAATTTGAGATTGGACCATGCAGGCAAACAACTGAGCTTCTACCATTGGGACAGAGAATGGAGTTCTCTGCCATGGAGTTGAGTTTTCTACCGTTGCGGCGGCTAATTTTTTGGGGTTCTGACCAGTGAAGATGAATTGAGATCTAAAACACCATGAGATATGCCGAACGTTGGGGTGTTGTTATATGAAAGACTTTTAATGAATTGTCTCTCTCCTCGTGTCGATGAACTGAAGTCAAGAAGTTAATAAAACCGTTCGTACCTGAACAACGGAGTCCCGCTGGTGTATTTGTACTGAGTGGTTTGCATATGTATATGTGTAGTATACAAAGTTAGGATTTGGCATTAAATAACTAATAACAGTTGAGAGTCCATAAAGTAAAACCAACCATCCAACCACATTCTAAGTACTCTTATTGATTTTTATGGTGTTGTTGTCTGGATCAACTTGATTCATCCTGCTATCTCCATTTTTCCACTCTCTTTTTTTCGATTCTTCGAGAGAGTTCCAAAGTCTTTAACTACAAGAGTTATCAACTGTTACCCCTGTGTTCTTCTGTGTTTTTAGAGCGAAGTTAAGATTTGTCCAACTTTTTGTTTCCTTTTATTTTCACTCTATGATCCGCTGGATCGGCAAAATCTATCGTTCGTTTCTTCTTGTAAATTGACTTGAAGTCCAATCTCTTGGATAGAACCTGGTATTACTTTTGTTTTTTGAAATCTTAGAGTATTTTATGGGTCCCATTTGCTGAGAAAGATACTGATTTGTGCAAATAACATTCGGCAGAATAGCTAAAATGTATAATTAGGATTTTACTCCTTGCGTGTTTTTCACGCCAATTTCAACTGATGGTATTCTCTGCGGTATATGTGACAGCAAGTCTCCTCAAGTCTCCTGAACATTCCTCAGTATTCTGGCTGATCTATCAATGCTGTAGTTTGGATGATCTCGGCTTGTCCTCCAATCTCACATTCTTTTAGAACTATTTACCAAAGCTTTGAGTATCGTTCCAGTGACACCAATTACAATTGGCATCACCGTCTCCTTCATGTGCCATAGTTTTTATGTCCTCTGGCAAGGTCCAAGTACTTTTTTCATTTACTTTGATTTTTAGTCGGAGGTTCACCCGTCGGCGAAGTCAGCAGGTTCCTTTTTTTCGTCGGTATTAATTAGGGTATTAAGTTTGGAGTTTGTTGGTCGAAACTCTTGAAAATTTTCTGCAATTCATTCTTCAGGATAGATTCTTATTTCCCTATATACCATTGGGTCAAATTCTAATTTCTTGCACAATTGCCAGTGGATCACCTTCCCCACCCAGTCGTGTTTAGTCTTATATTCTTTTTACGCTAGAGTGCATTCGCTTATTATGTGATTAATGGCTTTGTTTCTATCACCACCTAACATACAATTGGTATTCTATTTGCGTTTCTCCAGGTACACTTTAAAATAGTTGGAACTTATGGCGTTTTTGAGCTGTTATTAGAAGAGATTTGGCTTCTCTCTTTTAGTTTCTCTTTTCTTAGCACCGCCGAGGTATTCTTGTGAGAGATTTTGTCAGCTTGTCGCTTGAAATATCCATGCAGTTGTTTTATTTCCCGTTTCTGTTATCTGGTTATTGTTGTTCTGTTGATCTTTAGGTTGCCTATATTGTTTCTGCTCACTGTAATTAGTTATTCTCTGCTCCTTTTTATGAAGTCTTTGAATTGTTGTCACGCTATTTTCAATGCTGACAAGCCCCCTTCTTTTTTTTTCTTTAAACCTATAGTCTATCTGTATCATGTAAAGACTTGTGCATTGCAACAAACTTTCTTGTCCTCTGGTTTAATTTGAAGTTGAAGTTTAATGGTCCCGAGTATCTTACAAGGGAAGCCGCCCAGGTGTATGTCCATTTGATGAGATTTATGCTGAATAGCTCTGTTTTGAGAAGTTTACTTGTTCGCTGAAAATGACATTTTCTAATTTTTTTTTTTTACTGATGTCCGCTTCCACTGTTCTCAAGTAGTTACAATTTTCCTTTTCTTCGAACGTTATGATTATTTCTTGATTTTGGCAGGTCTATTTCTTTAGTTAATTGTCCCTTTCTGCCATTCATTACTAGCCTGGCACATTTTTCTATGTCACTTTCCAATCCTATATCCTGACTGTATATTCTTATTCCATGTGTATGATTCAACTTTTCTTTTTCATTTTTGCAAACAGTTTGATGTTCTTCATATACATGAAGTTGTTAATCTTGTCTGTTTTATTCAATTTTTAGCCCCTTATGTATTTTCTAAGGATTTAATTGATTTGCTTCATCTCTACTACAAACAGTAATGGTGATAGTTCATCTCCCTGGAAGATATCCCACAGGAATATCATCTCAGCTAAAGTTTTTCGTCCTGCACTTAGTTCCTCTTTCCTGTTTTATATGACTTTCGTGGTGAATCTAATGACTCTCAGATATCTTGTACATTTTCAAAAGTCTACCATCCAGCTTTGCGGGATCGTATCCAAGGCTTTTTGAACCGAGTCTACCCCATTGTTACATTTTCCTGCCTCGCTTTGTTCTCGTCGAGGATTTGTTAGTCCCTCGTTCCTCTTGTTACCTTATTGCATCCTTTCTGTTCTTCGGGAAAAAATTCTCAGCTTTCTAGTGAGTAATAAATCTCTTCCCTAATCTGTACTGTTAGTATTTTCGACATAATTGGTAGACACGTTACCGGCTTTTAGTTGTTTGAAGCTTTTTTTTTCGGTGGTCTTTCTGGATCAAGGTGATCTTTAGTTTAATCATCCATTAGTGTATATTTTGTTTCTTCTAAGAATTTATTCTGGTAAAGAGACAATCCGTCGTCGACGTAGGTGGTTTTTTAAAAACAGTATCTATGTACATCATTATGTCCTGACTTTTTCCGATTCGATACATTTTTCATTGATGCTCTTAGCTATTCCTGGTGTATTATCGTCTCAGGGACTTTTTTTTATCTTGTAATCCTTTTTCCTTGTTATTAATCCATTCAGCTTTTCTACTATGTCATTTCCGTTCCCAAATTTTACTCCAGAATACTTTACCTTCTGTTCTTGTGCATCCTCGTTGGCAAAATTTTCTTTTAGTGTTTCGGAACGTCCTGTGTTGATTGTATCACTTGACCCTGTCTCCGTATCTTTTAATTTCCTTTCCTTCGATAATATATATTTTGACGTTTTCCTTTCCAGTTCCATTGTCAGATTTTCCGTTTTGTTTTGATCTTTTCATCCCAACATATCAGCGTGTTTTTCCTCTCTTTAGTATCTTCATTTGTCATCACAATTTCTTTATCAGTACTTCTAGCCCAATTTCACATCGCGGTTTTGTATTTCATTTTCGGTTCATGAGGAGAACACCCATTTTATCACAGACTACTTTTACTCCTGCATAAACCAGTTCATTCAATTCTGTCATATTTTCCTTTGGTAATAATTTGTTTATTCCTTCGTTTTCTATCTTGATTTTTTTCAGGCTTGCTTCTTGAGATGGTAGTCTTCTTTTCACTTATCATTTTCTTTATTAAACCAAATTTTATTTTGTCTTCCTGAGTTGGAGGAGGTTGTGATATTTCGGTTTTTATTATTTTGCCTTTCAATTTGATTAGGGTGTTCTTACATTTCAGTATTTTGAGTTTTGATTCGTGTCGTGAGATCTTGTTCATATTCTTCCATATTTACTCGTGGGTAGATTTCTTGAATATCAAAGATTAGAAAGCCAAGCATTCTTTGATATCATTCTAAGAAGGTTAGAAAATATCTGGCTTGTTTTTTTCTAATTTAGCGCTTTCAGTCCAAAATCGTACCACACATTTTCTGTACACTTTTACAGTAGGATTGTTCTTAAGATAACCAGGAAGTATATGTTAGTTGTTTTCCCTTGTCCATTTCTTCCCGTGATATATCTGAGTTGAATGGTTGCTTATGTCGTTGTTTGTGTACCTGAAAATAGAACAGCCAACATTTGTAAGATGCTTACCGGATTCCCATGATGGATTTCAGGAGAGCACCTTCTGAACATGGCATTCAGACCAGTTATTTGGGTCCCACGTAGAATTATATTTTTATTGGTCATTTTTTTCATGGATAGTATAGAGTGGCTATACTAGAAATAAGTTGTATGTTAAGTTGGCGACCATAGTCAAGGGCAACCCGAAGGCTCCCTTCTCAGTAGCTACTACACCGAGGTGTAGAGGAAGAAATATTTCCATTCCCTAGATTGCTCCACTTTACCCTTAATCTTTACATAATAAGTGTTAAGCAAGGTGGCATCAGGTACCATTTTTGAGTCTTTGGTATGAATCGATCTGGGATTAAATCCCCGGTCCTCTAGACAATTGGCAAAATTATCTGCGCTCCAGTCACTGAGGTAACCAGGTACTTAAGCGGATCACAAAAGAAACACTAATCCGAGATAAATTTGCAAAGTTTTAACTTAGAGACACAACAACCCACTTTTTAAAAAACTATTACATTGGCTTATAAAGTAAAGTAGGCGACCATAGTCGAGGGTGACCCGAAGGCTCCCTTTTCGATAGCTTACTACACTAAGGTGTAGGGAAGGGCGCTACTCCTTTCCCAGGATTGCTCCACTTTACCCTTGATCCGTACCTTATAATGCTGAGTGTTAAGCAAGGAGGCATCAAGTACCATTTTTTGAGTCTTTGGTATGACTCGACCTGGGATTGAACCCAGGTCTCCCGGGTGATTGGCGAACACTCTAACCGCTAGGCCAATTGATAATTGATATTATTTACTTTAAACCCTGAGAAATTGGTGCCATTCGTTTATAATGATTTTATAATTTACTTTTACAGTCTATACTCTGATTCTTTTGCAGGCTTGATTCCGTAGAGATGGTTATGTAGTCCTCTGTTCACTCATATCCTTTTTTTATTCTTTGTTTTATTTTTCTGTCTTCTTGTGTTAAGGTTATTGTTGTGGTGCTAGGTTCTAAGTTAGTATAAGCTTAATACGCCAATGTTTGTTGGTGGTCTGTCGCTGTAGTTTAAATAGCAGTAAGTCTTCTTAGGTCTCCGGAACATTTCTGAGTAATCTAGCAGATCTCCACTCTGCTGTGGTCTAAATGATCATGAATCTTTCTCTGATTTCCAATTCCTTCAGGCTTTTTTCAAGTCTTAGAGGACCATTCCAAGCGCTGTGACTAATTTTTACAGCTTTTTTTATTTTTCCCAAGTGAGAGTTTTTTCAATAGCGTTAGCTGATGGTTTTTCATAGGAGTCTCCAGGACTCTTCTCACTATTCATGCCGATCTCAATAGTGCTGTAGTTTGATGGTCTCCATTCATCCTCTTATTTCCAAGTCCCCCAGTCTTTATACCAAACTTTGGAGACTGTACCAGGTAAGCTAAAAATAATTGGTATCACGATCACTTTCCCGTTCCATATTTTTTCAGTTCTCTGGCAAGTTCTACGTACCTATTACTCTTCTTGATTTCTTTCAGTTTTACCCGTTGATCAACTGGCTGGTTTTGGTTTTTGTTGTTTTTTTTTGTTGTTGTCTATCACTAAATCTGGTCGTCCGGCCAAGATTAAAGGATCCATTTGTATCTCAAAATACAAAATGATTTTTGGCTTATTTTCTAGGATGGATTCCGGGTTGGGTATATACCCTTTGTTCATAGGGCCAAATTTGAATATTTTGCACAACTCCCAGTGGATCACCTTCCACACCCAGTCGTGTCTTATGTTATATTCCTTCTGCGCTAGAGTATCGCATTCGTTTATGTTGGGATTATTGGCTTCGTCCTAATCACCACTCAAAATACAATTGCTGTTTTGTTGCTTCTTGTCTATATTCGCTTTCGTTGGTTCTTGTGCTGTTATGAGAAGAGAATCAGTTTCGGTCTGAAGCCTTCGCTTTGTTATCCATGTCCAAGTTTTCCCGAAAGAGACTTCGCTTGCTTGTCGCTTGAAATATCTATACAGTTGCTGTGCTTCTTATTTTTTTTCTGGTAATTTTTGTTCAATTAATGTTTGTGTTGTCTGTATTGTTCCTGGTCGCTGTAATCAGTCTCACACAGCACATTTTTTGTGTAGTATTCTATTCGTTCTATCGGTGAATCGACGCTATCTTATATGCTGGCGAGTCTTTTCTTATTTTTCTTAACACATACAGTCTATTTATGTCATCTCTGAGATGAAAAGTTTTTGGAGTTTTCTTGTTCTCAGGTCCATTATTTGAAGTTCTTCTCTAGTCCACTTTAAGAATGGTCCGAGTATCTTACATTGGAACAACCCAGTTCTTTATCTCTTTGATGAAATTTCTGTTATGTATTTTGGTTTCCAGTACCTTCCTCGTTCTCTTGAAGTATTCTTTTCTAAATATTTTTCTTTCATCTCTGCTAGTTTGAGAATGTCAGCCTCCTGTATTTCCCAATAATTCTAAGTTTCCTTTTCTCCAAGCATTCTGATTTGCCTGGTTTGGTTGTGCTATTTCGTCCGTCATTTCTCATATTCCGCTTTTCATTATAAGCTGGAAACATATTCAACGCCAAATTCCATCCCTATTCACCACCGTTATTAGGGTTTCCTATTCCTTTTCATTTTTAGCAGCTTGATGTCGTCCATGTACATTCGGTGTTTGATTTCTTCGGCGATTTACGAAGTAAGCATTTACTAGGTATGTGACTGATTGGCATCATCATTATAACAAATGGTAAGAGTGAAAGCGCATGGAAGATCCCCGTCTGGATTTTCGCCTCAGCTAAGCTTTTTTCTCTTCTCAGTTCGACTCTCCAGTTTTCCATAGTAGTTTCGATAGACTCACTGACTTCGCCGGATATTATTTTTATTATTATTATTCCCTGGATTAATATTAGAATTATGAATATCGGTGAATACAGAAATATGCACCTCCTAAAGAAGTTTTTTTTTATCCCATAAAATTGACTGATTTTTGAAATCTAAAAAAAAAAGTTTGAAGACAAACGTATTTTTTGTTGTACTTTTATCACGCATTGACCTCGACTTCATTTATTCAGTTGATTTTGCTGCTGAATGATTTCATCGAGAAATACATTTTCATTATATTTATTATTTAAGAAGAGAAGCAGAACAAAATTGTTATTCAGGGGAATGTTTTCATAGTTTCTTCATTTTTCAGGAATACAGTATTACATATTCTGTTTAATCAGTTTTCTATGTGTATTCATAAAACTTGCAGAGTTCACTGTAGATCTACTGCGCCTCCCAGTTATGACTTCTCGAGAATTTCTTTTGAACAAGTTTCCTGCATTCGGTTATTGTATTTGATGTACTCTTACGTATTATCAATTTTTGCTTTAATATAATTTCTTCTTCTTTTTCTTCTTCTTTTAGTAGTAGTGGTAGTTGTAGAAGGACAAGAAAGAGAGGGGAGAAGTGGGAAAAGTATCCGTTAAGCAGTGAGAGATCGGAGACTATAATTAAAATGGACGCCAGTAAATCATCTATGTTTAATTTAAATGCTTTTAGTCTTAATTAGAAATTCCAATATAAATGAAAAGAGGATGCAGCCACTTCAGATATTGCTTACATCCACACATATGCACACTCATCCACACACATATACACACACATGCACACGATATATATATATATATATATATATATATATATATATAAAGAGAGATAAATGTATGTGAGTTTTATGCGTGTGCATGTGTGCGACGTTTGCTATGTTGTTGAGAAAGTATACAAATGGTTCAATGAGCTAAAGCCGGTATAGATATTTTTTAGCTGGTAGGTTAGTATATCTTTTATATATATATATATAGATAGATAGATAGACGCATACATATTTATATATAGCATATGTGTGCATGCATGTGTGCCAATGTATGGGTGCGTGTGTGTCTGTGTATTATAGTTGACAAGTTTTATTAAGGATAACTGACAAGTTAAGTCTATTACACTTTTAATAAGCTTCTCCAGTAGTCGAATTTGATGCAACAGTATAAGATGCAAATTTTGTAAGAATTGATCAAAGTTTATAGACATATAAAATCTGACCACGTTAGACAGACCTGACATCTTCATTGCCGAGGCAGCGATAATAAAGAGTTAAAGTCTTATATATTAATATTGTAATTTATACCGTTTATTTAAAAAGCATGTTAAAAATTTTTTTAATTATTTTAAAATTTGTTTCAATTTCATCGAATTGACGGTGAGATTCTCAGTGTTAAAAGCATTTTTAAACTTAGCTGATATAGTTTGCTATATTTTTACTCAAAGATTGTTCAATATGAACGCATTGAAGGAAAAATGACAGTTGTGATGTACGATTGAGTGTCCTGGCTATATATATATATATATATATATATATATGTGTGTGTGTGTGTGTGTGTGTGTGTGTGTGTGTGTGTCTATGTGTCTGTTTTTGTGTGTGTGTGCGTGTGTGGTTGGGCAAAAATCTCTTATTCAAGCATGTTTGATTAAATAATAAAAACATTTTCTCATTATAATTTTATTAAGATCCTTCCAAGTTTCCTGATAAATGTCTTGGTTTCAAGCTGGAATTGGTGGATGAATTTACCAAAAATTTCCCCGAACGCTCACAGACCTTTGATTAGGCTTCATCTTGGGGTGCTAGCATGTATAAAGAGTATTTCTAAGAGTTTTTGAACGGTTTAAAGTATTTCATAACATAAAAAAATTTCGTAAACCCTGAGTTGGATAAAACTAAGATGCTAATGAATTTAAAAAAGAGAACGCTGTCAACCGAAATTATGTAGACAAAATAGGTCTTCATTTTTTATCAACATATATATATATATATATATATAGGAGGATCATTAAATAAGTTTCTAGACTTTTTTCGTATAGGCACTTTTATTGATAATACACACATTTTAGTCTCCATCGAAGTAATCTCCTCCGGCTGCAATGCACTTGTACTCTTCTAACAATTTCTGGAACGCCCCATAGAAGTGTAAGCGTGTCAATGACTTTCGTCACAGCATCTTTCATCTCTTCAATTGTCTCAGAACGACACCCTCTGAGCTTAGGGAATAACCAAAGTCACAGGGAGCAAGCTCTGGACTATAAGGAGGCTGAGGAACTGTGTTGAGGCCCATCCTGGTCATATAGTTTGTGACAAGGATGTTTTTTTTTACTGGTGCAATATCCTGGTGGAAATGCCACTGAGCCGATTTGAAAAGTGCTGGTCTCTTCCGACGGAATCCCTTCCTGAACTCCCTTAAAACCTCAACATAGTACCCCTCACCTTAACACTCACCCTTTGGCCAATCAACTCTGGTGTGTTGACTTCCTTACTCCTCTCAAACCTCTCATCATCCCTCACAAACTGCCTGCCTTCCTTGAATCTCTTATGCCACTCAAGAACTGAAGCTCGATTCATGAGAGCTGCTCCAAAAGCAGCCTGAAGCCTTCCATACGTTTCTGTGACGTTTTTTTTTCATGTTTAAAACAGAATTTTATTGCATATCGTTCTTCGAAAGTGTTCTCACGTCCAGATTGCATTTTTGAAATTCATCGGCTGCGACAATTAGGTTTTAGTAGGGTGTATTCCAATTGCTGCTGAAATCATAAAAACTGGTCAGTCATTTCAGAATATGTATAGCAATAACATAGTGAATTATCAAGAGTCTACGACAATTTTAAATGCCTGTACAGAAAAAAGTCTGTAAACTTATTGAAGGCACGACACACACACACACACACACACACACACACACACACACACATATATATATATATATATATATATATATATATATATATACTCGTTGCATTGGGTAAATTGACGACTAAATTGCAAGAAAATACACTAACGTCGATATCTCATTTCATAATTTATATGTACCAAAATTTCATGAAACTATATTAATATATTATAGATCAAATTTATTTGAAATATCACAATTGGATTCAACCACGGCCTCTGGAAAACTCTGGAATCCCTAACAAGTCTTTCCGACGGTCTCCTTGTTTAAAGTGGTAAAGGCTATGGTTCATCGTTCGTGTGGCACAGAATTCTGTTGGTCTCTCACTTCAACCTACCCGCCACGGTGATTGCAATCTGGAGTGTCAAAGAAATATTCTCACTGCTAAAACGGGGTCGTTTTGCTCGTGTGGCAAAGCGCAGAGTCCTATTGCCAGATGTAGGATCTTCCAGCAGCCACTATCTTTAACCCGAGCTATCCTACCTCCTCCAAGCAATTGATGAAGGGCTCCGTGTTGAGTCTGAGGCCCTGAATAGACGAAAGGAGGCATAACCTCACAATCGTTAGTGATTGCCCCAAAACCATGATATCGAATTGCTGTTTGGTTTTCATCAATATCCAGAGATTGACATTTAAACTCGTTTATCTTTGTATTGTGGTATCCGGCGGAACTATAAAGTCTTACATTGTATCGTTTCCAAATTTCTGGAGGAGTTATTTTTGTCATGTGTATGTTTGCTCCTCAAACAAGGACCACTTGACTTGCACCGTAGATAAAAGCTGAAACAAATTACACACGCAAAATAGATAATCGAAAATGAAGACAATTTACACATCACCACACACACACACACACACACACACACACATATATATATATATATATATATATATATATATATATATATACGTATATTTATAAATATATATATAAAGACGTGCAAAAGTGACATGATAAAAAGAAATTTCAAATTTTTAATATTCATTTTTCTAATTATATGTTGATATATTTCAAGAGTTGAAAGATGAAAAATGAAAATTATTTTCGAAGTGTCTTCAACTGACTTTTATATGGTCTCTGTTATCAAAGAGATTGGTTTTGACTGCTCCATTTGGGAGATATGTGTTAAGCATAAATTATTTAGCCAGCCATTTGTTTATTTAGATGTTTATGGGTCACTACGAATCTGTTTAATTTCAAGTCGGTGTTTTGATGGAAGTCTAACTTGATGTTAAAGCTATTTGACAATTTAAAAAAAAATGGTTGCTTTGCTTTAAGTATCTGCAAAAATTTCAAGATTCTTTTTATTGAGAATGTTGTTATTTTGCTCATTTGTTTAGGCACTTTAACTGCTTCCATTCCCCTTTAGTTATATCTATCTATCTATCTATCTATCTATCAAAAGAATGTTTTTTTCATAAAAAGAGCACTCCACACTATTATGGCTGAGCTGGTATAAACCTATGCGTATTTGAATTAAGGACTCAAAATTCAGACAAGAGTGTAATAAAAGTGGACAGTCTAGCATCTACAGAGAGTTAAGTTTAATAACGTTATATGCCGTTATTTTATGAAACGTATACACGAAATAGTAACGTAGTTTGGTGTGAGTACACGTCACATTCAAACGGGATTTGTTTTATTCGCAAAGATGGGGAAAATATGGGATTAAACAACTTCAAATAATAGATGAAATGAGAAAAAGTGTTAATATATCGATATTTTGATACTAATTGGCTTCTTTTGTTTAGCAGATAGTTCCCTGCCCTTTCCAGGATGCTTTATTTTTCTTCTAGACAAAAACTTCGGCTTTTTTAAATCATCATCATCATGAAGCCACACTGACAGCATATATTTCCCGTTTTCTCTCTCTCTCTCTCTCTCTCTCTCTCTCGTTACCTCTCGCTCAAATCATGATAGGACTTCAAGACTGCATCCGATGTTTACACAGTGTTGATGTACTTAATTCTTTGCTGGTCGGCCAACAATGGTTCTTACATGTATATAAGTCCATAAGAGAAAGTCGCTTATAAGTATGTCCGTGCTTCTCGAGTTGTACCTCGTATGACTTATTCGTCTTTCATAGATGGTTTGTGAGATGGGAGATAAGTGGTTGTACAGATGTTCTTTCCTAGGGTGTTGCGCGAATCAACTTGTATTATACTTTCGTAGTTCACAACTAACTTTTTCTCCATGCGTTTCGAACACGTACGGTGGTTCATCCTTACAGTTGTTCTGACACAGCTACATATATTTGAGAAAAAAGAAAAATCCGTTTTGTACATGATTGATAAGTCGTCCAAAACAGTCCAAGCCTTTACTAGACATACACTGACACCAATTTCAGTAGATGAGATAGTGCTGCTGAGGTATGTAAAATGAAGATAGCTCCTTTTTTATTAAAACACACGCCTTCTACCACTTGCTCGAATTATGCAGCTGGGATTCGCCTCGAGCAAGTGTATCTACGAGAAGCATACGATTATCTGCGTTATCTACGACAATCATAGTTTCTATGCAAGATCCTCTATTTCTTGCCTTTTTAGATAGAAATCATTTTTCTATTTGATCGATTGATGTTTGAAGTACGTATTTAGGTAGATTATAAACGTATACTACGCTAATATATTTCTTTGCAAAACTCTAGTAACAATCAACCAGAAGTGGGTACCGCCGTCACGTGAGCAAACTCTTGCTTTCGTGTTTTCGAAAACTATTGTTATTGTTGTGACAGTTTCTTTGGGGAGACAATATTCGAGCATTGTTGGCTCCATCTTTCCGCTGTGTATGGAATTAATTTCCTTTGAGAAATATATAAGCAATAGAGATGCTTTGAGATTTTTAATGATTTGATGGATAGTCAGAATTTGTAAGGT
Organism: Sepioteuthis lessoniana; assembly: GCA_963585895.1. Taxonomy (NCBI): domain Eukaryota; kingdom Metazoa; phylum Mollusca; class Cephalopoda; order Myopsida; family Loliginidae; genus Sepioteuthis; species Sepioteuthis lessoniana. Next base: position 37,492,293 of record OY757938.1, read on the forward strand.
TGTGGATCGATTTCCCACCAAATACGTTGTCACTTTTAAAGAATTTTCTCGATTTCAGGTCGAATATAACTCACTCGAAGAGCATAGTTAACCCTCACAGCTATGGCTGTAGGAGTTGTGCCTCTAAAGTTTTTTTACGTCGCCTTGCTTTAGGAAGAGAAGGATGCAGCCGTTTGCCCATTTCTCTCTTGAGTTTTGCTGATAGGCAATGGAGTATATTCCGAAAAGTATATCGTCAAATGTTGTTGTCTTCTATACTTAAGGATATATTTCATTAACAACTGAAGCTTTTTGTGTTTATCCTTTTAGAACTGTGTCAAAATTTTCCCCCGTAAACTTTTCAAGTTGGATAAATAGTTGGGCATTAATAATTTGTTGATAGGATTATCAATGATTTCTGAGTGCATTCTTGAATTATTCCTTCCACTTCGGAAGTTTTTCTCATTCACTAGCTGATTCTAGTTTTGCTTTCGAGGTGTTTTCTCTTCTACTCATTTTAATTAGGGTATGCCATTCAAATTTCTTATCTTCTACCGAATTTCTAATTTCATTGATTTGGCCTTGATTAAATTATTTTTTTTTCATGTTAGATCTTTGTACTTTCTCTTCATTATGCGTATTGGCATTTGTTGAGATTCTTTTGTTAAGTAAAGATACGTTTTCATGTTTTCCTGATTTTGACTGCCACAGAACATTAGTCTGGTTGGCATACACTCGCCTGCTGCTTCTAAATGGGCGGTAACAAAGTTTTTATATGCATCATTTTGAGTATTCTCCTGAAGTGTATCAATCTTGTTTCTAACAGTTACTACATATTTATTGCTTATATCGCTATGAGTAAGTGAGGAGCCGTCGTATCGTGAAGCTTTAACAGTTTTTTTTTTCTTATTTCTGCGTAAATTCAGACGAATCTTAGCTGAGAATATTCTTTCATAGTAAAATATTCCTTCAAAAGAGAAGTATGCCTCACATTCTAAGTCATCATCATTATCCTCATATCACGCTGCTTGCACGAATCTACCTGACCCTCTCTCGTCACCCATCTCTATCGTTCATCGCACCCGATAGGTCTTCCTGGCTACATCCTGTATCAGCCCAGAGCTGTTGTATATAAGTTCTAGCTGGTTGTCCAACATTTGCTCGTCCATAGGAAGGTGTCTAGAGGAGTAAATGGCTTATAAGTTCGTCCTTACTTCTCAAGCAGTGTCCTGCATATCTGGTTCGTCTAACTTGGATAGTTTTCGTGATGGCTGGTAGGTGTCCGTACACCTGCATTTTTGCGGGGTATTGCCTCTAGGACAATTCTGTATTGCTCGCAGCATTCTTGTGTAACTGCTGTCAAGCTTTTTCTCCATACGTTTGGTTAGCGCCGATGTGGTGCATCCATATAGCATTATCGACACAACCGCAGATTAGAAAAAAATGCACTTTATTTAATCGACGAGGTCTGAGATCCTTATGACGGATAGCCTATTGATAGCTGTCCATATCTTTGTTAATTGCACGTTGAAGCCATTCTCGGTTGACGAGTTGCTGCTTCCGAGGAAGGTAAACATGTCCACTATTTTCAGAGGACCACCCTTTAGTGTGGAGATGTGGCCACTTTGATGTATTCTGTCTTGTATTCTGTCTTGTCTGTGTTGTCATTGAGGCCTATACCCCTAGCATCTCGTTCGAGACTATGTAGCAGGGATTCGGCTTCGGTGGGTGTATTTGATAGAAGCGCTATGTCATCGGCGTAGTCTCCGTCCGTAATAGTTTGTGAGGAGTATCTTCTGCTTCTTTCCTTTGCCATTTCATTAAAACTATAGACGTTCTAAGCACGTAGTCTAGGCAGATAATAAACAGGTACGGGGTTAATGTGTCTCCTTGTAGCACGTCTGTTAAAATGTCGAAGTAGTCTGTGTCTCTAACGGTTGAGCGAACTTTTACTTTCGTATTTTTATACAACATCATTAGGGTAGTGACGTTTTTTGGGGGGCGGGGTAGGCCGAAGGCGAAAAGTATTCGCTCCATCTTCTTTCATGAAAAAAAAAATCTAGTTATTCTTCAGAATTATTTGGGTTGGGTGTAAGTCCATAGTTTACACTCCATTTTTAAAATGTATTGTTTTGGTATGCAAAGCCTATTCTATATCTGTTTGATTTGTTGTATGAGCAGAATTTCTTAATTCCGTCATTGCCCATTTGAGCATTCATGTTTTCACGAATGATTAGAACATTGTGTTTAGGAGTGTGTTGGAAAAGGGAAGATAGATCGTTGTAAAAAGTAATCATGTTATTATTGTATTCGAGGGACTATAACAAGAGACTATAGTTCTGCAGAGATTACCATTAAATGCAGCACATACTTTTTAATAGAGTTTTCTCTTTGTTAACTTACTTATTTTAAGTTATGAAGACTAAAAATCATTCCTATGGCAGCATCAACGAATCTTTCTATGAAGATACTGAAACAAATGTCCATCTATTAACGTTAACAAGGTATTTTACTACTAATTCGTTATATTAGAATGAACATAATGTTTATTATATGCTCGGCTGCAGATGCTGTCTACTATGGTAACTGATTTACTGTGTTTAAATTCCTAATGTTAAATGTCTCTATGTTTACCATGCCTTTGAATCTAAATAAGTTTTGCTTAGGCGCTTGGCCCATTTCGTCTTTTATTTACATCATATGTTTGGATAAAGTAATGGGAATATCTTGTTATTGATGCTAAGATTCAACTTGTACCGTTTGTTTTTTCATTTCAATTCGGTGTTACGGTTGTATATTTTTTTTCTTTTTTGCTATCTTCTTTCTTGCTTACGGCCCGGGATATTATGTTTTTATCAAACAATTAACATTCAAAGGACTTCTGGTATATATATATATATATATATATCAGAAGTCCTTTGAATGTTAATTATATATATATATCTATATCTGTGTGTGTGTGTGTGTGTGTGTGTGTGTGTGTGTGTGTGTGTGTGTGTGTGTGTGTATCGATGTATAATGGCCTAAAAGTCTGTTTAAAGATGTGAACCTCTAGTCTCAAATCCAGATGTTTAGTTTATAGTCTTGAATTGCAGGAGTAGCTACACTTTTGTATGAGCTGATAATAGAAGAATGCCTTTGATACTCTGGAAACAATAATCATCGGGTTTGAATTGGAAAACTTTTCCTTCTCCTTGATCCAATCCCTTACTAATCCTAAAATTATATATTTATCAACTTGATATCCTCTTTTCTTAATATTTACTTCAATAATTTGGCTGCTAAAGTCGAAATTTGGCAAAGGGAATAATCTTATACAAACAGATTTGCATTATATAATGACAGAGAAAAAACGTATTCAAATTAGTAAGTGGAGGAACTCAACATAGAAACACATTTGAGCTAAGAAATTATAAAATGTGAGTCACTGGGTTGCAATAATCTAAGTGTTGGTTGTTGATTGGTTGGTTTGTTTTACGGCGTATCGATCTTTTTCGGGTCATTTAGCGACGAATTATGTCATTTTGATAAATGTTTCAAGCAATTCAGTTAAGTAAAAGTATAATTTTTGTTTACACATAGTTAAATGTAAAAAACAGTTCTACTGCCTCCAAAAGCTATCAAAAGAACCCAACAAACACAAATGCACGAGAACTAGAAAAGGCACAACATCAATTAACAGGAATATACCTAAAAGAACAGGCAGAATACATACAAAATCAGATAGATAAGATTAGAGACTCGGTGGAAAACAGACAATCCAGGATAGCCTGGCAAACAATAAACGAAGTAAGTGGAAGGAAGAGCACAGCCAAAGCAAAATTGAAAGCTGCAAGCCAACAAGAAAGAGTAAAACTGTGGGAACAGCATTTCAAAAATCTACTAGGAAACCCACCGGAAATAACGGATGAACCGATCACCAGAATTATTAGCAAGCAATTAGACGTAAAACTAGGTCCTTTCACCAAAGAAGAACTCGACTTAGTTCTCAGAAGAATTAAAAATAGGAAAGCGGCAGGGCTAGACGAGATCCCCCCAGAAGTGTGGAAGACTAGACAATTCGACGATATACTGCTCCGGCAATGCAACGCAGTCTATAGTCAAAATAGGATAGAGAGATGGACGAAGGGATGCATCCTTCCATTCTCTAAAAAAGGCGACCTCGGACTAGCCAAGAACTACCGAGGGATAACACTTACATCCATAGCAGCCAAAATCTACAATGCCCTACTACGAAACTGCATAGAACCCAAAATAGACAACATCCTTAGGAAAAACCAAAATGGCTTCCGGAGAAATAGATCCACAACCTCACAAATACTGACCATCCGTAGAATCCTGGAAGGCGTTCGGGCAAAAAACTTACAGGCGACATTACTATTTGTCGACTTTACCAAGGCCTTCGATTCCATACACAGAGGGAAGTTGGAGCAAATCCTACTAGCATACGGCCTACCAAAAGAAACCATTGCAGCGATAATGATTCTCTACAGAAACACCAAAGTGAAAGTACGTTCACCAGATGGAGACACGGAATACTTCGACATTGTTGCAGGAGTACTACAAGGAGACACACTAGCCCCGTACCTCTTTATCATCTGTCTAGACTATGTGCTTAGGACTTCGATCGGCAAAATCAGAGAAAATGGCTTCAAGCTGACTAAGAGAAGAAGCAAAAGGTACCCCGCAAAAACAATCACGGACGCCGACTACGCTGATGACTTGGCGATACTAGCGAATACGCCTAATCAAGCAGAGACACTACTACATAGCCTGGAACGAGTCGCAGCTGGCATTGGCCTCCATGTCAATGCAAACAAAACTGAATATATGTGTTACAACCAAACGGGCAACATTGCCACACTAGACAGAGCCTCTCTGAAACTAGTCGACAAATTCACCTACCTAGGAAGTAGCGTCTCATCAACCGAAAAAGACATCGACACACGACTGACGAAGGCATGGACAGCTATCGATAGGCTCTCGATCATATGAAAGTCGGACCTAACTGATAAAATGAAACGCAGTTTCTTCCAGGCAGCGGTTGTGTCGATACTGCTATATGGATGCACCACATGGACGCTTACGAAGCGGCTGGAGAGGAGGCTGGACGGAAATTACACAAGAATGTTGAGAGCAGTATTAAACAAGTCCTGGCGACAACACCCCACGAGACTCCAACTATACGGACACTTGCTCCCCATCACGAAAACTATACAAGTTCGACGAACCAGACACGCAGGACACTGCTGGAGAAGCAAGGATGAGCTCAAAAAGATGTACTCCTGTGGACCCCCACATATGGATGTGCAAGAGTGGGACGACCAGCACGAACCTACATACAGCAACTATGTGAGGACACAGGATGTAACCCTGAAGACCTGCCGGAGGCGATGAATGATAGGGAGAAATGGCGAGAGAGGGTCAGGGATATCCGCGCTGGCGGCGCGACATGATGATGAATGATGAAGTTTAGCATAAGTACTCAGTTTAGTTCAATTTGACCCATAGATATAACCCTATCAGGTGCTACCACTCTAGAACAAGATTGAAGAGGATCCTGAGTTTTTTTATGATGTTTGCTTCTGTAACGAAGCACACTCCTGACTCTGTAGACATGTCAATAGCAATAACTGTGTGCACTGGGGTGCAGAGGTCATTGCACTCTGTAAAACGCACGGCCGGGGTACTTATCTCAAAACATAGAATGATCCGACTGTTTTGGTTTAAAAGCGCAGACGAGCAGACAGTTAATATCACTAGAGAGCATTACATTGATATATTAAACATGTTCTGCAGAGCACACGCAACACATCGTGGTGTGAATTGAGATTTGCAACGGTTCCAACAATATGGGGCAATTCCACCTGTAGCCAACATCATGATGTAGTGGCTCGACCATCGATTCCCTAATCGGCTGATCAGCAGGCACCGCAAATCCGATCTGAAACTCCACAGATGTTTTTTTATGATTGTATATGAGAACAATCCACAATCCATTGTTGAAACGAAAGTGACCATCAATCAGAAGATCAGTGCCTTACCGAAAAAAGAGTGTGTCAGGATGTTTGACAACTCGACAAATTCAAGTGTGTCAATAGTGCAATAGAGGTAATCTGGAACACGTCCGATTAAAAATGCATCCTTTGAGCTGGAGACATCAAAATAAAGGTTTTTTAATTGTTATTATACCAGCGTCCAGTATATAGAATATTTTTTTAGTCTCTCTTTGCAGTAATTAATCATCATCATATTAATGGGTTGTGTCTATTTTAAGACACCCTGTATATCCTTATTAGTTTGGTATACTTTAAATTATACTACTGCATGTAAATTGTTTGTATTAGACAGGAATAATTGATATCACATAACTGTGCGCGAAGTAACTATAGACAATATTTTAAAATGTAATCTGAAAAAAAAAACAAAAAACAATTGAACATTGAAAATACAGTTAGTTATCATTATACATTTAGAAATGGAATAAATTTCGGCATTAAATAACTCATAAGGAGTACTATACTCATAAAATAAACCAAAACAAATCAAATATTTCGCTTGATAGTAAATTTTATAACACTAGCCATACTTATATTTTAACGAAGGTTTTTACAAATTAAATAATCAATAATAAATAATTTCCATGGTAAAACTAATTAAAAGAATCTTGGAGATGATCATGTTAGTATTTTTATAAACTGTATTTCAGTTAATAAATGTCAAAAACGTTAAAAAAATCCATATTAAACCTCACTCCACTGTTTGCTACTCAGTTTATCTACAAAAAAAAATCTATGATAAAACGCACCCAGGATTCATTCTATCATTTTTTTATCCCCCGACCTATTCTTTATAAAACAAATATCTCAGAAGTCCTCGAGGAATTGAAAATTTAAATCCCTACGAAGCCAAAAATAGATTTTGATTGATTGATTCTGATGTCAAGGACATTTTATGCCAGATGAAAATTGTGGGAGATGGTCAATTTCTTTTGTTTTGTTTTTCAAGGATTTTCTTCAATTTGACAGAAAGTTGTCAGCAGTTATCTGTTGCTAAATGGATTGGGAATCGCTTTAAGGGATTAGTTTATCGGGTAAAGTTCAAGTTTATAGTTATTTTTTGGTATAATCGCATTTCTTTTAGGGAGGATAAAATGACGTCCACTCTGACATTTCTAAATATATCGCTCATGTTTTTTTTGGGTGGTAATAATGTTTTTTGATAGCAGTATGATCATCACATTCTATTTGAATCTATTTAGCAATATAGGGTGTTTGGCATTCTATGGATTCGGCCAAGTTTTCTTGTAAAAGTTAAAAGGAGTGCGTTATTCTTGTAAAATCGATATGTAATCGGAATCCAAGCGCTCTCATTTAGTAGTAATAATTCTATTTAATATCAATCATTTGTTTGCAAAGTTAGATTGTTTCAAGTATAGGTATTTAACATTTGGAATTATATTTATCTAGTATTCCTATGTAATATGAATAATTTGCACACAGCAGTATTTTTTAAATAACTTAGAGTTTTGTGGTTTGTGTTTTGAGGGTTAAGGAATTTCTATTTAAACTTTTTAATATGTTAAACTTTTCCAGACTTTTAGTGGAAGTTATATATTCTTGTGGTTTTTCCGGAGTGGGAAGCTGAAAATAAACAGCAAAATTTTCCAAAATAAATAAAGTTGATCGCTGTTTCGAAGCTTATTTTAATGCAGGGAATAGCAGATATACCCCCTACCTTTTAAACTGCTACTTAAGTAGTGAAATTAGGAAAATGTAAATGGTTACTGCACCTACCCAAAGTCTTACCATTACCATAAAACTTTCTGGTGCTTAACATCGATCGCAACGAGCTAGAACTGTTGAAATCCCAGTGGGACAAATAATTCAGGGATATATTATCTCATATTATTTACTTTTTTCCAGTGTTTTCCGAGTATTTTTATCCTCTCAATAATCCTTGGACAACTTGGTTATCAGTTTGTGTATTCACCTAAAACTTAGAGAAATATGGATTTGTTTTATTATTGAAAAAGTAATAAAGAATGAATCAATCGTAAATGAATTTATTGAAAGAAAGAAAGAAAGAAAGAAAGAAAGAAAGAAAAAAGTATCAGTTGTTAAAATCATACTAAAGTAAAAGAAAGAAAGAAAGAAAGAAAGAAAGAAAGAAAGAAAGAAGCAATGGTAAAATTATACTGAAAAATGGGGAAGAAAAAACGAAACAAGGGGAAAAAAAGGAAAGAAACAATAATATATTGAACAAAAGAAAAGAAAGAAAAAAGGATACAGAGATTTCTTAAGAGAAATAACGAGTTTAATGAGACAATAAAAACGAGCGGTAAGAAAAGATCTTCACGCTTGCTTTGTCTGTGTATAGTTAGCAGACTCATTTCCCGCCTTGCTGGACTAACAAGCCTATTACTAACTTGATGATCGCATCCATACGTTGCCATTTTGAAATAAGGACTGCTAAAAATAGTACAATATGATTGGCCCATTAAAGTTCTGCTAAAATATAAAAGAAGGAAATCCGAGAAACAGGTCAAAACGTGGACAGACATCTTATCTGTGTAATGACCAAGTGGCTCAACAAGAATTACTAGTGATCCATAATTTTCTTGCACTAATTGGGCTCAACTCCTAAATGTGCTTAAAATCGCTTCTATCAAATATAATGAACGCTGCCAATTTTGAGTTTTAACTGCCCGTGTCTCTATTCAGATCTCTCTCTCTCTATATATATATATATATATATGTATATAAGGATCGACTGAACAGTTCATAGGCTAACCAAGATACACTCATGGAGTGTGACCAAATGAAATTCACTTGTCAACATAATATTCCTTGCGGTCTACGGAGTTAAAGAGGTGGGTTTTATTGTTCAAAAATGTCATCAGTCGCAGATAAGACATCATCATAATGAGTTGTCATATATATATATATATATATATATATATATATTAAGAGAGAGAGGATATATATCTTTAGCTGGATAATGACCTTCTGTAAATCTAAATTGTTTCCTGGATTAATCAGTTAAATTCGATATACTTCTTTGTTTTATCTGTTTTTCTTATTTAAAATTGATTTGAACAGCAGTTAGAAATAACGACAGATATAACTTCAGGACAAACGGAAAAATAGCATTCAAACAATCTAGAAAACTGAAATGTGAAAAAGAAAACAATGTAAGGATACTTCATGCGACAAGGTAAGGAGATTGAATATGAGATTGCTTCTAAAGAAGTGAAAAAATAATGAGAGAAACATAATTTCCATTAATAGCAAGAGAGAATAACGTATTAAGAACTAATTTAGTCGAAGTAAAATAATTATAAAACACAGGAGAACTACAACTGCATGCTCTATGGTGAGAGTGATGAAACAGTTAATCACCCAATAATTGAATGCTGAAAACTAGCACGAATGGAATACAAGATTAAGCATGATGAGTAGGAAAGGTGATTCATCGGAAATTGTGCAAGATTCTGAAGTTTATTCATGCGATATATACGAAGTATTTTATACCCTAAACAATAAGAAACATACATTTTTTGATATTATGATTTTCTGATTAAATGGATCTCTTACTTCTGATCATAAAATAAGACCTAATCTTCATTAATATGAAATAAAGAAAATCAAATCGTCATCGAGTGGATTTTTCCGTTCCAACAGAACATTGAAGGAAATTAAAAGAATGTGAAAACGTTGACAAATAACTGGGAATTGACAGAATGTCGTGTTGGAGACTATAGCAGAATACATAAAGAACATGAAACACATACGCTAAGACAAAGATATGTCTCCATTAATAGTTACCAGCGTAGAATATAGAATTACCGAGCTGAATTCAAATCCAGTATGCTTTTGGGAAAGGCATGAATCCATCACTTCTCGCTTCGTCATCTACGGACAAAGAATTGTGCAGATTGTACTTTAACCTTTGTATAATAACTGATCTAGGCAAATGGAAATTCAGAATTCAAACCAGGCAAATGGAAATTCAGAATTCAAACCGGCTAAATGCTACAAAAATGGAGTCGTCATATAGTACTTTGGTAAATACAACCTCCCCGAAAAAAAAAATGGAATTACCATGCATAGAAAATGTTTCTTCTGTTATTAGGAATACATGAAAAATAGACTAACCACCAGTCTAAGATAAAACCTATAATATATTACAACCCAACATTCTGGCTTTATTGATTTATACCTCAAAATAATTAGAATAATCAATTCAAATTAGCAATCAAGACTTTTCAACATGGTTATCGTCACAGGATATGGACGCGACGATACGAGTTCAATTCCTGGACAAGACTGATTACATTTCACATAGCACTAATACCCTTGGGAAAGGTATGAATCCAATTATTCTCCCTCTCCTATGGGTAAAATAGTACGGCAGACTAGGTTCTTCAGCCTTGGTGAGGCAACTAGTCTAGGAGAAGGAAAACTCTGAATTCAAACCTGTTAAACTCCGCTTAAGAAATTGACCTTGTGTCATATCCTACCCGTGCGGAGGTGTTGGGTAAATAGGATCAAGACTTTTCAACATGAAGCAGAGTAATAAATTATATAGCCACAAAATTTTGAGGAAATAGAATATGTAATTATTAAAATGAATAAATCGCTATCAAAGAATTTTGTCATCAGTGAATTAACTGTCATACCTGTTGTCCAGAGTGTTCTCTTCCTGTGTATCTTCATGAGAAACGACCAGATTTCTTTTCAGCTGTTAACTCAGATTTTCCCGTTAAAACGTTACCAGTTAGAATAAGGAATTAGGTCTTCTACTTTCTACTGTTTTATAACATGTCTCAAATCGGAGAAATTACACATCGAATCATGGTAAAAAATGATCAAACTCCATAAAAGATAGTCAACAACAAATGTAGCCAAAGATACGGATAATTGTCAAGTATTAGAGATTTGGTTTAAACGGAATGGGAAAATCATAAACGAAAAGTATCTGATCGACCACATTGGACATCAAAACCTCAGGAACAAAACCTTTAAGTAATATAACTTGCAAATAAAGAATATACAGCCATTAGGTAAGAAATAAATGGGGGAACAGAAGTTAATGTCTTTGACAGAACTATAAATCTTTAGATAACAGTGAAGCATTTTATTTTATTTTTCCAGCTCTGCGTACATGTTCATTTAAATTTTTAATGTTCAAAATGAAAAACGTCAAAGTTTAAGTCTCGATAATTTTTAATCAACTGCTTTCTTTTTGTTGGATTTCCTTCTAAATTTTTCTCAGATGTAAGAGTAGAAAACGTCTTTCACCATCATATTATGATGCCAGGTCTAAGATGGCGAAAAATGGATCGCACGCACAAGGTGACCACTCAACAAATGTAAAAAAGGAAAAATAAATTACACAAAGTCCATTTTTCTAAATAATGTATTGTATACCAAATTTTCGTCTTGTCAGTGAGGGCTTAGAATACGCTAACTCTATACCCTAGTGAGAGGTTAGAACCCTCATCACAAAAAATGATATCCTTACCATGACACTGAAAAAAATGATATCATTAGCATGACACGGAACAGCATCTGATGGTAAGGCTCCAGTTCTGGAGATCTGACCCATGTAGAGTAACTCTTCACTACCCACGTACCATCAGATTCGGCGTTGTAGTATCTGTTATGGTTTCCATCTAAGTGTCAAATGGACCTGTTTGAATTTTACACGTATTCAATAGGCCTGCGTGAAAAAAATTTTTTTACGAAGGGACATTGGCATGATGGTTAGAATGTTTTCCAATGGCCCAGGAGACCTGAGTTCAATCCCAGGTCGAGTCACTCCAAAGACACAAAAAATGATACTTGATGCCTCCTTGCTTAATACTCAGCATTATAAGGTATGGATCAAGGGTAAAGTGGAGCAATTCAGGGAAAGGAGTAGCGCCCCCTACACCCTAGTGTAATAGCTATTTAAAAGGGAGCCTTCGGGTCACCCTCGACTACGGTTGCCAACTTTACTTACTTTATAAACGTACTATGAACGTGCTTCCTTAAACTCTAGGCATAAAATAACCCTAACCGGGTTGACATGTAGTTAAAACATTCAACCAATCAATCATACATTAATCTATTCTGGCGACTTCACACCAACAGTCTGTTTACCTGAACACTTAACAAGATGATTGCAGGCAAAGTAACCAATTGTATAACTTCTTCAATCACATCGTCTGTCTCTCAGTTTCTCTCTCTCTCTCTCTCTCTCTCTCTCTCTCTCTCTCTCTCTCTCTCTCACACACACACACACACACACACACACATTCGATCGCACAAGAAGGTGAGATTTATAATGAAGAATACCGATGTGTCTCGAGAAATAATTGCCAGACAACGGTAATATAGCAACTATTTCTTGTAACAGGTTCTATAAATACCCCCAGCGAAAATTTTCCGTTTCCTTGTGGGAGCCGAAAATAGAGACCGATTCGAAGAGAATGAGTCTGTGTGGTTAGACGCCTAGCAGCGTTAAGATCACTGCAAATGAAGGAGAAGGAAGAGAATGGGGAAAAAAAGTAAGAATTTAAATTGAACATAATTAAAAAGAACGAGGAGAAAGAAAGAAAGAAAGAAAGAAAGAAAGAAAGATATGTGGGAAAAAAGAAGAAGCATGGTTACAAGAGAAACAATTTTAAAAGAAAAAATAATGAAAGATTGTGATAATGGGAAGAAAGAGAGTTACAAGAAAAAAAGATTCATGAAAAAAGAAAGAACGAAAGAAAGAAAGAAAGAAAGAAAGAAAGACTGTTACGAATGAAAAAGAACGAAAGTTTGCTGTAATTAGAAAGAAAGAAAAAAATAAAGAAAGACTAGGTATGAATGGGTGAGAAAGTAATTCCCAAAAAATGTGGCTAAAGTGTGAGATTTGACTATGATGACAACAAACGGTATATCCACAAACAAGAATCTGTTTTAGGAAATGAAAGGCATAAAATTGACTGGGACTTTGAGAAATGAACACATCACTTAGTCCTATCTTAAAAACAAGACCCAGTGTTAATTAACATCTTGAAGATTTAGCTTTTCCAGCGAGTCATAGAGTAAGAATAAAAGAAAGCGAAAAACCTGTCAAATCCCTGGATCTTGTCAGAGAACTGAAAAGGATGTGAAACTTAAACTTAGCGTTGACACTAAGTCTCCAAAAGACTATAATATTGTTCGAGAATTAGTGACTTGTGGAATGTCCGAGACCCTCCAGATCACATAGCTATTAAGATCCTCTCTAATACTTAGAAAAGTCATCGAGACATGTGGAGATGTGCTTGTCTTTCAGTGATGTCTAAAATTTCAGTGAAAAATCACCAGTTAAATCTATGAAAAGTTGAAAGAGAAAAGACTAAAGTCGTAATTACCAAAACATTTATGACAATGTAGTTATAACGTTTAATTAAGTATTCCCCTTGGCTTCTAACCCTTACTCCTGAGAGTTTTCACATTGGTAAATGTGGGGGGGGTCCCCGTGGCGTAATATCTGCGACATCATAATAAGCGAGTTTATTCTTCATACAAACAAGTTGCGAAAGATAGGAACCTACTTATCATCTCAGTTATCTGTTAAATACAACAACTACTGATCTTTTTAAGAAAGCTGCACTATTATATTTGGAAAATATCCGTTACCTCTTGCAATGTCCCATGGAGCCACATCTGATTTGTATTGAGGACAATGCACAAGACTCCGTTTCGACCAAAACAGTTAATCGAGATTGTCGATAAAATAAGTATGATGAATTGGTACTGAGTCTAAACTTTGTATGGAAGTGTAGACATCATTCTAGACCTCCAGATTTCAACATTTTTGTTGTTTTTTTTATGTAAGTTGCATTATTGTAAATACGCTATTATTGTAATATTATTTGCAGTTATAAATGAATAAATATTCAGTTTTATATTTTTGACTACTACTCATATTTATTCGTTCGTTGTTTTAGTGATTGGTTTTATTTGGAACTCGTTCAATAAAGTGTTTTCCCAACAAAATAGAACAGATAGACGAGAAGATATTATCAGAATTATGTCTCGGAATCCAATAAAGACTCGGGATTAATTAACGTTTCAGTAACTGTTTTCTGTTTCATTCTCACTTCATTACTGAACCCGATCGTCCCCTCCCTATTCATGAATTGGATTAAGTGAGAAAAGATACGCTTAAACTACAACTATCACCCAAAACACATCACTCACAAATGTACAGATCTATATAAATATTTAAGAAGAGTTCGTCTGTCAATCCTTATGAGCGTAAAGATTTATGTTAACCTACCAAATTTTGTATGCATACTAACTGGATCAGAGATAGATGTTTTCGTGTGAGGCACATTTCTAGCGTGAGACTCTGCTTCATGAAGGTCCAGGTAATACAAAAAATTGTAACACCTTCCCGTTGACTTGAATAAGCACGCATTTTAAAGTTGGTTGATCGACATCAAATATTAGGGTCATCTATAGAAATCGTACAAACTCTTTATATATACAAAGGTGTGTATCTTCGTGTGTACGTGTATGTGTGTATGCATGTGTGTGTATGTGTGTGTGATAAAGTGATACTGAATTTGAAATGTATAACTTGCAAGAAGATTTTGTAAAGTCAACAGTATATCAAATGGGAAACGTAGTTTTAAGAGCGTGTCACACACACACACACACAAACACACACACACACACACACACACACACACACACGCGCACAAACAAACAAACACACATATTGGACGCACCTGCTCTCACACACAAAAACAGGAACACAAACACACACAGGAACACACACTGAGCACCCACACACTCTTACGTGAGCACACACAGACACACACACACATATTCATACATATATTGAAACCAGCTCATTGGCCTAATGGGTAGAGTCTTCACCAATGGTTAGAGTCTTCACCAATGGTCCCGGAGACCTGGGTTCAATCCCGGGTCGAATCATACCAAAGACTTTTAAATGGTACCTGATACATCCTTGCATAACACTGAGCAATATAAGGTATGTATCAAGAGTAAAGTGGAGCAATCCAGGGAAAGGAGCAGTGCCTTCCCTACACCTCAGTGTAGTAGCTATTGAAAAGGAAGCATTCTGGTCGCCCTCGACTACGGTCGCCAACTTTACTTACCCTCTTACTTATATATATATATATATATATATATATATATATATATATATATATATATATATATATATATATATATATATATATATATATATATATATATATATATATTATATATATATATATATATATATATATATATATATATATATATATATATATATATATATATATATATATATATATAATTATGATTAGATTGTAACGAACATTAGCTGCAGATGTTCTTGTGGTGTAATGTTTAAATCACTTGTAAACGAGTTCGAACTCCAGTCGCACTATTACGTTCACTTTCAGATAAAAATACTCAAGGGAAAAGTAGGAACCACTTATCCCCCAGCTATGTGTTAAATATTACCATTGCTTTTCTTCTAGAAGGATGGCTTTGGCATTAGATGACCTAAGAAGTTTGATATGCCATTAAACAAAGAAATTAAACCAAACAAAAGAACATTAGCTCACCTGAGGATCGGCAGTGTAATCTTTATTCGTTGTTTTTATCATCCTGTTTTATAGTCGAAATATTGTTTTATACTGATAAAAAAGAGAAAATAGAGAGAGAGAGAAAGAGAAAAAGAAAATGGGACAGATAAATAGACGGAAACACACTCACACGATGAGTGATAGAGAGAGTGTATGTGTCTCTTTGTCTGTGCGAGTGAAAAGATTGCGTTTAATATTAGCAAAAGTTGGATTATTTAAGAATTACAGTGTTATATATGCATATGATGAGATAAACGCAAAAGCATTCAAACAAACAAACACACACACATACGCGCGTGCACACACACACACACACACACACACACACACACACACACACACACACACACACACACACACACACACATAAACATTATCGTGACACATGATATGACGATTCGACAGACAGGTAAATATTCGTCTACATTGAAACATTTCAATAGATGCTTGAACACCCACAAAACGCGTTGTATTATTCGTATATATATATATATATATATATATATATATATATATATATATATATATATATATATATGTATGTATATATATGGGAGTGTGTGGGAGTTTGAGTGTTTGGGTATGTCTCCGTGTGTGTGCACACGCACGCATGTCTTTAAGAATGTACATATATAAATAAATAGATATAGATATAGTGGTGTATGTATGTATGTGTATATGCATGTATATATTTTCCTCTCTTTTTTATAAGGACTTACGTATATCAGTTTTGTACGGAAACCGGATGCAGTCTACAAGACCAAATAAGAATGAAGACGGTGAGAAAACCTCATGGTCTCAAAGCGATCAGTATGACCTAATGATGATAATATATGTTTTTTTTTAATTTCTTACTCTCTCCCTCCTCACTCTCATTCTCTGTCGGTCTATCTCTATCTTTGTTAAGGAATATATTTATTTACACACACACACACACACACACACACACACACACACACATATATATATATATATATATATATATATATATATATATATATATATATATATACGTATGTTTTTCACAGTATGTGTGATTTTGTATGTGTGCGTGTGTATGTGTGCGTGTGTACGTGTGTTTTCAGACATTCCCTTATATATAAATGTTTAATCATAGTAAGATAATAACAATATGTCCCGTATTCATCTCATCCATAGGTGTGTGTGTGTGTGTGTGTGTGTGTGTGTGTGTGTGTGTGTGTGTGTGTGTGTGTGTGTGTGTGTGTGTGTGTGTGTGTGTGTGTGTGTTTCTGCATGTGTGTTTGTGTAGTAGGCATTCATTCATATATGAATGTTTATACATAAACGGATAATGTAGACTGTGCCGTCATCATCTCCCAGCAATCAGTACCTGTTTTCATAATTAATCTTTAAGTAGATTGCCAAGTGCTCTTTCATTAATTAGACGAAAGCTACTGTGCTTGTTAAAAGCGAAGTCCGCTACACACGCCGCCATGATTCTATCATAAATTCCAGCGTTTTCCAACTTTACTTCTCGAGGAACAATTCACATCTCCCCAGGGAAATCATGTCAACGAACCCCCACTAGCCTTGCCCAGTAAGGAGATCCATTGATATGGCTAGTCGAGAACGACAATGATGAAAATGTGGGCACACATGTGAGCAGAAATAGAGAGACACAGAAGAGATGGAATTAAAAAAACAAAAAACAAGCCTATATTGCAAATGACTATTAGAGATAAAGAAAAATTCAAAGGACGACTAGAAATTGTGTGTTTCTATGTAAAACAAATTCTCACCCTAGTAAATCACACATGCAATCCCCACAAAAAAACACTCACACATACACATGGACATGATGAAATATAAAGTATAAACAAGTGTATGAATCTGTATATAAATTGAAATTTAGTACATACATGTGTATGTTTGCATGTACGACTTTTTCATGTGTTTTTTTTTTTTGCAAACGTATATGATTAATAGAATGTGTTTAAATCAATTTATAACAGTATTCAGTTACTTGTAGTAATACTCAAACGATTGCTGACTCACCACACACACACACACAAGTGTGTGTGTGTGTGTGTGTGTGTGTGTGTGTGTGTGTGTGTGTGTGTGTGTGTGTGTGTGTGCGGTTATTCAGTAGTCGTTCATTTAAGCATGTTTCTGTAAATAATAAAGACGAATTTTGTCTGTATAATCTATTGAAGATCCTTTCAAGTTTTCTGATAAGTGTATGAACTTTCAGGTTGGAATTAGTTGAATTTCCCAAAATTGTCATGAGCGCTTTCGGACTCTTCATAGGCCATCATCTGGGGTTGCTTGCTTGTATAAGGTGTGTTTGTTACGGTATGAACTTTGAAAACTTTCAAAACTCTTTAAAAACAAACACACCTTACACAAGCAAGCAACCCCTGATGATGGCCTATGAATGATCTGCGAGCTCTCAGGATAATTTTGGTAAATTCATCTACCGATTCCAATCTGAAACTAAAGAAAACATGAAAGGATCTTAAATAAATTATACAGACAAGATGTGGCTTTATGATTATATATATATATATATATATATATATATATATATATATATATATACAAATAAGCATAAACACATACACTCATATATAAATATTGTTTGCTATATTTATAATTAAAGTGTTTTCAATATCTATGAAAGAGCCTATATAAGGATAGCAAAAATATCGAGTCACATATATATATCAGAAAAAAATATTGGGTGCTTGACGTTACCGTACAGATCCTTAAAGTAACTCGTTATTATTATTATTATTATTATTATTATTATTATTATTTTACAACTTCGAGAGTTTTTTTTATACCAGCATTAACTGATGGTTTTTAACTGAAGAATGAGTAGCAGCAAGTCTCCTCATGTCAGTAGAAATCTTCTCAGTGTTCTGGACGATCTTAATAATGCTGTAATCTGGATGGTCTCCACTCGTTTTCTTATTTCTATATTTTCCATTCCCTCTTAGAAAACTTTGGATTTGTTCCAAGCAAACCAATTACAATTAATATCAGTCATCTATATGTTCTATAGTCTTTTTTTTTATATCTCTTGCAAGGTCTAGATATTCTCTCTTTTTTCTCTTTTAATGTTACTATATGGTCTGGCAGGACAGGAAAGTTCACTATTTGGCAGTTTCTTTCTTTCTTTCTTTTTTTTTTTGTTCTTTATCTTTAAGTCTGGTTGTCTGGCCAAGATAGGATTATTATTATTTACTCCTCAAGTCTCCAGGAGCCTTCTCAGTATTCTGGCCGTTCTCAATAATTCCGTCGTTTGAATGGTCTCCGCTCGTCCGCCAGCTTCCAAGACATCAAGACCTTTTAATAATCCTTTAGTTACTGTTCCAAAAGCACCAATCACAGATTATTATTATTACTATTATTTACTCCTTTAGAGCTTTTCACATCAGTATTAACTGATGGTTTTCACTGGAGTTTAAATGACAGCAAGTCTCCTCAAATCTTTAGGACTCTTCTCATTATTCTGGCCGTTCTCAATAATGCTGTCGTTTGGATAGTCTCCACTCGTCCTCCAACTTCCAAGTCCTCCAGTCTCTTTAATGATCCTTTAGTAACTGTACCAAAAGTACCAATCACAATTGGTATAATTTTCACCCTCATGTTCCAAATTTTTTTTAAAAATTCCCTTGCAAGTTCGAGGTACTTATTCTTCTTTTCGCATTCTTTCAGTTTTATTCCGTGATTAGTCGGAACAGCAAAGTCAACAATATTGCAAATTCTCTCTTTTTTTTTTTTTGGTGATTATTATTAAGCTTGGTCTTCTTGCCGAGATTAGGTGATCCGTCTGTATATCAAAGTCTCATAGGAGCTTATGTGTATCATTCTCTTGGACAGATGCTGGGTTGTGCTATTACCATTTGTTCGTATGGTCAAATTTAAATATCTTGCACATCTCGCCGTTGATCACTTTGCCTATACAGTCATGTCTAGTCTTATATTCTTTCTGTGCTGATTTACTACATTCGCTTATTATGTGATTGATGGTTTCATCTCTGTCACCACATAATCTATTATTATTATTATTATTATGTTTTCAGCAGATGAACAGCAACGAAACGTTTAGAGAAGAAGCTAGATGGAAATTACTCAAGATTGCTACGTGCTGTTTTTAAACAAACCCTGGAAGCAACATTCAACAGAATTACAACTGTGCGGTGACTTTTCTCAAATTTGAAAAAAAACAACATTCAAGTAAGACATGTTGGGAACTGTTGAAGAATTATAAACGAAATCATGAGCAATGTTATTTCGTGACCTTCTCCTATATATTGACTCTTCTGTGTTGACTGTACTGAAGAGACATATAAATCACCTTTATGCGGACACTGGATGCAGCTTAGAGGACCTCCCCAGAGAGATGGCTGACAGTTTCAGATGACAAGAGAGATTCAAGGAAATATGTGCTTTATGACTTAATGATGACGATGATGAAATATTGACTATTCTGTAGAAAATTACAAAACAGAATAACATAAAATGAAGCACACACACACACACACAGACACACACACGCATATATATATATATATATTCGTGTGTGTGTCATGATAGTTATCGTCGGAAGAAAATAAATATATATGCGACAAGTTCAAAACCTAGACGGGGCTGTTTGCGTTTCACTTCGCGCCACTCCGTACGGAAAAGTATCAGTCCTGCTGTTCTCATCCGGGAATGGACAAATTGTAGTTCTGACTCGGCTCTATAACTTTGATTAGACAATAGCTAAAGAAGAAAATGGATTGATTCCAAAACCTGATTTATGCTCCTTCGGATAATCTGTGGCACACTGTTAAAATTTTTCTATGCTAGGCCAGAATATGACTCTTGGTCGGTTTTATGTATGGAAAACAAGCCTCCATCGAGGTAAAATGGCACACCAAACTTCAGTTACCATGTCGTCTAAAATTAAATCTAAAAAGGCCTGTGCCATTATAAACAAGCCAACTCTGTAAACTGTCAAATAGTTCACATCTTTAATTGTGGGGCAAGCATATCTCATACACATCAACACAGATAGATAGATAGAAAGATAGATAGATAGATGCTGCAATCTATTTATAGGGCTGAATATAGCGATGCGCTGCAATTTATGTGGGTTCATACCAATCAACTCTATATTTTGTTGGATGTCGCAATATAAAATCTAATCGATATAGATCATCGATTATTGTTAAGGCAGCATGAATAGATTCCGGAAGTACACGTTGTTAATAGCTTAATCCTTTTATCATTCAACAATTCTCACTATAAGAAAAACTGCCAATAAATCTGACCGCATGAGAATGTCACCAAGGTAAAAGAAATACAAAGTCTTCACAGGATCTTATTGACTGGATTATTTGACAATGTTAAGCGTTTCAGCTTTTAGACCTTCATCAGGGCGTGTGACTTATTAACGTTATTTTGATCCCGAGATTGACGTTCATTTAGCGTTCATTGATATGTTTGATCATTGTTTACAAATAACAGAACTGCAAATATTTTCGTTGGAGCTATAAGCGAATAAAAAAAAATTTCAGTCCGCGTTGTTTAATAAAAGTAGTTTTTGTTCACGTCATTTTTTTCATAAATAGAATTCTCGATATAACATAGATAACAATAAAATGCTTATTAGAATCTTTCCCTTTTTTGTAAATTGAGGCATCAATATTATCACAGGCCGTTGTTACAATGGGGACACCAAGGTTAATAAGTCGTCTTGTATGAAATAAATACTATATTCGTTATATGTTCAGGTTTGAGAGATATTTAAAATTCTTTTTATAGAACAAAGTATTAGACTTGAATATTGAATATGGCTTAAATATGATAAGATTTAAGATAAGAAAAAAGGACTGTACAAATAAAAACAAACATTGGGAAAATGGATTCATCAGGCTGAATTCGAAACAAAAGAAAAAGCTATTCCAGTAAAGCTAACTTGATTCGTTCTAGGTTCCACCCACGACGTCATGGGATTACGGGAGGGAATTGGCATGGGCTCGGAAAAAATTATTCAAAATTTACAAAAATACTAATAGAAACCGAATACAATGTGGAATTTTTTGTAAGTCAAAGTTATCTTCCAGATATGTAGATTCGAAGGAGTTTTTCTGTAATACAGATATTATCTTTATCATTGTTATCATTTTACTCCTTGAGAGTTTTTCACATCAATATTAACTGATGGTTTTCTACTGGAGTTTGAGTGACAGCAAATCTCCTGTAGTATCCAGGATTCTTCTCAGTATGCTAGCCGGTCTCAACAATGCAGTAGATTGGAAAGTCTTCACCAGTCCTGTTTTTTCCAAGTCCTCCTGTCCTTGTATACATTTTTAGTGACTGTACCAAGAGTACCGATTATAAAATTACAATTGGTATAATCGTCACTTTCAGGTTCCACAGTTTTTTCAGTTCCCTACCAAAGTCCAGATACTTATCCCTCTTTCCGTTTTCTTTCGATTTTATTCTGTGGTCCGCTGGGATAGTAAAGTCCACAATTCTGAAAGTTCTCTCTTTTTTGTTGATTATTATAAGGTCTGGTCGATTATTATAATTATTTTTGTTGTTGTGGTTGTTGTTTTACTTCTAGTGATTTTTTCTCACCAGTTTAAACTGATATTTTTTTCCGAACACTGACCGCCATCAAGTTTCCTTAGCTTTCCAGAATATCATTCAGTATTCTAGCTGATCCTGTAAGTGCTGTGATCTCGATGGTCTTAATTTTTTTTTTTTTTAATCTAGACTCTTTTTCAAGCAACTAGCGACCGATTCAAAGGCCCCAAAGACGAGGCATTTCACCGACATCTCCATGTTCCACAACGCTTTCTGTTTTCCTTTACTTTCGCTGTTGTCTACTTGCAAGGCAAAATCCTCTAAATATCAAATGCTTTCTTCAAGCTTAATAATGTTACGTGTGGACTTCTGCCCTAAATTGGGTTATTCATTTTGAAGGCCAAAGGTCCAGAGAATTTTATGTATTTCATTTTCAAGGAGAGATTCTGATTTGTACATAAAACCATTTGTAAATATGGAGAAATTTGTGTTTCTTGCACAATTTTTTGCGGATCAATTTCTCACTATTGTGTATTTTTCTTGTATTCCTTGAGTTGTTTTTTTTTGCATTCTCCAATAAGATCAGCTGTTTCAACTTTATCACCAAACAACCGTATTATTACTATCGGATTCACCTTGCTTTGCGATAAGCTCTGCAGGCACCTTGTAGACTTTAAAAATTCTCTTGATGGAATAAGTCACCAATTATTATTATTATTATTATTATTATTATTATTATTATTATTATTATTATTATTATTTCCTTCCTTGCAAGTTTTTCAAACTCGTATTACTTAAAGGTATTTCACTGGAGTCTGAGTGACAGCAAATGTCCACAGGTGATCTGGACTCTTCTGTGTACTCAGGCCAATCTCAACAATATTGATATTTGTATAGTCACTGTTCTTCCTTTCAAGTGTAAGTGTAGTCTACTGGAATAGGAAATTCCACTACATGACATGTTCTTTGCTTCTTTTTAAGTAAATCTAGGTCTTGTCGTCTGGCCAGAATTTTGTATTCCATTTATATCGCAAAGTCCCTGAGAATTTTGATGGGTCTAATTTTTAGAACAAATTCTGATTCATTCATATGCCATCTGGTAATACTGCCAAATTTTAACAGCTTGCACAATTTCGAGGGGATCCACCTTTCCCACCCAATCATGCCTAGTCTTGTATTACTTTGGAGCAAGGTTACTGAGTTCGCTTGTGTAATTAACACTTTCAGTTCTGTCTCCACATAACCTACATTTGCTATTCTGTTGCGTATCATTAATTTTCGCCTTGATATAATTTGCCCTTACGGCATTATTTCCTTCTGCCATTTAAAGAGATTATGTTTCTCTCAATAGACTTCCCCTTCAAAGCCATGTACAGGTTTTACTCATTGCCATTGTTTCACACTAACTCAGTTCGTTATTTTTCTTTGAAATCTGATTGGTTTTGTTTTGGTTGGTTTTGTGGCACATCAACCATTGTAGGTTATTAAATCCAAATCCATTCTTATACATATAAAGAATTCTATTTAAAGTCTTGTTTTTATCACAGACAATTAAATGTCCAAACAGTTCCATTTCAAACAGTTTAGTTCAGTTTGACCCACAGATAGGACCCTATTAGGTGCTACCAATGCGGGTGGTGTGAACCTGGGAGTGAAGTAATGAAGGGGTACTCGGCAATCCCCAAAGCTCCTGCAATACTGGAACCTCATGATCAGATTGTTTAGGATACTCTTGGGAGGGGGTCTTACTTCCCTGCAGAGATGTAGTCGGTGTATTCTCCAGCCTTGTTGGGGTGGTCTTTACCCAGTGCAGAGAAACAGTTTGTGTATTCTACAGCCCCAGCCGACTGGGACTCAGGACACTCTTTTGGAGAGTTTTACCCCTGTACACAGAAGCAGTCGGTGTATTCTCCAGCCCCAGCCGACTAGGCAAATTGAAATCTGAGGAACAGCAAGTCTTCTCAGCTCTCCAAGCTTCTTCAACGTATTCTACCTGATCTTAACAATGCTGAGATTTGGATGGTCTCGATTATTTCTTTAATGTTCAGTTCCTTTTATCTCATTTTCAGGCCTTTGTGAACCGTTAATTGGATAATGCTCCACTAGAAATAAATTCCTGGTTTTCTTTGTGTTGGAGAAAATTAACTTTTAATAAAATAATTCCCAGAAGTGCACTCATATATGGGTTATATAATGTATACACATCTTCCTTTATGAAGCGCTCTGTATTGCTAAGTTTTCCGGGAATTTTAGTCGACGTGAAAATAAATCGGAGAGCAAAACAATAATTTTTACCTTATCGGTTTTTTTAATCGGCGCTATTCAAAATGTGAACGTCTTGATTTTCTGCGAAAAAATTGGATTTTTATGGCCGACCTTCCTCGGATGATTACCGTTTGAGAGTTAACTGATATAAATTAGGCAAGCTGTGTTATCCGATCTTTTGACATAATTTGATTTACCTGAATTGGAGATAAGTTAAATTTCATCTGAATTCAATTAAACAAATGTTGGCCAAAATCGAAAATTGCTTTCATCTCAGAAAAGAAAAGAAAATTAACGAAAAAAAAGAAGGATATAAAGAAAAGAAATCATTGAAAAGTTCAGAGCCTTAAGATAATAAAAAAATGTTTTCTCATTCTTTTTTAAAGAAAGAAAATTAGTAAAGTTGATACAATCTTAATTACATCTGAATTTGGACCGAACCAGGTTGACCTATAATAATGTTTTGTTTTTTTGGTAAAATTAAGAAACTAAGAAGATTTTAAAAAGCCTTGAATAATCTCAAAGAATCAAAGTTTTAGGCATTCAGTTATTCCTACCTCAAAAGAAACAACTACAGACATTACGAGATACAAGTTTTATGACATACAATAAAGATTTTTTGAACGATTTATGAAAATCTCTCCAAAATGTTTTTTTCAAGTCATTAAATTCTATATATCTTATTTCAAATATGTAACTGCTGTTTAAGATCCCGCAACATGACTTGAATGTTACAAACCTATAACCATTAACCCGTGGTTTTTCTCTGTAATCCGAGTGAGCTTAAGCCTCCTTTGGTATCGAGGACTCCTCTAAGTATTATGGCTAATTGTAATTGAGTTGTGGTCAAAATGGTCATATTTTTCCTCTGATAACCTGAACCCTTTTAACCCAGCTTAGAACACACTGAATGTCACATGCAGATGGATGAGTTTTCTCTAAAAGTTGTAAAATGTATGAGACACGAAACTACGTCTTATTATGAGGCTCTGTCTCTGAGGAGTGAGGAGAATTCCTTCATTGCCATTACTCCCAGGTCTACTCTGACCTATAGTGGTAGTACCTTTTAGGGTCCCATTAATATGTCAGATATGTTGGAAATGTGCATTACATTAGAATACTTGTTACCATATAAATGGGTGCAAATTATTCGAATTCGTAATAGTTACTAGAAGCTATAATTGTATAGTAAGGATAATTATTATTAGTTAACTGAAGCCTTTGTCGGTGCGTTAGCGTATAGGGGTTATTGAATGAAAACAGATACTTTAAACTGTATTATTATGTATTATTTATTATTATTTAATAAAAATACTGTAAACCATATTACTGGGCATGAATTATTTGTATGGAATAGGAATACTTGATATCATATAACTGTGTGCAAACAAATGATAACTGAAAAGTAGAAAAAATTAAATTAAAAAAATGCAAATTAATATTGAAAATACAGTTCTGGTTAAAATTAAACTTTTACAAATGAATCAATTCCGGCATTAAATACCGCATGAAGATTGGATGAGCCGATGAACTAGTAAGACAAACCATGTTTTTTTCCATCACATACTTGGCCTTTAGCCAGACACACGTTATTCCAGGGAATATCTATTAGCACTCACGTGCAAACATAGTTGTGCTAAGCATATAAATAATTAAATTGCATTGTCACTTGTGAGCAGAATCTGTGAAGACCAACACGTTGCTGATTTATATTTTCCACTGGTTCGACAAACTCATCGGGTTAAGTATAGAAGTTACTAATTTATAATAGTTCTTCGAACAAGACTTTCCTCTCGACACTCATTTACGTTTCTGTCTGACAAGATTCATTTCAAATCATTGTTTCAGATCGATCTCAGTCTTGTCACACACACGCACACATGCAAACGGATTCTCATTCACTGATATGTTCGTGTATGTTTGTAACCCTTATCTGTCTACTATTGCATTCTGTTCATATCAGTCAATCACGCTTTCAATCTATCCATGCAAGTTTGGTCAAATCTTATCTATCTATCTATCTTATTAGGTCCATATCAATCAATCTGTCAAAGTTCATATCTATCTATGTATATCTCCATCCAAATTTCGTCAAATACACGTCTTATCTATCTATCTATCTATCTATCTATCTATCTATCTATCTATCTATCTATCTATCTATCTCCTTGCGTTGTTCGTTTTAGAGTGATAAATACATACGTTAGATCCATCCGGAAATATACTTGGTTATTTTACAAAATAACTCAGTATGTTTGAAATGTTTCAATCATAAAAATTTTAACTGTTTTCCTCAGCACATTTCATAGTTTTCAAAGTAACCGGATCATTTCCAAAGATACATTATCTACAATTTCAATATTTGACTAAATCCCCTTTGGTGTAAATCAAGAAACATACTTTCTAAATCCTACACGGGTATGAATGATCAAGTGAATTGTTGTCATTGATTGAGTTTATCTTAGTTTAGAATCAGACTAGAAATATGGGACACAGAGTGAGAATCAAACTACTTTTCAAGATCTACCACACTAGTTCTCTAAACCATAATTCCCGTGAGACGCTTCCAATCGTAGCCTGATACTAATGTTGATAAGTAAGTCGTCAGTTCACTTCATCCCTAACATTTGAAAGGACTATCGTGTCGCGTTCGAAAACAAAATCCGACTAGCAAAATGAGACAGATATTTTACTCGGATAAGATTGATGGGGAACTATGCCTCGGCTTCCGGGCAAGAATATCGAGTGTGAAACTTTGATCATAGGCTCGACCAATAGATGATAATTTCAAATCCTTGGCAGACAAGCCGATATATACGTGGATAATCGAGCCCTCTTTGATAGGAAGACATAATACGCTCTTGGAAAGTGTACCAATGGAGGGAGATCGATTAAAAACATTTTGGCAACCTAAAATATAGCACATAATCACTTACTTACCGTAACTTATTTTTAGCACAAGTTCAAGAGAATGTGTAAATCAAAATCATTAAACATAGCTTAGATTTTACACAATTAAAAAAGCATATGGAACCCACGGTGGATTGAACTTTCTATTCAGTAGCAATGAATATTCGAAAACCGCTTGGATAAAATAACATTAGGAAAGGATACCTAGAAAAAATCTTATCATAGCTTTGATTTATGCAGAAAGCCGCCGGTATGAAACACCCAGTAAGGATTGAACACTGTATCGTACCACAACAGGGTTAAGAAACTGTAACATAAATGAACAGCTCAGTAGTAACTGAATAAATAAATAAATAAAGCAGACAGTAGTCATCAAATAATAATTCCGAAGCACTCATCTTAATTAAAAAGGACCAAGGAAAACTGGAGGTCTGAAATCTCATGCGCATGCACGAGCGGAAGTTGATGTTTCTGCTCCTAACACGAGAGGCGTGAGGGAGAGGACATGTCTCCTTTAGGAGAGTCGACGAAAGACGCGAAAAGGTGAGGATGTCTGTAGGAACAGAGCAGAGCGTAAGGAGAAGAAAGTTCATGGGCCCTAAATTCTGGGACACCCCAAAAGGGGTGTTAGACCCAGTGAACAAGCATGTAAGAACCAGGAAAAAGTTCATGGTCTGTGTCTACTCATCTGTTTCTCACTAGGATACTTTGCTCATTTTTGTCAAGTTGACAGTCTTTTCATTTTTTCATACTTCCTTTGTTTATCCCAGGGAATGCTTGCTACCTCGTATTAAATAAACCTCGGTGTATATTTAACAGTTTGGGGTTCGTCAACTTGTTACCACAGCTAGGTCACCACGGTGTAGAAAATCTCTTTGGAACCACAAGGGTACATAAATGTACTTGTTTGAAAAGTATTACATCGCCATAAGATGGCATCCAATTCAAATTAGATTTGGCACAAAGAAAAAATTATTGAGCACCTACAGAGGATCGAATAATTCAGGTGCAATAGATCTGGGAAATGATCTTGACACTCATTTCAGTTCGAGGGTCTATCCAAGATTTGAAGTCAGTATGATGTGTCCATTTTCTAAGACCATCACCATTAACCCAGGAACAAAATTTCCTCTGTGTTTATTTACTTAACGGGTAATAAGCGACAGAAAGTCAATTGTTCATAGGAATACTGTTGGTTTGAATTCAGAGTTTTCTTCTTGATTTATTTCGTTACTAGGCTAAAGAACCCAGTCTGACCTAGTATTTAGCTAGAAGTGGGGGGGTTATGTCATTCCTAGGAGTATAAGCACCAAGTAAAACACAAACAGCAACTTCTTAGAATTGAACTTGCCTCCTGATTCCATTTCCCAATACAATGACCGTAAAGCTTGGAATATTCACAGTCCGTGGTTTCATATAAACATGTAATATAAATAAATGAATTATGTGCGTGGACTAAGAAAATTATGTTTAAAATATATTGCGTAAAATAAATTCCTTTTTTTTTTTTCAGTAGACTGAAGAATTTTTGCCATCTAAGGCTGACAATTTCTATATAGTTATTGTCATTTAAAACCAATTTGCTACGCTAGTCTCGTCTGTTTAAAAGAGATATTAATCGTTTTATTACATTGTAACAATTTTGAACCGGCCTTCACTTCAGTAGGCGAATTTAAAATGGAAATCGTTGAATTACTGGATCGAATAAATTCTTACTCGTTTATTTGTTAATCGAAACGGCTAAGACTTGTCCTTTTGCGAGAAGAAAAACATTCATGAAGATTATGAAAATAAATTTAAAAAAATACGTGACTATAGATAGAAAGATACAAAGACTTAGCCGTGGGTGACTTTTGTTGATTTATATCGAAGAATAACAAAATAATATTTTCTACGCATAGGAAATTGCACTTTTAAAAATGATATAAAAACGTGGCAAATAATATCACACAACCCCCACTCCCCCACAAATATATATATATATATATATATATATATATATATATATATATATATATATATATATATATATATCATAAACTTGTTAGATACGTTAAATATTTTAAAATGCAGACATATCTATATATAAATCGCTACAGTCGGTTTCAAGTGTTTACAATTATCGAAGGAACAATGAATGCTTTTATCTTTTGAATTCTCAACATGCTTGACTTCAAAATTCAAAAGCTTTTATTATAACCCCGATGATCATGAAAGCGTGAAACTGAAAGTCGTGATCAATATTTGTACATGTATAATTTTTTTTTTAATTCAAAAAGTCCCTCCACTGGTATTTGTCACTTTTAGGGGAAAACCTGCCAATTATATATTCCCCCCATGGAACATAATAAGGATTGGGAGAGGATCTATATATGTATCTCCGCTGGGAATTGGAGAAAAAGGTTGTATAACCACAGACATTCTTTCCCGATTTCACGACGTAGAAACCGCTCGATCTAAATATGTTTGGAGTCTTAAGGATTAGAGGCTACCCCCCCCCCAATAAAGCAGAAAAGTAGTCAGGCATTATTCATCCCTGAATAGCTTCAATGGTAGATGTAACTTGTGTATCGGTGAAAAAATTAATATAATTAATTTTAATGATCACAGACTGCTTTTAAATGAACGTAATGAGCTTGTTTTTAAATTTAGAGATAAAAGTAAATTAAAATTATCTTGATGATTTTCATTCGAAATAATATTTATTTCAGTAGCTACTAGTATCGTATAGACAGACTGGAATCCATATTTGCTGCTTTTCAACCTCAAATTAAATGTGTGAACTCGTCTAATGAGACGGAAAGTATAATGATATTCTTTGCCAAAATAAATTTATAATGACAATTTAACCAGGTTTGAGTTTCCTTCTAATTCCATTGTGTACGCTTTGTATATGAGTTTTGTTATATAAACCTGGATAGAGAATATATATTCTTTTTCTTTTATATAATCGTATACTCACACAAAGATATTTACACACACAAAATATCAACAAGACAAGGATAACGCAAACTGCTACAAGACCTTTGTAATAAGCACTGATTTTATGTTTTATTACAAGAAGAAAGAGGAGATTCTGTTTCTTAACATACACACAAATACACACACTTATATATATATGTATATATATATATATATATATATATATAATGAGCTCTCCAGTCATTTTCAAAGTGTGAGGGCCCAGCAGTTCAGTTAAAGTAATGGACTGTCAGAATTACTCAGACAAATGATTTGTTTATAGTAGTGTAGGCTTCTGTAGGACTGCTCAAAATTTGGATGAGCTGATAACAAAAAAATAGCCCATGGATTCTCTGATAAAATCTTCTCCGATTTTGAATACTGAGTTGTTGTTTTTGTTTCTAGGTCGGATTTCCTAACAAGTTTAAAAAATCTCCGTTATTTTACTCATAACTGTGGGGAGTAAAAAAGATTGTTTCATGCCTTTTTCAAAACCATCAGTGCAAAGTGAGATGAAAATAGAGTTTGGTGGTTGACTTTTTTCATAACGGTTACGCCATGTCCGAATCCACATAAAAACTCAATTCGTTAAGACAACAGTTAAATTCATTGACAGGTTTTTTTTACGTATGTTTTAATGTTTGTCACGTTATTAAGAACTGAATGTTTAAATTTAGATATTAATCTATTATGCCACTTAGAAAAAAGCGACATGCATTTAAACTAATAACTTCTCCAATTTAAACCTCAGTTTAACCAAAGATTTTATGATTTAAAAGAAAAATGCCGTCTGGATTTTTACCTCCCCACGGACAAAAGGCCAATTTAACATACCTCCGGGACTAGATCAAATGACACTTAGTTCCGTTGACATTCCATTTGAGGGTTACCTTAAGTACGTATCTCTTATTCCTTTTTGTTGATGGGACGGTGCTTATTAGAGGAAGATCCCCTGAAACTGAGATTTTGATTTTCAGAGACCATCCGGCACGGATGCTCGATTTGTGACTCCCGTAAAAAATATCATCATAAATTCATCGCTGATATTGTGCTGTGGTGGTGGAGGGCCTTTGTGAGAGAAATCACGGTTTTTGTATCAGATTAAACCTCATAAATGGAGATTTGGGGTTAGAAATGAAAGTTCATTAAAGTTATAAAAACAACCTTCTGTTGTTTTGGAGTATATATATATATATATATATATATATAATTATGTGTGTCTGTGAGAGTGTGAATATATATATATATATATATATATATATATATATATATATATATATATATATATATATATCGTCGTAGGAATTGAACACGGCGACACGAGTTCAAGTCCTGGACGAGACTGATTGTATTTCATATAGCATTAATACCCTTGGGAAAGGTTGAATCCAATTATTCTCCCTCCAGCTAAGGGTAAATAGGAGAGCAGATTAGGTTCTTCAGCCTTGGTGAGGCAACTAGTCTAGGAGAAGAAAAACTCTGAATTCAAACCTGATAAACTCTGCTTAAAAATTGATCTTGTGTCATATCCTGCCCGAGCAGTGGGGTTGGTAAATATATATATATATATATATATATATATATATATATATATAACTCAATTAGAAGGAAAATTAAACCTGGTTAAATTGTTATTATGAATTTATTTCGTCGGAGAATATTATATATTCCATACGGGAATAATCCACACACACTGTCTTCGGATACCGGAAATATATATGTATATATATATTGTGACGAGGAAATATAACAACCTAATATATTCGCTGGCTTATGGGGAAGGAAGTGTGACACGCTGGCTATCGGACGACGATACTAGTAAACAGAATTGGCAGTGGGTGAGGCCGTCTCTCTCTCCCGCCCTCTCTATCACTATAAGGTGATATGGGCATGGGAGAACCTCACTCTCTATTAGCCGTGTATGCGTCGGGGGAGAGGCAGACCTGCGACCATTACAGGTACTGAGGAGGAAACCGCCCAAATCAACACATGGTAATTTTTCAAACTACAGAAATAAGTTAGTTGCAGTTATTCATCAAAGGGTGAAAACACATAATGTTGCCATATAGTCGTCAAAGGGTGAGGACACATTTCAAGTTTCTGTTTATTCCTCAAAGGATAAAGACGCATAAGGAGTTGCCTTTGTTCGTTGGAAAAACAAGAACATAATTTGAGATACAGAAGAAAACCAAATTCCAAAATAATGCCGCGCTGAGAACAGAGAGAAAAGAAAAACCTTATCCTTTGAAAGAACTCAAACTCCAAGGTATGGTGGCCTAGTTAAACGAACACTCAAGGAAAAGACTTGTCCACGAGGAAAGAGACAATTATTAATCTTGGTCTTATCTGAAATAAGACGCATATCCTTTACCAACATGTTATGAAAACCCAATAACGAAAGAAAGAGAATAGAATAAACTCCATAAAACTCCAAGTAAGTGAACAAACAATTTAAGTATATTCAACCTTATCCTGTTGGATTCATACTGAAACGATAAAGTAGAGATTTGGAGCACGAGCTCTGCCATTAAATCCCTTAGACTGAAGGAAAGAGGACCGTGTGTACCGTCGTCGAGCTACTTTCTCACCTTCCGCCATTTACAGATATTCTATGGCTGGCTCGTCCAGGGATAAAGATATTTTATCAGGGGCTTTGTCCGGTATACGGATATTTTAGTGGAGCCTCCTTCCGAGATATAGAAAGACTTTCTCGCTCCTGACTTTTACCTGAATTGTTTTTCTTTATTTATTTCTTTTATTCAATAAAAGAATATTGTTATTAATCTTGTTAACTCAAACACGGCAGTTCAGAATCCTTTTTATTGTGAAAGAATTGTACTTGTCGAAGACCTTGTATTTGAGGGGGAAAGCTTGCCAGTTAGCTGTGTTGACTTTTAATAATTTCACCTATAACTCGCCTGGTGTCATTAAAATGTGGTTCTCCTCAGGAGTTGGTGATATCTGTAACACTAAATAGTATTTGGCAGACCACACCCAACGTCTGTGCCCTGCGTTAACTGGTGGACTTGACGGGAACGAACAGCATCCTGCAAAACCGCTGGCGTAACAATATATATATATATATATATATAAACTATGGAACATGAAAGTGACGGTGATGATCATTGTAACCCGTGCACTCGGCACAGTCATTAGAGGACTTGGAAATAATAGGACAGGTGAAGACCATCCAAAATACAACATTCTGGCTGAATACTAAGAAAAGACCGGAAGACTTGAGAAGGTTTGCTGTCACTCATAACCCAGTGGAAACCCATCAGCTGACATTGGTTTGAAGAACTCTCAAATTAGTAAAATATTAATACCATTATTATTTACTGCTTGAGAGTTTTTACATCAGTTTTAGCTAATGGTTTTTCACGGGAGTTTAAGTTTAACTTTTACTTAACCCACCAATCTCTCTTATTGCCATGCAATGTTTTTTATCAGATACTGTAAATCTCACAAGACTTCTATCTTTACGCAAATATCTTTTTCGTTCAAGTTTATAAATGTCGATCGTATATGGGCTGTCTTTACTCTTGAGATTCTCGGAAGTATGTTCTAAAATGTTAATGCATGAAATTTGCATTATTCAAGCCCCAAAATTCTTTCGTTTAACTTTTTTCCTAGTCACTCAATTGAACACCTGGTTCGGCTGACAGCCTTAATAATAAGTTTCAAATATTTCACTACAAAACACTTGCACCAATATATATATATATATATATATATATATATATATATATATATAGTGAAAGAAAGAAAGAAAGAAAGATCATATTCGTTTTTAGTGTCCGAAATAAATTTTCCATTTCGAATATATCATTTACTTTGTTTTCTTTTCCATTGGCAGAGAGGAAAGCGCCATATTAATGTTTTGATACGTGTGAAATAAAAATGAGAATGTCAAAATCAACTGAATGCAACGTAAAAATCCATTTGTCTGTATTCGATTTATGATCTGTTAACTGTTCGGGTAATCTGTAAAGAATATGAAGCTGACCCAGGAAAATCTGCTATAGAAATGAAACGAAGTGCTTTTGGTAAACTAATATGTACTGCAGAAAACATCAAAAGGTCATCATGAATATTGATAACAGGATGTTCAACTTCTATAGACATTTTAACGATTTTTTCTGTCAGCGAAGTTTTGGGTGACACAAATGTAAAGATCAGAATACAGGTTTTTTTTTGTTTTTTTTAAGTTTCTGCCAAAGGATTTTTTCACCTTTTTACATAGCAGCCATACATTAAGCTCAAATAATACTATTGGACTAAATTATGAAATACTTGAAATGCTAATTAATGAGGTTTTGCAGTTCCAACATTTGCAACTCGTATAGCCCATGTAACTTTTGATAAACTTTCAGTGTGGGCGTAAATGCCTTAGAATTAGATTTCAAATCAAACAATTCTTTCTGCAAGAATACATCGTTATATTGCGAATAGATCTTCAGTTGCTGCGAAAAATTTCCTTGAGTTTCGGTGGAACATACAAATCTTTACCAAAAAAAATCTCCACAGGTTATTTTCAAATGAATCACACTATTTATAGAACGGTTTTGATGTTACGTACTGATCTACCAAACACACTTTGTTTCCTTTGGTTGCGATTTGTTCTGGGTATATCTACGAAGTTCCTGAACTAAAAGTATCTTTTAAATACCTTGTATTAATAGTTCTTTTTTTTTTTCATTTTCTCTTTTGTATTTCTTTCAATTTTGTGTTTGTTAGGAAGAAACATTCAAATTCAAACACTGAATTATTAAGTTTTAAACAGAAAATTTTACGTTTGATTTACAAGAAAATCAGATTCCCACTGGTGCAAATACTACTCTCTGATTCTTGACAAAAGTTTGAAGTAATACTTTTATCTTTGACATCATTCTCAAATGATACACTCTGATCATAGGCAGATATTCCGATCCCGACGTAAATAACTTCATCTTATTTAACGGGAAAACTCGTAACATATGTGTTAATAAAATTATGCGTATACATTGTTATGAGATAGAAACAGAGGAATTGAAATCTTGGATGTGGCTGTTTTATTGAACATTGCGCTAAAGAATTTGGAAAATATAAAAATCCAACTATCCTGTCTCCAGCCACGACTAAACAGTCGGGAAGATTGGATTCTTTAATCTTGATATTGCAACCTGTTTACTAGAAGAAAAACTTTGAATTCAAACCAGCTGTACTCCACAAAGAATTACCATGTATCACATCCTGCTCGTGGCGGAGGGATTGAGTAAATTCATATATTTGTTAATGATACAAAGAATGTATTCAGCCAAATATTTATTCTTTTGTACATATACATGAGTGTGTGTGAGTTAAAAATTCATCCTTCTCCCGATTCCTAGAAGGCACAATGTCCTTTACCAGAACCCTCGAACGGATTCAAAGTGAAGAAATTGTTCTTCTTAAGTTGCATTATCCCCGAAAAAATACTACAGCTTAATATGAGGTTAGCCTAACTTCAGAGATCCCAATTCTAATGTTCCCCCCCCATTTAAGCAGATGAGGAGGATTAAAAGTTTCCGACGCTAGCGTGAGGGTGTACGCAGAGGTTAGGGTTATTATTTTTGCCTTGTTTCTGCGCTTTGGTTACCTCTTTGAATTAGCCATGCATCACATGCCGCTCCCAAGGGGCTCGTGGAGACTAGTCCAGTCACTCGTTTTCCTTTTGTTTGTGGTATTCAAAAGAGCTCCTCCTGCTATACTCCATCATAACGGTGCTAAGTGAGCTCCATGCCCACCGATCCGTTAGGCCGGCTTAATCCCTTCCTGTTATTTATAATTTAACATTCCGCCTTTCACCGGAAGACATTTGTATTGATTTTCCCGCCAAATATTAAGCAACCAAGCGGCCATTTCAGCTCCAATCAAAAATAGCCAATGTTTCTACGTCTTTATCTCTGTTATGTGTTTCGCATCATTTCAGTTTCATTTGCTTTTATTCCCCTTCTCGGAAATTTGCCTAGTTCATGTGCTTACAATGTCACTGACTATGTTGTTGCATCTGGAATTATTACTGTCAAAAAACGGATATATCTGGAATTAATTCTAAGATAGGTTGAGCGAACAGTATTCAGATAGCCAATTCATTTTAATTATTTACCCATAGCAAGTTGAAAGAGAATAGATGGATTCGGAATGGCGTTATAGCTTGCTAATTCCACTGTGACGAAATGCACTCCAAAACAAAGCAAAGCTTAGGTTTCGTACAAACTGTTGCCATATCAGTATAAATGTGATTGCGTGATGTATTTAACAAACTGTTAAAGTAACACTCTACCAAATAACAGTTGTACTACCATTTACCTCTCGACTCACAAGCCATCCAAAAAAGGCGACTGCTTGTGAAGTAAAGACAAAATCCTAAGTGACGTTCTTCAATGGACTCCGACACATGCAAAAACTTACATTCATCAGCTATGTGAGGACTTACTATCTTCAATAGCTGATAGGGTTGGACAGTGCAATAGAGTCAAAGAAATTCGTTCTGTGTGCACTCCTTAGTGAGAGAAAAGTATGGAAAGACCCCATGAAGACACAACTCACTATGCCGGAAGAATTATTCTACAAAATTAGCCTTGAAATCATTTAACTAAAACCCGTTGGTTCGTTTATTGGTTGTTTCGTTTTACGGGTCATTTAACGCCTAATCAAGAGATTTTGATAAAAGTTTCAAACAATTCAACTTAGTAGAAGAATAATTTGTTGCTTCCGCACAATTAAATGTCAAATCAAATCTGTTTCAAACTATTCAGTTTAACATAAGTACTCTGTTTATATCTATTTAACTCATAGATAGAACTCTATCAGATGCTACCACTCCTGGTTAGAATCGACCTCGGAGTAATGTCAATGAAGGGGTACTCGGCATTCCCCAAAACTCCAGTAATACTTGAACCTCACCATCAGATTGCTTAGTGTCTTTTCCAGGACACACGTTTGAGGAGTCTTACCCCTTTGGAGAGATACAGTCAATGTATTCTGCTGCCCCAGGCCGACTGGGGGAAAATACAACAGGATATGAAGATATTTAACTTAAAGATGAATTTACGGCAATAATTTTCATTATATTTATCCAAACTACCTGTCACGGGAGGATACGATGTAAGGTCAATTTCTAAGAGGATTAAAGTTTCTTTGAATTTAGCGATTACCTTTTCATCAGGTTAATATAAAAAATCTAAAAAAAAAGCCTGTCTATCCTACGATTTACTGATGGCTAGAGGTATAATAGATAGAGTTATACTTTCCCTAAAGGCCTTAGCGCGAAGTGAAACGCAAGCTTCTTTGTCGGGATTTGAACTTATTTCGCAGGGAGACGAAATGCACTTGGAAAAGGCATAACCCATTTTTTTCACACACCAGCTGTAATGATTTATTTCCATGATATTCTTGGTAGTTTTTCTTTTCTGATGAGGACAAATATTAACCGTTGAGATTGACAGCAAAACAAGCAAGACTTTTTCGCTACATTCATTCAACGATTTCTATTCTATATTCACCAACTGAAATGAAAGCTAGTATAAAATTGTTACAATGTAATAAAAATATCAATGTCTCTTAAACAAACGAGAATAGCATAGGAAATCGGTTTTAAACAAGTATGACGAAAGAAGTTTATCAGTCAAAGAAATTTTATGATATATTTGTACCAGTAGAATAAGCCCTTAGTCTCCCCATGAAAACATAATATATAGTACACAATATTCTTATCATATATCTTTTGTCAATGCTTCCACATAATCCAGTAGCGTATATTATAGGTGTATGTCAAATAATATAGAGTGAATACCACAAGCGTAACAGTTATCGTCAGTGATTCGAGTTAAAATTCTAGTTTTTTTGTGTTTCACTTGGCACCAATGCCCTACAATAATCTAAAACTTCTATCCCAATAACTACTGTAAATACCTGAATAACCTGGGTTTGTTGTCTTAGTAAGGCAAGCAGAGTAGAAAGAAAACTCTAAATTAAATCCAGATTCACCCTGCGTTCTGCAATTAACACAGGCGATGGATAAGCGCACACACACACACACACACACACGCATATATAAATATATACATATGCATATATATATATGATATAAAACTTTATGTTATATATATATATATATATGATATACAACTTTATTTTATATATATATATATATATATATATATATATATATATATATATATATATATAAATATATAGATATATGATATACAACTTTGGGTTAAAAGTTGAGCACCCTGTTTATCTATCCTTCGTACGGCAACCAGTCTTGGCGAAGGAAGACTCTGTATTGAAACCAACTCTACTCCACTTCAAAAAGATCTCGGTGGGGGGGCTCAATTTAATGTAACTCCCCAGAAGACCGGAATGAAACACAAAGTGACTTTAATCTTGAGTGCCCTGCAGGAAGCAAACCTTCCACATGGTCGGTTTAGAATTAGATTCCATCGATATTCAAATGAAAAGGGCCTGAGGCAATGACCATTAAATCCAATAATTACTCCTTTTATAAGCGAAAGATGATCCTGCTTCGGGGATGGCATCTTGGAATTAAGTTTTTCTTTGCTTAGATGGATGTATTTTATGGCATCTCAAATCCTTGTATGCTATCTTATTCCAAATTCTGTTTTTATAAATGCCCCTACACGCACGCACCGCCCCCATATATACATATCGATTCAAGTTTTACAATTTAACCCTAATAATTCAATTTAACATCTGCCATTTGTCTGCACAGTTACATCATTTTACATAGTAATTTCCCAAACAGATACCACCACTCCGTGTCAAGGTGGACCTGAATGCATTAGTAATGAATGGTATTCCATATTCCCGAAAGCTCCAGGAGAGGTGCTGCATCATCAAATGTTTTATTGTCATAGGCATTGTAATTTAGTCTTACCCCTCTGCAGCGGTGACGGTCGACATATTCTAAAGTCAGAGCTGACAGGGTAAAACTAAGTTGGTAATTGTTCAACGTCATTCCCGGACCAAAAGATTAACTTTTGTCAAAGTGGTTGGGCGTAGATATCAGAGATACGCCCAAAGTTTATACGTTTAGACAGTTGGCAAGACTATTACTTACAGCGTCATCGAGAATTTAAACTTAGTTGAGGGACGATGCTATTTGCATTGAACTTCGCTCTAATACTCATGGGAAAGACATAAATCTATCTTTTCTCAACACCCCCAGCTATGGATAAATCGTAAGGCAAACTTCGCTGTCTAGCCTTTGTTCAGCAACAAATCTACGTAAAGGGTAAGTTTTGAATGCAAATGAATACTCGAAAGTTTAATTCGTGTCACAACG
The DNA here is from genome assembly GCA_963585895.1 of Sepioteuthis lessoniana. Taxonomy (NCBI): domain Eukaryota; kingdom Metazoa; phylum Mollusca; class Cephalopoda; order Myopsida; family Loliginidae; genus Sepioteuthis; species Sepioteuthis lessoniana. The sequence goes on from OY757938.1 coordinate 37,531,916, forward strand.
GTTGGGAAATATATAAATTTGCATCAATACCGTTACTCATTGAATATGAACTTTTTTATTAATAGTTTTAATTATTTCTAATGACTCTATACTCATTTATCATTTGATACCATTACTCATAATCACAAAAAGATCATATATGTAGTTAAAATGTGAAGTCACTTGGTATTATTTTATTCTCTAAAACTGTTAGGGTATATCCTTAACAATCTATCTATATATATATATATTCTTTTAGATCTTATATTCCTGTCGATCTTCTATTATCGCTCGAGTATATTTGCATTTCACGGGAAATGAACGCATCGATTGTTGAGTATATGTACAGGATAATAAGTCTACAGAAATACCTTTCATGTTTTTTGAAATATTTGAACCAGCAAAAATAGATTGTAGAAATACTAAGTTTCTGTTTGTATATTCAAATTAATTATCTTGTTCAACTCCTCTTTCCACTAGCTATATAAATTAGCCTTTTCACTCTTTTTGATCGAATCTAAAAAGATGAAAAATTATCCTAAAGGAATTTAACTCTATTAAATTATTACTCCTAGCAAATATTATAGAAGTAGTACAATTTGAAATGTTAACAATGGTTTCTTATTTTGCCGTCAACAGACAAATAATAGCTGATAGGGCATTTTTTTAAATCACTGAAAAAGCTGGCTTCATATAATAGGTCTTAAATAAACCCAATGTCGAGAAAAATGTTATGGAGTGGTCTTGTATTTTGTATCCCCCCAAAAAATACCAAGAGAAGCCTTGATATGCAAATCAGTCTTAGGAAGACATTTTCAATAGCAGTAAATGTGAAGGATCGACTCATTGAATAAAATATTTTAACAACTTTGAAAAAGAACATTGCTTTAAATTTGCTAAATCCAGGCCTGGGAGAATCAAGTCAGTCCAAAAATCTCGATGAGAATCAACTAAGAATTACTTCTAATAATTCTGTCTATTAAATAATTTTTTCATCGATATTGGGTTTATTTAGTATGTTCTTCCGTGTGGCTCGGAAACAATTATACCATTAACGTACAAATATAATGTATTTTGTTTCCGTTATGAAATCATGTGGATTTTCTATTTAATACAAATATATTTTATGGCTTTTCTGTTATTAGTCTGTTTACTGCTAAATAAAAACCATGTTGAACATCCTTCCAAGGCACGAAGTCCATATTTCTTCCTGCGGCAGTAGACTACCAAAATGTAGCAGGATATACATAAAAGCATATCAAAATAACATCCTTTTAATATTGATTGAAAATATGTACTTCTTCTTGCGACATTTTCACGTCTTTAAGTCACAAAACAAAATTATTAGAAGCAAATTGTTAGTTTGTATATTAATAATGCGGACATTGAACAGAAATTGACAATTACATGAAAGAATTCACATGCTCTCTCGTTCTTCACTGTTCTCTCTTGTTCATTGTGTCTTTCTTTCTCTGAAAATATATCCAGTGAATCAAAATGGTGCGCAAGTTTGCTATTAAATTTAATCTCGTTTGAAATTCGATTTTCCATTGATCTACACAATTGTCTATTTTGTTTGTCTACGCTTCCCACCAAATTAGACAAATAGATTACCAGAAAAAATCCTCCGAAGCAGTCCGGCAAGATAAAATTAATTGAGTGTGTTGCCTCCACGGAGGCTGTCCAAATATTTGCTGCTGTTTGACTGCAACGATTTTTGACTGTTTCTTTTATGCAACAAAGTGAGAAGAACAGTTTAAACAAATGGATGACCCCAGGTGCACAAAGAAAGGTTAAAGAATATATGGGGCCCACTTGCTGACCGTGTTGATCGTTGTACTGTCACATGATTGATAAAAGATTCAGTGAGCATAATACACGAACCTACCCGGTACGACGATGAAAACGGTAAAAACTAGTATTTTAAAATTCAAGTAAATCATTTCTGAAAATATAATGTCTATGTGTCTCTCTTCTTCTTCTTCTTCTTCTTCTTCTTCTTCTTCTTCTTCTTCTTCTTCTTCTTTCATTCATTATTTTATACGTTCGTTCCGTTCGCCAGTCCGTGAAGTTATTTGACACTTGATCAAGTATGATCAGCAATGACTTCTGCAGCTACTTTTGCAACCAACACTTCCTTGTCCAGTCGGCTGGGGCTATATACCGACAACTTCTCTGGACTGGGGTAAGACCCCACCCAACGAGTATCTTGAATTTGACGCTAAACAATGTGGAAACTTTGGGGAATGCCTAGTACCCTTTCACTGCCATCACTGCCAGGCCCACTCTGATCCGGAGTGTTAGCACCTGATAGGGTCCTATCTATGGGTCAAATAGAACTAAACTGAGGACTTATGCTCAACTGAATTATTTGAAATATGTCTTTTTGGCATTTAGCTGAGTGTGACATAAGCCATTCTAAACGGAATTGTTTAAATTAGAACTGTTTTATTAAACTGAATAGCTTGAAATAGAATTTTTTTAAATTTTACAATTAAACCGTGTACTCATGCTAAACTGAATTGTTTGAAATAGAACTGATTGGGGTATAAAAAAGATTTGGCATGAAATAACCGAGAAATGTTGATATGCCATAAAACCCAACCAACCAATCGACACTTCTCTGGTCTCTGATCATCCTTTATCGGTGAGACAGGTTACATCAATTATGACCATAATTCTTTTAAATACATATAATACACCAGCAGGTATTGTAAAAACACCTGCAGGTATTATTAACAAACAAATTAAGGAAATTGAGACGAGGAAATATCTGAAGAAAGAAACTGAATCTTTATTAACAGCGGCAAAACACAATGTCATCAGAATTATATCAAAGTCAAAAATAATAGTACGCAACAGAATAGCTTGTATAGGTTATGTGGTGATGGAAATGAAATAGTTAATCACACAATAAACTAATGAAGCAAATTGGCTCAAAAAGAATATGATTAGGTAAGAAATGTGATTGACTGGGAAGTGTGCAAAACCGTAAAGAACTATTAAATTAGCAATGATACCTTGAAGATTCTCAAAGATACTTGCTATGAAAAACACCAGAAAAGAGAGATTAGTACCTAGACCTTGCTCGAGAAAAAAAAAACTAATAATGATAATAATAAAGATACAAATAGATAAACTAAACCCGACCAGAAGACCTGATCAAGAGATAATTAACAAAAAAAAAGAGGACCTGCCGAATAGTTAACTTGCCAACCCGGTGGACCACAGTGTGAACATCAAAGAAAACGAAAAGAGTGACCTCTACTTGGACCCTCCAAGAGAACTAAAGCAAGTTAAGGAATATAAAAGCGACGATAGTACCCATTACACTGGCCTTCGATATTTTCAAGGTTGAATATATACTAGCTGACTTTAAGGCAGTTTTTTTTACTCTAAGCCCAAAAAATCAGATTCAATTTTCTAACCAGATCAATTTTTTAAACTTGGCCTTACTTGGAATTTAAAGAACAGTGTTATAACGCTATTTGATTTATTATTTAATTAAACAAATAATGCCAAATTTACAGCTGATATATTCGCAGAGAGCTCATATTCTGCCATAGTAAACTGAAAAATACACAAAAGAAGATGAAAGATCTTTTCAGAGACTTTCTGCGGTGTTCGGCAGCCACCGAATACCGTTTCCAACACCTATAGTAGTCAGCGAGAAAGCTTCTAGTGGACTTCTATTATGTGAATGTCTTGGTGAAAGAGTTTATCCTGTTCTTCACACAAATTATAACAGTTCTTTGGAAAATAGTCCAAGTTTGACCGCAGAAAGTGCAGTTTTACTGACAGTCGAATTGGCGGAAACTTCTTAATAGTCGTTCTTTTGTTTGTTACTACTGGATTCAGTGACTGTCAGGCGGACAGTCTGTATTCGCTTAGTGCTTCATCAAATATTGGGTCTTTCATGAGTTCTTTTATTTGTGGACTATCACATTAACCAACATTGAGTTTCTCTATTTTATCCATGGGAACTTCTCCCGGAGGAAAGCAAACCTGCTGTCATCCCTGTCCATTGTCATCACAATGATCTTCATTACCCCTGACTTTATATATAAGGGTAGAAACAGTATTTTGTTCGATTCAACAAGAGGGTGAAAGTGAACATTATGTAAACCAGGTTTTAAACCTCGCCTTAACGGCCACACTTGTATGAGATAATGTTGACCGTCAGAACGGCTATATCAGAGACACAGTAAATAAGGATACTTTGTGTACCCACTTTGGAACCCTAAGGCTAATCTAGCCACACATCAACTATTTGTTATCCTGATAGTTAACAGCAGACAGCAAATTCTCCATGCTGTTCTGAGTTTCTTTTATTTGTACAGATTGCATAGTAGGGATAGATAAAAAAACAAACATTTCCATTGTATAGAAGAACTGCTTTGAAACTTCTGCTGGATGAATTAATAAAGATTTTCCATTCCGTATAATCATATTCTAAGCCCAAACATTTGATCAATCCAGCAATGTTGTAATAAATCTATGATGTCTTTTCCTGGAAAATGAAAAACTTGATTTTTTCTCACGGCCTCGATACCGGAAGAAGGTCGTTCGAGGTGCCAACAGATGTTTCTCTTTGCGACGTAAATGCAGCAGCTGAGCAGACCCTTTCGGAAAGTTCAGGTCTCGTGGCAGTTCATTGAGTTCTGCTTGTTTCAAGGCTACTGGCTGGTCGTCCTCTTCTGGCTTGTATGCGTTATCTCAGGCTGCAAAAGTCATGTAATATATTCGGAATCAGAGCTATATTCCACGTTACCAACTGGATAAGGAACAGGAAGGCCTGAGCTAGGTAGCATTGGTCTTATTGCAGAATAGATATTTGGGTATTGGATATAGTGCTTGTTCTTGCTATTTATTCCTTTTAGATTTATCATGAAGAAATAACAGTTCGTAATATGTTATTATCTTCTCCTTAGACCACTGGAATGACAAAGGGTATACTCTTCTTTTTACCATTCATCCAATCTCTCAAGTTCTTCAAACATGTTTTGCAGGAAAGGTGAAAAGCAAATGGTTTATCCTGATTGCCTAGTTTGGCTTAAAAATAATCATGATATACCTTCTTCTCAAAGTCATTGATTTTTTATTGACCGTTCTGAAGAACCATATTACCACTGATATAGTAGAATCTGTCAAGATTATTCTTAAACTTGCGATCCATTCTTACAGGACTACAAATATCAGGCTGAAAAGTGATAAAAAATAGATCAGCTTGTCATTGATACTCGAAATAGTACATTAAAATCATTTTAAACTGAGGGATAAGCTCTGTCTTCTCTAGGTGTGTGGATGTTAGCGAGCAGGGTGGTATATTTTAGTTAGGTACAAATACAAAATACAGCAGTGACAAGTAGAGTATGGCTTTTCAATAAGTGTTAGTATTGTGTACAGCTTGTTATGAAGTATTCAAGCATTTCTTAGAACTCAGGCATAACCAAATAGAATAAATAGTATTTTTGAATTCTCCATAAAATGGTGATCATATATAACTTGATAAAACTGTCACCTTTGGAAAAAATATTTTAACACGAGCCAGTGTTATAATTAGAGCATTCAAAACAGTCCCCAAAAGCTAAGATAGAGGAATGGAATGGAAGAGCTGCAAATTATAGGACGTGATGAGATTATCCAGACTACAGCAATAAGGAGATCAGCCAGAATTCCCAGAAGAGTCTAGGAGATCTGGAAAAAAACTTGCTGTCAATGAAAGTCTCCCGCAAACGCTGGTGCGAAAACTTGTATAGAGTATAATATTAATAATATTTGAATTTTTTGCCAATGGTGAAAAATTTGGATTTTTCAAATCTTCTTGATTATTAGTGTCGAATATAGTTGCCCACAAAACATGTAAGGTAATTATACCACTCCACAAACCACATGTTACTTTATACTTTCAACCTTTTATGTTATTTCTGTTACTATAATTTGCATCAGAAATAACATAGAAGAAATATTGAATTGATAAAGTAATATGATTAATGAAGTGCAAGGAATTGGAGAAGGCCCGAAAGCCCAATTACATCAGGACTCACTAGAATCAACTCTCAAATAAGTATCAAATCGGAAAACACCAGGCCACGATTGTATACATGGATTCTAGTTTTAAAGATACACGTCCATCTACAACAGATTAACTCAGCAACAGAGACGAATCAATTAAACATGAATAAAGTTCTTGTAGAAAATACTTCACAAGAATGGAAGACAAAGGGTAAAAGTACCCGGATCTTCAAAAAATGACTATCCCAAATAACTGCAGACTTAAAACAAGTTTACCTTTTTTGTTGAAAATCCAAAATATCGAAATAACTGAAGAAATATTTCAGTCACTTGTATGTCATGGACTATTTTCAGGACAATAGAAAAGATGCTGGACGATAACTCGAACAACGGAAGACCTACAATATATAGATCAACATTTCGTCAAAGAGGTAAAGAAAATGACAGAAAAAAACATCCAAGGCATCGACAAGGAAAAGCTTATGATATGCTCTCTCAAACCTGGATAATAGAATGTCAAAAATAGTCAAAATATTCAACTAAGTCAAAAACGTCATTACAAAACTCAGGAAAAACTGAAAAGTGGAATTAACTGCACAGGGACGAATCCCAGCAGAGTCATATTCAAGGGACACTCACACTCACCGATTCCATTTGTTATAGAAATAATGCTACTCGATTATATACTTAGGAAATGCTCAGGGACAACACATTTATTGTTACAAAAGAGATAATCTTTCTCGTTTATATAAATGATATTAAAATATTTACCAAAAATAAAAGATGAACTAGAGACCCACACATACATTATAAAGTACACGGCCTGGATATAGGAATGGAAATTGTGAATTGAAAATGTGCCATACTGTTACTGAAAAAGCGGAAAAGATAAACATCTGAAGAAATCACAAACTACAAAATGAGGAAATTATCAGAATACTTGACGAAAAAGAAAATTACAATTATTTTGGAAAACTGAAATGGGATTCGAACCAATGAAAAAGAGATGAAATAAAAAGTAAGAAAAGCGTCAGAAAAACAAGATAACTTCATCAAACCCATGTTCTGCAGCAAGAATATTATCAACGAAATTAACATATGGGCTATCCCTCTTATAAGATACTTGGGACTATTCTTAAAAGGGACAAGAGAATAATTCAGGCAAATAAACAGGAAATTGATGACAATGGATAAGGTCTTTAACGCGAGCATTGATATAGACAGAGATTGTAAATAAAGAAAAATGGTGGAAGAGAACTCGCCAGCATTGGTGATTGCAATGATCCAATGATGACTGAACTTGATGAATTCACTCGTATAAACTCGATGTAAATGTCCTAAGAAAGACTTATTACAACAGCAAGTAAAAGCAATGGCAGCATAAGGTCACACAGAAAAACAATAAAATCTAGAAAGCAAATATAGGATGAAAAACACCTGTATGAATATTTGAAGCAACAATCTGGTAAGATTCCTACTGATGTGACCTGAACTTGGCTTAGTATTAGAAAATCTATTGAAAAAACAAATCTATTTTAATCGCAACACAAATTAATGTCATATGGACTAAGTAAATCAAGGCGAACATTTATAAAATACAATAGAATAGCAGTAGTTAATGTGGGGACGTAAATAAAGGAATTCAGCAAACTGCCACAAAAGGGGTTGATGATTGGGTGCGACTCAGTGCGATGATGGATCCACTGAGAATTATGCAGAAGATTCAAATTTGATCATACTATCAAATAGTATTTGCACAAACCAGAATCAATCTTAGAAGATGATACTTGTAAAATTATCTGAGATACAAACAGATGGCATAATAACGACCAGAAAACCATATCTAGTGTTGATTAACAAGAAATAAGAAAAAGAATATACAATGAAGTGGGTTTTGCCATTCAAGTTGACCACCGAGAAAAAATAAAAGCAAAAGAAAAGTTTGGCAAATACATTGATCTTACCAGAAAACTGATTATTGTTAGTACGCTTGTAACAGTTCCAAAATATTCGGAAAAAATGACTGGTACAACTGAAAATAAGAAGGATTGAGAGAATACTGATGATATAATCCTTTTGAGCGACTATAATACTAAGAAGAGTTCTAGAAACCTGAGACAACTTGTTGTCACTCAGACTTCAGTGAAAGGCCAATATCTAATAAGAAAAATTAATGTTGGGGACCTTAGTCGAGGGTGACCCGAAGGCTCCCTTTTCGATAGCCACTACACCAAGGTGTAGGGGGAGCTACTCCATTCTTTGTTTTGCGCCAATTTACCCTTGATCCTTACCTTATAACGCTGAATGTTAAGCAAGGCGGCATCAAGTACCATTTTTTGAGTCTTTGGTATGATTCGACCTGGGGTTGAACCTTAGTCTCTTGGACCATTGTCGAACACTCTACTCATTTAGCCAATAAAAAGTAAAGTAGAAATGAAATAATAATAATAATAATAATAATAATAATAATAATAATCAAAATTAACGCAAAAAAGGTTTTGAGTAACTTTGCTCACTTGATCATTATAATGACTTGTTTGCTCATAGATATCGGGTATTAAGTATTTCTGTCAATACAAAAAATTTTCAAGCTGATTATTTTGACCCATCGATGCGACCCTCATAGATGCTACCACTCTGCATCCGAGTAGAACTCGGAATATTGGCTACAATTGGGAACTTTACACTTCCCGAAGCTCCAGAACTGGAGCCACACCATCAAATATAGTTTTGTTTCATTGCCCAGAACACGTCAATTTTCATATAATATTCATTAAAGCAGTAAAAAATAATGATTTTGTCCAGTTTTAGATATTAAGTTTAAAACAAAACTTTCTCTCTCTCTCTCTCTCTATATATATATATATAGAGAGAGAGAGAGAGTGACAGAGAGAAAGAGAGAATTGATAAATCGAAGGTAGATTTGTTTCTCTTTTCCCAACGTTTTTACCGATCGTGATTCTTGTCTTTTCTCTGTGATATTTTTCCATCGCTGTATCTTGAGGAATGTTCATGGTTGGCCTTTAGTAACCTGGAATAAGTAAATGAATTCATATATTCAGATTAAAGATATATTCTTTACAATTTTATCTGCTTATCCATTTTAGCTCTGAACGTTGGCTTTATTTAAAACATACATTTATGCATTTTTATTCAAGATATTTACGAGAGACAACCTTCCCGGAGAAATATATTCCACTTCTGCGTGATGTTATTAAAATCCTTTATTCTGAAAAGCGTTGGTTGTGATATATATATATATATATATATATATATATATATATATATATATGGGGTGGGGAAGTAGCACAGTTTTATTTGACTTAACCGTGCTTATGCCCAGTGCATTTTATCGACATCGATTTGGGCTTCTTTTATGGTTAGACAAAAGTAACTAAACTGTTCAGTCTGCGCGAAAGAAAGAAAGAAAGAAAGTTTTTATGGTATGTAAACCTTGTTGGTTAATCTTATGCCGAATCCATTTTTTTTTTAAATATGACCCCTTTTTTATCACTAGTAAAAAATGAATCTTCACAATCATTTCAAACAGATAAACGAATCACGTGTATCAATATCAATATTGTATTAGGTAATTTACTAAAAAGTTCACCATTATTTTAACATTTAAACACCTCACATATTGTTGTGATCGAACTGTTTTAAGATTTAATTTTAAACTCTGTCTTAAAAAGTCTTAATTACCTTACACACACACACACGCACACACACACACACACACACACACTCGCATATATATATATATGAGGTGTTTTAATATAAATACACACACACACACACGCATATATATATATATATATATATATATATATATATATATATATATATATATATATATATATATACACGTGTATGTATGTATATGTATAAAATGCACTTAACTAGGAACTGTTCCTATCAAAAGTCAAGTAAATAAATAAACTGTTAGTTTCAAATAACATGTTCTAAGTTTGCTCTGAATGAAGATATGACTTTATTTCTTTCTCCAATTGAATGACCAAATGATATAACAGTTTAAATCGAGGTTCAACATATGAATTCAATAGTGGAATGTTTGATAAAGAAGCAGTGATTGAAGTCTGATCAATATATTCTGTTAAATAAGATGATTAAATTAACCTTCATGGGTAACTGAGTGTAATTCGATTCCCGAAGAAGTTTCTTTGAGATATGTTTACTTTCTGTGAACATTGATCAAACTGATTAATGGATAAGATATGAAGAGCAACTAATTAAAAAAGTAAAATATCAAAGCAAGTTTTGCATTTAAAAAAAAAAAATGACTATTGATACATGAATACAGACTCCCTCAATTTGATATATATATAAATAATCCCTCACTGCTTACACGAGGTTATTCCAGCTTGTCTTCTATTAATTTATCTATTAATCTATCTATATCACATGATACTATCTTTTTTAGTTTATTCATACGGATCTAGTACTCTGCTGTGCGTCTATGGATAAAGTGTGTCTAGGCAGACACAAGTTTCATCACTATAAAGAAATTACCTGCGTCGTTCATTCGCTCAGCTTAAATAATTTTCGCCAGATATTTCACCTGTATCAAACGTGTACATTCAACATAGCGAATACTGAATCCCGCACCAATACAAACACACAAAGAGAGATGTTAAATATGCATTGAAGAAATATTTGGATTCAGATTTTGTTTGTTTGTTTGTTTGTTTGTGTTTCATGGCATTTCAACCTTTGAAGGTTATTTAATGCTAGATCCATTTTTTTACAAATAAACTCTTGTTCAAACTATTCAGTTTAGCATAACTACACAGTTTAATTGTAAGAAACGTTTCTATTTGAAGCTATTCAGTTTAGTCGAACAGTTCTAATTCAAACAAATCAGTTAAGTATAAGAATAGTTTTTGTTTAAACACATCTAAATGTCAAAACAGTCCAATTTCAAGCAATTCAGTTTAGCTTAAGTTCACAGTAAAGTTCTATTTGACCCATAGATAGAACCCTATCAGGTGCTACCTCTTCGAGTCGAGTAGACCTGGGAGTGATGGCAGTGAAGGGGTACTTAGCATTTCCCAAAGTTTCAGCATTACTGGAACCTCACCATCAGCTCGTTTAGAGTCATATCCAGAACACTCCTTGGGAGAGGGTTCTTACACCTCTGCACATATGCAGTCGGTGTATTCTACACACCTATCCGACTGGGCACTATTCAAATTGATAGTTGGATCGGGACTTAGAAAGAAAGAAAGAAAGAAAGAACGAAAGAAGCTCTGTGAGGAGAGAAAAATTGGGCATTTGCTTGTGAATGAGTAAAAATAATTGATAAGTTTAGACTGGCATTGTTACGTAGTCGGTTGGAGTAATGAAATACGTTGAGCGCACCTTTGCAAAAAGTTAAGATTGATCAGATTTGGCCTCTTCGTCCGCTCGTTTAGCCCAGTAAGGCTCAAGGACTGCTCAGTCACCAGGAGTCGCCATCCACGGCCAACAAGGGTCCTTGTTAGGGAGGTCTTAACTTTCTACAGAAGTTTATAGCCGGTTGATCATGTAAATTCCTCAATGATTATCCTGATCTAATTTTTCAAATTGCTCTTATGACAAACAACTACCAGATATTAATTTATGATAAAGGTGTTTAAAGGTTGTGGCTGAGAGTCATTTGGGCTGAGATAGCAATACATGAAACCATCTTTAGTGTATGCAAACAAATGATTACTATTAAAGTGAATTGTTTGTGTTTGATAGCAATACATGAAACCAGTGTGAGCAAACCAGTGATTAATTTTAAAGCATATTATAAAAGTGACGTTGCAATACTGAAAACCATTTAGTGTCCTTGATATGGTGCTGAAGCTCCAAACTTAGAATTTGAAGAATGTGTCAGTAATGTTGGCGACCTAAGTCTCGGGTAACCTGAAGATCCCTTTTCAATTGTTACTACACCAGTCTCCCGGAGGATTCGCGAACACGATACGCATGAGGCCAATAGCCGTTGGATTACCTTTATTTTCAAGTCAACTCTGCTCCACTGTGGTTGTACTTATTGAGGTCTCATCAATGGATCAAATTCAAAAATTAATCTTTTTGCTTCGAGTTTTTATTAGTAGTAGTTCTTTGAAACCACCTGTGTACAAGTTGTTCCTATTAGATAAGAATAATTGATAATTAAAATTACTTACCTTAAATAGCAATATTTGAAGCTATTATGCACACAAATGATTAATTCTTAAAAGAATTATTTGTATTAAATAGCAATACTTGAAATCATTTAAGTGTGTGCAAACAAGTGATTATTGATTTGAACTCAACCAAACCAAACTAAAAATAGACAAGCAGATATAAAGAGCAAAATCAATCATTTTCAAGAATAACTCTTACACAAGTTACTGACCGATTTATTTAATTGAATGGGATCTTTATATGTTAAATAGGAATAAAGTGAGCACCAGGCGATTAAACCCGATTGCTAGTGGACAGAAGTTGCGGGTCTCTAAATAGAGGTTCCATGCAAATTAGCATAGAATGTCAGTCGAAAGGATAATTAGCATCTGATGTCGGTTGGTGGAGTAGTCAGTGAATAGTAGTCAGACGAACCTCAGCAAAATGACTGAGAGTGATATTTTGGCCGACAGTGTACAGATAGTCATCAGCATCATCATATCGTGCTGGCAGCACGGATATCCCTGACCCTCTCTCGCCACTCCTCCCTATCGTTCATCGCCCTAGGTAGGTCTTCAGGACAACATCCTGTATCCTCACATAGCTGCTGAATGTACGTTCGAGCTGGTCGACCTACTTTTGCGCGGCCATGTGTGGGAATCCATAAGAGTACATCTCTTATGAGTTCATCTCTGCTTCTCCAGCAGTGTCCTGCATGTCTGGTTCGTTTAACTTGAATAGTTTTCGTGATAGGGGGCAGGTGGCCGTACAGTTGGTGTCTTATGGGGTGTTGCTGCCAGGACTTGTTCAGGATTGCACGCAGCATTCTTGTGTAATTGCCATCTAGTTTCTTCTCCAGCCGTTTTGTTAGCGTCCATGTAGTGCATCCATATAGCAGTATCGATGTGACCGCTGCCTGGAAGAAACTGTGTTTCATTTTATCGGTTAGGTCTGATTTCCATATAATCGATAGCCTATTGATAGCTGTCCATGCTTTCGTTAACCTCGTTTCGATGTCCTTTTCGGTTGATTCGACGCTGCTTCCTAGGTACGTGAATTTGTCTACTAGTTTAAGTGGGGATCCTTCTAGAGTGGAGATGTCCCCCGTTTGGTTATAGCACATATATTCCGTTTTGTGTGCATTAACATAGAGGCCTATGCTTGCTACTGCTCGTTCCAAACTATGCAGAAGTGTTTCGGCTTGGTCAGGTGTATTTGCCAGTATCGCTATGTCATCGGCGTAGTCGGCGTCGGTAATTGTTGTTGCGGGGTATCTTCTGCTTCTTTTCTTCGTCAGTTCGAAGCCATTCTCTTTGATTTTGTCAATCGATGTTCTAAGTACGTAGTCTAGACAAATGATGAAGAGGTACGGGGCCAGCGTGTCCCCTTGTAGTACTCCTGCTACATTGTCAAAGTATTCTGTGTCTCCAACCGGTGATCGTACTTTTACTTTAGTTTTTCTATAGAGAATCGTTATTGCCGCTACGGTTTCTTTAGGTATGCCGTACGCTAGTAGTATTTGTTCCATCTTTCCTCTGTGAATGGAGTCGAAAGCCTTGGTAAAGTCGACAAATATTAATGTCGCTTGTAGGTTCTTTGCCCATACACCTTCAAGGATTCTGCAGATGGTTAATATTTGTGAGGTCGTGGATCTATTTCTTCGGAAGCCATTTTGGTTTTTTCTAAGTATGTTGTCGATTTTGGGTTCTATTCGGTTTCGTAGTAGGGCATTGTAGATTTTGGCAGCTATGGATGTAAGTGTTATGCTTCGGTAGTTTTTGGCTAATCCGAGGTCCCCCTTTTTAGGGAAGGGGAGTATGCATCCCTTCATCCATCTATCTATCAGATTTTGATTGTATACTGCATTGCAGTGTCGGAGCAGTATGTCGTCGAATTGTCTGGTCTTCCATACTTCCGGGGGAATTTCGTCCAGCCCTGCAGCTTTCCTATTTTTAATTTTTCTGAGAACCGAGTCGAGTTCTTCTTGTGTGAACGGTCCTAGTTTAATGTCTAATTGTTTGCTAATTATTCTGGTGATTGGTTCATGTGTTATTTTTGGTGGGTTTCCAAGTAGGTTTTCGAAGTGCTGTTTCCATAGTTTTATTCTTTCTTGTTGGTTTGCTGCTTTCAGTTTTGCTTTGGCTGTGTTCTTTCTTCTGCTCACTACGTTTATTGTTTGCCAGGCTATTCTAGATTGTCTATCTTCCACCGAGTCTCTAATCTTATCTATCTGATTTTGAATGTATTCTGTCTGTTCCTTTATATATATGTCTGCTAATTGATATTGTGTCGTTTTTAGTTTTAAGGCATTTGTGTTTGTTGGGTTTTTTCAATAGTTTTTGGAGGCTGTTTTCACTAGTGCACGTTTTTCTCTCACCGCTAAAGTTTCCCATGGGACTCTATATTTAGTTTTAATTTTTGTTGGAATGTATTTTGCTGCTGCCTCGAGGTGTGCATTGACGAAAATTTCATATTCGTCGTTTGGTGTACTTTTTTCCGTCTTTTCATGTAGTGTTTCGAATCTGTTTTTTAATTCTAATACGTATTTATCTCTTATATCTTTGTTGTTTAATAGGGCCCAGTCATAGTGTTTGGTGGTCGCTGTTCGTTTGGCGTTTTTTCGTAGGCTTAACCGTATTTTCGCCGTGACTATTCGGTGATCGGTGGACACACCCTCAAAAGAGGAGTATGCCTCGCAATTCAATGCACTATTCTTCCATTTCTTGTTTATAAGGACGTAGTCTATCTGAGCTTTAGTATTGTTTGCGTACGTGTATGTCCATAGTTTGCCCTCTCTTTGTTTGGTAGTTTGTATTGAGGCATGCTAATCTATTTTCTATCATGAAATCTGTTAGATGTTGCCCATTCCTATTTGACGTGGTGTGGAGGCTGTATTTGTTGTTTCTGTTTTTCCCGATTTGGGCATTCATGTCTCCGCCAATGACTAACATGTTGTGTTTCGGGATGCTACGCACTAATGAGGATAACTCATCGTAGAAGGTGACTAGTTCATTTTCTTCACTGGTGGGGCTGTAGCATGAGATGATTGTTGCTCTGGGGTTTCCGTTAAATGTAGCTGCCATCATTCTAGGTTGTATTTTCTCAACGCTATTAAGCGTTTTTAGTGCTCTAGGTCCTATAAGTAATCCTACCCCTCCTACTGCGGCGTTGACAGAGTTTTTCCATGCGGATACAGTGGCGAGCGACCAGCCATTGCCAGTTTCGTGATATTTGATATCTTCTGTGTGCGTGTATCTGTGTTCTTGTATGCATATTATGTCTATCTTATGTTCTTCGACCGATTCGATTAGCTCTGGGAGTTGTCCTATTCTATTTAAGGTTCTTACGTTAAATGTGGCTATTTGTAGTGTTTGCTTGCATTTTAGTAGTTTTGATTGTTTGAGCTCTGTAGCTGATTTTTCGAACACCGAGGCCAGGGCTCCAACCTCAGCAGGACGCGCCCCTTTTTTACCCGCGCGAAGAGCGATGCGGTTTGTGTAAGTGGTTTGAGTGTGGGTCATGGTTATCTTTCGATGGCTGTTTTATTCTCTTCTATAGAAGCCACTCTTATAGAGGAGCAGCAGTAGTTCCCCGATCGAACTTGCGATCCTGAGCGAAAAGTCTTCAGACTCACGTCCAGGACCCGTTTGGGTATTGAGTTTGGTCGTACATGGGTTTATTCAAATACCTTTACGTACATCATGCTGCTTCCCATGTGTACGCAAAAAAAGGGGGGGTGTAATTTCCAGTTGGGAACCTAGCAGGCTTCAGGAATTATTGAGCTTAACAAATCTTTTTTTTCTTCTTCTTGGGGTGGGGCTGTGGTAGCATTAGGTGTTTTAGGCTTTTTCTTTTAAACTACTGTTAGGGCTTTCTTTACGATTTTTTAAATTATTCGATAGAAGATATTCAAAAACATTCTGCCTTGTTCGCTGACATATGGAATGGCTAACATCAATTTGGCTTTATAGTAGAGTAAGCGTGTCTTTACATTTAAAACGCATAGTTTAAGCATTATTTCACAAACAAAATACAGCATAACATTTTGTAAAATTCAGCATTTTAAATTGATAGGACTTAAAGACATACTGACCAATATTGACATATTTCTTCCACTTGGCTCCTGACTTCAAATGCTTCTTCTTCGTTTTGACTTTTATTTACTACTGAAATTTAAGGTAGTTTTGGAGGCGGTCTACTGGAGGGGGGAATTCATTTCGTTTTTTTTTTTGTTTTTTTTTGTTTTTCCATTTCTCGGGGGGGGGGCTGTGGTAGCATTAGGTGTTTTAGGCTTTAAAAAAAAAAATGTACAGATAGTAACTATATTTTATTTGTCTTATTTTTCTTTTCATGTGTTATTTCGTTTGAATGAAATACTTATTCTTTTGTTAAGTTTTTTTTAAATTATTTTCTCTTTTTTATGTGAAAGTGAGCGTTGCAAAATCCTACTTATCAGATATTCACCTAAGAATATGACAATATGTCACAATATCAATTAATGAGCAGGCCATAACAATCGTGAATTCAGAATTTTCCTTATAATAGACCGGTTTCCATAGCAAATCTAAAAAGCCCAAACCTATCTACTAAACATCCATTGCTGGAGGAAAAGAAGAAATTGATTCATTGCTTTTCCACGTGCATTACCGTGAAGTGAAACACAAATTGCCTTGTCCAGAAATAAAAGTTGGACAGTATAGTCCATTTCATTACAATTATTCACGTTACATTAACTATGTCACTGATATTTCAAAGTAATGGTTTATAGTTGAGCTTGAACACTAACTCTGCATCTTAGATTTTGGCATAATTCAATCTAATCAACTATGAACGTTCATAAGTGGTTTTGCAGAACAAGTGACAGATAGAAAGCAGCCAACAGAAAATAACTTTCCCAAAATGCATGCAGAACGATCTCAAATAATCTCAATAAATGAATTGTTTTGTTTTTTTTTGTTTTTTTCTAAATTATAAATGGAAAACACTGTGTCAGCTGTTGGAAATTCGAACGTTTTGCTATTTTGTCGTGGAACACTGATTCATTATGTGTGATACTCGTCTTTCCGTTTTTCATGCACGAAACAGTTTCAGCATTTACTTATACCCATATCAAATAGCATTCGGCCATTGGCCACTCCAAAGATAATGGTGATATTCAAACTGTATTAACTTAATGAGATGTTTGATTTTCCGATCGATCTTTCAATATCACTTCTCAAACTTAAAGATTTCCCTGCTTAACTATGAGTTTATTAATCCAATCGAAATATTTATCTCAATATAGATCTCGAATATCTATCTATCTATCTATAATCACTATCAATCCCGATAAACAAATTTGAAATTGTGTATCTTTGGATCACGGTACACACACACACACACACACACACACACACACACACACACACACACACACACACACACATATATCAATATATATACGAGGATCTTAAAATGGGTTTCCAGACTTTTTCGTATGGGCACTTTTATTGATAGAACACTTATCAAACTCTAATCCCCTTCGAAGTAGTCACCCCCGGTTGCACTTGTTGTACCGTTCCAACAAATTCTGGAAGGTCCCATGGAAGTCCTCTTGTGTGAGCGTGTCAATGACATTCGTCACAGCCTCTTTCATCTCCTCAATTGTCTCATAACAACAACCTATGAGCTTATGGAATAACCAAAAGTCACTGGGAACAAGGTCTGGACTTTTGGGAGGCTGAGGAACTGTCTTGACGCCTATCTTGATCAAATAGTCTGTAACATGGATGGAGTTGTGGACTGGTGTATTGTTCTGGTGGAAATTACACAGACCCGATTTGAAGAGTGCTTGCCTCTTCCCTAGGAATCTCTTCCTGAACTCCCTTGAAACCTCAACATAGTAACCTTAACCCTAACCCTTTGGCCAATCAACTTCCTTACTCCTCGTACACCACTCATCATCCCTCACAGACTCGCTGTCTTCCTTGAATCTCTTATGCCACTCAAAAACGGATACTTGATTCATGCAGGATGGTCCAAAAGCAGTCTGAAGTATTCCATACGTTTCTGCAGCATTTTTTTTCCAAGTTTAAAAAATAATTTTATTGCATATCGTTCTTCTAAAGTTTCCTCACGTCCAGATTGCATTTTTGAAATTCCCTAGCTGTGACAATCAGGATTTAGTAGGGTGTATTCCAATTGCTGCTGTAGCTGTTCAGTTGAACCTGAAATCATAAAAATTAGTCAGTCATCTCATAAGATGTATAGCATTAACATACTGAACTTTCAAGAGTCTACGGCAATTTTGAATTATAATTCTTTTTATACAAAAAAGTCTGAAAAGTTATTGAATGTGCCACGTATATATATATATATATATATATATATATATATATATATATATATATATATGTGTGTGTGTGTGTGTGTGTGTGTGTGTGTGTGTGTATAATCTGTCAAGTACATGTATAAATATGATGAGTCTTTTTGATTGATTGATTGATTGATTGATTTTAACTTCATTCCAAACTATCTTGTATCATTTATTACGTTTGAGAATCACGTTCATTCTACACTCATATTTATATTTTTTCGTAGTTGTTTTTCAAGAGTTTTTATTTCCACACGATCCGACCAAATGAGAATGATTTTTAAACAAATCTATTCAAATCCTTCGTGAGACCCAAAGAGGTATTACCGCCGCGTGTCAAAGTGAGCCTGCTAATCATGCTAATAAAAACATACTCCACTGTCCTCAGAGTTTGATCAGATACAATTTAGTGTTATTCCCAGGATATCTCTTTTTGTGGATGAAGCAAACGTTTTCTGAACCTTACCAACATTGCAAGTCTTTCAAAATAATGTCACTATAGATTTTTTTAAATGCTTCAAACACTTCTTATTTATAAATATATATAAGTATTGTTAGTATTCTTTAATGAAATAGATCCAAACTGATTTTTAAAATAATTTGTAAAAGATTATTCTATAATAATAAACGCATTGTTAAATATTTTACAATAAAAATCATCGGAAACGTTTTCACAATAAATGTGCTGAAAATAATTTTACTTTAAAATACAATAAGAAATAATTTACTATAACAAAATCTCTAGGAATGATTTTGCCATCAAAATGTTTCGCAAAATATTTTACTATACGAATACATAACAGGATATTTGCAGAGAAATGAATTGTTATCGGTCTTACAATTAAAATGCATTGTAAAACATTTTTAAAAATACACAAGCATCGCAAATGATTTTTCGATAAGAATTCATTGCTCATAAAACATTAATATAACAAACTTATTATGAAGTATTTAACTGTTTAAAGTGATTGTGAATATACACTTTTGTACATTATCATTCCACTAGATTCCGGCATCAAGTAACCCAAGAATTGATATATCATAAAATACCAACTTAGCAAAGATACGTTGAATCAGTAGCTTAGCGCTTTCACTATCAAATGATTTCAGTTTATGTGTCTGCTTTAGAGCATCTCAAAGTTCCGTTGTGATTATATCGTCCCCAAAGTTTGAATCTCGATATCTTTGTACTTTGATGTTATCATTTCTATCTTCTCTTTTATCACGAATTGTCTTTTCTTTGCTCTAAATTTGGAACATCTTTTACTGTGATTGTTTCTTTTCCCATATCTCTATAAAACTCTTTCGGGTTCACTTTGAAGCCTTTGTTGTCTTCAGAAGAACTTTATCCGCATTTTAGATCTTCTGATCCGTTGTGCTTTTTGTTGTATTCCTTTTCTTCAAGGCCTCTTTTAATGCTGGTATTATTTTTTTTATGTTACCTTATATTTCATTATAATTTTTCTTACCTTTTTGGTTTCAATCTTATACTCTTTGTCATGTCATCAAGGATGGATATATATTTCTCTTTTCTATTTCATCATTCCGTTTTCGGTGCTTATGTCTATTCATAGTGCTTTTAGGCATCGTCGTGGGTGGGCATATGACAGTATGAGTTACACATATCATTTTATTCATAAATGTACAGTTTCGATTAAATTCATTTAGCAGTTCTTTCCAGACACCGTTGGCTACCTAAACTTGCCTTAAGTCTTTTTTTTGCATTTTCTTTACTAACAATTTGTATTTCATATCTACTAGATACTTTAACGCATTTTGTAATGTTATCATTCATTTCATTGACTTTTTTCAATTAAATATGCATTTTCATTGGTGGCTAAGTTAAGTACTTCTTTATTGTCATCATATGTAATTATTTCCCTTCTTTAGTTATCATCATTTTTTCTTCTTTCCGTTGTATTTTCATTTTGTATGCGTTTGTTATGTGTTTTCTAATTCATCTATTTCTTTGAGTGATTCATTGACTGATTTTACTGGCATATCAACTAGTCTGGGTTTATTTTATGCTTAGTTATTGTGGAATTGCCTTTATTGTCCGTTTCTTGCACACGGTTATATTCGTCCTTTCTTGTTCATGGTTATATTCCCAAACAGCTCTATTTGACCCATAGATGGAACCCGAACATATATTACCACAATGACATGGAATTAATGGCAATGGTGTACTGCACAACCGTGGGAGGTCAAACACTTGGGGCTCACTTTTATTCCCAACTCCACTCTGAACTCGGGTGGTAAAACCTGTTAGGTAGCACTCGAGAAGATGACATCTTTGGGACAAATAGATCTGAAAGCAAGTTAGTTTTATTTGATTGGAATATAACGGATATCACATATGTGCAAGAGAATTCAGAAACTGCACCAAAATATAAATATAAACGTACACTATTCTCAGTTCCCTAACATCTATGCATAAGATAACCACTGAGGGATTCGCATGCCTTTAAATTTAATCAGTCAATTAATCATACATCTGTAGCAAAACTTTATATATTTAGACACACACACACGTATCAAAAGACATAAATATATAAATATGAATATATGCAAACAGAAATGTTTCTGCAGCT
Source organism: Sepioteuthis lessoniana (assembly GCA_963585895.1). NCBI lineage: Eukaryota > Metazoa > Mollusca > Cephalopoda > Myopsida > Loliginidae > Sepioteuthis > Sepioteuthis lessoniana. Next base: position 37,553,009 of record OY757938.1, read on the forward strand.
TACTACCCTCACTCACACCAGCACACATATCTTCCTGTTTGGGTAAAGTCTGTTCCAGTTGAAGGAAGTTATTGCTACGTTTTGTCGGCAAGCAACAAACTGAACCTCATTAGACAAAAACCTCTTCATCCGTCAGATACTGGCACATATTCACCCCTGTCTAAAAGTAGTACCTTCTTCCCGGAAAATGGACGCTACCAACGGTGCCGGCGGGCCACAGGTAATTACATCAGTTTTAATAACAAACATTAGTTCAGTGCGTTGATATGTCTGTCGTCAGTAAACTGATTGGAGATGATCTTCACTTCAAGGAATGTGAATGAAAGAGAACGATTGAAAGAGAAAAAAATCCGAATTTTGCGGCCGCAAACTACTTGAAAATTTCACTGAGTGTGTCTCTTAATCAAAACGTATATAAATATGCTTCATTTATTCGGGCAGTAATCATGGATAACCTCGTGGAAGAAACTGCCTGTCTTTCCAGATCTGCATTCGAATGATATGTCATTGAATTAAATTTCCAATTCAATGTAATTATCCTACAATCTGGTTAAACTTTCTACCCACTCCAAAATTCTTGCTGAGAACCTATATCTAAATTTATATTTATTCAAATTGATCAACATCTTCCTCACTTTATATATATCTCTACCTCATTTTATGCATATATGTGCCTACATACATATCTATTTATATATATTCATTTATATAGATGAATGGATATACGATTAGATGCATAGATGTTCATCCATATATTTAAACGTAGACACACGTATGTAAAATTGGGGGGGTGTTTGTGTGTCTATTTGATTTAGTTTGGTTTCTCTGTAATCAAGAATTATTTAATGCCAAATATATCTTTATATATGAAAAGTAGAGATACTATTTAATTCATAACTGAAGAGATGAGGGGGTTCATACGTTTAATAAAAGTATTTTTGAAAGTGGGTCCACTTGTGCAAGTGGATATATATATATATATATATATATATATATATATGTGTGTGTGTGTGTGTGTGTGTGTGTGTGTGTGTGTGTGCGTCTGAGTGGTGTGATTCATATCTGTCTATCGATCAATGCTTTTATGTACCTCTCTCTCATTATATATATATATATATATATATATATATATATATATGTATGTGTGTATATATATATATATATATATATATATATATATATATATTTAATATGTATGTATGTATGTATGTATCTATCTATCTATCTATCTATCTATCTATCTATGCTTATATTTATATATGTTTATATATATGCGTGTATTTTTGTATTTATCTGCATTTGTATATGAATGCATATACGCAGATACATATGCATATGTCTATTTATGACTCTTTGTATGTATGTATGTATGTATATAGTGTATGTATGTATGTATGTATGTATGTATCGATTTGAATATATATATATATATATATATATATATATATATATATATATATATGTGTGTGTGTGTGTGTGTGTGTGTGTGTGTGTGTGTGTGTGTGTGTGTGTGTGTGTGTGTGTGTGTGTGTGTGTGTGTGTGTGTGTGTATGTGTCTGTGTATGCTTCACATATATATTTACCAAACATTCCCACGATCAGTAAGCGACACTAGGTCAAATTTTTATGGGTTTTTACAGATTTTAATACAGAATTTTCCTTTTCCTTGACTGCTTGTTTTCAAATGTTGCTCAGAGCTGGAGAGAGGGTAGTTGGATTCATACCTTTCACAAAAATATTTGCACCATTAACGCTTCTTATGTATGTATGTATGTATTAATATCTCAATCAGCATATATCTATCTATCTCTCTCTCTCTTTCTCTCTCCCTCCCTCCCTCCCTCTCTCTCTCTCTCTCTCTCTCTTTCTCTCTGTCTTTACATTTTAGTGTCTATGTCCCTGGTTTTCAAGCTTTATGCATTCCTCTGAAAGAGACATATACCATAAACTATTACAATAATATATATGACTAGTATTTAGATCGTTTATTTTAAACATGCATATATTTATATTTAACTCAATCCTTTTAATACTAATATATATATATATATATATATATATATATATATATATATATATATATATATATATATATATATATATATATATATCTTGTCCTGACAATTTTATATCTACGAATCTATCTTTCTATTCCTCTATCAGTCAATAAACATGCATAAGTGTGTGTGCGTGTGTGTGTTTGTGTGTGTGTGTGACGTAGTTAACTAATTGTAATGTAACAGGGTTCAGTTGCTTTTGATTATATCGCAGTTATTATTTTCTTCACAGCTGTCTGGATTGGGTAATGGCCAAATATCAGATTTTTGAAGTTTTCTCTGTGAATAGGTTGATTGTTGAGAAGACCTTATGTGACCCTGTATAGCAAGAAGTCAATGCCATGTTATGGATTTTGAAGATGGTTATAGGTAAAATCTATGGGCCGATAATATTGGAATATTGTTTTGAGTTAGTAAGTGTTGAGGAAATGACCCTTGAATTTGATTTGAACAATAGTTGATTTGGAGATGTATTTACAGAATGGAATAGATGTGGATTATGAAGAGATGTGCAAAGTAGTTTCGTTGATTTTTGGACTGCGGAGAGAACGAAATATATTCTTATTGAGAGAAGCAAATCAGATACGCAATTACTGAAGTCAGCCGACAGAAATGTCTAATTCACATACCTACGCACTTATCGGTAAATAACTCGAACATTTCAAAAATTTGCTAAAGTTAACTTGAGACCGATGCATATATAGTCAAGCCAGATGCTGTACACTGTTCTGTATAAATATAGTTGTCATACGATAATTGATTGTATTTCGCCTGATATATTGATAGTAAACTGTTTATATCTAATAACAGGCATCCTTGTTCTTCTGAAGAAGAATTCGACTTATCATGTTCTAAAGATTCGTCACCAGAGAAAATGAACACACCTTATCGTTTTTAGAAATACAACTTCCATGGCCAATAAGAATCACAATACTTTTTAAATATCAAGCAAAAAGATTGCCCAGTCGGCTGGGGCTGTAGAATGCACCGATTTCTTCTCTGCAAAGAGAAGATTTCTTCTCTGCAAAGACTCCCCCAACTCTCCAAATAGGACACTAAACAATCTGATGGTGAGGTTCCAGTGATTCTTGAGCTTTGGGGAATGCCGAGTATCTCTTCATTGCCATTGCTACTTGGTTCACTCTACCCCGGAGTGTTAGCACCTGATAGAGTCCTATCTATGGGTCAAATAGAAGTAAACTGCGTACTTATGCAAAACGAAGTTGTTTGAAACAGAACTGTTTTTGACATTGAAACTGTACTTTGACTAAACTGAATTATTTGAATGAGAACTGTTTAATTATATTGAACTGTTTGAAATAGGGATGCTTTTGACAATTAAACCAACCAACCAGCCAATCAAGCTAAATAATTGACGACCGAAACTGTGCTTTGAAACTGTTTGGTATTGATGATGACCCACTATTCTTAAAGATGTGTTTGAGTGGGAGATTTCACACGGTGTTCAAACTGAGCTGCGCGACGTGTTCGGAATTAAGAGGGTTGAGATTAAATATGCATGTATGTATGAAAAATGTAGTGGATCACGGAACGACTCAGCTGTCTTTTAGAGTTCATAAACATAATCATTTTGTTTCATGGAAACTGACGTTGCCACATGAAGACTCCGAGGAAACTGGTCCCTGACCCTTATTTTGCCGACGATGCTGCCCCTGGTAGCAACACAAAAGGAGATTTAAAGCGCATAATTAAGGATTTTACAATGACTAACTAGTTCTTTAGAGTAGAAATCACTCTAAAGACAGAGAGGCTTCATCAGTCTTCACCTTAGGAAGAGTACTACTCTCTCCACATCACTACTGATGTGATACAGTCGAAGGTGGTGAATCAGCTCTATTGCCTGGGGTGCATCAACACATCAAATCCCAAGATCAACCAGGAAGTAGACAACAGGCTTGCAAAGGCGAGCAGTACATTTAGCAGACAATATACAAGCGTATGGTTCAACAAACATCTGAAAAATGGCACAAAGATCAAAGTCATTATTCTTCTTACACTCCGATATGGCTAAGAGTCATGTGTCAGTTATCGGCACCACCTACGATTCCTGTAGCGGTTTCACCAGCGCTGACTTGCACCATCCTTAATATCTACTTGATTGATTCATCAGCAATATTTAAGTCCTTAAAAGGCAAAGATCACCTTACAATGTCGCAGAAGGAGGAATGACAATATTATACCATCAAAGCCTAATCAGAATTTTACCTGTGGCAATTGTGACTATTTCTTTCCTGCATTGCACTTAGCGTGAATAGGCCCCTTCATGATTTTACATTCAGAAACACACGCCATGAATATATATATTAATCTATCTATATATATATTTGTAAGTGTGTATGTATATTAGCTAATCTAATATATATATATATATATATATATATATATATATTATATATATATATATATATATATATATATTACCCACGTAATCTTATATCAATTAATTTAACTGTTCATCTACTTATATATATATATATATATATACTCGACTGAAAAATTACGTCTATCTATCTATACAATCATGACAGTTTGTTTCATAAAAAGTTAATTTCCTTTACATCAAAGAACTCAGGATTTATGTAAAAATCGTATGATCATTTTTCAACTGCAACTGTTACCAATTTTTATTCCCGTAGATTTCGGTAATAAGCAATCCTTTAAAATATCTTTGTTGACTTATAACGTCATACAAGAAATAATCAATATCTTATATTTTATTTCTAGAAAAATATTGTTATTAGTATAGCTAAATATTAATAGGAGATTACACACACACACACACACACACACACACACACACACACACACACATATATATATATATATATATATATATATATATATATATATATATATTGCATAGTCAACTGGGGCTGTAGAATACACCAAGTGCTACTCAGAAGAGGGGTAAAACCCCCAACACGAGTCCTAGATATGACGCTAAAACTATGATGATGGGGTTCAAATGATGATGGAGCTTTGGGGAATGAAGGGCACCCCGTAATTACCATATCTCCCAGGTCCACATTGGCTCGGAAAGAAAGCATCTGATAAGGCCCTATATATGGGTCAAATAAAACTAAACTGTGTACTTATTCTAAACTGAATTGTTTAAATGGAATTGCTTTTGACATTGAAACTATACTTACACAAAATTGAATTGTTTAAAATAGAACTGTTTTGACATTTAACTGTATGTAAACAAAATCTATACTTATATTAATTGAATACTTTGAATTAGATTTATTTAACTAAACGGAATAACTTGAAATGGAAATGTTTCTGACAATTACGCTGTGTACTCATGTTAAACTGAAATGTTCGAAATAGAACTAATTATTTGTATAAAAATGGATATAAGCATTTAATAAAACTGAAATGTTCGAAATAGAACTAATTATTTGTATAAAAAATGGATATAGCATTTAATAACCTACAAAAGTCAAAATGCCATAAAACTCAACCAACTAACCAACCAACCATCTCTCTTTGTCTCTGACTATATATATATATATATATATATATTATATATATATATATATACAGACTGCTTTTGGAGCATCTTGCATGAATGAGTCTGTGATCAAGGATGGAGTGATGGACCGGTGTATTGTCCTGGTGGATGATGTCCACTGACCCGAGTTGAGTGGCAAAGGGTAGGGCTTAGGGCCTCGTTCCGACGAATCTCTTCCTGAACTCCCTTAGAACATCAACGTAGTAACCCTA